>JAJOZX010000798.1:47500-760000 GCA_023014485.1 Bathynomus jamesi
CGGGATGGTGCTCTTACCCCGTCCGCTCGTCTGCTCCTGACCTTTGACTCCCTTGTGCCTCCGGCCCAGGTGTTCTGGGGCGTGGGTGATCGCCGGTCGTGTGAGTTTTCGGTGCGACCATATGTGCCTGACCCGGTTCGTTGCTTTGGCTGCAACCGGTTCGGCCATGTTAGCTCTGCGTGCCGCCGTGAGGGTAAGCTATGTGTCCGCTGCGGTGGGCCTGCGCACCCTACCCCGTGCACGAAGCCCCCGCGGTGCTCGAACTGCTCGGGGGCCCACCCTTCCTCCTCTCGGGACTGCCCCGTTTTCAAATTTGAATTCGAGGTGCGGTCCTTAAGGACTACGGAATTCCTTAGTGCGCGGGAGGCGCGCGATAGGGTCCGTGACCGGGAGCCGCGGCGGGGGTTGTCCTATGCTGCGGCTCTTGGCCCTGGCGGGTCCTCGGGCCCCTCCCGTGCTACCCCAACGTCTACCGGAGTGGTGCCCCCCCTGGAAGTTCCGGGGGTTGGTGGTCCTCCTGGCGCCACGGGCCCTTCTTGTTCCTCTGCCTCACTTTCAGACATCCCATCTGATTCCCTGCCTACAAGTGCCCCTTCTCCCTCTCCGGCCTTGGGGTCTGGATCCTTGCCTACTCGTCTCTCGGGTGGGGAAGGTGATGCCCCGAAAGGGAGGAGGAAGCGTCGCCGTGGTCGGAGTCGGAGTCCTCCAGACCCGATCATGACCGCTGCTCGCCCTGCTTCCCCTTCTTCACTGGAGGGGAAGCGGCGCGCCGCTCCTGATCCGCTCGGGACTACCCCCGTTATACGGAGGGCTGGTGAGGCGTCACCTCCCGGTGCCCCGACCAGTGTCCGGGTGTCGGTTGAGGTACACCGCCCCATGACACCCTCGATTACTGACGGTTCCCATGGTGGACCCGGTCGAGAGGAGCCTGGCCCTTCTTCATGGAGTCTCTCCTGGATCTACCTCTCCCACCTGTGGTGGACCCTTCCTCCCCCCTCCCCGTCACTGCTTGTCTGGTTTGACGAGCCCTCGAACATCTGGTTCTCCACATCCCCCCTCTGGTGGGGAGTCGGGGGTTTCGGCTGGGCCCGTCTCGTCGTCTCTCCCCCCCCCAGGGGAGCCCCCCTCTGAACTCCCTGTTCCACTCTCCACCTCTCGTTCTACTACGGGTGAAGCAGCTGCGGGGTCGGTGGCCCCTACCCCCCCCCGTTCGGGGTGAGTCGGGGAAGCCGATTCCGTCCCTGGTTGCGGACCGTTGAGTTTGCTGCTCAGCTTGGTCCGTGGCTATTTCTCTGTTTTCTCTGCCTCTTATAATGCCACTTCCCCTTATAGTTCCATTTTGCATTGGAACTGTAGGGGGCTTTTAGCTAACTGGGAGAACCTTGCTTCCCTGCTGAAGAGCGAGCGGCCTTCCTGTGTTTGTCTCCAGGAGACTATCCTGGTTCGGTAATCATCTGTCGTAAAAAGTTATCTTCCATAAACTCAATCAATCTCAAACCCTCCTCATTACCAGTAAAAGTCTCATAATTAACATTAGGGCAGTTAAAGTCTCCGACAATTATACTATTCCGATTGTCAATAAAGTTACCAAGAAGTGAGTAAAAGCTAGTATCTCTATCGAGGAATTGAACAGGGTCTATAAACAACAACAAAATTAAAACTAATACTACGCGCCCTAACTTCAACACATATCGCATTTATTGCTGCAGGAAAATCTAACAACCTCGATAGCCCTAAAGGAATTACGAATGTACAGCAAAACGCCGCCACCAAACCTATGTAACCTATCATTAGTAAAGAGTTTAAAACCCGGTATATCAAGTTCCCCTAACAAGTCCCGAGTCACGGTATTTAACCAAGTTTCAGTGATAGCAACTATATCGTAGTTGTCGGAATAAATTATCGCCTTAAATTCATTTAATTTATTTCTAATACTACGCGCGTTACAATAAAAGACGTTTAAGTTATTTTTTACCACGGGCCCGCGTTTTAAACTATTTTTCACGTCGGGCCCGCGTCCCCTGGACCCACAACGTTTAAAGAAGGCTTCGACCTATACAGCTTTCGCACGTTTTCGTCTATTAACCTACCTAGCCTAGCATTACCTATTTAATTAAAATGCACCCCATCTTTTATAAAAAGGCTTGGATCACTGAATTCGGACCACAGCTTTACGAAAGGTACATTTTCCTCAGCACAAATCTCTTCTAATTTATTATTCAAAAATATTGTTTTTGACATAATCCTAAGACCCAACCCGTGCCTAGTTTTTTCATGATGTTAGCCTGACGTGGGCAACAGGTCACTCGCAAAGAGGCCCCAAAATATAGCTTCCCTCACCAGCTGTCTGCCAAACAAATAGGATCCAGCTTTGGGACAGGATCTAGGGTTTACAGCTACACCTAGCCTACTACAGTGAGAACCTCAATATACGCAAGAAACTCGTTGCATTCACATCGGATTGAATACATCAAAGAAAAAGGGGTAACTATTGTATTTACAGCCAAAAAACAAAACTTAAACCTCATCTGGTAGAATTGAATGTCCAGTTTTCAAAGCATTTAACATGTCCTTTTCATGATGGGATAGAACTCAGAATGGTCCCCTGAGATCTTTAATATTACATACAGACCGTGCGTAGAACAAGGAACCCTTCTGGGAAAATTAAATCCACTAAACAATAGTTCGAGTAAGTAATGGTAAATGACAAATACTATAGTTTTTCTTTTTCATGATGTTAGCCCGATGTTAGCAACGAGTTTCTTGCGTATATTGAGGCTCTGAATATAGTAGGCTAGGTGTAGCTGTAAACCCTAGATCCTGTCCCAAAGCTGGATCCTATCTGCTTGGCAGATAGTTGGTGAGGGAAGTTATATTTTGTCATTTACCATTACTTATTCGAACTATAGTGGATTAAATTTTCCCAGAAGAGTTCCTTGTTCCATGCTTTGACTGTGTGTAGCCATTCGGAGTTCTATCCCATATACAGGGTGTTTCAGGAGGAAAGGTCAATACTTCGGGAGGTGATAGTATCGGTCATTGTGAGAAAAAAAGTTCTTATGAACATGTGTCTAATTCTGAATGGTTACGGAGATAGAGCTGTTTGAATCTAATAGTAACCAAGAAAGAGAAACCAATTACTGTTTCTAACATTTAATGTTTAAACATTGGCATTTTGAATGGTATCAGATACAGAAATGACAAATTTGTTACAGTTTACCGTCGACGGTATGCTGCAACAGCAGCTGTTGCACTTCCATCGCAAAAACCGTAGACATACACCATATCTGCATATTCGGCATGTGTGAAGGTGTGTGGCATTCTTAACACTGCTTCAAACACCAAACAATGTCACTCACAACAGTAAGCTGTCGATTAACTTATGTTACATGCTTACATTACAGCTTACATGGGTCAAGGTTATAGGGGAGGGAAGGGGGAGGAAGAGCTGCGCGCGTATCAGAATCAAACAGCTCTATCTCCGTAACCACTCAGAATTAGACACATGTTCATATGAACTTCTTTTCTCACAATGACCGATACTATCACCTCCCGAAGTATTGACCTTTCCTCCTGAAACCCTGTATATAGGGTGTCCCAGAAGTCTGGATTCATTGGGAAAATAAACATTATTTTTTTAAAGTGAAACAAACACATTTCTAATGTCAGTTTTAATTGAATTGAATTGAATAACCTTTATTAATAGTAAAATAAATACATTGATTTACAATTTACAATGACAAATAATTGTGAAGTTGGACTACTTATTTTATTTAATTTGGCCCTTAAGCTTCAAGCTTTACTGGGCTGTTATTAAAAATAAACAGTTATTATTAATAACAACTAAGTAAATAAGTATTATTAATAGTTGATGAATGTATTAATCTTAAATTATCATTATCGATATGGCAAATGCAAGGTCATTATTCAGGGTATTATACCAATACCATATAAAATCAATCAATATTATACACGAGAGCCCTTTGCTTTGTCCGGAGCTATAGGGCGCGTCCCTCAGTGGCCATTGTGGGAATGCATCTTCCTTCGATGTAAGGGCTCTCTCTGCCTTCGTGGACCATTAAACCCGGCTGCGGACCCAGCTGATCTCCTGCTTGTTTCTTTTTCTTTCTTTCTTCTTTCTCCGTGCGAAAAATGCTCTGTATGAATTGGTCCACAATTAACCCACCCCTTATATCTCCAGTCTAACTATAGAGTAGATCAAGTCTAGCCTAGAGGGGTCAGCCTAGAGATTCCGGAAATGGTCCAGAGCGGGCAGATAAATTGAGGTCCACAGTAGGATTCCTCACAAGATTAGGTTAGGGCAATCTACCTTCACCTTTGTTAAGCTATGAGTTGATGCTGGGTTAGGCCACAATGTAGGCCTAACTTGTCTGACCCAGCTTAATTAATGTTATTAACTGTCTGGTGTAAAAACTCAATTAGTCACTTACTTTTAGTTATTGGAGTCTCTCCCTTCTCCGGTTGTATATTTGTCGAGAGCGTACTTTGCTGGTACGTCCTCTCGCCCCGTTCTTCGTTTTCGTTCTCCCTTTTGTTCTCCTCTTCGCGGGGCTTCTTGTACCAGCGTTGTCTTGGTTTATTCCTCAGTTGGTTGAGCGGTATGTATCTCCATTACCGAGCACGCTCCTCCCACACAGTATATAAATACTAGTGTGGAGAATAACTCTGGTGAGCAACCAATTGGTTTCTTCCACCCAGTTATTGACATAAAAGGAATTTAATAATTGTTAGATTAACTACCTACCTACTCAGTGAACCATTTTCGTTACCTCCCAACTACCCACTCATCAGTTTTCCATATACTGGGGGCCCGGGAGATAAAAATTTGTGGGTCATTGTCACCAATTTTGTCTGAGTGTAGACTAGCTAACTATTTAACTGTAAATGCCTGTTAATCTGATTAACAGTGCCTATCCTCACCTTCTCATGGAGAAGGTGTAGCATTTAATTAGAAGAGAAAATATACATCCATAGGATGAAACTGTCTATGGTCTTTACCATAAGAAAAGAAAAATGAAAGTTAGAAGATAAAATTACAATTCCCCAGCATCTATTTTTTGTGTAAAAATAGTCGCGCTTTTAATGCTGTTTGTCGCTGAGGTCTTGTGTCTGTCAATGTTGTAGTAGGATGCGTTACCACTCCTACTGTCAAGGAATAGTTACTGGAAGTTCAGTGTCTCCAGTTGTTACTGTCAGTGGAGAAGGTTCTCCAAAGTCCATGTTTTGGGTCCAGACTCTAAAGGGTACAAAAGAGAAATGTCTCTTGTTGTGTCACCGTTGAAGTCCTTAATTTGACCACTCTTGTTACCCCGTCTGCCCCTGGTCTGAGTTCTGAAACTCTAGCCAGAGGCCAGTATTGTCTTGGAGTACTGTCATGTATGAGAACAAGGTCCCCTACCTTAATTGTGTCAGACCAATCCTTCTTAGTCATTTGTTTATGTCTCTCCCTTAGACCCATCAAGTACTCAGTTTTCCACTGTTTAATGAAATGAGCTTTAACTCTAGTTAAATGTTGTAACTTCGTCTGGAGCTCATCATGTCGTTGAGTCCAGTTTGGGTCTTCTGAAGAGTCTATACTGTATTGTAGTCCGGCAGGAGACTAACTTGTTCTCCCCGAATCAAATGATTTGGAGTTAATGGTTCTGGGTCATTAATGTTGTCACTCACATAAGTGAGTGGTCTATTGTTAATGATGTTCTCAATCTCAGCCAGGAGAGTGAGTAACCCAAATAAGTGTATCTGTTTTTTGCAAATTGCTTTCTTCAAGCAATTCTTTACTGTTTGTATATTCCTCTCCCAGATAGAACCATACCAAGGAGAGGCAACCGGAATATACTTCCACTTTATGTTTTTATTTTGTATATATAATTGTGTGATTTCATTGCTTAACAAGTCGTGGATGACTTGTTCACCAGCTTTGAAATATGTAGCATTGTCAGTCCAAACTGTCTTTGGTACTGAATGTCGTGCACAGAATCTCTTAAAGACAGCAACAAAAGATTCTGCTGTAAGGTCCTCCACAACATCCAAAAAACAGCTCGTGAGGCAGCACATGTAAACAGTACAATGTACATTTTTTGTTCAGTGTCACCCACCCCTACAGTCAATGCTCCTGTATAGTCAATGCCTACAGTCTCAAAGGGTCTGTTGAGAGTAACTCTCTCCTCTGGCAAAGCAGGAGGATTTGGTTTCCTATAGGGCCTAGCATGAATACGCCTACATGTGACACACTCACTCAGGACTGTTTTAACAGTGATCCTTCCCTTGGGTATCCAATAAGTTTTTCTTAATGTAGTTAGGTCTGTGGTACCCCATATGATATACATCATTGTGTGTTTTTCTGATTATTAATGTTGTCAAATAGCTAAATCTAGGTAAAAGGATTGGATTTTGCTTTTGTATGACAGTTTTGATTTGTCTAATCTCCCTTTACACCTTAGAAGGCCTTCCTCATCTCTGAACAAGTTTAGATCCACAACTACTGATGGTACAGGTTCTTTTGTTTGTTTCCCATTAGTTAAGAATTCTAACTCTTTTGTACTCTTTTTGTTGTGCTTGGCCTATCCAGTATTGGGTTGCAACTTCTGTATAATTATGATTGTTTTATTTAGCTGTTGTTAATTGTAGCTAAACAGTTGTGAGCAAACCTCAAACAGTAGGCTGTCACCCTGACAAGTTTGTTGAAATCAGAATACTTTTCATAATTAGTGATTGGTTCAACCTTTTCATTTGAAAAGATTAAATTTAATGTCAAGTTAACTTGTTCCACAGGCCATTGGTCTGTATTACAGAGCCACTTAGGTCCCATAAACCAAGTTTTGTTTGACTTCAACAACTTGTAGGATAAACCTCTGGTCAGAAAGTCTGCTGGATTCTGTTTAGTTGGAACATAGTGAAAGTTTACTTGTAGGCTTTCATTAGCGTCAGCTATTTCTTTTAGCCTATTTCTTACAGAATTCTTACTATTAATGCTATCATTCCGTATCCAGGCAAGACAAATCTGACTGTCAAGCCAGACGTGGATATGAGTTATTGGCACATCATAGTAAGCATCCTTAAGCAATGAAATGGTTTTAATGGCTAATGTAGCAGCCAATAGTTCCAATTGAGGTATGGTTCGGGTAGGTTTGAGAGGTGTGCCACTTTCCCTTTTGCATAAATTAGATGACTTTCTGTAGGGCTTACAAGATACGCACAGCACCCATAAGCTTGTGTGCTTGCATCAGCAAACACATGAAGTCTCTGGGGCTTATCCTAAACCCACAGCACCTTTGAATTTTAATGTTCTGCACTTTGTTAAATCAGTAGCTAACTTCTTCCAAGATTTTTGATTTTCATTTGTTATTGGATCATCCACCCAACATTTGTCCTCCAAATTTCTTGGAGGAGAATCTTTGATTTATTGTTGAAGGCAGGAATAGACCCATAGGATCAAAAATTTTGGAAGCCTCTGATAATATTTGTCTTTAGTATTTGCTTCCTCATCAAGTTTAAAACCTTTAGTACAGATTGAATCATGACTGTTAGAAGTTGCATCCAAATACCAGTTCATACCTAAAGTTTTAACTCTGTCTGATGGCTCAGTAAGACCATTATTATCCTTTAAAATCTTTTTGTTTAAATCCTCATCATTTGAAATCCACTCTCTAAGTTCAAAGTTACCTTGTTGCATAATGTTTTGAGAGTGTTCATAGACTTCAGATAATTCAGATTTTGTTGTCGTTGAGCCTATTAGATTGTCTACGTAAAAATGTTCCTTAAGGAAGTTCAATGTTAGAGAGTTATTAAATGGTTTAAATGATGTCTAATTGTCAATGCTAATAGGCTAGGTGAGCAATTGGCTCCAAACAACACAACATTAAATCTATAGGTTATGAACCTTTATTCAAATCAAAGGATCCTTGAACCATAAGAACCTAAGTTGGTTCTTATCATATTCATTTTTAAGATTTATTCTCAAAAATGCCTTTGAAATGTCACTTTGTACGGCATATTTATCTAACCTGAACCTCAGTAAGATCTTCACAAGGTCAGAAATGAGATTAGGGACCTCAATCAAGCAATCATTCAAACTGTGTTATCACTGTCTTTGAGGCTACAGTTATATACTACTCTGAGTTTTGTTGTTGGGGCATCTTGTCGAATAAACCCCCTGTGGGTTAAATAATGACAACCATCTTTTTAAAAGGGTTATTTGTTACTTCTTCAATGAAGCCTTTCTGGAGCTGTTCTTTAAAGACATTATTATATATTTTACATTATTTTTGTTTGAGTTTTTCATTACTTTATATAAATGTCCTTTAGCTACTTTGAGATTGTCTCTTAAAGTTGGACAATTTATTTTCCAGGTAACTCAACAAAATAACTATTGTCTTTGCACTGAATGGTGTCTTCAAATCTTTCTACCATTAACTGATCTTCTGAAGTTTGATGTGTGTCATGTATACCCACAGATTCTAGCAACCATAAAGTTTGAATTGCCTCATCCAAAGTTTCATTTGATAATGATGAATTAATGTTCTCAGTTGAGATAATATTATTCAAAGTGTTGCTATTCTTACAGGTGTTATGTAGGACTGAGTTGAGGCACATAGTATTTGTTGGTCATGCACTGTTTTGGTTTAGGTCTAGGTTGTATTCCGATAGGTCACCCAAAGGGGCTATCCCTGATGGAGTCTGAATAGCTATACCATTACCTATCTCTACTATGCCCTTATGAATAAGATTAATATAATCTGCCCTATTAGCATTTCAATGTTAGCTACTGTGTGTTAGTGATATGTCTATCAGCTATTTTGTAGTGTTTTCCCAAATGATTTATGGTTTGTTCTAGTTTGGGTATAACCAGTTTGTTTTGTCCTACTTTAGAAATAATAACTGCTTCAATTTTCTTGAATTTACTTTCTAAATGTAGTTCCAGGTCAATTGTCTTATAGCTATTTTTGTCCGAGTTATCCTTAACAAAGGACGCAATATTGAGGTTTTGTTCATTCGGGTTTGGTGTCAAACCCAATTTATTAACTACATTTTTTGAAACAAATGTTTGTTGAGAACAACAGTCTATAAGACATCTCACTGGAGTGGTACTACCCTCACTATTCACTAAGTCCAAAGTAATAGTTGGTAAAAGAATCTCAGTGTTCTTGTTACATTGTTTGAACAAGCAGAATGTCCCATGAAAGTGGCATTTTCTGGATTACCTTTGTTTGGGGGAGGTATCTTTTGAGTTTGAGTATTATTGTTTGGACACTTTGGTGAATCACACATTGATGAGACATGTCGTAAACTTTTACAAAACTTACACTTGAATCTTAACCTAGATTTACAGTTTTCTTATAATGTCCTGGCCAGTACACTTTTACACAGGTTCAACTGTTCACATCTTTTAGCCCTTTGGTTAAAGTCTGAATATTTGTCACACCCAGTACTACTGTGTTCATTACTTGCACAAAATTTGCAATGTGGTGTGTAAGTTGAGGCAGCAGTTACATTAAAGTTCTGTAATGTAGGTGTTCGTGTATTATAGTTGGTCACATTTGATCTCCAGTATCAAGTTTTGTCTGTTTGGCTGTAGCTAGTTGGTCTCTTGGGAACAGTCTTTGGTTTATCCATAGTCTGGGTCTTATGTGTTGGAAAATCTCAAGTTGTAATTAATTAGGATATTGGGAAGGTTTTCTTATTTGTTCTAAATTAGGATAATTTTCTCCCGTCTTTAGAATTAAAATATCTTTAACCCTCGAAGGAAGGCACCTAAGTACTATGCTTGTATAAGCCAAGATGAAGTTTTAATATCTATCTCATTGCTAACCAGTTGTCCTATAAATAGCTTCTAATTTTGTATAAAAAATTTCCATATCTCTATGGTTATCTTTATGGGTGCAAATTCAAAAATTTGTTGAGATAATTCATATACAATCAAATCTTTATTAATGTAATTACGTTTTAAAAGATCAATAGCTACTTCATATGAATCCCCTACGGCTGGTAAATAGGCTATTAGGTTATAGGCTGGGCCTTTAAGGGAACTAGTTAAGTAACTAAACTTTTCAACAGTTGAAATATAAGGTTTATTACCTATTAAATTCTCAAATTTGTCAATGAAAGATGGGAATTGTACCGTGTCCCCTTCAAATGTTGGTACTAGCAAAATGGGTAACTGAGCCCTCAATTCTTGTGACTCAGGATTTTGCATGCCACTTAAATTTTGTTGAAGGTTAGCCCTACTTTGATTAAAATCAGAATTAGGTTTTTTTGGTGTTAAGTCAGTCAACCGAGACCGTAGTCCCCTTATTTGCTGTTCAATTGAGCTTACCTGATCATCATCATCAGCGTAAAGGTCTATCAATTGTTCTTCAGCCATTTCGGATTCAACTAACTCTGAAATACTCTCATTAATGGCTATTATTTCCTTCTTTTTAATTTCCAATTTAATGATTACACTCTCTATATTTTCCTTACCTGGTTGTGTAATATTGTTAAAAGTGTTCACAGCCTTTGTAACAGCTCCCAACTTTGCCCCCCTTTTCTTTTTAACTTTTTCAATTCCGCACTGTCCATGTCTAAGTCAAATTGTTTAACTGGGGATCGTAATGAAATAGAGGACAAGAAGAAATTACCAGAGAAGAGAGAGCACGGACAAAACAGTCAAGTTCAAATTTGGTTTAATCCCCCCAAGTACTTGTGTGTCACTCAGGTCTAAGCTTATAAGAGAATGAGACTCCTTAAATGTAAATGTTTCCTAGTTAGGCCCTAGGTTGTAGACCTAATTAGGCTTGATTAGCTTAGGCTTAGGCTTAGGCTAGACCATTTAGCCTAATTCTGCAATTTTTGTTAAGTAAGGTTAAGGTTTGTAAATTCCCCACACACGGACCACCAATGCGAAAAATGCTCTGTATGAATTGGTCCACAATTAACCCACCCCTTATATCTCCAGTCTAACTATAGAGTAGATCAAGTCTAGCCTAGAGGGGTCAGCCTAGAGATTCCGGAAATGGTCCAGAGCGGGCAGATAAATTGAGGTCCACAGTAGGATTCCTCACAAGATTAGGTTAGGGCAATCTACCTTCACCTTTGTTAAGCTATGAGTTGATGCTGGGTCTTAGGCCACAATGTAGGCCTAACTTGTCTGACCCAACTTAATTTAATGTTATTAACTGTCTGGTGTAAAAACTCAATTAGTCACTTACTTTTAGTTATTGGAGTCTCTCCCTTCTCCGGTTGTATATTTGTCGAGAGCGTACTTTGCTGGTACGTCCTCTCGCCCCGTTCTTCGTTTTCGTTCTTCCTTTTGTTCTCCTCTTCGCGGGGCTTCTTGTACCAGCGTTGTCTTGGTTTATTCCTCAGTTGGTTGAGCGGTAATGTATCTCCATTACCGAGCACGCTCCTCCCACACAGTATATAAATACTAGTGTGGAGAATAACTCTGGTGAGCAACCAATTGGTTTCTTCCACCCAGTTATTGACATAAAAGGAATTTAATAATTGTTAGATTAACTACCTACCTACTCAGTGAACCATTTTCGTTACCTCCCAACTACCCACTCATCAGTTTTCCATACTCCGACTCCTCCTGGCTTTTTTTTTTTTTTACTTCACTCTTTCCTTGGACCTTGAGTGAGGGAGGTAGTTGTCTTTCACCCTTGTCGCTCTTAAACCAAACCCAAGCCCTGTCCCTGCCATGTTTCACCGCGCGTTGGATGAGAGTGGTCGTTTTTTAGGCACGGGGACTGGGTATGGGTGTATCTCCCCTGCGTGACATCTATTGGCAGTGGGACCGAGTGTGCCCACGATTCGCCTTTCCTCTGTTGGAGTCGGTGGTGGCTGGATGCGCGCGGGGGATGAAGCTTCCTTTTTGTTTGCTATTGCTTCTACTCCTCGGCTTACGACCTCTGCTTCTAATTCTCGGACTACTACTTCTTTTAGCTCTCGGGTGGTGGGCAAGCAGGCCCTCGAGTCCTCTACCACTGGAAGACCGCATCCTGATGGGGTTGACCCCCCTCGGGCTGCGGAACACACTCGTCCTCCTCGTTCAAAGACTTCTCGTACGTCTTATTTCCGCAAGTCTTTTTACCCCTTCGTAGGGGCCGACGACTCTGGCGCTGATTATCCTCGGTTTCTTGTCCTCCCCCCCTCTCACAGCGGGATGATGTTTTTGAGGTCTACGATGACTTCACTTCCCGTTGTGGCGATCCCCGACAGATGTGGCCCCAGAACGATGGCTCTCTCGTGGTGGAAGTCTCTTCCAGAGCTCAGCACCAGAAAGTTTCGTCCCTCTCGACCCTGGCTTCTGCTCCCCTAAATTGTTTCCCTTACTCTACCTTTAACACTTGTATGGGTGTAGTGCATGCTCCCCGCCTTTTGGAATACTCAGAGTCGGATCTTCTCACCCGCCTCTCCTCTCAGGTGACCCGTGTTTACCGCCCACCCTGTATGGTTCAGAGGGCAAGGATTCCATCTCCCTTATTGATCCTGACTTTTGCTCACTCCCAACTACCTGAGAAAATTAGGGCCTGTTATCTTCAATTTCCGGTCCGCCGTTATATCCTCAAACCACGCCGATGTTTTGCTTGCCTGAGGTTCAGGCACGTCAGTAAGACATGCTTCCTCTTCTGCCTGTCCAACTTAATTATTCGAGCGTGAGGTCCTGTCAGTCCGGGAATCTGACAAGGTCAGCTTTCAGGAAGCGAGGGCCTGCGGTAGGTCCCGATTTGCACGTCCAAGCCTTACCTTTGCCCAAACACTGCGCTCCTCCCACCCTGCTACCTCCCGTCCGCCCCGGACTTCGACCGCCTCCGTACCATCCTCTTCCACACCATATCATTCTAGGACTGATCAGGCCTCATCCACACGTCCCCCTATCCCGTCCTCTACCTTCTCGTCGTCTTCACCCCTTATGGAAAAATTATACATGCCTACAGTATGGTATCGTATATGGTACTTTTATTTCTTAATTAAATACAAATTATTAATTTATTGAATTAAATAACGACAAAATGGCCTCGGAATTGGCAACATAGCCTAGTGGGAATGAAAATAATTGTCATACGTAGAACCCAATATGGAAGCATTTGGGTCCACATAACAAGAAAAATGCATTATTTCGTATCAAAATTTTCCATCGCTGACGCGTGAAAATTACTTCGAGAGAAGATTAGACGTTTGGGGACTTTGTAAAGTCAGCAAAATTGAAGACAAAGGAATTTATATTAGCACCAGAGCGGGGAGTTCCAAGTGATGCTTTAAGCAAGGGAGACGTACTTAATCTTCCTATAAGTTCTGAGTGAATACCTCATAATATAAAACTAATAACTCAAAAGGATAGGCCTATTTCTTCAGGTATTTAAGTGTAGTGAATACCTATATTAATTAAACCGAATAAACTCGTTGCGTAACTCCATCACCTACATCGAAAGAGGGCCGCGCGCCCTACAACCAGAAGCGAGGCCCAAAGAAATAATAAGGTATGGTAATTTCCTTCTTTACCATTAGGCAGCGCTAAATACCGAAGGCATAGATATTAAACATTAACCAAAAAAACACTACTTAACGAGGTCCTTCGAAGACCTCCACAAACATAACTTTTTAAAGAAAAAACATAGGGTTTTGCTGTTCAACTCTTCACCAATATCTGCTGGAAATTTCCAATGGATGAGGATGACGGCAATAAACCATAACCCTATATTTTTTTTTATATGTTGGCCCGTGTGGGGACCCGACACTTTAAAATTTACACTAACACAAACAGAGGCGAGGCTTAGCTCGTTTGGCCTAACCTTAACTTTACCTTACTGTACCTAATGTAACAATCGGCGAAGGCTAAGGCCGATCATAACCGTAAACAAAGCTTCATTCATTTAACAGGCTTAACTCACCTTAGGTCCTATACAAAATAGGCCGATTTCAACCTGGGCCTCTTTAGTAGGCCCGTTTCACCCTAAGCCTATTTAATAAGCCCTATTCTTTAAACTCAAAACAAAGCCTCATTTAACAGGCTTAACTAACTTTAGATCCTCTACATAATAGGCCCGCTTCACCCGAAGCGACAAGCACAGATACAACTTCTTGCAAAAACATATTTGTGAAGAACAGACCAACAGAAATCAAAACTACAAACACATCCCCTGGTACCAAATTTAGGTACATACAAACAAAACAGAATCCAGCAGACTTTTTGACAACAGGGCTCTCTTACAAACTGTTGAAAGCAAACAAAGTTTGGTATGAAGGGTCTGAATGGCTAAAATGTGAGGATCTTTAGCCATTCGAAGTAGTTAACCAAACACTGAACTCTACAACAACTGAAAAGATCACCGAGGACAAACCTATTTTTGACTATAAACATTATTCAGACCTCAACAAACTCTTGAGAATTACAGTCTATTGCTGCAAGTTTGTCAATAGCTACCTTCTCAAACATTGTCCTCAGAAGGGCTTTTCTAACTTAACAGAAACTGCAAAAAAATACTGGCTCAAACACATAAGGCGTAAAGGAAGACTCAACAAGTCAACTCTGACTTACAACTCTAAGCACCCAATTCTTCTTCCAAGGGGGATTCACTTCACAAATCTCATCATCAGGGATACCTACAACAAAATACACCACATGGGGGTCCAACAAACCCTGACAGAGCTGAAAAAAATTTACTGGCTACCAAAGGGTAGAACTGAAACAAAGAAATTTTTAAACACATGCATTCCTTGCAAACATATCCATTCACTCAGCCATTTGAAACCACGGGTACTGACTACACTGGAGCGGTGAATGTGAGTTTTGGAGACAAAATGGACTCAAAGGAATACAAGGTGTACATTGTACTCTTCACCTGTGCTGAAACACGTGCCATATGTCTAGACATAGTAGAAGATCTGACAGCAGAGGCTTTTATTGCTGCTTTCAGACGATTTTGTGCACACAATTCTGTACCCAAAACTATATGGTTAGACAATGCCACATACTTTAAATTTGGTGGAAGAATTATTCATCAGATTTATGATAGTGAAACAGTACAAACTCATTTAATCAAACACAATATAACTTGGAAGTACATTCCTGTTAATTCACCATAGTATGTTTCCATTTGGGAAAGAAACATACAGACTGTAAAGAATTGCCCTAAATTGACTATTGGGACCAAACATCTACAACTTTTAGAACTCATGAGTCATGACTATTCTGACAGAAACTGAAAATGTTATCAACAACAGACCATTAACTTATGTGGGAGATGGTATTAATGAACCAGAACCTCTCACACCAAACCACCTAATTAAAAGAGAAACAGTAAACATGTTACCAGAATATAAACAACAATACAGATCAGTGGCGTGGTGGGACTCTCATCGCTGATAGGGCCAAAGAGCATTTTGGCGCCCTGTCGAAATGATTCGAAATTTTTAATTTTAGCATTTTTTGACCGTTTTGAGATTGAGACGTATTTGTTTACATTTTTCGTTTTGAACGTTATAAACAGGACCAAACTGTTAGATTTTTTAGGTTAATAAATTTATAGATATATAGGTTGTTTGTATGCAGAAAATATTGTTATTACAAACTTCTTACAACAATAGAAAGCACAAATCGTTTTAAAACAATAGAAAGCACAGCACATGTGTGTCATGTATGTGAAAATAAATACTTAACGTCTCAACTACATAATTAGGGCTTTCGAGAGAAATTCAAATGATTGACCAAATCGAACAATTAGCCGGTCTGTGTCTAGTTTCTTTGCTATATTTCGTTTGACTGACATCAGCATTGTACCCAGCAGCATCTCCTGCGACATGGAATTCCTTATGCGCGTTTTGATTCGCTTCAATGGTGAAAAGGATCTCTCAGCCGTTGCTGATGTAGCGGAAATTGCCACTAATATGCCATCTGCTTTTGAAATAGTTGGATAGGCTTCAGTAAGACCCGTATCATGATTGAGTACAGTGTAGGCGCTGTAAATCGTTTTTGGGTTCGATAATTAATAAAGGGAATATGGAACTGAAGCTATAGAGCTCCAAGACACATTCGTGACTATTGATGCAATTACTGCAAAATTCATCGATCTCATTCTCCAATGTAGAAATTTGAGCACCAATATTAGAGAAATTTGTTGGACAAAATTTTTGTGTTAATTTTAGTACACTTCGATTTGCAGAAAATCGATCGTTCATTGCCGAGTTAATTTTGTCTAAAACAGTATAAAATGTTTCATGTGTCCATTTTGCCTGACTATTTTCAGTGATTTCAGTATCATTCTCATTGATCTGTCTTCTTTTTACGTGCACGTATGACTGGCCACAATGCTTTATCGTCGATTTCTTCGACAGCAGCAATAACAGTAGCTGGGTCATCGCGAATCTTCTGTAGCTGCTGCATCGAAGCTGGGACCATATCAAGTGCTCTGACAACATCCACATTGACTGTCTGTAGATAGCGACTGGGTGGGCCTGTTATCATGAATATTTTATAAAACAGGCAAGCTATTGCCAGATATGCTCGACTCTGAACAATGTGAAGTAGACCAGCTGCTTCCGAACGCTGTTTCTGACTAAACTCTTGAGATGTGGTGATCTCATTCAAGGTTTCACATATCGATGTGTATCTAGATATGAATACATCGAGAGAAAATTCACGAGCCGTCCAGAGTACTGTGTTCAGTCTCTTCAATGATTCTATGTTTCAACCAATTAGTTTATTTTGGTTTTTGACAGTTTATAATACCAAAAACAAGAAGAAAAATATTTGATGCTGAAATTTTATTTGTAAAATTTAATGTAGTTATATTTTCTTATAAAATACATTTATTAATAAAATAAATATAGGCAATATTTATTTTATTAATTTAAAAATAAATAAATATAGCCAAGGGTTAAAAAATCAAATTTGTGACTCAAACAAGACTACAGTATGCATTTTTGACACGGCATGCAAAATCAAATTTTAATTCTTGACATTGAATTTAATATATATATATATATACCTTACCTTACAACCTTACAAAGGTTCCACGTGATGATTTCTCATTTCGCGAAGGTCAAGCTGTCGCCCCTCCTCTCGAGTTGGCCTGGTGAAGTAGTGAGTTGGATTCTTGCGCTCTCCACCTCACATAGCCAGGTACGCCCGGCTCATCGGGGATTGTTCTGAGCCAGGCGTCAGTCTTCTTTTGAAGATTTCCACTGCAACTCCCTTCGTGTTTCTTAGGTCTTTGGGCAACTGATTAAGTTTTGGTCCTCTCACTACAAAACTATTTTCTTTCAGGGTTAAGGATGTTCCCTGTCTCGCCTTCAATTTGGGAATACGACACAGTCTACCGCTTCTACTTCCACCGTTGTTTGGGGAGTTATGGGATTCAGAGTAAGATTAGGGACTAGTTTCTCCATTATTTTCCAAGTGTAAATAATGGTGTATCTCTCTCTTCTCCTTTCCAGTGAATATAGGTCTAGTTCTCGTAACCTTTCCCAGTAATTTAGTTCTTTGCACCCATTGATCTTGGCTGTGAAACTTCTTTGATCCCCTCCAGCTGTCTAATGTCTTCTTTTTTATATGGGGATGTTAGGACCGAGCAGTATTCCAGTTTGGGTATTATCAGGGTTTTCAGTAGGGGTCATTACATTCCTATCCCTTCGTTTAAAAGTTCTCAATATCTGACCCGTTATTCTCTTTGCTCTGTTTACTGCTATCTTATTTTGTGTTTCAAATTTCGCATCATCTGTCATTACAACCCCTAAATCTTTTGCTCTGGAATTTCTCTGACTTCCTGTCCATTTGGGGTATAATATTCCATGGACTTTAGGTCTTCTCTTTTTCCGTACCGTAATAGCTGAAATTTCTCGGTGTTAAACTTCATATTGTTGTCTTCCGTCCACTTGTAATTTTGTTTATGTCGGTTTGTAGAGATCCTATGTCTTCTGGTTTTCGTATTTTTCTACTGATCTTTGTGTCATCTGCAAAGGATGTTACTGTGCTGTCTCTGGTAACGTCCTCATCTATGTCAGTTAGCATGATTATGAAGAGTAGTGGAGCTAATACCGTTCCTTGTGGTACTGAGCTGAGGACCTCTGATTCTGATGAAGATACTCCTTGTACTGTAACGACTTGCCTCCGCTCACTAAGGAAATTATATATCCATTTCCCTACTTTTCCTGTTATTCCCATATATTTCAGTTTATGTATTATGATTCCATGGTCACACTTGTCGAACGCTTTAGCAAAGTCTGTGTATAGTACATCATAGTTTTCATTACTTTCAAGTGAATCAATAATGTTGTTGTAGTGTTCCATTAGTTGTGACAGGCATGATCTGCCTGACCGAAACCCGTGTTGGTTATCATTGAATTTTTTCTGAGTTTCCAAAAAGTCATAGATTTTCTGTCTAACAATTCTTTCAAATATTTTGGTGAGATGAGATGTAAGCGACACTGGCCTATAGTTTTTGGCCTCGGATCGATCTCCTCCTTTATATATTGGGACTATGTTCGCGCTCTTCAGGATGCCCGGTATTTCTCCCGTGTTAATGATCGTCTCCATATCCAGTATAGGGGCTCAGCGATTGCATTCTTGCAGTTTTTGATCAGTGTGGCATTCCATTTATCCGGTCCTGCCGCTGAGTGTGTTTTTAGTTTCCCTATGACTTGTGCAATATCCTCCGTCGTAAAGTCGAAATCCGTTATACTTTCCCCTTGTGGTTCTTCTTCAAAGAACGCGTTTCTATCGCATATCAGTTTGTCAGTTTTTGGGATACTGAAAGATGATTCATACTGAGCTTTTAATATTTCAGCTACTTCTGTTAGATCATCAGATAAATCACTGTTCTCATTTTTTAAAGGCCGATAGTCGCATAGTTTTTCGACTTTCTTTTTGCGAAATTATAGAAGTACTTTGAGTTAGCCTTTATCGCTTCTATAGCGTCATCTTCTTCTTTTTCTGTATGCTTCTCGATTAGTTCCTATGACGACATCGATACTTTGCAGTTTATCATTTAATATTTTTCTGATGTTATCTTTACAATTACTTAATTTTGCAGTCACTCTTTTTCTCTTTCGGAACAATGCCCTCTTTTGTCTTTCGAACCTGCTTCTCTTTCCTCTTTGTTGTATCTTTGGGACATGTTTTTCCACAATTTCTAACGTCTTCTCCTCTAACGTCATTAGCATCTCTTCCGTTGTCTTGGCCTCGAAAATGGTTTTCCAATCTATTACTTCCATGCTGGATGTCACATCTTCCCAGTTTATAGCTTTGGAGTGAAAATTAAAAATTTCGAATTTGCTTCTTTCTGTTGTGCGTGTTCTTTCCTTTCCTGTTGCCTTTATATTAGTTGTTATTTCAATGATGTTGTGGTCTGATATCCTAGTTGGGGATATTTCCACATTATCAATTAGATTACTGTTGTTTGTGAATACCAAATCTAGGCAGTTGTTTTTTCTTGTGTTTTCTGTTATTTCTTGCGTTAACATAAATTCATCAGCTAAAGCTAGTAGCATTTTTACCTGCTCCTGGTCTTCTCGTGTGCCCCCCTTGTCCTGGTGTATACATATATTTTTTCCTATCCTTTTATATTTCATGAATGGGAAATTAAAATCACCACAGAGAAAAATATTTGGGGTTGGAGAATGTAGATCTTTTACCAAGTTTCTTACCTCTGTAATGGAATCTGAAAATTTTGAGGTTGGCGTGTTTGGGGGTCTGTACATTACAATTAGTACCATATTTAATTTTTCAATTTTTGCTGCCACACATTCTACGTAGTTGTTTGAGGTACTTATAGCCATTTCTGCTATGTGCCTTTCGTGTGTGTAAATAGCACATCCTCCTTTACGTCTCACTGTTCTGTCGGCTCGGAGGATGTTATATTTGTCAATTTGTATTTCTTTTTTGTCAATACAGGACTCACAATTTTCACAGTTCGCCTGGCAGTCCTTTAGATGAGTTTCCGTGAGGCATGTAAAGTCTGCTCCGGCTTCTTGCATGAGTCCTTTCAGGTATAAACTTTGTTTGTGGAGTGGTTTGATTTGAGGCCCTGTATGTTGGCTAGGATTATTTTTATTTTTTCTCTTTCTTTTTCGCATACAGGTGGTTCCGATTCGTTTTCCAATGGGGGTGCCGGTTTCGTTGCCTTGTGGTCCTCCGAGAATTTACCTCTTTTTATCTTTGTCGGTACCTGTTGTCCCGATGACGCATGAAGTGCCTTTGTCGTACCTTCTGTCCGGCTCTCGGATTTCTATATTTATATTTGTCAGCTGGTTTTGTAATTGCTTGAGAGTATTTAACAGCTGAAATGTGTTGGCTGCGTCTAAAAAATTTCCATCTTCTTTGATGTTCGTTTTTTCTGTTCCCTCGTTGCGTTCCTTTGAGGGTGGTGGTATCGGCATTTTTTTTCATATTTGCAACTCCCATATCTTTCATAAGTGTTGCAGATCGTAAGATGGTGGAACATGCATTTCTTATCAAACTTGCAGTATCCACTTGTGTAATGCATTTTGCATAATGTGGGATGTGCATATATGCATTGCCCATCCCGATATCTGCAGTTTCCTTTCGCGTAGTATTTGCATATGATATTTTCTACGCTTCTGCTTTCTTTATTATTATTTTCCAAGTTCTTAGTTTTGGCATTATCATTATTTTTCTTTGGCTGTTATTTTCTACGTTTTTAGTTATTATCCTTTTATCGTTTCGCTTGTTGGACCGTTTGTCTACTTCGCCACTTTTACTTATTTCTTTCCTTTCATCTATGTCTTCCTTCCGTATTATATTGTTTATGTCGTTATTTATTATTAAGTTGTTGTTCGTTATTATACTGTTATTCGTTGTTTCGTCTTCTCTCTCATCCACCCTGTTTTTCGTTGGGACCATTTCGGACCCATGTGTCTCCATTATTTCATTATTATTATTTTTTGTTACTATATATATATATATATATTTTTTTTTTTTTAATTTGACTAAAAATTTCCATATAATTTGGGTATAAATTTGGGTATAGCTCCCCCAACTTCAAAAATTTGTAATAATTTGGAGTTTCTATGTTGTAGAGCAAGTCTTCCTTTGTGTTCCGTGCAATTTTGAAGAAATTCATAGTCTCCACTTTTTTTTATGAATTTTCTAAAATAGAAAGTTGTGTTTTTTGAAAAATGGATTTGAAAATTGTTTTACTTTATGAATGGTTATAGGTCCCCCAAATTTTAAATCATAGCCAAAGATTATGATTAAAAATTTGTATTACTAATTTTAGTAATATGTAGCAGTCATATTACTATTATTGTTGGTTTTATAATTTTAAAATTTTAAAAATTCTAAAATCTGGCCCCGGGTGCGGCGCACACTGAACCTCTGTTATGGCGCCCTTTGGCTAATCGTCGCTGGTCGGGCCAAACCCGTTTGGCCCATATGGCCACCACGCCACTAGTACAGATCCAGATTGGGTGGTAGGACACAAAGAACTCGACACAAAATACCAAAATTTGACACAAATCAAAACTCAGTTTATAACAAAATGGAAAGAAGAATGCTTAACAAGTCTTAGAGAAAGACATAAACAATTAACAAAACAAAATTGGAATGATTCAGTCAAAATTGGGGACATTGCGTTGATGCATGACAAGACTCCAAAACAACATTGGTCAATGGGAAAAGTCTAGAGCTCAAAACTGGTGAAGACAAAGTTACCAGAGTCGTAAAACTGAAAACAGCAACTGGTGAAACCACCAAAGATATCACATTACTTTGGAATGTGGGGCTAAGTTAGAACCATTACCCGAAAAGATGGGGAATTCAGGAGAGGCTGGAATCAAGGACGAACCTAAAAATCTAATTTCGGGGACTACATGGAGCGGTGATCCATAGAGAGGGAAGGGACGGCGGTGGCAAAAATAGATTACCACTGTTTACGAAGGGGAGAAGCGAAACCCGTGGTCTGTGGCCCATCTGGAGACCGAGTCCAAGGCCCACTGGAGGAAACGTTCAAGAAAAGTGGATCGGGAACGAGAGCAATAAATGGCACGGTCGTCGACATAGAGGGTGGCCGTAATTCCTGAGGGCAGAGCCGTCACTACATCGTCAATCACAAAAGCGAAGCAGATGACGCTCAGGACGCTGTCCTGGGGTTCAGAATCCCAGCTGAGCCGTGAACGGCCAAGCTCTGAAGGGCCAGTTTAACCTACAGCCCAAGTTAAGCTAGACTAAAAACTTACGGACTTGGAGGTCCTATGAGGTCCTATTAGGTCCTACCTCAGGGTTGCTGACTCGATGTGGGCCTACCTTAGGCCTCAGTTGCATAAAATTAAGATAAAAAACAAAAGGGGCACTATTTATGGTCTTCTTTCTAAACCTTGCAACAACAACACAACCTGCACCATTGCACGATGCAACAATCTTGTATCTAAACAACCAAACTGAATTGCAAGAGAGCTCTCTATAAGGCCACGCCCTGTAAGTGCCGCATTCAACAAACGAGTAGGAAGGACGCGCAGTGCCCCCCCCAAAAAAATAATGCCATAAGAGTGCCCAAACAATGATACCAAAGAGCCCAAAAATGCGAGCTCTAAATTAAGTGAATTTTCACTAACCTTACAATTATGAGATGGATATATATACACCTTAACTTAATATATACGAGCAATGCTGCATCAATCAGCTTAGTCATCATATCGCCTTGGGACAAAAGGGCATATCATACTCTGGGTTCAGGATTGAAATTTTGTAAAAACAAAGTGGCTAATATGTATTCCTATGTAAAAATTAATTCTAAGATGGGTTTATTATTTGCAACTTTTCCGAAAAATCTCATTTTCATGGTCAAAATCGCGATTTTCTGATTTGAAGGCTGCCTAACGCAGCCTCAGGGCACCCAAACCAAAGCGCGCAGCTGTTCTGCATATGATTTAGTCAGAAAGCTGCTTTTCTGACCTCATCCTTGCTTTCTTGCGTGTTTCAACACCTCTGGGTGCTGAAAAAATGTTTAGATTTCACGTAAAACTTAAGAATTTTAAGTTTTTCTTCAAAGAATAGGCGCGGCTCACCAGCTCTACTCTGATCGAGTAGCGGGAGACTTGCCACCTCCACGTGTAGGTTTACACGCCTGTTCTTCCTGGATCCTTGAAAAGCTTGGCCTCATAAGATCTTATGAGCAGTGGTGTAGTGCTAAATAAAGAAGTGAGGGAACGCATTTTGAAAGTATTACTCAGATGCGGGGGGGGACAATGGCGAGCGCGGCGAGCCCATACAGCTGGGGGTCCGGGGGCACTGTAAGCCCCCCGGGAAATCTTTTGAAATCTGACCAATTTCAGGGATATTTTGAGGTCATATGCACTGGATATTAGGATATATTCCAAGGTTGAAGATGCAGTATTTCCAGTGTCATTAGATATACGACATCCAGTACGATCAATAAAAATAGCTAACAACTGGAATGATTAAAAAACTAAAAAAAGTTAACAACTGGTACGCCGTGGTGACTGTTTCACCAGATCTTTATAGGCTAGCATTGCCTCAGTCGAAGCTAAAAGAAATGAAGCAGTTAATGATTCTTTCTCATATTTCTTCTAGGGGTGGGAATTAAAATTTCATGACGTTAGAGATTTGTAAGTTCGGATTTATTTGAAATAGTAAGGAACGTCGTTCCGTCTACCAAAAAAAGTAAGGGAACGCCGTTCCCACGCGTTCCCACAGCACTACACCACTGCTTATGAGGACTTTCAGCTCTTATGAGCATTAACGATGGCTTCAGCCTCTTCATCAGCCACTCGAACCTGAAAAGCTCTTAAGTATGTCCTGCTTCGATCTGAACACTGGGAGCATTTCTCGATGGTCTATCCTGGCTTTCACCCACCCATCTCTCCTCTCGTGACCGTACACAGCTTGGGAAGCAGTTGAGACTTCCTGTACAGCTCTCTCGCAGGACTGAGTATGAACAGAGAAAGCGTCCATTTTGAGTGGTTTTCCTGAGATCCTCGAGCTCAGTCAAGGTCATCTTGCAGGTGAAAATAGGCTCGTAAATATTCTCTGATTCTCAGTTGATGAGATCTTCAGGTGAAGTGGCTTGCAGATTGACTTTGGGATTTTTATGGGGCCTCACTGTCGTATCACCAAAGTCTCTTCCTTCTCTGATCTTCTCTATCTGGCTCACAGCAAAAGCTCTCTGATGCTCATCCTCACTGCACAGGAATGAAGCCAGGATGTTCTCAGGATGTGCGTGGTAAGCTCCTCTTATCACTGCAGCAGAGATGATGTTCCTGACCTCGGTAGTCTGGTTCCTCAGCAGCCTCAGGCTTGAAAAAATGTGTGCAGGACCAAATTTGAGGTGGTGCTTCACTTTGATGTCGTAGTACATTTTGAAGTAGAAGTTAAGGCAGAACTTCACGAGGACCTCGAGCCTCCTCAACACCTCCCTCTTCAGTCCGTGCTCCCTCATCCACAACAGCAAGATGGTCTGTGCAGTAGTGAGCCACCTGGATTGGTTCAGAGGTCCGCACTTGAGATCAGCCAACTGTGGACTGAGACTTCCAGACTTGAAGGCTTTGATCAGAAGATAGCAGTTGTGCTGGTCTGTGGAGAGAGATTTGACTATCTCTACTGGCAGCTCTATGATATCTTCAGTTCCTTCCACTGGTGTGAAGTTGAAGTTAACCTCAAGTTCATTCACTTTCTCAAGAACTTTTCCAATAGGCCCACTGAAGCCTGACCGGGGAGTTACAGGGCCGTCCAGTTTGATGATTAAGTGTCTCAGGGGGAGCTCGTTCACATGGAACTGACAGATCATTCAGTGGCACTTGTGACCCAGCATCTTCTCCAATAGGGCTATGGCGCCTCCAGACCACCCCGTGTTGGTGTTGGTAGAGTCTCCTCCAATCATTACAAGGCTCTCGTCAGCTCCGTGATTCAGAAGCCACTCATGCAGGCCCTGAGCGATCTTATGAGCAGGCTTTTCTCCTTCCTCAGGTTCCTCGGGAGTGAAATGGAAGAGGTACTTTCCTTGAGGCTCCCATGTGATAGTGTAATGCTCCTCGATCACTTTGCCAGGATGAAATCTCCCTGTCACTTCGTCATATTTCAACACCTTTGTGTTCCTATCCTGCTTGCCATCAAAGAATATCCCAGAGATCTTCTCCTCCTCTGACCTCTGCGTGAAAGCTTCAACTGATGAGGCCATTACTTCCTCCTTGGCCCTCCAGACTTTCATGCCATCTATGGCCAAGTAAGCCTTGTCTTTGGAAAGATGACTGACCTTGATGAGGTCGTTCAGGAAGCCAGTGGCAACTGCAGCTGCCGGAACACTTGCCACCCTGTACCTCAAAGCTGCTGAAGCTGTCCCTTGGATCTTCATGTAGTTTCGTGTAGAAGAAGTTGGAGTTTCGGCAGGTATTTCAGCGGGAACGTCCATAGGAGCTTCGGTAGCCTCAGCATTGCCAGAGGCTTCTTTTGCAGCTTCTTCCAAGTTTGGCTCTTCGTCCTCCTCAAAGTCTTTCATGAGAAGCTCCTCATTAGTAGCCTCCTCTTTCTTCTTCCTCTTCACAGCAGAAGCTTCTTCAGCCTCCTTCCTCTTCGCTGCTTTGATCTGTCTCCTGCTGTCTTCGAAGTCTACAAAAGACATCTGGATTCCTGAAGCTTCGGAACAGAAAACCGCAATTTTGAACATGATAACGCGATTTTTGGGAAAAGTTGCAGAAAAGAAACCCCTCTTAGAATTAAATTTTACATAAAACTACATATTAGCCAGAGTGAAATTCGGACTCGGAAAAGGATGATATGCCCTATTGGGACAACAATGGCTCTTCCTCTTCTAGATTTTCTAACACTCCCCACCAAAGAGGCATTGTTGTCATTACCTTCAGCAAATTTAGCCAAGCCTTCTCCATGAGGTTGTAACTCAATGGTTTCATCTTGACTATCCGTGTTTTTGCTGATTTCTAAAGCACAGAGTTTTTGTATAGGTTTCTTTAATTTTCCTCCTGAAGTCTTTACCAGTGCAGACCTAACTAAATTGTCTTTGCCAACAAACAACTCTTCAATTATGACAACCTTCCAGCATTGCCTTGGTCTTTCATCCCCAATCATTACCACTTCTTGATACAATTTGTATTGGAGCCCTTTACATTGCCTAATGGGTAATAATTGAGTTCTGGCAAGTATTCTATCTGCCACCTCTTCCATAACTGATCTTGTAGCTCTTCAAGGTACTTGAACCTTCTGGTTAACTCTTCTTGAGTGCTCTGGATAGGCTGTAAGTCTTCTGGCAAACTGGGGCTTGATGTTAATCGTTTACCACAAAGAAAATGATTTGGTGTCAATGGCTCTGCATCCTGCTTACTGTTATAAACAAAGGTGATAGGCCTACTGTTCACCATTGCTTCTACTTCACACAAAACATTGCAGAATTCTTCTTTGCTCAAATGAGCATTAGCTAAAAGTTTCTTTAATGGACACTTTACACTTCTCACTAGCCTTTCCCAAAATCCTCCTCACCATGGTGCTCTCTCAACAATAAACTCCCACTGTACCCCATGGTGTGAAAAGTAGGATTGGAATCCCTCCTCTTTTAGCAAGGACCAAACTTCTTGGAGTTCCTTTGCAGCCCTTTTGAAGGTTTTTGCATTATCCGATATGATTTTATTTGGGAAACCCTTTCTGTTCACAAACCTTTTAAAGGCCAAAAGAAATGCATCACTACTTAAGTTGCTTACCAACTCCAAATGGATTGCTCTGGTGGTAGCACATGTGAAAAGACATACATAACCTTTGTTAGACTCCCCTTGCTCATACACATAGACTGGACCTGCGAAGTCTACTCCCACTACATCAAATAGGGCAGTCTAGACACACTGTTCCCTTGGATGTGGAGCCACCTTTTCATAATAAGGCTTTGCACTCCAACGCTTGCAAACCACACATTTATGCAAGACCTTTTTTACTACTTGTCTAATTTTGGGAATCCAAAACCGTTGTCTGATCTCTATTATCACTTCTCTAACTCCAGCATGTAACAACTTATGATGAGTATCCAGGATCAAAAGTTCCACAAAGTGCCCCCCAGAAGGTAGCAAAATTGGATGTCTTTTCTCCTCTGGAAGCCCAGAAAACTGTAGTCTACCTCCTACTCTCAATAAGTCCTGATCCAAAAACACATCCAAACCCTTGAGAGCAGAATGTGTTGGCAGAACCTGTAATGGACTGCTGGTGAGCAATTGCCTCTCTTCACCAAATTTTTCCTTCTGCACATATACCACCCAGTATTGCATGGCTTGCTGAATCTCCTTACTGTTCAGAATTCCTTCCCTTCTTGTTGTTTGTAAATCTATATACCCATGCTGTCACTCTTAACAACCTTTTCAGACTGCTAATGTCCTCAAGCCTCAATATCGGGTCCTGCTGCATAACTTGACAACTGTTCACAGTGCATTTTCTCATTTCACTAACCCATTCTTCTTGAGCTTGGCATTCTCCTACAATAGGCTGATTAGAAGGTCAGTTTTCACTTCCAAGTTTTAGCCACTCTGGCCCATTCCACCACAAACTTGACTGTGCAAGATCTTTCAGTGAAGTTCCTCGTGTTGGTAAATCAGCTGGGTTTTGGGTGCCTGGACAATGCTTCCATTGCTTGGGATTTGTGTGTGCTTGAATTTCCTCCACCCTATTGGCAACAAATGGTTTCCATTTCCTTGCCTGGCTTCTTAACGAGTGCCAAACTATAGTGGAGTCTGTCCAATAATAGCTTGGAATTTCATAGAGGGCCAAAGACTTTTGCACTGTAACTGCAAGCCGACTAGCAATAACTGCACCCATCAATTCCAATCTTGGAATAGAAAGCCTTTTCAAAGGTTCTACTCTGCTCTTTGCAGCAACCAACCTGCAACTTACTTCCTCTTTGAATGTGCCTCTTATATAAATACAAGTTGCATAGGCTTCCTCACTTGCATCACAAAAGATGCGCAGCTCCAAATTATCTGGACTATTGTTCAACTCTCCAAAGTACCATCTTGGGATTTCAACGTCTCCAAGATGTGCCAATTCTTTGAACCAATATTTCCACCTTACCACCATATGATCAGGTAACTCTTGGTCTCAACCAAGTCCAATTTCCCAGGGGCTCTGAAACCAAATTTTTTACTTTATCACAAATGGAGCCAGGAATCCAAGAGGATCAAAGACTTTCGAAGCCAAACTAAGAGCTGTACGTTTTGTCCACCTTGTCTCATTCTCAGCCAGCTCAACTAAAGATTTCCCATTGAAGGTAAACAAATCCTCTCCTTGCTGCCAAACAATGCCTATCAACTTTGTCTCTATTGCTCACAACTCCTTAATACCAGAATCCTCAATACTTTCTGCTGCAGCAGGTACTACACAGGACTGACTCATAAACTGTTGTAACTCAGAATGATTGGTCTGCCATTTTCTAAGCTCCATGCCAGCCTCCCTCATTATAGCTCTAGCCTCCATGAATATCTGTTTAGTCATTTCTGTATTATCCACTGAACACAGCAAATCATCAACATAAAAATTTTTCCTTATGTGTTCAATAGTGTTAGGATAGACCAGAATATTTCTTAAAATGGTACTGCATAGTAGCTGCTAACAGAAATGGACTAGAGCTGAGGCCAAACAACACTGACTTCATTCTATATGCTTGAACCTTAGGTTCATTTTCCACCAAGTCTTTCGTATCCACCCACAGATACCTTACTGCATCTCTTTCCTCCGGTTTTAACTTTATCCGCAAAAAGGCTTGCTTCACATCTGCATTCAATGCTACTCTACCAAACCTGAATCTCAGTAACAAGGAAAATAAATCTGCATTTAAATTTGGCCCAGCATCCAAACAGTCATTCAAGGACACACCACCTTTGTCCTTGGCTGAGCCATCAAAAACTACCCTCAGTTTGGTGGTAGTTTTGTCTCGCCGTACCACTGCATGGTGTGACAGATAATGTGCCTCCTGGCTGACCAGCTCACCTTGTACCCTTTCAGCATAGCCCTCCCTTACATAGCTTAGGATGGCCTCATTGTATTCAATTAACAACTTATTTTTTCTTAGCCTGTACAATGAAATCTCCAACCTCATATTAGCTAGCTGAAGGTTTGAATTGGGTTTGCAAGAATCCTTCCAAGGGAGGCCAACTTCATAGCAACCATCTCTAAACCCAATCCCTTTTTCAAATTGCTCTAAAATATCACTGTTCATTGTACTTGCCTGCTTCTCCTGTTTGTCCTTTATGCCAATGGATTGAAGTTCCCAAAAGACTTTCAAATGCCTTTCCAAACCATGACTGTTCTCCTCAATCTTAACAAAAAGAGCTTTAACCTCCATTTCATTGCAATAGCTACCATGTAGCATCCAGCCTAGCTTACTTTCAACAGCTACCGGACCTCGAGATGTGCGGACAATATTACCAGTGATGAAGTTCCAATAATAGTCAGCTCCAATCAAAAGACTAATATCTTCTGTTCCTTCAAACTTATTGCCTAAATTAATTCCTTTAACTTGCAATTCTTGGACACATGCCATATCTAAACAAGTAGTGACTGGAGCACAAAGTTCCTCAATCTCTACAGCTTGGACCTTGATAGTGGGACTTTGTGATAACAACCCCTTAACCAGAACTTCTGCTTTCTTAACTTTGGTTCGGTTTTGAACGGAACCCCCAAACCCAGAAATTCTTAAATTTTCCCTCTTAAGTTCTTTAAATTTCAATTTTCTGGAAATTCTGGTCTTAATAAAGCTACACTGGCTACCACTATCAAACAACACTCTTACAGTAGTTTCTCCACCATTCCCAATTAATAATGCTGCAGCTGTTTGCAATAATCCCCCTTTACTTTTACTCCCTTTCATAGCAGTGGCATGTGCCACTGATGTCTCTACTTCTGGGGTAGGCCTACTAGGAGTGTTTTCACACAATAATGGCTGATGCCGGCCATGGCATTTTTTGCACAAAATTTTAAACTTACAAAACCTTGCTCTGTGACCTTTCAAAAAACATTTAAAACATGCTATGGACTTAGTTACCCTGTCCTTTCTCTCCTCAACAGGTAAAGCCTCAGCCACCTCACATTTATATGACTTGTGATTGCCTTCGCAAAATATGCATTCCTTGATTCACTTTAATTTATTCTCAGAGGATGCATGTAGAGCTGACACTGTACCTGGGCTATTCCTTTTTGTAGAAACTTTGGTGCTGTGCCTGCCTTTGTCCCCTTGTTTAACATCCCACTGTGCAAACTCAATTCCCTCTCGTCTTGCTAATTCTGTGCTTAAAAGACTTAACATCTGCTGAAGGGGGATGTACACATGTTCTGTAGTGTCCCCTACTTAATTCAAGCAAAATTAAGCTAGGCAATTTAGACTCCAGTATAGTGACCAACATTACACCATACCTTTCCATTCTACACCCAAGTTGTCCAGGGACCTAGTTCTAACTTCAAATTCATCATATAACTGCCGTAACTCCTTGACACTATTGGGATTATTAACAGGAGGTATAGCTAAAAGTTCGCGGAGGTGGCTTTTAATTAAGATCTCTGGCTTACCAAACCGTTTCTTTAATATATCCCAAGCCACATTATAATTAGCCTCTGTTAATACTAATCCTGTTATTGTCTTTGCTGCCTCCCCTTCCAAGAGGGACTGCAAATAATTAAACTTCTCCACCGCACTTAACACTTGACTAGAATGAACTGCTGATTGAAAACTGTCTGCCCATCCTTGCCATTTCTGAATACTCCCAGAAAATGTTTTGAGTACAAGCCTCGGTAATTGAACTGCAGATCTGTTAACCTTAACTTCACAAACACCACTTTGTGAGGGTTTGTTTCATTATTAGACCTGGTCTCCAACTGTACTGAGCTGCTAAACTCTTTTGCTCTGTGGCATACTTTAATTATGTCATCAATAATCTCTTCAAAGTAATTTATGTTATTTTCTATTTCATCCTCTTCTATAAGAGCCACAATTTTAACATTTACTTCGCTTAGAGCAACCTTTTTAGTTTCTAATATGGAAAGCTGCGCAGTCACTAAGCTTAAATCCTCTTGCTCTATGGCAGAATCTATAGTGGCAATGACCTTTGTAATTAGACCTTTGTAGGCGTTTCTCCTTTTTTTAAACTTGTTCAATTCAGCTGCACTCATCTTCACTGCAAACAACAATTGGGCTCAATGCCAAATAAGCTGAATTGGCAAAAATACTTAACCAAACTGATCAAACTCAAATTTTGCTTTTTTCAAATAAACTGAATTGCTTGGTTGGGGTACTGACCAACCACCAGTATGGAATACCAAATTTTCCACCCAAGTAACTGCCGCACTTGGGCTACAATTTGCACAATCCGAACTTTTCCGGAAAATAGTCACTGACTCAGTCTTGGGCTAGAATCCAGTTTCGAAGGACCATGTTATTTTTTATTTTTGGGTTCAGAATCCCAGCTGAGCCGTGAACGGCCAAGCTCTGAAGGGCCAGTTTAACCTACAGCCCAAGTTAAGCTAGACTAAAATCTTACGGACTTGGAGGTCCTATTAGGTCCTACCTCAGGGTTGCTGACTCGATGTGGGCCTACCTTAGGCCTCAGTTGCATAAAATTAAGATAAAAAAACAAAAGGGGCACTATTTATGGTCTTCTTTCTAAACCTTGCAACAACAACACAACCTGCACCATTGCATGATGCAACAATCTTGTATCTACTGTAAACAACCAAACTGAATTGCGAGAGAGCTCTCTATAAGACCACGCCCTGTAAGTGCTGCATTCAACAAACGAGTAGGAAGGACGCGCAGTGCCCCCCCCCCAAAAAAAAAATGTCACAAGTGTGCCCAAACAATGATGCCACAAGAGCCCAAAAATGCTAGCTCTAAATTAAGTGAATTTTTCACTAACCTTACAATTATGAGATGGATATATATACACCTTAACTTAATATATACAAGCAATGCTGCATCAATCAGCTTAGTCATCATATCGCCTTGGGACAACAATGGCTCTTCCTCTTCTAGATTTTCTAACAGTACCCACCTGAACACGAAAGGAACGAGAAGACAAAGAGTTGGAGATAAAAGAAGGGAGAAGACCTTAGAAACCCAAGAGATAGAGTTTACGGCAAATCCACCACCGCCAGCCAGGTAGTGTCATTTGCTTTCTCCAAATCAAAAAGTATTGCATAGAGATGACGTCGCTCTGTAAAGGACACGCAGACCGCAGTCTCCAACTGAACCAAAATGTCAGTGGTGCTACGGCCCCTGCGAAAACCGGTCTGTGTGGAAGAGAGCAAATTGTGGCGTTCGAGGTACCGCAGGCACCGTGACACCATTTTCTCAAGGAGTTTCGAAAGGCAGCTAGTGATGGCTATTGGACAGTAGTTAAGGGGAGATGTCGGGTCCTTGCCAGGCTTAGGAAAGGGGAGCACTACTGCCTCCTTCCAACAGGAAGGAAAGGTGCCCTCCACCCAAATCTAATTATAGAGGGTGAGCAGATAAAAGAGCCGAAGGGTGTAGTTGGCGGAGCATATCAAAATGAATGCCATCGGGGCCGGGAACAGATTTGCCGCAAGAGGTCAACGCTGAGCGCAGTTCAGACATGAAAAAAAGACGGTTGTAAGGAAAGTTATTGGCGGTCTGGAAAAGATGAGGGGAGCGAGCAAGCAGAGTCTTACGTCGGAGGAAAGCGGGATCACGGTGGTCGTGTCGGGAGATGGAGGCAATGATCAAAGCCAAGACCTCGACCACTGCAGTAGGGGACGATACTAGGTTTCCGTCTACCACAAAAACAGGAGGCGAATGGGAAGAGGATTTACAGGAAATCTTCCGGATCTTGTTCCAGATTCAGGAGGAAAGGGTGCGGGAAGTGAGAGAGGAGACATAAGTTCGCCAGGAAAGGCGGCGGGCTTCACGGAATGTGCGACGGGTCTGAGCTCGTTTTAAAGCTATTGTATTGGCAAGGGATGGGTTGCGTTGAAGACGACGAAAGCCTGACTTGTTAGCTCGAACAGCTAAGGCGCATGTTGGGGTCCACCATGGGACCGAAGGGGCGGAGGTGTGGGGAAATGTTGACTTGGGGATGGAGGATAGGGCGGCACAAGTGACGTGATCGGTAAGGTAGGTGGAGGCAGCGTCTATTGTCAGAAAGTTACTCGGAATTGCAAAGATTTGGCTTTCATATCGGAAAAGGAGCCAGTCAGCTTTGGCAAGGGACCATCGGGTAGGAAGAGCAGAGGAGTTAGAAGTCTGGGATGTATGGGGGAGGAGGGGGAAGTGGTCACTACCGTAGAGGTCTGGAGTAACAGACAAGGAGAAATCAAGGAAGGCGGAAGGAGAGGCAAGCGAAAGTTCTATAGAGGAAAACGTACGGGTCTGGAGGTGAAAAGCTGTAGGTTGACCAGTGTTGAGAAGACAGACAGAAGGAATTAAGAGAAGGGAGACCACAACGCCACCCCGCTGGTTGGTCATAGTGTCACCTCAGAGGATGGAGCGTGTTAAAGTCTCCCAGTAGGAGGAAGGGGGGAGGAAGCTGTAAAAGGAGAGTAGAGAGATCGTTTGCAGAAACTTCCTGGGACGGGAAGATATAATGAACATATTGAATATAACCGGTCAAGAGAAACCCAGGCCGCAACAGCCTGAAGGGGGTTACGGAGGGGAAGGGGAGTAGACGGCACGTCAGAGCGGCCTAAAACGGCCGTATCCCCATGAGGGGCTGCATCAGAGGGAGGGGGGGAGAGGTACGATGTGAACCTGCGGAGGGGGCGCAAAGGGCGAACCCTAAGTTGGGTTTCTTGAGGGCAGAGACACACTGGGGAAAAATCTTGGATAAGTAGAAGGAAGTCCTCCCAATTAGGGAGGAGGCCATGACAATTCCATTGGAGGATGATAGCCATCACGTGCGGAAAACAAGAGGGGGGTGGGAGCGAGAGACGTTATCGGGCGAGACTTAAAAGAGTAACCAGTGGAACGAGTAGACGAGACTGGGGGGCAGGTTAAAGAGGAGGAGGTCGAAGAACGGGTAAAAGGAGGTTGAGGGAGTTTGGGTTTTGGGGGGAGTGGGGGAATACGGAAAGGAGGGTGCAATGCGGGACGGGGTGAGTCCAATTTCCGGGGTAGGGGTGGAGGAGAGAACGCCGGGGGCATCGAGAGGTCAAGAAGGGAGCGGGGCGGAGGAGACAGGGGATACGAAGCAGGGCGGGGTGAATCCGGTTTCCGGGGTGGAGGTGGAGAAGAGGATGCGGAGGGCATCTGGATGTCAAGGAGGGAGCGAGGTGGAGGAGAAGGGGGGATAGGATGGATTTCAGCTTGAACTCGAAGTGCCGAAGCTCCAAAATCACCATCAGGAATGGAGGAGGGGAGGAGACGGTCGCGAAGGGAAGCGAGGGATCTCAGAGGAGCCGGCAAGACGAGAGGGATCCCTGTATACGTGAGGGGTATGGGGGGCGCTAGGGGTAGAACTGGTGGGAGAGGAAATGTAAGGATGAGGAGACGGGGGACCTGAACAAGGGAGCTTAGCAGAGGGACCCAAACGCCGAGGGCTGGCGATGGGTCGTTTAACAGAAGAGCGCGGAGGAGGAGGAGACTAGAAGAGGGAGAGGTTTTCGATATATATGCTGAAATGTCAGCAATGGTTTCAGGAGGGTGGGTAAGCGAGTTAGTTGCGACTGAGATAGAGCAGATGGGGACAGTGGAGTTGGAAGTTCTAGGGGGACGGGCGGGAGGAATAGTGAGGACGGGGGGTTTTGCGTTTTCATTATTTCTTCTCTCGAAGTAATTTTCATGAGTCAGCAATGGAAAATTTTGATACGAAATAATAAATTTTTCTTGTTATGCAGGCCCAAATGCCTACATATGGGGTTTTATGTATGACAATTATTTCCATTCCCAAAAGGGTTTGTTGCCAATTCCGAGGCAATTTTGTAGTTATTTAATTCAATAAATTAATAATTTGTATTTAATTAAGAAATAAAGGTATCATATAGCATATACGATACCATATTATAGGCATGTATAATTTTTCCATATACTGGGGGGCCTGAAGGAAAAATTTGTATGTTATATGATACATTACATTTTTTATAAAATGTTTCTCATATGAAAGGAGTTAAAAAGAATGAAGTGGGAACATAGAAAGAGAAAGGTTACTCAAGACCTATTTAAATATATAAGTTCAAGAGGCCAAATTCTCAAGTTTAGTTAAAGTTACAGTATATCAATCAGTTTGACTGCCTTAGGTATAGGAAATTAATGGACTTAAAGTAAAGTTATTAAGCATTTTAACTTTGCTCATTATTTGTGTAAGTTTTATAAATCACCAGTCTTAATTTTTTTCTTGTAAGAGTTTTCTGGCTTTCAAAGCAGGACTTCTTTCTTTGAGGCCTGTCTGGTTTAGTCTGAGTTACATCAGGTACATTGAGAGATTCGTCATCAATAGTATCCTGATCTATCTTTTCGGGTAATGGTTCTAACTTAGCCGCAAATTCCAAAGGATATAGTAATGTGATATCTTTGGTGGTTTCACCAGTTGCTGTTTTCAGTTTTACGACTCTGGTAACTTCGTCTTCACCAGTTTTGAGCTCTAGACTTTTCCCATTGACCAATGTTGTCTTGGAGTCTTGTCATGCATCAACGCAATGTCCCCAATTTTGACTGAATCATTCCAATTTTGTTTTGTTAATTGTTTATGTCTTTCTCTAAGACTTGTTAAGTATTCTTCTTTCCATTTTGTTATAAACTGAGTTTTGATTTGTGTCAAATTTCGGTATTTTGTGTCGAGTTCTTTGTGTCCTACCACCCAATCTGGATCTGTACTGTATGTTCATATTCTGGTAACATGTTTATGGTTTCTCTTTTAATTAGGTGGTTTGGTGTGAGAGGTTCTGGCTCATTAATACCATCTCCCACATAAGTTAATGGTCTGTTGTTGAAAACATTTTCAATTTCTGTCAGAATAGTCATGAGTTCAAAAAGTTGTAGACGTTTGGTCCCAATAGTCATTTTAAGGCAATTCTTTAGTCTGTATGTTTCTTTCCCAAATGGAAACATACTATGGTGAATTAACAGGAATGTACTTCCAAGTTATATTGTGTTTGATAAAACGAGTTTGTACTGTTTCACTATCATAAATCTGATGAATAATTTTTTCACCAAATTTGAAGTATGTGGCAATTTGTGGCATTGTTTGACCATATAGTTTTGGGTACAGAATTCTGTGCACAAAATCGTCTGAAAGCAGCAATAAAAGCCTCTGCTGTCAGATCTTCTACTATGTCTAGACATATGGCATGTGTTTCAGCACAGGTGAAGAGTACAATGTACACCTTGTATTCCTTTGAGTCCATTTTGTCTCCAAAACTCACATTCACCGCTCCAGTGTAGTCAATACCCGTGGTTTCAAATGGCTGAGTAAATGTCACTCGTTTCACAGGTAGGTCTGGAGCGCTTGGAGTGTTAAAGGGTCGTGAATGGATACGTTTGCAAGGAATGCATGTGTTTAAAAATTTCTTTGTTTCAGTTCTACCCTTTGGTAGCCAGTAAATTTTTTTCAGCTCTGTCAGGGTTTGTTGGAACCCCATGTGGTGTATTTTGTTGTAGGTATCCCTGATGATGAGATTTGCGAAGTGAATCCCCCTTGGAAGAAGAATTGGGTGCTTAGAGTTGTAAGTCAGAGTTGACTTGTTGAGTCTTCCTTTACGCCTTGTGTGTTTCAGCCAGTATTTTTTTGCAGTTTCTGTTAAGTTAGAAAAGCCCTTCTGAGGACAGTGTTTGAGAAGGTAGCTATTGACAAACTTGCAGCAATAGACTGTAATTCTCGAGAGTTTGTTGAGGTCTGAATAATGCTTATAGTCAAAAATAGGTTTGTCCTCGGTGATCTTTTCAGTTGTTGTAGAGTTCAGTGTTTGGTTAACTACTTCGAATGGCCAAAGATCCTCACATTTTAGCCATTCAGACCCTTCATACCAAACTTTGTTTGCTTTCAAGTTTGTAAGAGAGCCCTGTTGTCAAAAAGTATGCTGGATTCTGTTTTGTTTGTATGTACCTAAATTTGATACCAAGGGATGTGTTTGCAGTTTTGATTTCTGTTGGTCTGTTCTTCACAAATATGTTTTTGCAAGAAGTTGTATCTGTGCTTGTCGCTTCGGGTGAAGCGGGCCTATTATGTAGAGGATCTAAAGTTAGTTAAGCCTGTTAAATGAGGCTTTGTTTTTAGTTTAAAGAATAGGGCCTATTAAATAGGCTTAGGGTGAAACGGGCCTACTAAAGAGGCCCAGGTTGAAATCGGCCTATTTTGTATAGGACCTAAGGTGAGTTAAGCCTGTTAAATGAATGAAGCTTTGTTTACGGTTATGATCGGCCTTAGCCTTCGCCGATTGTTACATTAGGTACAGTAAGGACAGGGGTGTGGAGTCGGAGCCGGAGCCGGTGGAGTGGTGGTTTTTGGGTGGAGCCGGAGCCGGAGTCGGAGCCATTAAAAAACGCCGGCTCCATGGCTCCAGTTACCTTGCCCATTCATAATAAACCTAATGCAACTTTATCTTACCTAACCCAACTTTAGTACTTTACCTAACTTAATATATAGTTTTTGTTAAAAATGCATATTTATTTTTTTCAGAAACGTCAATATTTGTAATATAATTATTAATTATAGCTCCAAAATCATATATCATTAACTAAACTAAGACTAAACAATAAGCATTCATCATTTATACATGAATAAATTTTTTTAAGCCCTCAATAATGAATAAACTTAAAGGATCTAGAGAAAAGTCTATTGTATTCGAATATTTCACTACCACTGAAGATGATAAATACTATGATTGCACTTGCGAAGTGACTGATGCTGGTGGAAATATTTTGACATGTGGAGCAAAAATTAGTACACCTTCAAGCAAAACCAACAAGAGCATTCAATTTGAGGCGTCACATAAGTCGTAACCATCCTGAAGTGTTCAAGACTATAGAAGAGAATGAAAAGAGGCAAATACTTAAATCTGCCAGACTTCAGTGGTGTAGTGCTGTGGGAACGCGTGGGAACGGCGTTCCCTTACTTTTTTTGATAGACGGAACGGCGTTCCCTCACTATTTCAAATAAATCCGAACTTACAAATCTCTAACGTCATGAAATTTTAATTCCCACCCCTAGAAGAAATATGAGAAAGAATCATTAACTGCTTCATTTCTTTTAGCTTCGACTGAGGCAATGCTAGCCTATAAAGATCTGGTGAAACAGTCACCACGGCGTACCAGTTGTTAACTTTTTTTTAGTTAATCATTCCAGTTGTTAGCTATTTTTATTGATCGTACTGGATGTCGTATATCTAATGACACTGGAAATACTGCATCTTCAACCTTGGAATATATCCTAATATCCAGTGCATATGACCTCAAAATATCCCTGAAATTGGTCAGATTTCAAAAGATTTCCCGGGGGGCTTACAGTGCCCCCGGACCCCCAGCTGTATGGGCTCGCCGCGCTCGCCATTGTCCCCCCCGCATCTGAGTAACACTTTCAAAATGCGTTCCCTCACTTCTTTATTTAGCACTACACCACTGCTGCCAGTACTTCTAGTCAAGTAAGTCAACCAAATCTTACTAAATATTTTGTTAGTCAAACAGTCACTGTGTCCATGACAGCAGATCAGTTCAAGAATCACATTACTGAGTTAGTGGTAAAGAATTCTTTACCTCTGTCTGTCTTTTGTAAGCCAGCCATGCTTGGTTTATTAGGAGGAATGGCTCAAAAATTCAAAGTTGGTTTACATAGAAATAGTATTCGACGTTTGGTAATAGAAAAAGCAAACGAAGAAAAATGCGCTTTAAAAAATAATTTACAAGGACGTTTTGTATTTTTAAAAATGGATAGTTGCACACGTTTAAGAACAAACTACTTTGCAATCAATGTTAGATTTGTTGATGGCAACAATAAAACCATTACCCGTACATTAGCAGTACGGGATACGCAAGCCCAACATACAAGCGAGTACCTTCATGGGCTTGTGAAAGATGTTCTACAAGAGTATGAAATAGAAAAAGAGCGTGTATTGTGTATTGTAACTGATAATGCCTCCAACATGATCAAGACCATTCAGAAGTTAAATGAAGACCAAGAGAGAGATGAGGAAAATGATATAGAAACAGTTGATTCAAATGCTGAGACCCCAGAACTGGAACCTGATGATGCAGCAGAACTTGATTTAAATAATATCATGGATGAAATTTCAAGCCTCTCAAGAGTCCATCATATGCGTTGTGGTGTTCATACTTTACGGCTAGCCATTCATGATGGCTTAGCGGATAAACACGCAGCCATTCTTATAAGCAAAGTGAGGCAGGTTGCAGTAGCTGCGAGAAAACCAAAGATCCAAGAAATAATTAAACGACGTGCTGGAAAAGTAACAATTTTAAATCAAGCTACTAGGTGGGGTAGCACATATATGATGATAGAGCGCTTATTAGAACTAAAACCTGTACTTATTGACATGGTGAATCCAGAAGTTACACTATCAGAAGTAATGTGGGACCAAGTTTGCTTTACCAACCATATATCACTACAAAGACAATTCAAGGCGAAGACTTGACTCCTGGCCAGTTTTTCAAGGAATGGAAGTCTCTGATCTACTGCCTTTCTAGGACATGGGGTACCATAGCTGAAGGTATCAAGACCTCCATGGAAGCGAGAGAAAATCGTTTACTGGAAAATGATGTAATGTTAGCTGGCGTTTATCTTGATCCTAAGTACAGATGTTTATTAACGGATGAACAACAAAGCAAAGCAATGAATGGTGTATGTGATATAGCAGTTAGAATGAGAGTCTCAAGAATGTCCAGAACAGGAAAATGAAAACATTCCATCATCATCTTCTACTACCACTTCTGATAATGAATTTGACTTTGAAAAAATCATTGACAAACAACATGGTGCAAAAGAAAAACGTTCTCGATCAGGATTTGAAAACGATGTGCCACATGGTGGTCCTCTTAGTACCTTGACTAAATTCAAGTTAGCCGTATGGGAATCTCTTAGTGAAGTTAAAAAATTTAATCGTCAGTGAAAGATGTCAGTACAAGATGCAATAGTTAAGTACCCTGAAATTATACGAGATGTCGCACAACTTGTTCTTGCATTACCCTCTACTCAAGTTAGTGTGGAACGTTTATTTTCAGCACTTAAAATCATAAAATCTGATTTGAGAGCAGTAATGAAAGAGGACTTGATTGAAGCAATCTTGTTCTTAAGAACAAACTGTTATACGAAAATAAAAACCCACTCTAATAGACAGAGTTTATTTCCACGACAGTTTCTACGCCCACTGGCATCCTCCTCGGGTGGATACAAAACACGAATGAACCAAAACAAGAGGGAAAAACAGTCCAGGGACCAACCGTTAAGAAATTCGCACCTAGGTTAGATCCCATTCTCCCGACACCGGAAGGGCATTTTCATTAAGTACATTCGCGCAAATTTAAAACTATCTACAAGTTCTGTATAATAAACAATAATGTAATAACCAATGTAATAATAAATTTATAATTTCTGTAATAAATAATTATGCAATATTAAATGTAATAAATTTAATAATAAACGTAATAATTATGTAAAAAATAAAAAATAATAGAATCTCTATGTTTAGAACAGGAAGATAGTTTTAAATTTGCGCGAATGTACTTAATGAAAATGCCCTTCCTTCCGGTGTCGGGAGAATGGGATCTAACCTAGGTGCGAATTTCTTAACGGTTGGTCCCTGGACTGTTTTTCCCTCTTGTTTTGGTTCATTCGTGTTTCTGTATCCACCCGAGGAGGATGCCAGTGGGCGTCGAAACTATCGTGGAAATACTCTCTCTATTAGAGTGGGTTTTTATTTTCATATTTTGACCTTCACGTAGAAAAAAGTGAAGTTTTTTGCATTTAAACTGTTATACATAATTTTGAATTTTAAAAATCAGTTTATGAAAGAATTAAAGTATGAATTTGTTTGTTTCAAGTTTTAACTTTTAATGCAGCTAATATCATTTGATAAGTTTCTTTTCAGTTTCAGAATTTAATAATTTTTTGGTAATCATCAAAATTGTATTAATATAATTTTTTTTTTATTTATGTATTAAAAAGGTCAAATTGGAAAAAAATTAGTCTTAATTTGTATGTTTTAATGTAGCTAATGTCATTTGATAAGCCTCCCTTCAGTTTTCAGAATTTAGTTTTTTGTTCATCATCAAATTTCGATTAATATAATTTCTTTTTGGATTTATGTATTAAAAAGGTCAAATTTAAAGAGTATTTTTAGCCTTTATTGCAAATATCATTCAACAGTGTATTCATCTGTCTGTTGTTGAGTATGATCAATGACCACTCTAACTACATTTGGATTTTGATAACTTGACAGAGCTGGAGCCGGAGCCGGAGCCAAACATTTAAAAAAGATGGCTCCGGAGCCGGAGCCGAACATTTAAAAAAGGCTCCGGAGCCAAAAGTTTTTTTTCTGGCTCCACACCCCTGAGTAAGGTAAAGTTAAGGTTAGGCCAAACGAGCTAAGCCTCGCCTCTGTTTGTGTTAGTGTAAATTTTAGAGTGTCGGGTCCCCACACGGGCCAACATATAAAAAACTATATAGGGTTATGGTTTATTGCCGTCATCCTCATCCATTGGAAATTTCCAGCAGATATTGGTGAAGAGTTGAACGGCAAAAACCCTACGTTTTTTCGTTAAAAAGTTGTTTGTGGAGGTTTTCAAAAGACCTCGTTAAGTAGTGTTTTTTTAGTTAATGTTTAATTTCTATGCCTTCGGTATTTAGCGCTGCCTAATGGTAAAGAAGGAAATTACCATACTTTATTATTTCGTTGGGCCTCGCTTCTGGTTGTAGGGCGTGCTGCCCTCTTTCGATGTAGGTGATGGAGTTACGCAATGAGTTTATTCGGTTTAATTAATATAGGTATTCACTACACTTAAATACCTGAAGAAATAGGCCTATCCTTTTGAGTTATTAGTTTTATATTATGAGGTATTCACTCAGAACTTATAGGAAGATTAAGTACGTCTCCCTTGCTTAAAGCATCACTTGGAACTCCCCGCTCTGGTGCTAATATAAATTCCTTTGTCTTCAATTATGCTGACTTTACAAAGTCCCCAAACATCTAATCTTCTCTCGAAGTAATTTTCACGCGTCAGCGATGGAAAATTTTGATACGAAATAATGCATTTTTCTTGTTATGTGAACCCAAATGCTTCCATATTGGGTTCTATGTATGACAATTACTTTCATTCCCACTAGGCTATGTTGCCAATTCTGAGGCAATTTTGTCGTTATTTAATTCAATAAATTAATAATTTGCATTTAATTAAGAAATAAAGGTACCATATTGTAGGCATGTATAATTTTTCCATAAGGGGTGAAGACGACGAGAAGGTAGAGGACGGGATAGGGGGACGGGTGGATGAGGCCTCATCAGGCCTAGAATGATAGGGAGTGGAAGAGGATGGTACGGAGGCGGTCGAAGTCCGGGCCGGATGGGAGGTAGCAGGGTGGGAGGAGCGTAGTGTTTGGGCAAAGGTAAGGCTTGGACGTGCAAATCGGGACCTAACGCGGGCCCTCGCTTCCTGAAAGCTGACCTTGTCAGATTCCCGGACTGAGAGGACCTCACGCTCGAATAATTAAGTTGGACAGGCAGAGGAGGAAGCATGTCTTACTGACGTGTCTGAACCTCAGGCAAGCAAAACATCGGCGTGGTTTGAGGATATGACGGCGGACCGGAAATTGAAGATAACAGGCCTTAATTTTCTCAGGTAGTTGGGAATGAGCAAAAGTCAGGATCAATAAGGGAGATGGAATCCTTGCCCTCTGAACCACACGGGGTGGGCGGTAAACACGGGTCACCTGAGAGGAGAGATTTCCACCACAAGAGAGCCATCGTTCTGGGGCCACATCTGTCGGGGATCGCCACAACGGCAAGTGAAGTCATCGTAGACCTCAAAAGCATTATCCCGCTGTGAGAGGGGGGGGGGAGGACAAGAAACCGAGGGTAATCAGGGCCAGAGTCGTCGGCCCTTACGAAGGGGTCAAAAGACTTGCGGAAATAAGACGTACGAGAAGTCTTTGAACGAGGAGGACGAGTGTGTTCCGCAGCCCGAAGGGGGTCAACCCCATCAGGATGCGGTCTTCCAGTGGTAGAGGACTCGAGGGCCTGCTTGCCCACCACCCGAGAGCTAAAAGAAGTAGTAGTCCGAGAATTAGAAGCAGCTGGTCTAAGCCGAGGAGTAGAAGCAATAGCAAACAAAAAGGAAGCTTCATCCTCCGCGCGCATCCAGCCACCACCGACTCCAACAAAGGAAAGGCGAATCGTGGGCACACTCGATCCCACTGCCAATAGATGTCACGCAGGGGAGATACACCCATACCCAGTCCCCGTGCCTAAAAGGCGACCACTCTCATCCAACGCACGGTGAAACATGGCAGAGACAGGGCTTGGGTTTGGTTTAAGAGCGACAAGGGTGAAGGACAACTACCTCCCTCACTCAAGGTCCAAGGAAAGAGTGAAGTAAAAAAAAAAAAAGCCAGGAGGAGTCGGAGAAAGAAGAAAGAAAAAGAAACAAGCAGGAGATCAGCTGGGTCCGCAGCCAGGTTTAATGGTCCACGAAGGCAGAGAGAGCCCTTACATCGAAGGAAGATGCATTCCCACATTGGCCACTGAGGGACGCGCCCTATAGCTCCGGACAAAGCAAAGGGCTCTCGTGTATAATATTGATTGATTTTATATGGTATTGGTATAATACCCTGAATAATGACCTTGCATTTGCCATATCGATAATGATAATTTAAGATTAATACATTCATCAACTATTAATAATACTTATTTACTTAGTTGTTATTAATAATAACTGTTTATTTTTAATAACAGCCCAGTAAAGCTTGAAGCTTAAGGGCCAAATTAAATAAAATAAGTAGTCCAACTTCACAATTATTTGTCATTGTAAATTGTAAACCAATGTATTTATTTTACTATTAATAAAGGTTATTCAATTCAATTAAATTAAAACTGACATTAGAAATGTGTTTGTTTCACTTTAAAAAAATAATGTTTATTTTCCCAATGAATCCAGACTTCTGGGACATCCTATATACAGTATATGGAATAGAACTCCGAATGGCTACACACAGTTCCTGCATGGAACAAGGACTCTTCTGGGAAAATTTAATCCACTATAGTTCGAATAAGTAATAGTAAAGGACAAATACTATAGTTTTTCTTTTTCATGATGTTGGCCCGACGTGAGCAACGCGTCACTCACAAAGAGGCCCCAAAATATAACTTCCCTCACCAACTATCTGCCAAGCAGATAGGATCCAGCTTTGGGACAGGATCTAGGGTTTACAGCTACACCTAGCCTACTATATTCAGAACCTCAATATACGCAAGAAAAACTATAGTATTTGTCATTTACCATTACTTACTCGAACTATTGTTTAGTGGATTTAATTTTCCCGGAAGAGTTCCTTGTTCTACGTACAGTCTGTATGTAATATTAAAGATCTCAGGGGACCATTCTGAGTTCTATCCCATCATGAAACGGACATGTTAAATGCTTTAAAAAGTGGACGTTCAATTCTACCAGATGAGGTTTAAGTTTTGGTTTTTGGCTGAAAATACAATAGTTACCCCTTTTGCTTTGATGTATTCAATCCGATGTGAATGCAACGAGTTCCTTGCGTATATTGAGGTTCTCACTGTAGTAGGCTAGGTGTAGCTGTAAACCCTAGATCCTCTCCCAAAGCTGGATCCTATCTGCTTGGCAGATATTTATAGTGGATTTAATTTTCCCAGAAGAGTTCCTTGTTCCATGCACGGTGTGTGTAGCACACACACACACACACACACAATCTTACAAAGTTTTCGCATTTCGCGAAGGTCAAGCTTGTCGCCCCTCCTCTCGAGTTGGCCTGGTGAAGTAGTGAGTTGGATTCTTGCGCTCTCCACCTCACATATCCAGGTACGGCCGGCTCATCGGGGATTGTTCTGAGCCAGGTGTCTAGTCTTCTTTTGAAGATTTCCACTGCAACTCCCTTCGTGTTTCTTAGGTCTTTGGGCAACTGATTAAACAATTTTGGTCCTCTCACTACAAAACTATTTTCTTTCAGGGTTAAGAATGTTCCCTATCTCGCCTTCAATTTGGGAATACGACACAGTCTACCGTTTCTACTTTCCACCGTTGTTTGGGGAATTATAGGGTTCAGAGTAAGATTAGGGACTAGTTTCTCCATTATTTTCCAAGTGTAAATAATGGTGTATCTCTCTCTTCTCCTTTCCAGTGAATATAGGTCTAGTTCGCGTAACCTTTCCCAGTAATTCAGTTCTTTGCACCCATTGATCTTGGCTGTGAAGCTTCTCTGGATCCCTTCCAGCTGTCTTATGTCTTCTTTTTTATATGGGGATGTTAGGACCGAGCAGTATTCCAACTTGGGTATTATCGGGGTTTTCAAAAGAGGAATCATTACATTCCTATCCCTTCGTTTAAAGGCTCTCAACATCTGTCCCGTTATTCTCTCTGCTCTGTTTACTGCTATCTTATTTTGTGTTTCAAATTTCGCATCATCCGTCATTACAACCCCTAAATCTTTTGCTCTGGAATTTCTCTGAATTTCCTGTCCATTTGGGGTATAATATTTCATGGATTTTAGGTCTTCTCTTTTTCTAATAGCAATAGACTATTACAGGATTTTTCAAGTAATAGCAATAGATCATAATTTTTTGGATGTAATAGTAATAGAAGGCAAAGTAATAGATAATAGTCTATTACTTTTCTATTAGTGGCAATGGACATATTGTGTGAACAAAGAACTGAAAAAAAACGAACTAAATCTACTCTAAACTAAAATAAACATGTACTGTACAGTATGTGAACTAATATTGTGGTAAATTTTTCCTTCAATAAAGTAAAATTTATCAAGACCTACAGTCTCTAAAATTGTAATGATTTGGGTGAAACAAATATTTGTTAACACACTGCTTCTAATTGCATTTAAATAAACATAAAGATCCTTTTCAAATGTGTGAAGTATCCCACATACAAAAGTAATAGTAACAGTAATAGATGAAAAATAAAGTAATAGTAACAGAAGGAATCAAAAGTAATAGTAATAGAAACCCTGTAATAGACCCCATGTCTGGTTGACTATATTATTTTTTTTCTTACACTTAAAATTCTGTACCGATTCATCGATTTGTTGTATCTGGTATTACATACATTAAAACGAAGCTCACCCTCTCGTCTATTGTTAATTTCGCAGCCATCCCCTACCTAAGAAAAAAAAAATATTATTATAGTCAACACTGAAAATTCTTATGATGCCCAAGGTAGATATCGCAGCCAGGGCACTACTGTTCCGGAGATCGAGATTTAATGAGTAAGGAAGCCACAAGACTGCTAAAAACTGCAACACGGTGTGTGTGTGTGTGTGTGTGTGTGTGTGTGTGTGTGTGTGTGTGTGTGTGTAATAGCCTTGGCCAAAAGTACTGGGTGATCCAGATAAATGGGACCCATAAAAAAAGCCAAATATTCTTAATATTTAATTCCTTTCATAAAAACTATATATCATTCGAAAGAGTAGAGTTACAAGTTTATTACGAAATATTTATTTTTTAAAAATGACTCCTTTCAAATGTGCTCCATTAGTTGCCAAGCATTCCAGTGTTCTCGCTTGTAAGTTCTGCATCACTTTTGCAAGTGTGCGGTGGTATGGCCTGTATCTCATTTGTGATGGCGGCCTTCAATTCTTGCAAGGTCGTTGGGTTATTTCTGTAGACCCTACTCTTTAAATATCCCTAGAGATAATAATCTAAGGGAGAAAAATCCGGAGACCTTGCGGGCCATTCAACGTCTCCAAATCTTGAGATTAACTCGCCTGGAAACGTTTGACGCAAAACTGCCATGCAGTTCCTCGTGGTATGGCAGGTAGCTCCGTCTTGTTGGAACCAGTGGTTTTCTAGACAAAGATCTCTTAATTTAGGAATAAGGAAATCGGTCAACATTTTTTCGTAGCGATCACCATTTACAGTGACCGTGTTTCCGGTGGAATCCTCGAAAAAGTACGGCCCTATGATCTGAGATGCAGTAAGACCACACCAAACAGTTACACGCTGACTATGCAACGGGACTTCGGTAATATTCAATGGATTTTCTGTTGCCCAGAAACGACAATTTTGTTTGTTTACAGTTCCATTCAAGTGAAAATGGGCTTCGTCTGACATAATCAAAGTTGCTAGAAAATTGGTGGTGTCATTTACCTTCTGTTGGATCCATTGACAGAATTGTCGTCTTCGTGCGAAATCTCCATCGTTTAGTTGTTGCACTGTTTGAATTTTATATGGAAAGAGCATTAAATTTTGCTTGAATATACGGTGTGTTGTTCCATATCCAACTCCTAACAGCTGAGAAGCACGTCTGATGCTTATGTTAGGATTATCCTGTACAATTTCATCAGTTCTGTTAATGATCTCGTCTATCCTTGCTGTGCGCACTCTTCCAGTTGGTTTTCTTTTTCCAATGCTGCCAGTTAGGGAAAAATTTCTGACACACCGACGGATTACTTTCTTAGAAGGTGATTTTGACATCTGAAAATATGTCTTCAAAGATCTTTGAGCTGAAACTACACTTCTTCCATGCTCATAATATTGCTCAGTTATGAAACGCAGCTGTTCCACAGTCCATGCAGTCATCTTGAAGGGTTAGTTTTAACTAACACTTTTATTTTGTTTTGTATCTTATCTTGTCTTGTATTGTCAAAACCTATACAATCCTGTACAAACTTGTAACTATCCTCTTTCGAATGATGCGTATGATTTTATAAAAGTACTTATACTTTAAGAGTTACAGGGGTTTCTTTTGGGTCCCATTTCTCTGGATCACCCTATATTAGCCACCCCCTGAAACCTCGCTTATGGTGATTATTAATAATATTCGACCAATGAAATAATTCACTGGTCGACAAAATCGAACTTTTTATTTGTCACATGAACAAAAATGGGTGGATCTTTTAGGTTTTTTCACCGCCGAGTTCAAAAATGGCCTCAAAATTTTTCTATCACCCACCAATATTGAGTGAATCGAAAATGAAATTTGGACTAATTTATAGGCGTAATAGCAATATCAAAGTACTGTAGAAAATGCATATTGAATTCACCTAAAATGTGGCTAATGATGATTTACGCTTGTATTTCGCCTCTGGGCCATCCCTTGACAATGTCCAGCAGTACTCATCCAACATGCTGAGGCTCCACTTGCCCTGGTATCGCTTCTCCATCGTGGATATTTGTTGATGAAAGCGTTCCCTATGCTCATCACTAACATCGCCTAAATTTGTTGGGAAGAAGTCGAGATGTGAGTCAAGAAAATGAATTTTCAACATGTTGCACCCCACGTCTTTGTAGGCCTTGAGAAGTTCTTCAACAAGTGACTCTTAATTTTCGGCCTTGAAGTTTCCGAGGAAACTTGTGTTCGCTACTTTAAATGCTCTCCAAGCTGCTCCTTCAACTTCACTTAGAGTTTCATCAAACGCGCTGTCTCTCATGATTTCTCTAATTTGCGGGACCACAAATATTCCTTCTTTGATTTTGACCTCGCTGATCCTCGGAAATTTCTGTTTCAAGTAGAGACCCCCCCCCCCCCCCCCTGCCATTTTGATCCATAGCCTTAACAAAATTTTCCATTAAACCAAGTTTAATATGTAGTGGTGGCAAATAACTTTTTTGGATTAAGAAGAGGTGAACTGGTGAGATTTTTATGCCCTGGAATCAACGCTTGTCGAAGTGGCCATTGTTTCTTTGAGTAATGGCTTTCCCGTGTTCTGCTGTCCCATTCACAGAGGAAACAACAGAATTTTGTATAACCCAGTTGTAAACCAAGAAGAAGTGCAATCACTTTCAAGTCTCCACAGATATACCAAGAGTACTTATCATATTAGATATGTTTCACAAACAGGTGCATATTGTCGTATGATTCCTTCATATGTACGGCATGTGTTAATGGAACTGAAGGGTATTTATTTCCATTATGGAGTAATACAGTTTTTAAACTCAGCTTCGAGGAATCAATAAATAGGCGCCATTCATTTGGATCATGTTGTTGGCCAAGGGTTTTCATGAGAGGGTAGAAAGTTTCGTTGATGCTTGCGGTAAAAAGATACTTTAGTGCCTTTTTCTTGAAGATTCCAACCTTTCAACCTGGAAGCCGAAAGTTCGGATTGATCTTTTGATAATTTCAGATCACAGACAAGCTCGCTCAGGTCTGCTTGAGATATTAAGTGAGGCTCTGTCGATGAACAAGATGGTTCAAACATTGGATCAACATCGTCCGTCAGTAAACCATGTTGAGCTTCGTCATTACCGTTGTACATCAATTTCATTTTCATTATCTAAACTCCACGTTTCTGGTGGCTTTGGTACTGGCAAATGTTTATTATGTAAAACAGGCCTTATGGCTGATGGTAAAAGTGGGTATTGTACCATATGTTTAGATTTCGCAGTAATGCCTAGTATATTTATTAAGCAGAAATAACAATCCGTTAAATGGTCTTTCGGCTCTCTCCATATCATCGGAACAACAAACGGCATTTGACGAGACCCATTTAGTCAGCCTGTCAGAAGTCTTAAACACGTAATACAGCATATATGAGGTGCCCACGTCTTGTTCTGATCCCCTACCTTGCAACCAAAATAAAGTTCGTATGCTTTTTTGACGAGAGGGGTGAAATTTCGCCTTTGAAATTTAAGTGTTAACTCTCTGCACACATAACAGAAACAGTTTGGATGGTTGACACACTTGCGTGGCATTCTGTCATGAAACAATACGAACGCACTGACACAAAAAATTAAGGAAAACCACGAATAAAATGCACAATGTTCACTGAGTGAAATCATGAAAATAAAAACCCACTCTATTAGAGTGGGGTTTTTATTTTCATATTTTGACCTTCACGTAGAAAAAAGTGAAGTTTTTTGAGTGAAATCAAATGAGTAACTGACAAATGAAAGTCAACAGTGACGTGTAGCAACTTATAAGCAGATGAAGAGGAAGGGGCAGACCCCACCCCCTTCCTATTCTCACTCAAATCCTAAGTAATGTAAATTCGTGTGTCACTCTAAAACTGCGGGTGATAGAAAAATTCTGTTTTCATTTTCGTAATCAACGTAAAAAATTACACATAGTTCAAGTAAAAATATCTCTGTGACAAAAACTTTGTTGACCAGTGAATTAGTTTAAATTTTTGTGATTATTATATGACTAATTTGCACCTTGACCGAGCGCTTTTGCCGAGGTATTTTAATTTATTTAAATTTTTGTGAGTTCCACCTATTTTCTCAAAAAATTGAAGTATTATAAAAACCTGCTTACATGGTTAGGTTTTTGAAAACTCTATGAAAATATTGATGATTTTTTCAGAGATATTCATAAGTTTCGAATAATGGGTAAGAAAAGAGAGTTAACCGAATCTGAAAGGGCTAAAATCGAGGTTTTTCATTCTCAAGGATTTTCGCAAGTTTCAATTGCAAGAAAATTTAAATGTTCACGGTGCGCTGTTCAAACAACTTTAAAACGGCTTCAGGACACCAAGAGCCATGCGTCTAAGCCAAGGAGTGGGCGAAAGAGGGTTACTAATGCTAGGAAGGATCGATTCTTGAAATGCTCTTCTTTGCAAAATCGCCAAAAAACATCTGAGCTAGCTGCAGAGCTATCCCAAGCAATAAAACAAAAGTGCGTCATCTACAACAGTGAGAAAAAGGCTTGTAAAATCTAATCTCAAGGCACGAAAAGCCAGAAAGAAACCATGGCTGTCTGAGACAAATAGAAAAAGAGAGACTTGAATGGGCAAAAAAAAAACAACATTGGACCTCCAAAGATTGGGGAAAAGTGCTTTGGTCAGGCGAAAGTAACTTTGAGGTAAGTAGTGAAACCCTTCTTCTATTTCCTTGTACCATCAAAATTGATAAATACCCTGCCTTTTGGATTTTATAGGGAATCATAAAAAGTTTGATTTCTCTTGAATTCTTTCAGATTTTCAGCTCTCCTGATGCAACGTTTGTACGGCGAAGAGTAGGCGAAACATACAGGCCAGAATGTATTGTTCCAACAGCAAAATTTGGCGGTGGTAGCATAATGGTTTGGGGCTGCATGTCTTCTGGAGGAGTTGGAAAACTGCTTTTGTGCCAGGGGAGGATGAATTCCTCGTTGTATACTGCCATGTTACAGCAAGTTCTGGACCCATCTATGGAAAAGCTTTACCCAGGAGTAAGCAAAGATGACATTACATTCCAGTAAGTAAAATAATGCACCTTGCCATACATCTCGAGCAATTCGAAATTGGCTTGACGCGAAAGGAATCAAACTTTTGGAGTGGCCCCCCCCAAAAGCCCAGACCTTAATCCCACAGAACACCTGTGGGCAGTATTAGGCAAGGTTGTCCGGAGACATAAGTCTTCGTCTAAAGCTGAACTTCATGCTAAGCTTCTTGAAGAATGGGGAAAAATGCCTATTGAAACTTGCAAAAAAATTAGTCGATTCGATGCCAAGACGCATTCAAGCTGTAATAAAGGCAAATGGTGGGTGTACTAGGTATTAAAATATTTCAGAATAAACTTTCTTCTTTTATATTTTTCCTAACCTCAAAAGACAGGAATAACACTATTACCCATATAAGTAGGGTAGCTATATATATATATATATATATATATATATGATGAATAAAACCACGAAGGAAAGGAAACACAGAATGGTGCTCAAGCGCTTTCGTCTAATGACATCCTCAGGAACACTGAAGTACATAAAGAATTACAGCCTATATATAGGTTACAGATAAAAAAAAAAAAAAATATATATATATATATATACAATAAACGGAGAAACAAACTTAAAGGATTGTGGGAGGGGGCACACAGATTTATAAGGAAAAACTATCGATTTTTAGCACAAGATTAAATGAATTGTTTCCAACCAATGTTATAGATAAAAAAATATACAAATTTATACTGGAAATCTGCCCGGGTTTTAGTACTCTGCTCTTTTTGTATATAAAAATTGAAAATTATCGATTTTTAGCACAAGATTAAATGAATTGTTTCCAACCAATGTTATAGATAAAAAAAAAATAAAAAAAAATAAAAATTTATACTGGAAATCTGCCCGGGTTTTAGCACTCTACCCTTTTTGTATATAAAAATTGAAAAATAAAAGTTATTAGGGTGGCATACAAGTTTACCAAAGATTTAGCGTTCTACCTTTCTTATCTAAATCTGTTCTGAAGGAATTCAAAACAATAGGATCGAGTTGAAAAAGACCTTTCTTATGTTGAAGTTATTTGTAAGTTGGATAATGGCAGACTCAAGAATATTTCTATTAACAATGTTGCTAGAGTGAAATAAAACTGAAGCATTATTCCAATCAATACAGTGGGATAACTCTGACAAATGGACAAAAAGGGCACTGGACAACTGTCCTGTTCTAACGGAATATTGATGCTGTTTTATACGTGTGTGCAAATCCTTTCCCGTCTGACCTATGTAAAAGGAATCACATTGTTTACAACCAATTTTATAGATAATGCCTGAATTATTGGTATGGCTATTTTTTACTATGATATTTTTCACAATATTGTTATATGAAAATACTACATTAATATCCAAAAGTTTAAGTACATTAGCAATGCCTAAAAGTATCTATCGGAAAAAAACAAAATTTGTCCTACGTACACTTTTACTCGGGACATGACACCCCCACTAAGAAGGCCATTTTTTCTTCAATGTTTCTCCGCGCCCTTAGGATCGCCAGTCCGGAATACATCGATGCCGAATTAGAAAAAATCAACGGTATTGGAAGTGATCTGTGTTATCCATCTGCGTTTATGGAATCTTGTCTCAACAAGGCAAAACGAACTTTCTATCGCGTCAATAATAACACTCGTACTTTGTCAAAAAATATTTTAGTACTTCCATTTTTCCCGGGCTTTTTAGGCATTGCTAATGTACTTAAACTTTTGGATATTAATGTAGTATTTTCATTTAACAATATTGTGAAAAATATCATAGTAAAAAATAGCCATACCAATAATTCAGGCATTATCTATAAAATTGGTTGTAAACAATGTGATTCCTTTTACATAGGTCAGACGGGAAAGGATTTGCACACACGTATAAAACAGCATCAATATTCCGTTAGAACAGGACAGTTGTCCAGTGCCCTTTTTGTCCATTTGTCAGAGTTATCCCACTGTATTGATTGGAATAATGCTTCAGTTTTATTTCACTCTAGCAACATTGTTAATAGAAATATTCTTGAGTCTGCCATTATCCAACTTACAAATAACTTCAACATAAGCAAAGGTCTTTTTCAACTCGATCCTATTGTTTTGAATTCCTTCAGAACAGATTTAGATAAGAAAGGTAGAACGCTAAATCTTTGGTAAACTTGTATGCCACCCTAATAACTTTTATTTTTCAATTTTTATATACAAAAAAGGGTAGAGTGCTAAAACCCGGGCAGATTTCCAGTATAAATTTGTATATATATTTTTTTTTTATCTAGAACATTGGTTGGAAACAATTCATTTAATCTTGTGCTAAAAATCGATAGTTTTCCTTATAAATCTGTGTGCCCCCTCCCACAATCCTTTAAGTTTGTTTCTCCGTTTATTGTATATATTATATATATATATTTTTTTTTTCTGTAACCTATATATAGGCTGTAATTCTTTATGTACTTCAGTGTTCCTGAGGATGTCATTAGACGAAAGCGCTTGAGCACCATTCTGTGTTTCCTTTCCTTCGTGGTTTTATTCATCATAATTATTTTTCACGTGTTACTTTCGTGAAATAATTTTCATATAATATATATATATATATATATATATGTAGCGGATCGACAAGAAATAGACCAACAAATAGACAGAAATCCTTTCCTTCCACGCTATCATCAAACAGTCTTGGAAAACACGCGTGGGCAAACAATCAAACAATGGAAAGTCTGTTTCTTCCCAAAAGGCGCGAACGCAAACCCTTATCAACAAAAGGACGCGCTCACAAGGCGTCTTAAGAATTGGCGCGAAGTCCTATGTCACAGGAACTTCTTTTAAAAGCGAGCTTCCACTCGCATTCATTCTCACTCTCACTCACGCACACAGACACTCGCTCTCTACTTCGTCGAGCAGATCTCATCACTTCAACCGCCCTCCGGCCTCTTGCCGGGGGCGCGGCCTGCTACTTCCTTCAAGGCCTACGTATTATCATCAAGTAGGACCTTCTACAGACCGCCTGCAGAAGCAATCCTTCGAGGCCCAACCGGAATCGCTTCGGGCCTGCGGTTTGCGGGGTCGGCCTTCAAGTTTCTCTACATTCCTCGATATATATTCAGCACCTCGGGCCTGCGCCTGCAAGATCATTGAAAGCCATCCTGCACCTCGAGAAGTAACATCACCTCAGGCCTCCGTACGAAGCCTACATCCATCATCTCGAGAGGCTTAACGGACAACGACAACTCGAGTCTACGGTAATAGATCCCTCTTCAACCCGCCTTCAAGAGTTTACATCGTCCTAAGATAAGTACCTCATATTCTAAGTACTCTTGTGAAGCCTACATTAAATACCGCCGAACGGTAGGCTATACTCCCAAAGTGTAATCAAGCGTTCCAACTGACTCTCGTGAAAGAACGCAGTAGGCCTGTCATCCAATTCAAGTGTCATTTCAATACCGTAATTCCGCGTATCATCCGTTATTATGTTCAATTCATATATTTATGTGTTAACTAAATATTCTCTTGGCGTAATCACTTAACATCACACAATGGTCTTATATATAAATGATATTTGTGTAATCATTGTCAAGCATTTCAATCCATTATTATTAGGCCGCATCAATTAATTATTCTATGTGCATCCATGCAATCATTTAGCCTACTTGATCAGTGTCACGTATTCTATTCAGTGTACCAAACGCACGTGCATTCTTTATATCATTTACTAGGCCCATTCAATGTTGCATGCCATTTACATACCATCAACGAGTACATTACTTGTTACGTGTCAATTAAGCTATTAACATTTCATCTTATTAGCTAAGTCTATGTCATAAGCATAACGTAAAACTACCAATTAATTACTGTCAATTCTTTGTTATATCACAGTGAATAAATAACGGCTTTATTTTCATAATAAAATACAAAACTATAAGGTGTCTTTTATAACCTTAACATTAATTTGCTTGGGTGTAATCCAAGCTAGTGACCCTCGCTGCCATTTCGGTCACTTCCAATAGTATGGTGGGCGGCGGGCCTAATCAAATAACCACTTATTCCAATCGGTGATACTGTATGACATCATAAATTACACTGGGCAACACGTATTTTATTGAATGATATCTGACACTTGATTCTAGGTAATTTGGGTGCGCTGAATACGAATTTCAACTCGGTTTGGCTCTATCAGGTCCTGATTCTTGTCGACAGCCAATGTGCCATTTTCCAGATTTTTCAAATTAGGACTAAAAAATTAAGTCATGTGTTAAATTTTTTTTTCAAGTTTCATGAATACAAGCAGTTCAAACTACAGTAAAATTACATTATAACGATAGAAATGACTTAAAATAAAAAAACAAACAGATATGAAGCTTTCACTGTGGCAAAAATTTTCTTTTGTAAGACTTTCTAGCGTATTTGCTTGTTGATGGCAGGTCTCTTTTCAAGCACCAGCAGTAATCAGCCATCATGTGGGAATCCCAGCGGCCTTGGTACCGTTCCTCCATAATTTTTATATCTTGGTGGAATCTCTCCCCTTGTTCGTCACTTACATCACCTAAATTACTTGGAAATTGGTCAAGATGGCTATTCAAAAAATGCATTTTTATGCTCATATTGCAACCTAACTCTTTGTAGTCCCTTAAAAGTTTTTTTACGATTTCTTCGTAGTTATCTGCCCTATAATTGCCTAAAAAGTTTTCTATCAAGTCCACGAATGAGAACCAGCCATTTTTTTCGCGTTCATTCATGACATTAGGAAAATTGCTGTCTTTAATCATTGTTCTTATTTGTGGACCGTCGAAAATTCCCGCCTTGATTTTTTCATAACTTAAACTTGGAAATTTTGAAGTTATGTATTTGAAACACTCGCCGTTCGTATCTAAAGCTTTTACATATTGTTTAATGAGGCCTAGTTTTATATGCAGAGGAGGAAATATGATTTTATCTCTGCTCACTAAAGGTGGATTAATTACGTTTTTTTCTCCGACAGTAAGTGATGTTCGTGCTGGCCAGATTTGTTTGAAATAATGTTCTTCCTTGGCTCTGCTGTCCCATAAGCAAAGGAAGCAGGGATATTTAGTATACCCTCCTTGTTGTCCTAGCAGAAAATTAACCATTTTTAAGTCAACACATATGATCCACTCGTGCTCCCTATATTTGATAAGATTTAAAACCTTTTCTATATGTTCATACTTTTCTTTTAATTTTGTTGAGTGCCCAATCGGTATCGAGCCGTATAGATTGCCATTATGCAACAACACACACTTAAGACTTCTTTTCGAACTGTCTAAAAACAAGCGCCAATCATTTGCATCGTAAGACTCAACCCCCATCTTCTTTAACAAACCAACTATGTCGCAGCAATATACTAAACTATCCTCTGTTCTAAAATACTGTATTTAACAAGTTCTTCTTCTCTTTTTCTGTAAAATGAAATGTATGTGTTTGAAGTAAGCAAGTTTTTCTCTTTAAGTCTTGAAGCTAAAATTTCCGCAGCCTTTTTTGGCAAATTTAGATCCCTTACAAGATCATTCAACTCGGCCTGGTTAAACTTTTGCGGATCGTTTTGACTTTCAAATACGCTGGGGTCAAAATCGGTGTCTGACTCCTCAAAGTGCATAACAATATTTTCAGGAACATCTTCAACTAATTCTTGAGTTGGCAGACCCTTAAATTTTGGAATGGGGATCTCATTTGAATGTAGCACAGGTCGTATCGCGGTGTCGAAATTTGGGTACTCGATACAATGTTTATTTTTCTTAGTGAAGCCCGAAGTCTTGACAAAGCAAAGGTAGCAATCGGTCTCGTGGTTAGTAGGCTCTCGCCACACCTGATATGGAAAAAAAATTGTAAAGCGTTAACAAAAGCGACGAGAGACTTGTTTTTATGAATTTTATCAAAAGTTATCACCCAAACATTTAACATTTCTATGTGTTTCAACCTTATGCAATATTTGAGATTCTTATAAACATTTTCTGTAAATTTTTGTTTATGTACCTAAGTTACAATTACATTTAGGTAAGTTACAGTATACTAGTGATTAAATTACGTAGTTTTATGAAATCATAAACTTACCATCGGAACTCCAAAAGGTATTTTTGAATCCGAACCCTTCGTCCAATGTCGCAGTCTTTCAATGCATATAGTGCAGGCTTTATGTGGAGCCCACGATTTATCTTGGTCCCCCAGTTTTATGCCAAAATAAGCTAAGTAAGCTCTTTTTACGAAGTCAGTTATATTTGCTCGTTGATGTGGATGTGTAAAATTTCCACATATATAACAGAAGGAATCAGGGTTGTTTTTGCATTTGAACTTTCTAGTGCTTGATGACATATTGCTTGATTGTTCTGCCAATTTGTAAAGGTATTTAAAGCCCTTAATTCATATAAATTTAAGAAAATCTGAAATATAAACACAAAAATTAGTTTAAATAGGTACTTATTATGAAATAGGTACTTACAATCTATGAAATTAAACTAGAAACACGGATGAGTAGGTACAATATAAATTACGTCTAATTAAATCAACTATATTAAATCACGATGACAAAATTACTCACTAAATCATATGCCAATTCAAAATTATGTTAATGCCCAAACTTAATTAACTAACTCAACTGACTGACTGACTGACTGACTGACTGACTGATTGAATTGACTGATTAACTCTGGAAACGAGTCGCTTTTATATATTTTAGTTGTCCTTCTAGAATACTCTACAGAGAACAGGAACGCTCGAGAAAATTTTAGAATTCTATGATATTTTTAGCTTAATTTACTAATATTAAAATGGGTTAAAAATGACAAAATTAAAAATATTTTTAGGGTGTTACATATAAAAATATACATAATACAACAATACCATAACAATAGGTACAAATACCTAGATAAAAACCGTGTTGCATAATGTGTAACTGCAAAAAGACTTAGCGAGTATTGAGAAAAAAACCTTTTTATGAATACGACGAAAGAGGAGGGGTGTTGAGCAAAATCAGGACCTGATAGAGCAAAACCGAGTAAAAATTCGTGCTCAGCGCACCCAAATTACCTAGAACTAACTGTCAAATCTAATTCAATAGACAAAAAGTTGAAATTTGTTCCCCAGTGATTAACGCAGCCTTTCATTAATAAGCAATCAGTCATTGCATCAATTAATCATTGCATACAATTAAATCATTATCACCTTAAACGGCTAAAACTAGGTCCACTATATATATATATATATATATGATGAATAAAACCACGAAGGGAAAAGAAACACAAGGGGTGCTCAAGCGCTTTCGTCTAATGACATCCTCAGGATGTGTGTGTGTGTGGACAGTAGGGTGTGTCACTTTCGGACTTTTTTTGAAAAGTTATGGTGCTTACCTCTTATATTGTGACAAATTGACCAAAAACCATGAATAAACCAAAAAAAAAGACAATGGGGTAATATTTAGGGTCCCGCCCCCTATTCACACAAAAAATGGTGATTTTTGGAGATATTTTTGGTCATAGTTTCCTTACTAATCATCGTATTTCAAAAATTTTGCTACCAAAATGTAGACAATAACGGTATCCTCTTATTGTGAACGTTTTAAACTATTTTAGTTGTATGCGGTGCTGATATTTGAGTGGACTTTATGAAATTTTTCCCCCCTTTTTCATTTATATAACATTTATTTACAGTATTTCCAGGTTTTATCTACAAAAAGTATGCAAATATAACCAAATGTATGATAAATTTGCTTTTCTTTCAGAATTCTATTATAGATTTGCTTAATTTCATAGTTTATTAAAATTAGTCAATAGTCATGGCTAACAGTAAGCCAATATTAAGAACAGACCTAAGAAAATATGATTCTTTATTGGGAAAGTTAGTGGGAGACATATGCGCAAGAGAAGGAAGCATGCTTCCAACGAATAGTGAAGTTCTGTCACTTTTTCTTCTTCAGAAGGGATCAAATGAAAAGCGACAATGTGTCAAAGGAAGAAAATATTTTGAGTGTATTAGATAAGGTAGAAAAGGTGTGGATTATGGCTGGCATACCATCAAAATCGGTTAGAAAGCAGAAAGGACCGCAAAAAATGTTGAGAGATTTGATAAAAGAGCATGAGAAGTTGGGTAAAAGTATAAAGAAGAAATGTTATGAAACCCAAAAAACATCTTTTCTGTCTCGTTTAGATAACTTATTTGATATATCAACTGAAAATGTATGTAATGACTAATGAGATCCAAAATGATACATTGAGGACTATACAATAGAAGAATGAGGATCTTCGCTTTTTGGAAGAAAGCGAAGTGTTAGAATATATTCTCTGGGTCCGATCGATAAAGCTTATGTAGCCAAACTGATCAAAAAGACTGCTAGAATAGAAGGTGAAGAACGAAGAAAATTGAAAGAAAAAGAGCGAAAGGCATTAGAAGAAGACACACACAAACTGGAATCATCTGAAGACGGGTTAGTGGACTCAAGTAATGGTGAAGATGATTTTACTCCGAGCCCAGGCCCATCAAAACGTCCTAAGTTACTACAGTCATCATTAATATCTAATACAGCTGATCGTTTAGGACTATCATTCGGACAACGCTCGACATTTGCATCTGTGATAGCAGCTGAATGTGGGCTAGATTTAAGAGATGTCATTATCGAAAAGTACTTCTGCGCGAGCTGCGAAGAAGTCGAGGAAAGCAACTGCTGACACTATTAAAGTCGTTCAACCCACCTCAATATTATGTAGTCCACTGGGACAGCAAAATGATACCGAATGTTTCAGGAGGAAAGCAGGATCGATTGGCAATACTTATATCGGGAGAGAATGTTGAGAAACTTTTCTCGATACTCGATATCGGTGTCTCAACTGGATCGACACAAGCTTGTACTTTTTCTAGCACAATCCAAGAATGGAAATTACAGGATAAGGTTTACGGAATGGTATTCGATACTACTTCCTCCAATACTGGCTGGATAGAAGGGGCTTGTAAAGCACTGGAAGACCTCTTTGGAATAAAATTATTATGGCTCGCTTGTCGTCACCATATGGCAGAATGAGTTTTGTCAGCAGTGTATATAAAGGTATTTGGAAAATCTACTTCACCCGAAAACGAATCTTTCAAGACCTTCAGAGATGTTATATGGGAGAAGCTAGATACTAAGCAACCCTTCAAACAGCTATCTGTCAATGACAGACATCTCAAGGACCTGAAAAAATGCGTCATAGATTTTATGACAGATTTGCTCAAAGATAACCAGAGCCTTCCCAGGGATGATTACAAAGAGGTAGCTGAAACAACTATGCTCGTTTGAGGAGAAATTCCTGCCAAAGGAATACACTGGATCAAGCCAGGAGCTCTCCATCACGCCAGATGGATGGCTGTCATATTGTATACGAATAAGATGTTAGCATTTTCAGACCAAGCCGGATATGATAATGTTACAATAAAAAAGCTGGAAAGAGTATGCTTGTTTACATCGCTGATCTACTCCAAGTACTGGCTATCAGTGGCCAACCCACTTGAGGCTCCTGAAAATGACCCTCCTATACAACGAATTAGTTCAGTACAAAAAGATTGACATGGAAGTAGCGGAAGCTGCCCTCAACACTCTAAAAGATCATTACTGGTACCTATCTGAAGAACTTGTAACCCTTTCTCTCTTTGGAGATTTACCTCATAGTGAAAAGGACAAGGTGGCCAAAAAACTTTCCTCTTTCAATCAACCACCAGAATTCAAACAGGGTAAGCCGATATTTCCCATCCTAAAAGAACGAATTAAAATTCAGCAATTAGTTGATCCAAACTCATGGTTTGTATTCAAAGTCCTTGATTCAACGGGAGATTGGATAATAACTCCAGCTGTAACGTGGGACAGCAACAATGATTTTCAACGGATGAAGAGAATACTCTCTTCAACTAAGGTTGTTAATGACACTGCAGAAAGGGGTATCAAACTTTTGCAGGATTTTCATGGCTCATGTAGGGATGAAGGTGAATTTCAGGCATTGCTTCAAGTTGTAGAGGAAAACAGGGGTGTTTTCCCAAAGTTTTCCAAACAAGGTCTACTGAATTTGTAATTTCTTTCCATTTATAATTTCATTTCATTTACAATTTTTCATTATAATTTCAAGAATAGCACTTTGTTTCTATTTGATTAAAATTGTTTTGCGTTTGTAATTCATAATAAAAAATAAAAAAAACGATGGGGGCTTTGCATATTTTTTTAGATTAATAAAAATTTAAGTCTACAGTTCATTTTTTTTTTTTTTGCAAAATTTACTAATTTTAATCTACTAAACATGTGCAAAGTTGTTCCCACTTTGAATCTCTAAACCAAAAAAAGTGTCGCTCATTTAAGCTCATCTGCTTTTTTGATTTATATTTTCAAAGCCCATCGCAGTAGGGCGGGTCGTACTCAGGTGACAACATGAATCTGAAGGAAATCCTACCATCAGGGGTGTCTAAATTATGTTTTTTTACATGGGGAATTCAAATATGAGCTGCTTTTTTGGACAGGATAACTCTAACCTACATCATTTTGTATTTCTAAATTGCCAATTTTACCCTTTTGAACCCCTTTATAATATATTAAAAGATAGAAGGTAAATCATTTATATTGACAAGGCCAAATCAACTTTACATATATTTATTAATAGGTGAACTGCATGTATATCACTGGATATAATTACAAAGATCATTCTCCTGACATCTTGAACTTTGCCAGGTTGCACAAATCCTGCTTTGACTCAGACTTGGACATCAGCTTCCTGCTGGTCTCCTGAGCCCTGATCCCTCCATCCCTCTTTTCCTGTGAGAAGTACTTAGCAGAAGCCTCAGTCACCATTTTAACAACCCTCTCAATGCTTTGTGTGTGGCAAGGCCAGTTGCGCACCTCCATGGGGGTGTTGATGAAGTTTTTCACCTCTGAGGTGCTTAGAGAGCAGGTGAGAGGTGGCTCTGACACACCTTCTGACCAGCTGATCAAGTCACCGATGCTGGAAGCATCACAATTGATGTCAGGTGTCCTTCTGCTCCTAACAGAGGAGTCCCCCAGCTGAGTGTCCGGGTCCCCCTCTCCCCTGATGGCCAGGATTCTCTGCACCCCTTCAATCCTCTCCTTCTGATCCTCAGAGCAGAGTAGTGTTTGGAGGATGACTTCACTGTGGGCATACCAAGCAGATCTTCTCACAGTTGGCATCACAATATCCAGCACCTCCTTTCTCTGGGACTTGAGGCAGTCCAGCTGAAAGAGGATGTGCCTAGGCCCTTCTATCCAGGAGTGCTTGACCTTCACGTTGAACCAACATGGGTAATACACTCCAATGATGAATTCCACAATGAATTGCAGAATCTTCAGGTTCTTTCCTTTAAGTCCGTGCTTTGACACCCAGAGCCTGAGAAGTCTGTTCGCTGTGGTGAGCCAGCGGCTGTGGTTTACTGGTCCTATCTCTAACAGAGCCAGCCCTGCAGGAAGTACTCCATCCCTGACTGCACAGACAATGTTATAGCCATAGTATTGATCAGTTGAGAGATCTTGAATGACCTTGTCAGAAAGCTTGATCAGTGGAGGGCCAACAGAGATTCGGGTGAAGTTTGGATTGATATCAAAGTCTGTAGCAGAATCAAGGAGCTTTCCTATTGGCCCGGATCATTTTTTGTCTGACAGAGTAGGGCCATCAAGGTCAACAATGAGATGGTGCAGGGGAAGTTCAACAGTGTGCAGGTTGCACACCAACCAGACCAGCTTTCTCCCCAGGTGCAGCTCCAGCTTCCGCATTACTCCAGCTTTCATACCAGTGTTGACATTTGTTGAGTCTCCTCCAATGGCCAACAAGGTCTTATCATAACCCCTCTCTTTCAGCCAGGCAAACAGGACCTTAGCAATCTTCTCCGCATGTGACTCCTCTTTAGTTGCTTTCTCTGGGGTAAAGAGGAACAGATAGTAGCTGCCAGGCTCACTAACAACATTATAGTGTTCTTCCTTGATCTTTGCGGGAAAAGATTGGTCACTGCCCTCAGCTTCCATCATCACATTGGTCAGGTCAATCCGCCCATCAAAGAGGATGCAAGAGATCCCCCCCTCCTCCCTGCACTTCTTCTCGAACTGTTCCCCCAGCTCTCTCATCAACTTCTCCTGTGCTCTCTTGACCTTGCTCTTATCAATCACTTTACTTGTATTGTCTTCTGTGATGATTCCTGCGTCAATCAGAGCTGCTGTTGCTATCGCTGCAGTTGGCCTCAGCCCTATGCCATACCTTACACTAGCAAGGGCAATGTTTTGAATCTCATCATAGTTTTTCTGTACCTTTGCCGAAGCTGCTGGCTCAGGGTCAGTTTGAGGGAAGAGCTCAACTTCAGGAACAAACTCATCTTCATCACCACTTCTCTCCAAAATAGCTTCATAAATCATGAGTCACTTCAAATATTTCACAAAACGTTTTAGAATGTTCTGAAACGTTACATTCTAGCCTCTGAGAAAGGTGGCTCAGAAAATGGCCTTATGCGCGCCAGAAAACCATCAAAATATTTCATATACCAAACTGTATGATAATTACAATTAAGTGGAATGGCACACCTTTTTATTTGAGTATTTAAATATTATTATTATTATATGAATTACATTATATGTGTTTATATGAATTAGTTAGAACAATGCTCTATGAGAGATAACGTGAGCAGCCATGATAGAAAACGTGAGAAGATATATTCTGGGGTAACTACAATAGTAAAATAATCAACAATTTAATAATAATCAACTGCAAAATGATGTAGGTTAGGGTTATCAGAATTAAATATTTTCTTCAGAATTGTGTTCTATACACCAAAATATGTCATTTGAACACCCCTCTCCATTGATTTAAAAAAAATGCATAGTATGACCCGCCCTACCATCGCAGCAGAGCTGTATTGGGATGATGCTCTATGGATGGCGGTGACATCCAAAGTATATAAGATAATATTTTATTGCAGTTCAGATCTTCCAATGATATAAAACAGCAGCATTTTTCTCTCAGAAAATGCATCAAAATGACCAGAGAGATATAAAAAATTTAATAAATTTACCTCAAAGGTTAATAAAAACTATTCAGATTGAAGCGCATTATTATTCTCCACATTTTGGTAGCAAAATTTTTGAAATACGATGATTAGTAAGGAAACTATGACGAAAAATATCTCCAAAAATCACCATTTTTTTTTGTGTGAATAGGGGGCTTATTTTTCAGATGGGGGGTGGGGACCCTAAATATTACCCGATTGTCTTTTCTTTGGTTTATTCTTGGTTTTTGGTCAATTTGTCACAATGTAAGAGGTAAGCACCATAGCTTTTCAAAAAAAGTCCAAAAGTGAGACACCTTAGTGGACAGTTTATCCTGTCCACTTTCTTCGACATCCAGAAGGCCTACAACACCACTCATCGACGTATAATCCTCAGTGAGCTCCAAAATTTGGGTTTCGTCGGAGCCCTGCCGACCTTCATCAGGGGCTTCCTCTCCTCCCGGACCTTTCAAGTACGGGTGGGCTCACTCCTCTCTGACACCTTTGAGCAAAAGGACGGGGTCCCACAGGGAAGCATCCTGTGTCATATGCTTTTCACTGGTAATGAACACAGTAGCAAAATCCCTTCCACCCACCGTCCGTTCCTCCATCTACGCAGATGAATCTTGCGATATGGTTCGCGGGGCGGGAACTGCCCGTCGTCCAACTACAAATTCAGCTCACCATCCATCGGGTGGAGAGGTGGGCGACATCAGTTGGTTTCCGCCGATCCACCTCTAAAACCAAAAGTATGGTCTTCAGCAGAAGGTCCACAGCCATACCTTCCCCCTCGGTCACGCTATACGGCGAGCCCCTCGAAGTGGTGCCCACCGCCTGGTTTCTTGCATGACCTTCGACCGACGGCTCAACTGAGTTCTCCCCACTTCAGGCCAGGGCTGTGGAGCTGAAGCTGGAGCTGGAGCTTGAAGCAATTTTGGTGAGTGGAGCTGGAGTTGGAGCTGGAGCCAGTTATTTTTGGGAAGCTGGAGCTGGAGCTGATAAAAAATGTGTCAGCTCCGGCTCCAGCCCAATACAAAGAGTTCATATTTAGATACAAACTTTTTTATGCTATTTTTTTTATTTTGAATGATTTCTAATTGGACTTAATTTTTTTCAGGAAATGTGTTAATTTTTAGAAACTTAAACTAGTAAGCTTAATTTTTAAAAATTGAAAATATTAAGTTTCATTCTTCTTTTTTTGAGCCCTTTCATAATGACAACTAGATCTCGAAGTCAAACAAAGTCCGCATTATTTGAATACTTCACAGTTTCTACAGATGGAAAATATTTCATTTGTCACTGTAAGAAAGAAAATAATGATGAACAATTATGTGAAACTAAAATTAGTTCTTGTACAAGCTATGATACAAAAGTACCAACCCAGACTGGCAAGACATTAAATTTAAAAAGACATCTACAACGATTTCATCCAAAAATTTTAGAAATTGTTAATAAGAAAGACAGTGAAGCAAGTCAAGCATCCACCTCAACTAAAAGTAAAATTTGTCCTGGGGGACAATTGCAAATGTCACCATTAACAAGTTTCTTTCCTAGTAATAAAGTTACTGTAAATATGACCTCAGATAAATTCAAGAAGTACATCATAGAAATGGTGGTAAAAAATAGTATACCTTTATCTTTTTTCTCAACACCAGCTTTTTTAGGTCTTAATGGAGAAATGGCCAGTAAACTCCAAGTTTCTTTGGATAGAAATAGCATTAGAAAGATTGTGATTGAAGATGCCACACACAAAAAGGAGGAACTTCAAAGAACTCTTAAGGAGCGCTTTGTGTTCCTCAAAATGGATGGATGCACTCGCCATAGAGTTAATTATTTTGCCATTAATGTGAGATATATAGATGACAACAATAAAAAGGTGACTCCGACACTGGCAGTAAGGAATACACATGCACATCACACCAGTGAATATCTTTCTAAGTTAGTCGAAACTGCCTTACAAGATTTTAAAATAAAAAAAGAACAAGTTCTATGTATTGTCACTGACAATGCTTCAAATATGCTAAGCACTATTGAAAAACTAAATAGAGGGACAGTTATAAGGAAATAATGGAAAATGAAGATGACATTTCTGAAATTGATTCTGCAAATGAAATGATAGTGACAGAACAAGATGATGAAGTTCTAGATGATATTGCTGAAGAAGCCACTATGATATCTCATATTCAACACATGCGCTGTGTTGTGCATACATTGCAGTTAGCGATAAGGGATAGATTAAAAGAACGACATGTAGCAACTATGATCAGCAAGTTCAGACAGGTAGCCACTGCAGCCAGAACACCAAAAATAGACTCCATTGTGAAGAAACATTCAGGTATGGGAGCTATTTTAGATCAAGATACTCGGTGGGGCAGCACCTATTTGATGATTAAGCGTTTGCTTGATCTGAAACCACATCTTGAAGACCTGGCAAATCAAAATGTCTCATTAACTGAAAATGAATGGATGCAATTGACCCAATTAGAAGTTCTGCTTCGTTACCCTTTTGCTGTCACTAAAAAGTTTCAAACAGAAGAACTAACTTCTGGTGAATTCTTGTTGGCATGGAAAAAATTAATATTTCGTCTCAATCAAACAGGAGGACTACTTGCTGAGGGAATTGTTTCTTCGATGAAGAAAAGAGAGGTATTACTATTAGAAAATGCAATTGTATTAGCTGCTGTTTACATAGACCCAATGAACAGAGTTCTATTAAATGAAGATCAAAAAGCTAAAGGAAAAGAGGCCCTCTATGACATTGCGTTGCGGATGGAAAAGCTGGTATCTGAAAAACCAGACGCCCAGAATGAAGAAGATAGCAGCATTACCAACCAATCATCCTCTTCAAATGATGAAGATTTCACAAAATATTTGGACAGAATAGATAGATCAAATGCAAAACGTCTCAAAGTAGAATTAAAGAATCCTCCACAGATGAAAATAACCAAATTCAAGCAAGAATTCTATGCTGAATTAAAGGAAGTAGAAAAATACAACCGCTCCTCTAAACTGACAGTTGACGATGTCATACCCTTATATCCAAAGATTATAAGGAATGTAGCTAGTATTGTATCAGCTCTACCACCCACACAAGTGAGTGTAGAACGCCTCTTTTCAGCACTGAGAATAGTGAAATCTGATTTAAGAGCATCAATGAAGGATGACTTAGCAGAAGCCATTTTATTTCTGAGGACAGGCATGTAATGAAGATGTATAAAAAGTAATAACAATTATTTTAATTTTTTTAAAAGGCTACATTTTTCAAATAAACATTCTATAATACAAACGAATAAGGCTTTTTTTTTTGTCTTTTTGTAAAACATTTTTTTTGTCATGAAAGGTGGAGGTAATATTATTATTAATAAATGATAAAAAAAAAGCCACAAAGGCATAGCTATAGTCATTAGAATTTAGATTAATAGCTGCAACAGGCTTTGGTCTAAATTTTAAAAAGTAGCCTGATGAATCATGTGATGGTGATGAAATATTTTGTGTGGCTGCCTGCTATGGCCTATGAGTAGCAAGGTACAATTTCAAGAGATTTATCAATCATTAATATATGGTGAGAGGAGCTGGAGCCGGAGCCGGAGCTGGGCATAAAAAAATGCTGGAGCCGGAGCCGGAGTTCGAGCCAGAAATTTGAAAATGCTGTAGCCGGAGCAGGAGCTTAAGATTTTGGTGCCAGCTCCACAGCCCTGCTTCAGGCACCTGAAACACACGCTCCAGCGTCCCCTCGCTCTCCTTGACCACCTTTCCCCACACCACGTGGGGCGCTGACCGACGCTCGCTCCTCCGTCTTTACACCTCTGTGGTCCAGTCAAAGCTGGACTATGGGAGTGTTGTATACGGGTCTGCCTCCAGCACTTCCCTCCGAATTTTGGACCCGGTACTTAACCGGTGCCTTCCGATCCTCCCCAGCTTCCAGCCTCCAAGCAAAATGTAACTACCTCCCTCTCACCCACCGACGGGGTCTGCTCCTCATGCGGACTTACCTTCGCGTACAGAGGCTGCCCTTGTCACTTCTGTGCGCAGCGATTTTAGGACTTCCGCCCCAGGAAGCGGTCCGCTCTTTCCTGGATATTTCCAACAAGGCCCCTCCTTCAGTCACCCACATCTCGTACATATCCACCCTCCCTGGTTCATCACCCCTATCAAGTTTTGCAGGGACTTATGTGCTCTGCCGAAAGCTACTACGACCGCTACGATATACAGGTCGCTCTTCCAGGAACACGTAACCCGACACCTGGACGCTGTCCCCATCTATACGGATGGTTCCCGATCAGAGAGAATGGTGCGGCTGCCTCAGCGGTGACCGTGACCCAGCCGCGCTCTAGAGCCGTTCCCCATCCCCGTGAGGCCTCTGTCTTTTCAGCAGAACTTTTCGCCATTCTGGAAACCCACGACATTATAAGCACCAACTCCGCCAACTCCTATGTCATCTACTCAGATTCCAAAAGCGCACTGCTTTCCCTGGAAAAATTTAACTCCCCCCTCACCCACTTGTCCGCACCATCCAACAAACCTTCCACTCCTTAACGGCATCCCAGCACAAGACGGTCACCATCTGCTGGGTCCCAGCACATGTTGGTATGCGAGGTAATGAGGCGGCGAAATCCGCTTGCTCATTGCCAGTTTCCACCCGGCCCCTCCCTTTCACGGATTTTTTTCCCCGACTCTCCGCTCCCACTTCCGTTCCATCTGGCAACGGGATTGGGACCAGGCTACAAACAACAAGCTCCAGCGGATAAAACCACACCTTGGATATTGGGCTTCCTCATTCCATAGGTCCCGTCACAAAGAAGAGGTTCCAGCCCGTCTCCGCCTAGGGCATACACGGTTACCTTATGGCTAAATTGCCAGCCCCGCTCTGCCCCACCTGCCATATCGCCATAACCGTCGTCCACCACCTGATCGAATGCCCGAATCTGTCTGACTTCCGCCACAGCTGTTTCCCCCACCCTGTCCCACATCCTCACGTCTGAACGTCTCCAGTCCATACTCGCCGAAGGCCCCCCTTCTCAACGGAAGCGATTTTATCATACCTCACCCACTCTCAACTACTCCCCCTCCCACATATTCAATAACTGAACCTTCTCATCCCCTCAGTCTCATACTCCCATCCCAGCGACATTACCCACCCTCTGTCTCGCCGAAATATGTACCACTCTAGGTACGAATCGGCGGTTAAGCAACTAAATAAATAAAAAAAAATTTATATATATATATACAGGGCGTCCCAAAAAAATGTATACACACTTTAAATACTTATAAAGGCAGTGTTTATTAAAATACATTTCATTTTCAAAATGTAATAGAATCCACAGACATTATTTAATTGTTTTGTCAACGCCTGTTTTCAAACTGACGTCCGTTCTGGTCCAGGCACTGCTGATAACGCGAAGCAATGGAATCGCAAACATCACGAAACATTTCGTTTGGTATTTGTGTGCATTCTCGTTCAATGGTTGCTCTCAATTCAGCGACTGTTGCAGGTTTTATAGCGTAGACTTTGTCTTTTAAGTATCCCCATAAAAAAAGTCTAGTGGTGTGAGGTCTGGTGAACGCGGAGGGTATTCTACGAAACCCCTTCGTCCAATCCACATCCACATCGTGCCAAGTACCACTCGCAATACTCCACTCTTCGGTCCGGATCATCTTCATTAATAGCATGGACTAATCTTGGAATGTAACTTTTCCATTGACAGCGCTTCAAAATGCGTTGGACAGACGATTCTGAAATTCCTACCTCACGACTCGCTTGCCGCACAGATTTTCTTGGACTTTGGTGATACGTTTCCAGTACTCTTTCTTGCTTTGTGGGGCTTGTCGATGTCCGTGGTCTTCCGGAACGCTTCTTGTGGACATTCTGAACAGTTCCATCGGCTTCAAACTTATCTCTAATTCGAGTGATGGTAAGTCGCGTTGGTGGATCTGTTTGAAACTCCCTCCTAAACTGTCTTTGCACTTCAACTGCGTTTTCACACTTCCAGTAGCATTTTAGAATGAATTTCCTTTGTTCAAAGCTTAGTCTGACTGCCATTATTAATTCTAATGGGTTTAACTTGGAAAGAAAGAAACATCAATTGAGCTATCAGCTGTTAAAGTGTGTATACATTTTTTTGGGACGCCCTGTATATATATATATATATATATATATATACACACACACACACATCAAGTTTCCATATCCTAACTTGTTAAACATTTCTTTATGGCAAGATTGCGTGAAACTGTCACCACGCATGCGCGTACACACACCAGTGTCTGTAATTATGGGAAATTAGAGGGCTACTAACTAATGACTCCAAATCACCAACCCAATTTGATATCTCAAATGTAATGAAATTTCTCCTCAAGAGAAAGTTCGTTAAGAAAATTTAGAGTGTCATGAAACTCGAAGAAATTCCTCCTTTTGAGGTCACAAGTATACATTCTTTAAGAAATTACAGCAACACGAAACATTGAGTAAAGAGGGTGGTTCAATCGATGGTGGTAGTATTGCTGGTGTTAATCCATCTAAATAAAATTTAAATCTGAAATAAAATCTGAATTAGCGAGGTTATGCGACGCTTTGTCTGGACCAGTATATAATTGAATGGGTGAGCTACAAATCTACAGAAGCTAAGGCTAACAAAGACCCTAAGATCAACTCTAAGGTTAGCCCGAGAGAAAGGAAAGAGTAGCGAGTTAAAAGAAGAGAATAAGGGGTTAAGTAAGTAGTAACACCTATCACTCGTGGGTTAACATTCATTCAGAAAAAGAGAAAAAAGACTCACCATCATCATCCGCCGGCCACTGCCGACAAGTCGGAAAAATAGTCGAAGAGAATAGGAGAGGGGTGAAAGATGAAAAGAAGTAAAATAAGAATGCTTACAAACCATGCAAACACAGTCTTAACTCACTGTCATACCATGCAAACTACAGACATGCAAGTAGAGAGGATAAGAAAAAAGAAAAAAAAGTGGGTAAAGTTAAACAAAAAGTGGGTTAGTTTACGCTACGAGCTACATCTACGTTCGTGTTAGTCTAATTTTTTTTTTTTTTATTTCATTGCTGGCATCACAGCTGGCATTATCGTCAACAGACTCATCCTCGACCACCACCCCAGAGCTCCTGTTGCTAATTGTTTTTTTTATTTTAAACAACGTTAATATTTTTAAAATGCCTATGTAGACGGTTCTTAAACATATTACACTTTCTTAATTTTATGAATTTCACTTTATAAATTAACGCTGGTAGAGTTCACGACGGGCGCGGGAAGATTATTCCATTTATCAATTACTTTAAACGTAAAGAAGTTTTTAGCGATATTAGTAATGAAACGTCTGCCACGCAACTTAAATCCGTTATTACGAGTATTGCTATTATCGAAAGTGAACAGTTTGTCAAAATTTACGTTATCGATGTTATTAACGATTTTGAAAACTTCAATAAGCTCCCCCTTAATCTCCTAGTTTCGAGTGAATGCAAGTCTAACTCTTTAATCCTATCTTCATAAGGCTTGTTGCGCAATGACGGAATTAGTTTCGTGGCACGACGCTGAACCCTTTCTAACCTATCAATATCCTCACGCAAATACGGGCACCAAAACTGAACGGCATATTCTAAATGAGGCCTGACTAGGGACTTGTAAAGGGGCAATAATATCCTTCGATTTAAATTCGAAATTACGCGCTATGAAGCCTAACATCCTATTAGCTTTTGCGCAAGACTCCAGGCACTGGTTCCTAACTTTTAAATCCTTAGATACGCGTACGCCTAAATCTACTTCCTCGTCAACGCTCGCTAACTCTCTATCATCCATCGTGTACGTGTAATTATTGTTACGAGAACCTATATGCAAAACTTTACATTTGTCTACGTTAAATTGCATCTGCCACTTATCCGTCCACTCCATAATCCTATTTACATCGTCTTGGAGCCTATTTCTATCGTCCTCGTTAACAACCTTACCGCCTATTTTAGTATCGTCCGCGAATTTTGACACGTTACTAGTCAATCCTACATCTATGTCGTTAATGTAAATTACGAATAGCAATGGGCCTAACACTGAACCCTGTGGGACACCGCTACCTACATCCAACCACCCCGATTCACTACCATTAACAACGACCCTCTGTCTCCTAGCACGAAGCCATTCCTCTAACCAGTTAGCTACCTGACCGCGTATACCGTGCGCTTTAACCTTCGCAATTAATCTTCTATGCGGAACTGTATCGAACGCCTTTTTAAAATCTAAATAAATAACGTCAGCCGCTCTATGCCTATCGTATTCGCGCACTATTTCGTTATAAAATTCTAACAAATTAGTTAAACAAGATCTATGGCGTCGAAACCCATGCTGACTACTATTAATCAAATCTCTACTTTCTAAGTGATCGATGATACGATCCCTAACTACGGATTCCAAAAGTTTACCGACAATTGACGTTAAGCTAATGGGCCTATAATTGCTAGCTACTGTGCGGTCGCCTTTTTTAAAAATAGGCGTGACGTTAGCTAATTTGAAGTCTTCAGGAATAATCCCCGTTTCGAGTGACTGATTAAAAATCTTCGTTAAGGGGCCTACGATAACGTCTTTCAAATCTTTCAAATGTCTGGGAAAAAAGCGTCAGGGCCTGGAGCCTTGCTAACTTTTAGCCTATCGATATAATGCGCAATCTCACCCTCGTAAACAGTTATTTCATCCAAAATAGTCTCGCTACTAAATGGAACGATATCGTCCACGTCGGGGACATTATTTACGTCTTCTACGGTAAAAACTGTCGCAAAAAAGTTATTGAAAATACCCGCCATCGCCTGAGCGTCAGAAGCCAAAGCGCCGTTAACATCCACTAGAGGGCCTATGTTATCTTTTATCGGCTTACGATTATTGACGTATTCAAAAAACTTTTTTGGATTATGTTTACTATCCGCAGCTATAAGTATCTCTAAATTACGCTTAGCATTCCTAACTGATCTTTTAACCTGACGTCTAAGCTCGATATATCTATTAAAGTTAGCTGCCGTGCCATTGCGCTTATTAAGTCTATACGCTCTTACGCTCGTTTATGAACTCGCCTATTTCCCTAGTCCAACTTGGGCCTACCATGATTTCTAGCGCGCTTGGGCCTACGAGGAATAAACTCCCTTTCAATATTCATAAAACTTTCTTTAAACGCCTCCCAATGCAAATTTGTGTCATTACCCATAAATAAGTTATCCCAGTCCACTACTCTCATCCTATCCGCAAAACTATCAAAATTAGCCCTACGAAAATCAGGGACTTCTATTACGTTACTATCCTTAGTGTTTTCTATCAATAACTTAAACCTAAGAATTTGATGATCACTACATCCTAAACTCTCGCCTACTTCTAAACCTTCGACTATATTTTCGCCGTTCGTCATCACCAAATCTAAAATATTGTCACCGCGCGTTGGTTCGGTAACATCTGTCGTAAAAAATTATCTCCATGAACTCAATCAATCTCAAACCCTCCTCATTACCAGTAAAAGTCTCGTAATTAACATTAGGGCAGTTAAAGTCTCCGACAATTATACTATTCCGATTGTCAATAAAGTTACCAAGAAGTGAGTAAAATCTAGTATCGGTATCGAGGGTTGAACGGGAGGTCTATAAACAACAACAAAATTAAAACTAATACTACGCGCCCTAACTTCAACGCATATCGCATTAATTGCTGCCGGAAAATCTATCTTAACCTCGATAGCCCTAAGGGAATTACGAATGTACAGCAAAACGCCGCCACCAAACCTATGTAACCTATCATTAGTAAGAGTTTAAAACCCGGTATATCAAGTTCCCCCAACAAGTCCCGAGTCACGGTATTTAACCACGTTTCAGTGATAGCAACTATATCGTAGTTGCCGGAATAAATTATCGCCTTAAATTCGTTTAATTTATTTCTAATACTACGCGCGTTACAATAAAAGACGTTTAAGTTATTTTTTACCACGGGCCGGCGTTTTAAACTATTTTTCACGTCGGGCCCGCGTTCCCCGGACCCACAACGTTTAAAGAAGGCTTCGACCTATACAGCTTTCGTACGTTTTCGTATTAACCTACCTAGCCTAGCATTACCTATTTCATTAAAATGCACCCCATCTTTTATAAAAAGGCTAGGATCACTGAATTCGGACCACAGCTTTACGAAGGGTACATTTTCCTCAGCACAAATCTCTTCTAATTTATTATTCAAAAATATGTTTTGACGTAATCCTAAGACCCAAACCGTGCCTAGGGGTAATACCTAGAACTAAAGACCTATCTGACCTCGCCTTAGGGACCTAATTAACCCCCTATATCTCTCCAAAAGGTCAGGCACTCTCGTATCGGGCCTATACGAGTCGTTGCCCCCTACCATCGTCACCAACATCGAGTGACGGGAGGCAACGTCAATCCTATCCACTTCGTCTCTAACTCTGTCAACCCTGGCCCCTGGGAGACAGACCCTCCTCCTCTTGGTTGGATGCCGTTCAACGAACTCTGTGTCCATATGGCGCACTAAAGAGTCCCCAATTAAAATAGTTTCCCCCTCATTCACGTCCCTTTCCAAATGGGCGAAAGGGTTCGAAACCTCGATAGGGGGGGGATTCCTATCACCTAACGTACGCGGCCTAGCTCCACCCTTAACTTCTCTAAATCCCTCCCCATCTACTAATCTCGGACCAACCTTAACCCCTTCCTCAACTCTATCCAACCTTCCCGATAAGCTACCTAAACTAGAAACTAGGTTACGTACCTCACCCTTCAAATTACTAACGTCTTCAACATTATTATTGGTTCGGGTTTCGTCAACCGTAGCCCTACCCCTGCCCTCATCAAGCGTTACAAGTCTTTCCGTTACCTCACGTACACTGCGTTTTATGTCAACTATTTCCTCCCTTAACTCGCAAAAAAAAAACATTGATCTCTCGGTAATCGCCATAGGACCGCCATTATAATCTTTAAATTCCGAATACCACCGGTTTACCCAACACACGACGCTTTCTGCGACGGCATCGCGCAGCTAAAATTAGTTTATAACCGTCACAAGTTTAAGTTAAATTAAGCCGACACGCTATGAAAACTTCTAAATCGCTAAAAACCACTAATATTCAATTACTTAACTATAACAATGTGAATATAAACGCAAGTATATAAAATTCAAAACTTTCCAAAAGTAAAATTATTAGCAATATGCAAAAGTTGATGCAATATCAGAGAGCTCAGGAAATGCGTCCGTCCAGTACAGAATGATGTAGTGATCCGTGGTTCGGATTCCAGGTGAAGCTGTAGGTCCCCTCCATCACATGATCTTTGCCGTTATGGAGGAGGTTAAACAACCTCAGATATTATTATAAATAAGATACATCTATTTTGAATTTCTTGCTAATTAATAACATACATCGGGAACCCAGTTTTTTCTCGGAGTAGATAGTTGTAAACTCTGTCTAGTCACCCGAGACTGGATGAAGTCGAATCCAAGCCTTCTCAGAACTGAGCCCACTCTCGAGGGGCGTTCATCCCTAATACAACCTTAAGTAAAAGGTAAATAAAGACTTAATCATTTAATGTGACTATTGTATATTTGTTTAGGTCTGAAAATTAATGCTCACTTATATTTTTACTGTATAAAATAAAAGTAACAAAATTACAATATATTATGGACAATTCAATAACTTAAGATTAGATTAATAAATTAAACTAAATGAAATTTGGTACGCTTTCAGACACTTCCTAATAATATTTATTTCACATCATTGGCCATTTATATGAATTATATTTACAGTGAGGATCTCTACACGAATGGGTCCAAATCAGACGTGGTATGAAGTATTTAAGAGGATAATGGGGAGATACTGTCGTAGGTCCCCAATAAATAGCCAAAGAACAATTGGAATGAATTACCAAAAGAACTTTCATTACAGAAATGAAAATACTCATTAAAGGAAATAATAAAGACTTAATAAAGAATGAAACATTTAGTGAAGGAAACCCAAAATGAAAAATAAACGTGAACTAAAATTTCTACTCGACATCAAAAAATATATACAAAAAACAATCCTAACATATTCTCTTAACCGACACGAACGTAAAATGGTGGAAAGCAATGTATTCTTAGTTCTAAATAACTCCACTTAACTACGAAAGGAAAGAAAAAATAAGGAGCCTGAATACTCGAGTACTATTTCAATAAAAAATAGAATAAAAATTTTACTTCCTACAACTGAATCTTTGGTTTAAGTTAAAAATGAACTGATTTTTTTTAAAGTAAAAATAAAACTACTTCATACAATAATAAATCCTCACCAGTTCATTTCTCTATCCTAATTTGTGTTCCAAACTGAAGCAAAGATCGCTGTCTTTAGGCAATTCATTCATTATTTGAGTTTGTTCAATGGTTTTAAATGGATATATAAAAAGATATTAAAGTATTTTAAGACTGATGATAAAAAAATGTAAGAAAATACGCTAACTTAACAAATTTAACAATGTCACGTGATACACTCCTATTCATATAAAAAAATCTTGATTTTTCTCTCTTAATTTTGACTTACTAGGAACCCTGCTAGTCCTTCAACAACGCCTTAAATTAAATGATATATTGTACACACGTTCAGATCATTCACACTTACTTACGTTTCAAAAATTATTAAGCTTTACTTCTTCATGACATATAAAATCAGTTCCTATAATACAATCCTCCCGTACATAAATACATTATGTGATAAAAAATATATCTTAACCTAACTCCTTTCGGAAGTAAAAGATTTTGTAGTCATTTGTGGTTGCGAAACCTGAGAGGCCAAGTGTCCATGTAGAGGACAGATGACCTCTTGCGAGGGGAGGCCCTTCTGTCGTGGGCGAGGGCATCTAGGTTAAGGTCACTGCACGGCTCCAACAGTTCGAACGGTCGTCGCTTCACTTTAGGACGTCGTTTCTTGGGCTCATTATCGTCGAACCCCAACGACGTGCTATCGTTATCTTCGGACACGTGCAACGGGGCTGGCCGCCGCCTTTTCCGCGTAGGCCAACCCGTCAAGTTTTTTCTCCGCTTTTTATACGGAGGACCGGATTTACGAACTTTTGCTGAAAAATTTGAATTAAAACTATCTACTGTTTCCGAGTCACAAATGGATAAACTCTCTGAACTGATTTCTGTCCTTTCATCAACACTGGAAGATTCGTCACACGAAGTTCGCTCAGTACACTCACAATGGCAAGACTCAGCTAAGAGATCAACAGAAGTTTTACACAGAGTATCTTCAGGAACTAATGACATCTCGTCAAGGTAATGTGGAAGATTGATTAAAAACTGAGAATCAATTTCTGAAGCTAAAGGATTGTCAAACACTTTCGACTCGAGAGGAATTTCTACTTTCTCCATTTTCAGAACTGCATTTCCTTTCTTGCCTTTCGATCTCTTTTTGGAAGAGCTTTTACGCGACTCCTTTTCCTTAACGGCACTCTTCTTATCCTTTCCAGTACAGTAGGAAAGACTCTCCTCCACAGTTGACTTCATAATCTGATCCATGCACTGACCGATGAAGAGCAACTCCTCCTCAGTTTCGAAGACATCTGACAGAGGTAGCTTGTTGGTTTCTGAAATGGGAGTATTGGTTCCATCGGATGATATTTCCTCCGTTTTAATGAATTTGCTCATTTTCGGTTTCTTTTTCTTACCCGGAAATATATTTGAAAAGAGAGCGAGAGTGGAGGCATGGCACCGAGGAGATTTCCTCACCAGATCTGCCAATTCACTCTTCTTTCTCGAAAGAAGCGTTTTCTTGGAGTGAAGCTCCTTGAAATACTCCTTCGGCATTTCGTAAGGAAGAATAAACCTTAAGAGATCTTCATCATACACAAATTCGTTGCTCTCAACGCCGTCGATGTATCTCTGGTAGGTCTGGTACCACGTTTCCTGTACAGGAGCCCCTTCGAACGAAAAATACAGACTTTCTAACGTTCTATTTTCATCATCTAAAGGAAGACTGTCATTATCATTATTACTCGAAGCGGGAAGAAACTTCACCGTTTCTCCTCGTTCTTCAGCTGCATCTGCTTCCGCATCACTGTCTGTCGAAGCTCTACATGAAAGTTTCCTACTTCTTCCTCTCCTATTCTTAGGCACTACGACAGGAGTGCAAGTAGAGACCACAACAACAGGATCACTGGGGCTTTCTGTAGGAGTTTCTTCTTCCGCCTCCACCTCAGCCTCCGTCTCCTCCTCCTCATCGTCCTCCTCTTCCTCCTCCTCATCGTCTTCCTCCTCCTCATCGTCGTCTTCCTCCTCGTCGTCGTCCTCCTCCTCGTCGTCGTCTTCCTCCTCATCATCATCCTCGTCGTCTTCCTCGTCTTCCCCGTCTTCATCATCCTCCTCCTCCTCCTCCTCTTCATCATGAGTGGAAAGCTCCTCGTGATGTTCCTTATGACCATAAGACGTATTTCTACGAAGTCTGTCTCTCGTTTCCGGAAACTGATAATATTCCCTATTATCCCTGAGGAATCTTTCAGCATCTGAAAGTCTCTTACGAGGTTTTAAATCTTTTTCTTTCTTCTTTTCAATATACGATTTTCCTTTACCTTTTGCTATTCTGTGACTGGATCCGGTGGTCCCTTGACTGCTCGCCTCTTCTTCGAAAGAGAAACCCTTCGAGTTGCGACTCCCTCTAGGTCTTCCTCTCGGTTTCCTCGCGGGAGCGGAATCCTCTTCCGCTTCGATTCTCCTCTTCTTTATCTCTTTCTTCTTCTTCTTCTTTCCTTTCGATGGTTGTTTCGCGTCTTTTCTTTTGCCGTTTTTACTCTTCTCGGAAGGATCGACCGATTCCGCGGATTTGTGTTCATTGTTTCTCTTTTTGTCCGACTTTTTTACTTCGCGGGTAACGGAGGAGTCTGATTCGCTGTCGGACTCTTCTCTTGATTTGTTTCTCAAAATCTCCTCCTTTTCATTATAATACTGTTCAGTCTCGGTGATAAGCATCCAATCGGCGCACTTTCTTTTAATTTTGGCTTTTTTGTTTTCGAACCGTTTACGATCTTTGGCTGATATTTCTAGAAGCAAATTAATGTCCACTCTGTCATTATCAGTATCAACTCCGTTAATTTTAGGCGGAGATACATTATCCGAATCGTCACTATTTGTACGACTTACGCGTCGAGCTTTGAGCTTATTTACACCATTCACTGTATAATTGCTAACCTCTCCATTTAATTTACCCCCACTATTGCTAACACTGAGGTGATGCTCCTCAATCAAAGACTCACCATTCTTTGGTTTTCTGCACTTGGATAATTTGTCTACCATTTCACAGTGCACCACATCTTCACTCCCGCACTGTTCAGAGTTCTCGGAGTCTGACCGATCCGACAGACAACTGACTCTTCTATTCCGCAGTTCCTTTTGGCTCTGCTTACTCGCTTTAGAAGACTCGCTCTTGTTTGTGTAATTTGAGTCGACACTATCTATGCTCCCTATTCGTTTAGGAGCCCTTATGCCTCTACGGAGGGAATGAGGATCTATTTTGCTTTTCGGTTCTTGGATAAGGCGTACCATTTCTTTGGATGAGTTTGTATGGAAATTATCAGAGGATATACAAATAGTGCCTTTCTCCCGAGCTAGTTCAGCGGAAGAACTAATGTCACCATTATGATTTGGAAGAGAATAGAAGGCGCATTCGTTTGGTAACTTCAACGCCGTTCCATGTTCGTCTTCAGTCAAGATGGAGTCTCTGGAGTCTTCTTCCAAAATGAGGGGCTCTATTTCGCTTCCTTCCGAGAGCACTTCCTTTTCGTTGGCGCCAGAGGAGTCGTTTGAGCTGTCTTTGAGCTCCTTCAGATGCAGAACGTCGTCGAGGGTTGGGACTCTCGAATTGTTCTCAAAGGGGAAATGAGGAATAGTTAATTTTAAAGGGTCTTCTATGGGAGAGTCTGGCTCCTGGGCTGTCAACCAGTCAGCTGGCTCTTCTGGTTGAAAGCCAGCTGTGGAAGGAATGAGCACAGGTGGGCTCACATGTTTCCCTTCTCCCTCCTTTTTTGTGGAGGGAGGTCCTGAGTATAAAGTTTCTCCGAGCTAAAAAAAAAGAGAGGGAGAGAAAACAGACTAAGTACAACAATAATAAATAATTAATCATGATATAATTCAGCAAATGATGATAAAAGTAATGAACAAAAGTTTTTCGTATAGGGTGTCCCATAAGTACTTTTACCCCCTCACCCTACTCTAGTAGGAAAAAGGTTCACGGGTCAAGGGACTTATGGGGCACCTTGTACAGTAACAGACACTCGCAAAACGAGTCCAATTAAGGAAGAAAACACGGGGAACAAGTAATAAAACTTAGTGATGGAGAATAAATACACGAAATCCTTCTAATGTTAATTGGAAACATCAATATGTTGTTAAATTGTTAATTTACTTTTTTCACTCTTTCACCAATTCTGCGTTCCACAAAGGACGGATAGCTTGTAAAAAGAGCAGCAGAAAATAATAGAAAAAAATCAAAATGATCTTTCAAAGGATTTACTGGCTCCAAATGTTTACAAACTCCATTCTACCAGTTCTCTTTGTTTGAAGCTCGAAACCAATAACAACACACATTAAAATAACCAAGTATATAAACCCTCAATCCTAGCAGTAAACTATATACTGAATCCCTTTAAATTTCACTTGAATAAAATTACTTTTAAATCATACTATTTGGGTTCACAATCAAACAGATTAATTTGAAGACTACCTCTACACGTCAAGTATGAGCTATCTAAACAAAAACAAAGATTGCCTCTCAGCACAGTTGCTTCCTTTCAAAATTAATGGCTCCTCCATCCTTACTACCGAATGGATGGACTGACAACAGGAAAAATGTTAGTTTGCTAAAAGATGACTTCTTGAGAAGTTGGGAAGAACTAAAAGGAGGGTCATTCCATATCAACTCAGTCACCCAAAACACTCGTCTCGGATTTTAATATTTTATATATTAATATACATATAGGAGAAACTGAAATTCCCCAATTATTTATTAGAGCTGGCTGACCTTTGGCTGCTGAAATACAAGGTCACAAAGTTGTGAACTTTGACCTTCTTTTCAGCCACCGGCTAATTTCAAATTGTCATTGCTACGTAACTAATGAAGCTAGAGTACTAATTTTGGTGTCGTTTGAAAGTTCTTGAGTAGTCTTTTCCGATACCTTCCATATCAGAAATATCTAAAATAAAAAATAAAAAGTTGTCTATAACCTTGACCTTTGACCTTGAATAAAAAAAATATACCATCTCAATTTTATTCAAGATTTTGTACATACGTATTCTCAGGCAGGTGGAATATGTGTTGAAAATTTATGAGTGGCTGCAAGTTCTTCGTGGAGATAATCCATTGTGTGCGCACCTAAAACGTTAAAAGAAAGAAAAAAAAATTTAAAGTTTCAATCTATTTTTGTAAACATTGTCACAGTACTTCAGCTATGTATGTTATACAGAAGTAGGTAGTTATATTTATTACATCTCTATGTAGTTTGAATGCTTGGGTTACAGGCCAGTAAATATATTATGTACCTAACTGACTAAACGATCTTGAGGAAATCTACTAAAATCTACACATTCCTACAAAATCCTATTCATTCATATATGCACAACTTATAAATGTAACATACTTTTCTCTGATTACTGTAATTCTGTCAGGGCTTTGGAGGCCTTCGCAATATCTTCCTTGGTTAGGAGGTATGCTCTTCCAGTTCCAGTAGATGCTGCAATCTTTGTCAAAACATCAGAGTAAGTAATTGTAAGCACATCAGGGTGATGAGAGAAGAAGAATGATGGGTTGGGGCATCCGGATAAAGGAAGGATAGTTTTGCTTCTCTCTTCTCAGATACGTCTTATCCAAAATGCATACCAACCACCAAAAGTCATCAGATGCAACAGTGACAAAACCACATATTCTTTCCTCAGGCAGAAGTTCTTCCTCTTCACTGACTTTCTCAATACGTGAACATCCTGATGAGGAAAAATGCTAACCTCAAGAGAAGTTAATGAAACTGGTTTTAAATGGTGTATTTTCTGAGTACCAGCAACTGTTCTTCCTTGTGAATATTTTTGCTTGAAGGAGAAAATCTTCATTGGTTGAAAGATAACACCTAATATTACTAATATTATCTTTTGTAAATGTATACAACCACTGTTGATCAAAAGGTGGTTGTAGACTAGCTTTAGCAGCTAGTCTCTTAACAGTAACCTCCCTATGCCATCACATGGTCCCTTCCCATGACTTGTAAAAAAATTCCACTCTGCATCAATTCCAGTCATCTCTGTGATGACAAAGATTTAAAAAGTTTTGTTTTTATATTGTCCTGCACAGCCATCTGAAAAGTATATGATTTTGTTGATGGTTGGGATGTTCTCTTTTATAAAGCATATTGGATGCTTTTGAAACAAATGTACTGTAACTGCATTATGGATGTTGCTCTCTGATATAACAACAAAACTCAGGTGAGCAATCTCATCTTACTTGTTTAATACAAAACAAATGGATGAATAGTTGCCATCTGATTGCTCCAGTGAAAGCTCTGCACCTTATCTTGTAGGACAAAAGAGTAATTTTCTACAAAGTCACACACTACAAGGACTTCACTAGCTTTCAAAGACATTTTAGTTTTACAGTAATAAGTTGCTTGCATCCTGATCATGAAGCCATGCATTTGGTGTTCATGAAGTTTGCTGCAGAAATGTTCAATATATTCATCTGAACTAAGGTGAATCGATTCAAGATTGGGCCTGTCTGTATAGGTCCACTCCTTGAATTGTATTGAATCGATGCAATTTCCATCAAAAATATTTTGGAGTCTCTCTTTCTATCATACGTTGTTTCCACACTTCACATTCCCTGAGGCAGCATCGCTGTGAGGGGAGGATTGCATTCCATCAAAGTAAGAATGTCATACATGCTTGATAGGGTTTTCATCATTTTCTGTTAGCTTATCTAATGCAGCTCCTACAAACATAAGCTTAGCATTCTGATGAATGGTACATACACATACTGACTGTGTTCCTGATACTCCAGCAATAACACATTGCTTTTGATGTAGCTCTGCAAATTTGCTGAAGCTCACCTTTACTGAAGGATTTCTTTCTTTGAAAAGCTGATAAGCTTCTTTTAAATTGCAAAGCAGAAGATGCTTCTGAAAATGATTCCTCTCCTCTGTCAATAATGCTCAGGTAGTCCTTTTACTGGGCATTACTCAACTGATGTCTTCTGAAAGATAAAATGCTTTGATATTGTCTCTAGTGTTTTGTTCAATTAACTTTCCAGCCTTTGGATTTGCATCTGAAAGGACACGCAGTTGTTTAACAGGTTTTTTGGCAACTGATCTTATATGGCTTGTTGTGTTGAATTCTGCAGCTACTTTTCTCTCACTCCAACTTTTGGGTAATACAGTTAGGACTTTTATCTTTTCACTCCTCTTTTAGTTGATTTATTAGTTCATCAGCATATCCAGCGAGGTGTGAACATGCGTATTAGTCACTATTAGGGTGGTCGAAAATTTGGGCTAAAATTTCAAAATAGTTGGAAATGCTCTCCACATGGCTGCTCTTATTCCTTTAGATGTGAAGTGATTTTGTGCAAAATATCTGTCGATTCAGTACATAATAAGAGGTCGCTATGATTTTCACATTTTCAATTAATTAGCTAATCATTTTCTACCCGCTTCGTTTTTAGAGGACGCGGCAGTCATGCCACATTGACTTCGCACCCACCTTTCAGAGGATGATGTAATTGTTCGATTTCTTGTATAATGCTGTTTGTGAATCAGACAAATCATTTACTCATGCATCATTTCAAGTTTAAACTTGTTGGAGGACAGTTTTAAGTTCGTTCAAACTTCAAGAGCTTAGGAATAGTATCTCATGTAAGTATTAATTCATATATATATATATATATATATGAATTAATACTTACATGATATATATATGAATTAATACTTACACGAGATAATTATATACATATACATAATTATAATATATATATATATATATGAAAATTATTTCACAAAAGTAACACGTGAAAAATATTTATGATGAATAAAACCACGAAGGAAAGGAAACACAGAAAGGTGCTCAAGCGTCATTAGACGAAAGCGCTTGAGCACCTTTCTGTGTTTCCTTTCCTTCGTGGTTTTATTCATCATAATGATCACACACCACACATATATATATATATATATATATATATATATATATATATATATATATATATATATATATAATATTCTTTATATGCAAATTTTTAGCCGGTAAGGATGTTGCTATTAAATTAAATGATTAAAATTGTAAGGTATATATCTTATGTCTCAAGTTTATTATTTACTTATTCTTAAATATATTTTTAAAAATTTGGCTATCTTCCTACCCATCAACCACTAACAACTGCAACCAATTTTTTTTACTTTATTTATTTTGACTTTGCTATTTTTTACTTTAACACTTACACTGCGTTCGCACTTATTAAGCAGATTACATTTTCTCCAATATTTTCAAAAATTTTCCCCCGATTTCAATGAAATTTGTAGCAAATAATCACTATATATAGCAGCATTGATGGTATTCATTTCAATAAAATATTGTGTTCCGAATTATTAAGCAAGTATTCTATTTACGGATCTAAATGGTGAAAATGGGTAAGAAGAAGGACTTAACACTAACTGAGAAAAGAAAAATAGTCAAGTTACTCGCTGAAAATATAAAATCTATTGAAATTGTGAAGCAGTTTGGCAGAGCTTATCGAACTGTAAACAAGTTTGTAGCGGAGGGTACCAAACTGAGGCAGCGAAGTGATAAAGGAGCTATAAGAAAAGTGACAAGGCAGCAGATATCTGTAATCAAGCGCAAACTGCAAAGCATCCATTGTCCTTAAGTAAAGAGGTTTTTGAGCAGGCTGGCATACATAATGTACCAAGAACATCTCGATGTGGAATCCTCCAAACAATTGGCAAGATGTATAAACCTACGATTCAGTCACCATTAACACCCAGGTACAAGAAGCAGCGTGTTGAATGGGCACGTCAGTACGTGAAAACAGATTTTAATACTGTATTGTTAACCGATGAATGAAGAGCAACCCTTGAGGGATCTGATGGTTTGTCAAGAAGATGGATTGCTAAGGGTCAATCTCTACCATGGAATGAGGTTTTCTTTTAGAAAGTTTGTGTAAGACTGGGCATTCATTTTTACACAATCAGGCACTCTGTATGGGACAGCTACTTCATTGCCTATCAATCCTGTCCAAAACATGACACTACCTCCACCTTGTTGGTGTCTTAATCTCGATGGTAGAAATTGGCTCTCAGCAATCCATCTTCTTGACCAAACAGCAAGTCCCCCAAGGGTTGCTTTTCATTCATCGGTGAACAATACAGTATTAAAATCTGTTTTCACGTACTGACGCGCACATTCAACACGCTGCTTCTCGTACCTTGGTGTTAATGGTGACTGAATCGTAGGTTTACACGTCTTGCCAATTGTTTGGAGGATTCCACATCGAGATGTTCTTGGTACATTATGTATGCCAGCCTGCTCAAAAACCTCTTTACTTGAGGACAATGGATGCTTTGCAATTTGCGCTTGATTACAGATATCTGCCTCCTTGTCACTTTTTTATAGCTCCTTTATCACTTCGCTGCCTCAGTTTGGTACCCTCCGCTACAAACTTGTTTACAGTTCAATAAGCTCTACCAAACTGTTTTGCAATTTCAATAGATTTTATATTTTCAGCGAATAACTTGACTACTTTTCTTTTCTCAGTTAATGTTAAATCCTTCGTCTTACCCATTTTCACCATTTAGATCCATAAATATAATACTTACTTAATAATTCGGAACACAATATTTTACATATTTTTCAATAAAATGAGATAATCATTTTAATTATCAAAATATTTTATCGAAATGAATACCATCAATGCTGCTATATATAGTGATTATTTGCTACAAATTTCATTGAAATCGGGGAAAAACTCTTGAAAATATTGGAGAAAATGTAATCTGCTCAATAAGTGCGAATGCAGTGTATATAATTGTGCTTTGGTGCTAAATGGTTAATGCATTATTTTCTCTCATTTTTTAGGTTATGGCTAAAAGTACTCGCTCATCTGCAGAAACGTGGGTTCTAGGAAAGGCCAGCAATGAGTTATCAACTGCAAGGCTACCCACATGTGGTGTGTGCTTCGTTTGCTTCAGTTTCACCACCATGAACAGTCCAAGACCTTGAAAGAGAGCTACAACTTGGCCTGCAAAGAGGCCCTGCAAATATGGCAGAGAGCAAGGATTCCTACACAGCAAGTCGATTCTGCGTTAGGAAGCTGTCAAAGCTGTACGAAGAGTTCCTTGCGTTGAAGAAAAATCGCAAGACGCAGCTACAAAGATGCAGAGTGAAAGAGAGCATGTTCCAAGAGACTCTCTCAGAGCTTTTCGACGTTGCCTCGAAGGACGCCTTGAAGGTGATAGACAATGAAGAAAACCGCCAATTCCTGATGATGCAACGAGAAGATGTCTTTTCCTGCAGTATGGCAGGCCCTGACAAGATTAATTTTGCCAAGGCATACCGCAAGAGATGTCGACAGGAGAAAGATGCTGACAAAGCTCTAAGGTACAAAGATAGAGAGAGGCTGCATTCCAGGCTGGAGAGCTGCTGCTCTTCCATCATCCAGCACATCCACTTCATCCTCTGAAGAATTCAACGCTGAAGACGATGATTATCGTCCGTCGACTTCGACCAGAAGAGCAGATGTACTCTCATCCTCCAAAACGAAACAATATCTTCACATCACCAGATGTGGTTGCTGCTCTTGATCGCGTCAACCTTCCCGATCGAGCAGCAGTCTTCGTTGCTGGATCAGTCACTCAAGCCCTGGGCTATAATATTTCTACAATGACTCACGCAGCTCCATCCATCGTTCAAGAAGGCAAGCAAGGCAGAGAGCAGCAAAAGAGGATTAAACTTCGTTTTCTGTCGAAGGACCCCTTCTTCTTCACTGGGATGGGAAACTACTTCCCGACATCGGCAGCACAAAGGAAACAGCCGAACGAACCACGGTAATCATTACGGGAAATGGGATGGAAAAACTCCTGGCCATACCAAAAATACGAGCTACAGGAGAAGAACAGGCCAAGGCTTGCATTTCAACGATTGATGACTGGAATCTTCACAGAGAGATCCAAGGTCTCGTATTTGACACAACTGCGTCTAATACTGGCCTTCACAGGGGAGCATGTACCATGATTGAAAAAGCAGTAGGGAGGGAACTTGTCTGGATCACTTGTCGACATCATGTCCTTGAAGTCGTCTTGTCAAACACCTGCAACGCACTTCTTGGACCCACAGGTGGCCCAGAAATGACTCTCTTGAAACGTTTTCAGAAAAAATGGCCATCACTTCAGAAGAATTCCTTCATGAAGGCTTCAAACAACCTATTCAGAGATCCAAAGATGTTCCAGCTTCGAGAGGAAATGATCCAGTACTTCACAAAGGCACTGGCGTCTAAACAATTGTGTGATGACTACGAGGAATTGCTACGACTCTGCCTCACCTTCCTTGGGTGCTGTGATGAGAAAGAAATCAAGGTCCGCGATCCAGGACCAACTCACCATGCACGCTGGATGGCCAAGGCCATCTACGTCCTCAAAATTTATCTGTTCAAGCATCAACTATAGCTGACAGCACCTAACACGGAGAATATCACCAAGCTCACTTTGTTTATCGCCTTGGTCTACGCACGTTTTTGGAACGAGGCCCCCGTCGGAATCAACGCTCCTTTCAACGATATTCTGCTTCTTAAAATCTTGCAAAAGTACCCAAATCAGACCACTTCCAAAGCAGCATCCACAGCTCTTCAACGGCACCTGTGGTATCTTGGAGAGCATCTCATCGGCCTTGTATTCTTTGATCCTAGAGTCGATGCCGAGACCAAACGGAAGATGGTCGTTAGGGTGTGACCGTTGCCCTCCAAAAAATCAAAAAATCAAAAAATGGTCCTACAATGCTGTTCAAAGTTTTAGTGTTGTGTATTTATCTAGGAAACACCCCTGTAAATTTTCTTGGAGATCGGTGCATGTTTGAGCTAGCACCGTCGTACCAGCAAGTATTGCTATTTCAGCTTATGAACTTCATAAATAAGTGTGAAAATAGCACATTTTATCAGATTTTCATTTCCGGGTCTGGAACACTGACCCACAAGTTTTCCACGTATTATTTTATTGCATTTAATTTTAATGATGCTCTTTTCTTTTCCCTTGACAGTGATTTGATGTTGTGAATAGAGAATTTAATCATGGATACACGGCAAGATGATGAGTATGTCAGAATGTTATTGGGCACCGTACCCCGAGAAGAAAAGGAAATAAAGGGCTGCAAACTGCCAACTAATAGGCAGGTCTTACTATGTCTGTTAGCAAACCTTCGGGATATGCATTGGGACCAGGCTTTATCTGCCACCATTGACAATGTGCTTTTGCATTACCAGAAGGCGAATGTCCCGACCATTACAGGCAGGAACAATATTGGCCGAGTGATTAAAACTTACTATGACAAAGACTACATGATGCTTATGAAAAAGAATGAGGATAGAAGACGGGCTGATGATCCTGGAATTATGAAGTTTAAATCAGAATTGAGCCTGACGATGAAATTTTATAAGAACACAGTGTTGAAAGACATGGCGGCTGCGAAAAAGGGGAAAACTCAGGCCGAACAAGATGCCATCGATACTGACATACTCTTTATGAAAAGCATGCTAAGTGACAGAGTAGCTACCTACTCTGGGGTAAACAAAGTACTCACAGAAAAGGTTCAGAAGCGACAGAAAAGGCAGATGCGAGAAGAGAAGCGACAAGAGAGAGCAATGTGATCATGCTGAGAATGTACAAGCTGATATTGATTCACCTATTAGCTCTGATGAGGATGATGACATTGATGAGGCCAGCACTGCTGAACCAAAGAGAAAACATCGGAGAACAGTGAAAGAGGGAGTTTCAATTTTTGTGCCCCATGATATTCTGAAGTCGGCAGAACTTGTTTCATGCAGTGTTCGAAACAACATCTCGCCGACCCAGCTGAGTGCAATTGTGTACTCCCTTGTATCTGCATGTGGTGGAGATACATCAAAGCCGAGTCTAAATGCAAGGACGGCCCACCGATACTGAGCTTCCATCGTATCAGAAATAAGTTTAAAAATCATGGATGAATGGCAACCATCAGACAAAGTACTGGTGCACTGGGATGGTAAACTTATGGACACGCTGGATTCCAAAGGCACTGATGACCGCCTGCCCATTCTTGTGTCTGGTGTCAATGGCACAAAGCTTCTTGGAGTCCCACCTCTTCCGCATTTGACTCAAAAAGCTGGCCTGGTTCAAGGAGACTTGATATCAACAGCAACCAAACAACTTCTGGTCGATTGGGAGTGTGAACAGAATGTCGTTGGTATGGTTTTTGACACAACTTCATCAATACAGGTAAACCTATTTCAAACATCAGCATGAATTTATCACGACATTAATACCAAAATACAGTGAATGATTTAACAGAAATCTGCAAAAAGCACGTGCCTGAAATGGTGGCCTTAAACTACAATTACATTTTTTTTTCAGGACAAAAAACAGCTGCTTGCGTCTCCCTCTAAAAGGAATTAGAGCGTGCCGTATTCTGGTGCGCCTGTCGCAGGCATGTGGGCGAAGTCATCCTAGGTGTTTGCTGGGATTGCTTGAAAGTGGAGGGCTCTTCAAGTCCAAACATAATGGTTTTCCAGAGGTGAGTCATAAGCTTTACAAAATAACAAGGAATATTATTATCTAATAAACAAATTTAGTGGAATTTCTTTTATTAGACTTATAAGATATACTAACACCAAGCAAATGATCGATCATATCAATCTTAATACCCCTAAAACAATATTATAGATTAGTACGAAATACAATAATCCCAATAATTGCATTTCTAGGTTCAAGAACAATTTCTCTCAACTGGCGTACAATGAAAAAAAGAAATACTACTACCCCGCAATGCCTGGTGTGTTTGAGGAGCGCCAGCAGGAGATGGCTGACTTCTTCTGTGAATCTCTAGCCCAACCATTTACACGTGGCGACTACAAGGAGCTGGTAGAGCTTTGTCTGCTGCTTTTAACTAAAGGATCCGAGCCAGTGAACTTCACAATGGTCTACCCCGGCGCACTTCACAAAGCAAGGTGGATGGCTAAACTGCTCTATACCCTCAAGATTGTTCTTTTGTCAGGCCAGATCAAAGAGCAGTTTCCCAAAGCCGAGGTTGTGACAAAGTCAAATCAGCAAGTTAGAACGGTTTGCTGTGTTCACAGTCGCTGTTTATGTCCCATGGTGGATTGTTTGCCCCGTTCCAGCAAGTGCGCCACTGAATGACTTGAATTTGGTCGAAACCTTGGCTGAATTTGCCCCATATGACGCCACAATAGTTGACAAAGCACGTGTGGCACTCGGTAGACACACTTGGTACCTAACTGAGGAGTTGGCCCCACTGGTTTTGTTCTCGTCCCAAGTACAAGAAAGGACAAAAGAGGAGATGAGGAAGGCCCTTCTTTGCCATGAAGGCACTGAAGTTACTAAGAGAGTGGGGCTCAATCATGGGGGCTATGGAAAGCCATATCTTCCCCCTGTCCCAGAAAGTGGCACTGCCCTGGTGGACCTAATTGGGCCTGACTCAAGCCGGTTCTTCACCATTTTAGGCATGCCCTATCAGTTTCTCCACAGTCCAGCCAGTGAATGGGCAGATCATGACGACTACCTGAACATGAAACGGGTTGTGGACAAGCTTCAGGTCGTCAATGAGGCTGCAGAGCGTGGTGTAAAACTTTGCCATGACTTTCTTAATGTTGCCAGGGATGAGGAGCGCTTTCAAGAAGTCCTTCAAGTAGTTGAAAATGACAGACTCCGTGTTCCTAATCAGCGCAAATGATCATCTGTTTCCGAACAGAAATCATGGTTTCTTGCTCTAGAGAAATAATACCTTGTGAATATATGATAAAACCCCTTAATGTACCATGAGAGAATAAGAATGATTAACTTTTTTGTGTTAGTGATAACAGCTTTTAATTAAGACAGGCAAATGATTTGTGTTAATATCCCTTATGATGGTTGTGTAATCTCATATATAGGCGCGTATGCCATATAAGCAAAATCGCTATTGTTCAAATTGCTGGTGCTCACTCGAATATGCATGAATCTTCAAAAAATTGCACGTGGGTATTTTTTATGTCAATATGCAACACCAAAATTTTGAACAGCATTGTAGGACAAAGTTGGGGCAACTGTCACACCCTAATGGTCGTAAACCTCCAACGTAACGAGAATACCACTGTTACTACTCGTCGATTGAAGCTTGAAGGAAACATTGAAGATTTGAATTTGTATGAAATGGTCACCAAAAGGACCCTAGGAATCTTGTCTGTTAAAGAAACAAGGAAGGCAGCGGAGGATGCCTTCCTGAGGACCGATTCCAATTCCTGGACGGAGGATGATTGCTTTCAAGAGTTTCGACGCATAGCAATCAACCTAAAAGTTGTCAATGATTCGGCAGAGAGGGGTATCGCCCTTATCGAGGTATATAATACATCTTTGACGAAGGAGGAAGAACAAAAACAATTCATCCTCCGATTATTAGTAGCAAAACATCGCCAAGACTGCTCATCGTCTTCGAAGGAGTCAGTGATGAAGCGTTAATCTAAGTAATGATGTATATTATAAACGAATGATAAATATAATTCTATCAAACATATCATTTTTGTTCTTTAAAAATTAATCCATTTTCTTTAAGAGTTATTCTCTTTTCTAAAAAAAATTGGCAATTTTCTTTGAGATTTAATCTGTTTTCAAACAAATAAACTAGTATTTGCCCTTGTTTTATCATTTTTTAACCCAGAAGATCAATCTACTAGAAAATGAGTAGTAAAATGAAATTCATAGCGACCAGTAAGTATCATTCAATTGGGCTGAAATTTGGCATGGAGATGTTTGATAGATATAGGAACAGGAGCAGCCATGTGGAGGTAAAAAATTACAAAATTTTATTTTTTGGACCACCCTAATGTGTATATTATATGATTGGAACATATGTACGAGGGCCACTCAATATATTTTGCACAACCTTTTTTTTTCTTTCCAAGTTTCCTTGTAAGTTCCAGAAATTTTATACACAAGTAGTTACATACCTTTTTCACAAGTTTTTATTTTTCCACATAATCTCCATCATTTTCTACGGCTTTCCTTCACCTCGAAACAAGGGCTTTTATTCTTTGCTCTTAAAAGTCCGCTGAGTTCCACTGGAGCCACCTCTTAACCTCCTCAACAATCTCATCGTCACTGAAACTTTCTTCCACGAATAGCATCCTTCATTGGCCCAAACAAATGGAAGTCTGAAGGTGCCAAATCCGGGCTGGATGTTAGGTCGGTAACACAGTCAAGCACATTTTTGTGATGACCTCTCTTGTTTGCAAACTGTTGTGTGGTCTTGCATTATCGTGCAAAAGAAGGATGTCTTCCAGTTTTCTCTCCGGTCGAACTCGCTTTATACGTCTCTGGAGTCTCTGTAGGGTAGCAATATATGCCTCAAAGTTGATTGTTTGTTCTTTCTTCATACTGTTCACCAGAATTACCCCTTTCATGCCCCAGAAGATGGTGGCCATAACTTTTCCTGCAGAGGAAGCCATTTTGAACTTTTTCTTGGATTGGGTGTCTGCGTGATGCCACTCCATGGATTGGCATTCACAATTCGTGAAAGGAAGTCATTCCCTTCTGTCTCGTATCCAACCAATGACTCAGAAGCAATTTCTTTCCTTTGGGCTTTGAGAGCTTCAGTCAGTTCGCGAGGACCAAACTGTGAACACACTTTTGAGTATCCCAGTTGCTGAATTATCGTATTCACACTTCCTTCACTAATTCCTAGCTCCTTGTATGTGTCGCGCCGATTTGATCGAATGATGCTGTTAGCATGTTGCACAGTGTGAGATGTCACAGCCGATGCCGGGCGACCGCTGCGTGGCTCATCATCGAGGCTGGCTCTCCCTCTCTCCGATGATCTCACACTTTAGACCAAAGTCCAACTGTGCTTCAATCAACAGCAGCATCTCCGTAAACGTTTTGTAGACATTTGTGAATATTTCCAACTGTTTCTTTCTCTGCGGTTAAGAACTCGATAACAGCTCTCTGTTTATGACGCACATCACTGTCAGACGCCATTTTTTGAAACTGCGTTAACCATAGGTTTTTTACGAGGGCGTTTAAAAGCGGTTTTATACAAGGAGGGGAGGTTCAAAGTGGAAAAATCCAGTTATGTGAAACGCAGAAAATTTAAACTTACAGCCCAAAAGACATTTCAGCCCCATGGCCTATTATCATTTAGCTAAGAAAAAAAGGGTGGGGCAAAATATATTGAGTGCCCAAGCATATTAGGGCGTTTCTTATTTTCTAAAGTTGGAAATTCTATGCTCCTACCCTCTAGAATCGTTCCTTTTGATGAAAACACAACGTATGTGAAATATTTTACAAATCGAGTAAGATTTAGAGGTCGCTCAACAACCTTGAAGTTTTACCCAGTGGCAGATTAGACACGGGGCTGATGGGGCTGCTGCCTGAGGCCCACCAAGGAACATAGGAACTGTATCAAGTTACTCGTAACTTGATACAGAATATATGCTTTCTTTGTTGAATATATTTTCATACTCAGGATCAGGATTATATATGTAACGTAATGAACATGAACAAACGTAACCGTAGGCCCATTTGGATCAATCAGCCCCAAGCCTATCAGGCCATTAATCCGCCACTGGTTTTACCCTCACCCCTAGTATATACAGAAGACTAAACTAAACGAAGAAAATAAAAAAAAATTATGAAACATGTGAACTGATGAGATATGTAAAACTGAACGACAAAGAAATCAGTTAGAAATGGGACAATGCCATAATGATGTGGTAAACAGTAACTAAAATTTCAGTGCTCTTGAGCGCGACCTCTAAATATTAATCAATTTAAAAGAAAATTGACACCCAGTTTTTTCATCACATGGAACAATTTTGGGGGGTAGGAAAAAAAAAAAAATTCACCCCTATAGCCAAGAAGCACCCTTAATGTATATGGGTCCTGTGCAATAACAATGAAATGTTAATATTGACATAAGTAGGTATATGATATTACTAGGTATGGTACCTAGATATTGGATTAATTTGACATTTCAGTAAAAAAAAAATTTAACATAGCATTATTTAAAATAACTTCATTATCATACCATTCACTGGCCACTCAAGCTTTTCGACAGACGTTCCTGAGAGTATGTATGTACAAGATCTTGAATAAAATTGAGATAGTATATTTTTTTTATCGAAGGTCAAAGGTCAAGGTTATAAAGAACTTTTTTATTTTAGAGATTTTTGATATGGAAGGTAGCAGAGAGGACTACTGAAGAGCTTTCAATGACACCAAAATCAGTACTGTAGCTTCATCATTAGTGATGTAGCAATGGCAATTTGAAATTAGCCAGTGGCTCAAATAAAAAGATAAATGTTCACAACTTTGTGACCTTATATCTCAGCAACCAAAAGCCAGCCAGCTCTAATAAAATAAATGGGTGATTTCAGTTTCTCCTACATATACACTAACATACTAAATATATTTAAAATCCGAGATGGTAAGTGTAAAAATTACCATCTTGTGGCCGATTTGACATGGAATGACCCAGGAGCAATCGGCGAGTGAAGTTAATTACAGGGTTGTATTATGAAGATGTGCATGCATGCATACATATATACAATACATTACATTACATTCATACATATGGAATTTTATGAATAACCACGTATTTTACATAATGCAAAATCGCGAGTGATTATGCATAAAATTCTACATATGGCACCCCAATGTTATGTCAGGTTCATGTGAATTAAATGCTGTCCCTGCCTTCTGGTCGCGAGAGCGTTGTGTTTCCCTCGAGTAGTGAAATATAAATCAGGTTGCATTGTCCGAGTGTTTTAGTTTCTCCTACGGAGTGAGGCAAGGCTCGTTGCTCTCCCCTCTGCTGCTTAATGCGTACAGGGATTGGTTAATTGCTTCACTAAGTGTTAATAAGCCATTCTGTTGAAGGTCTGGATTGTCTTCTGAAAAGTCTGCAAATTATATTCGCAAAACCCTGATATTCTTTCTAATGTGACAAAAACTAAAGTTACGCAATTCCATCCCAAAAGCTCTAATCAGCCAGCTGATATTAGTTTTCAAATCAGGGGTAAACCAATAGAGTACAAGAAGTTAAGTATTTGGCTCAAATTATCACCAGCTCCTAGAGTGATGACAGAGATACAAGAAAATAATATCGAAGCCTCTGCGCTGAAGCAAACATGACTATAAGGAGCTTCCGATTCTATACAAGTGGCGCTAAAGAGACGCTCTTTCGTACCTTTTGTTCTAATATTTGTAGGCAGCAACTCTGGGTGATATATAAAAAAGCTTCTGGCAGAACCTTAAATTTGTTTTATAATAGAACTTCTTCGTAAGTTACCCCTGAGAAGCTCAGCTTCGCAAATGTCTGCTAACCACAATGTCTCGAGCTTCCCAGAGGTAACAAGACGTGCCCAATACAGTCTAATGCAAAGATAATAATAAAAAATCAGCCAACCCAATTATCCAAGCTAGTGATCAGTACTACTGCCATATGTCATCTAAGCTATGGAATTCATGGTATGAAAACGTTTGTTTGTAGCTCCATTTAACTTCAACATTAGTGGTTGAATGTATCATAAACTGACCTATAAATAAATAAAATAAATAAATAAATAAACTTCAACATTCCTATTTTTCATCATTTGTATTTCTATTCTTAGTACTTGTGTTTTCATTGTATTTTAGTTTCAGTTTGTATTATTACTATTTGTCATATGGACTATTGGTCTGCCAATAAACTTTCTCATTTTCATTTTCAATATATATATACGGTAGTGCTCCCTCTTTATAATGCCACCTTTGGTACCAGTCACGTTGGCGTTATATGGGGGTTCACATATGCGCATGATATTAATATATACATATTTATTGCATTAAATAAAATGAAACCAGTGGAAGACTTGTGTTAATGTACATATTAATTTTATTCAGATTTCAGATATTTCAATGCAAGTTAATTTTTATAAATATACCCAAAAAATTAAGTTATTAATGACTGTCTCACTTTGCTGTTGAACAATTTCTTTCATCCGTTGTGCATTTTTATAATATGAATTTTATCGGCATACGTTTTTCCCACAGAGTAAAGAAAACCCTCTGCGACGCCCTAAGCTCTACCAATTTCCGCGTTTGCCAAATCAGCCAATACGAAATAATGTACTTCAACAGTGGTATCATCATGAAACAAACTAAACCTTCGCGAATATGTAAGCCACGTCATGTCAGACGATGCCTGCAGTCAACATTTCTGTTCAATGGTTTTGGCGGTAAAAGCGGGGGATTTTCATATTCTCAAATTATCTTTCAGGAATGAATTAGGTTCGGGGATGGCGGACAGCGGGGTGGCGATGCATCGCAGTAATTAAAGATCGTGGGAAATCGAATCTTTGGCGAAATATAGCGATAACCAGGGTTGGCGCTATACTGGGTGGCGGAAGATCGCGGGAGCACTATGCATGTATACACAGGGTGGCGCAAAAGGCAGGAGTAAAAAGGTCATCATTGCATAAATTATAAAATTTTTAGCTGAAAAAGTAATTTTTATTTAAAAATAGTAGCGGCCATAGAACGGAAAAGATCCAGTCTGACTTCTTTGACTCCTGCCTTTTGAGCCACCGTATATACGAAAGGACTTGGAACCATTTTTTCTTTTCCTTGTGGGTTTGCATTATATATACTGTATATATATATATATTTTTTTTTTTAACTGCAAACAACACAGTATAATTAATGTAAAGAACGACACTTGTTAGAAGAACGTTCCGCACAAGATGAGGAGGAAGAACGAACAAATGAAAAATGAGGTTACCACCCGGGAATCAAACCCGGGATCTTCCGATTGCCGGTCAGATATGCTAACCATTACACCATGGGCCTCGATTAATCAAATGTCGTAATTCTCCTACATACGAGTGGCCCATAATTCAGGAACCATAGGAATAATTGTATTTTTTTTCTAATAATTCTTGTACTTTCTCATAATGTTTTTTTTTCATTTTCTTTTTGATGAATTACCTGAATGACGTACCGATAAACAAACGACGTGGAATGTTTTTTCAGCAAGACGGTGCACCTCCCCATTCTGCCATGCAAGTTCGCGAATACCTTGATAAAACGTTCCCCAAAAGATGGATTGGCCGAAGAGGTCCTATCAAATGGCCACCAAGGTCACCAGATACCACTCCACTCAATTTTTTTCTTTTTTCATCAAAAAGAAAATAAAGAAAAAAATTATTAGAAAGTACAAGAATTATTAGAAAAAAAAAATTATTCCTATGGTTCCTGAATTATGGGCAACCCTGTATGTATGTATGTGGCCCAAATAGAGTGGCGAACAATTTTAGAGAATAAAACAACTGAAGAAATGCTAACAACATTGGAAGAAAAAATGCTGAGAATTTTAGAAAAATATGCTGGAAATCACAGCCAAAAAGAAAGAGGAGCTGGCTAGAGAGGCAAAAGAGAAGAATATTCCGCAAAAGAAAGAGAATGGAGGCGAAGTTAGGCAACTGCGGAGATAATGCCAGGAAAGTAATACAAGAAAAACTGGAGGGTATCGATAGGGAAATACAAGCCCTGATTAAGGACCATATACAGGGTGTCCCATAAGTCCGGCATCATAGGAGAAATTCATATTTTTCTATTTCTACAAACCATAATTCATATTTTTCTCTTTCTACAGGCCATCATGTCTGTGAGAAAAAGAACGAATCCAGATAATTGTAGTAATGCCTAGTTAAGAATATTAATTTTTGTTTAATTAAGATAATGTTGGCAATCCTGAACAGAGGCCCAGAGAGCGGACTACCCACAAACTGAGTCAGTCTTTAGGCAGCGCGTTAAACGTGAGGTTGGCGTCATGTAACGTAAAATCTAATTAATTGTTTGTGCCCCTCTCCGACGTAAAATGTTATAGTAAAATTCCGTACTCGCATCCCCCTAAATTACTTAAACGATTTTCGGAAGTAAATAAAATATTAACAAGTGTTAAAAGAGTGTTAATGAACCCCCCTTTGTTTTGTAACGGCTTTCATAGTCTCGGCGTGGCTACCAAGAAGTTAGACGGTACAGTGAAAACGAGTGTAGAGAAAGCAAGCGATAAATGAAATAGAGAGCCGATAGAAAGAGTAAATAATGAAGAAAGTAAATAATAAAACGTGTTCACTATATTTGGTGGCAGCTAACCTTATTAAATTGTTATCAATTTAATAATACGAACCCATGCACTCCGTTAGGCTGATGCATTATTTTTTCGTTTCTGATAAATAGGAATTCAAAATTTGTGTGCGTGTTCTTTCGACTAATCACGATCGTTTTCACATTCTCCGTATAAAGAAAATTAGTAGATATTCTGTTTCGCTACCCGTTTTAGAGTAATTATCAAATTAAACAAAAATTCATTGCAAATTTCAAAATGGCGCCCTTTACATTCCAAATTATTCTGAGTCGCGTCGCTTCAAAAAAGTTCGCGCGTCAAAATTTTTTTTGTTTGAGATTGAGTCTAGAGACTCAAAACTTCTTTTCGTCGTTGTGGAGTCGGTTTTCCGTTGGAGTCAAAACATTTGAGTAACAGTAAATTTCAGAGTCGTTTGTTTCCGAATTCGTTAGCTTTCGTTCAGCCCGTCGGAGAGGTATATTTCAAATCGTTCGTCGCTGCCGAGACTCAATTCTTTTCACTTCATTTCGTTCACCTTTTCTCCTGTCCTTAAACCTACCTACGTTTGTGTCTTTTTTGTGTTTCAACTTTTGGAATTAGTAGAAAATGTGATGATAATATAATAATAATTAATATAGAACATTTTTTTTACACTGAATTTGTACAATTGAAATATGTTAGTTTAAATACAGTGTGATACACATTTAATGCGGCCCTTTAAAAATGTTTCAGCGAAAATTTTTACCGCATTTCTAGGTATATATACATATATAGTATTGTAAGACACTTCATGAACATGAAAAATGTTCTGGGTTCCATTAGTAGATTTTTGATTATATTTCGATTGGTTGTATATAAATTATAATAAGTTTATTTTATTGTTTATGTAGGTTTACGGGCTTTTTGCTTCGCTTCGCTTCGCGCTAAAATAGGATTACGTTACATTTTAAGGGACAGTCGAAAAATAATCTTAAACATAATAAATTGTCAGATTATAGGCTGGCCGTATAGGATTGTGTTAGACTTCAAAATAAGCTAAGTTCGTTTAACTGAAATAGAGAAATTGTGTTGTGAAATTTTCTATAAATATTTTTTGGATTTTTTTTATATACTCATTATACACTTACATATTAACTTATACGTATATATTAGTTATATATATAATTATATATATTTATATACTCAAAATTTGGTAGGTAGGCTGATTTATCTATTTTTTCTGTTCCTTTCGTTCATTTTCACGACAATTCCGACATATTTTGTAAAATGGCTATTGTATTGTACTAAAGAAAGATTTGTTGTAGGCCTATCGTTAAATATTGTTCATATATTGACCGTCACTATGGTATATGTCTGAGTATTAAATTCTTAGTTATTTAACAAAATTTTAATTGGTTTAACATAAATAATCATAGGATTTTTCTTTAATAAGCACAAATGTTATGCATTAAATTCTAAATTGTGCTTTCCACGCGTAACATGGAATTTATTAATTATAGGCCTAAAAGTGCGGCAGTAAATTTTATTTTTATTGTGGGGGCCTATGTGAGTACGTTACACTTATTTTATGAAATCTGGATATTATTATAATTTTTTTGAATTACAGAAATTGGTGTAGAAATTTTTCATATAGTTTCTTTACGTTTTATAAATGCATTCAATTTTATTTATATAGGTAGGCCGATTTTTATTTCTTTCTTCCAGTTCAATGAAAATGGTTAAATTTTTATTTGGAATTTAGATTGTATTCTGAAAAGGATGTTTTGAGTTGATATTTTAATTTGGGTATTAGAAATGAAAAATGTCTTTTTTTAGTTCGAGCGTTTGCGTAGAAAAGATTACAAAATTGTCAGGATATAATGCAGTTTCATTCGGTTAGGGATATTTGTATAGAGGTTCGCTTACAAACAAAGCGACCGCTCTGAGTTATGCAATGTTTTGTGTTTGTTTACAGTAGGTTGCGTGTATTTTTGAGTGCATATTAATTCTTATTTAGTATAACTATGCAAATTTGTAGTTTCACTTGGAAACGATAAATTACTGGGATTTTTGTGATTTGCAAACCATACTGGTGTTTCTGTTGAAGGAGAGAGTTGTGTCTCAGATGTAAATTGTGAATTACGAGTTGGGTTCATGAAATTTAGAGTTTCAAGTTGGAATTACTGTATTAAAATAATTTTTGGTAGTAATATTTACATTTTTTTTACTTTTTAATAACTGTTTTAGAAAATTATTATTGTTTAAACCTTCAGTCGGGGTAGGTAGGCCACGTTTTTGTGGCGTCTTCGTGTGCTCCTCCTCAAAGGGCAAGAGGGTTCATGATTGTCAGAGAAGTGATGACATGAAGTTTCTGGGGTTCATTTTTGTCTTTTGTATTTAAAAGTATTGATGTGATTTCTGACGATAGTTTGAACAATAATATTTCTTAAATTATACTAACAGTTACTATGTATGGGCACTTTTATATTTACACTGTACAATTTTGTTTCGTACGTTTTATGACTTTTTTTTTATCTTCTCCGCTGTAACTGCTATAAGTGACCTTATTGGTAGCTAGAGGTGATTAAATTTTTGCGAAATTTTTAGATGTCATTTTTTTTTCTCCGTGAATTTGGCCAGAGCAAATTTGTAGTTATTGTTTCGAAGTGAACTGTCGAGAAAATTCGATAAATTAATTGAAATGATAAGCAGTACAGAAAAATGTTTTGAATATTTGTTTTCAAAATTTCAAAAGGCTCGGTTTGGAGGCAACCAAGTTGCATCCGAGTTCCATCCATTGAGTTTAGTCGACCGGATAGGTGATCGATCACCAATGAAGAGAGAGAAGAGAAACCAACTGCGCAGGGACTTGGCGCAGGATGGTTTCGGAAGAGAAGAGATAGAAGAGAGGAACCGAATGCGCAGGGACTTGGCGCAGGACAGTTTCGGAAGAGAAGAGAAGAGAAATTTACGTGTGCAGGGTCTTGGCACACGAAAGTTTGGATCGAAGATGGCCTACTGGTATTTTTCGGGCAGTAGCTGGTCACGCTGCTCGAATGCTTCGCTAAATATGTGTCGTAGCACGCGGTAGGCAAGCCACGAGAGCTTGAACGGGTGTTTACGACTGTACTGTCCATACAGACATACAGTAGGTTCGTTGGGAAACGGCCTACGGCGGAGTGATCGTTTGATTGTTGCCAGTGGAAGTCTTTCAGCTGGACGTAGGAAGAGCAGCGTTTACCGACAAAAGTGGAGATGAGACAAGGTGAGTTTCTTCATCGACTTCTAGAATTGCAAATTCCGTCCAATTCCAGCGCGTGGTCCCGCTTTCAGTATATCTCCCCCCCTGATCCTTTTAGAATTGGACGTCTCTTTTTTTTTTCGCCATTTGGAGAGAGAGCGGAACCATTATAGCGTGCCGCCCTGTTGCATGTTGATTGATGCAATCCCTTGCATTCTAGCGAAGTGAGCAGGAGAGCTGCGATTGAAAATTGAAGAAGTCCGTTGTCAGCGTGCGGATTGTGATCTAAACAACGTCCAGCAAGTGAATGTACTGATTATTATGTAATGAAATTATAAGTGAAAGGGTGCGATTATTGCCCATGTGTTGTGTTTTTCGTGAAATAGTATGTGCGCTCTTGGTCAATATTTTATGTAAACTTTTTCTTATATTTTTTTTCTGTTGCCCTGATAGTAACTGTATAACTATACAAATAATTGTTTCAAATGTAAAGCGATCTTTGATGAGAAATCGCTGGAATAGATTGTGAACTTGAAATTTGTGTAACCAATGTAAGAAAATTTTCGTTATTTTTTTTTTGCCATGTGTAGATTAGTACAGGTTGTAATTTAATTATTAGTGTGAAATGTTATTTTATGCAAATGTGAAAATTATAAAGTTTTCGATTTTTATAATGATACAAAATATGTGTGTGGAATTTGTCATTCTAATTATTTCTTGTCTATCAACTTTGAATTTGTTTAAAAAAAAAAAAATAAAAAAAAAATAAAAATAAAAAAAATATATATATATATATAAATTTGTGGAATAAATTTATTAAATTTGTTAAACAATATTAATAAGTTTTACTAATTAAAAACTTATTTTCAAGGGGGTGATGCGAGTGTAGTAATGCCTAGTTAAGAATATTAATTTTTGTTTAATTAAGATAATGTTGGCAATCCTGAACAGAGGCCCAGAGAGCGGACTACCCACAAACAGAGTCAGTCTTTAGGCAGCGCGTTAAGCGTGAGGTTGGCGTCATGTAACGTAAAATTTAATTAATTGTTTGTGCCCCTCTCCGACGTAAAATGTTATAGTAAAATTCCGTACTCGCATCCCCCTAAATTACTTAAACCATTTTCGGAAGTAAATAAAATATTAACAAGTGTTAAAAGAGTGTTAATGAACCCCCCTTTGTTTTGTAATGGCTTTCATAGTCTCGGCGTGGCTACCATGAAGTTAGACGGTACAGTGAAAACGAGTGTAGAGAAAGCAAGCGATAAATGAAATAGAGAGCCGATAGAAAGAGTAAATAATGAAGAAAGTAAATAATAAAACGTGTTCACTATATAATTCTACTCATAGGAAATCGGAGTGAGAGAGACTTTGCAACAAGTCTGCTAACACAACTCTGTGTTATTGGCTCGCGGTCTGGATGCAGTCTGTTAAATTCAGAAGCGGCCTCTCTTTGGCTCCGATTTCCTGAGTAGAATCATCTGGATTCGTTCTTCCTTGCTCGCAGACATTATGGCCTGTAGAAAGAGAAAAATATGAATTATGGTTTGTAGAAATAGAAAAATATGAATTTCTCCTATGATGCCGGACTTATGGGACACCCTGCAGAGAGGGAAGAGGAAAAGGCGGTAGGAGCAATAAAGGAAAATCCAAAATACTTCTATAGCCATGCGAAAAGGAAAAGGAAAACAAAAACGCGCGCCGCTATTGGGCTCTTAAGGGAGAGAAATAATGAACTAACCGACGATCCAAAAGAAATATCCGAAACATTGAGCCCAGTATGAATGTTTTCAGTACGCCAAAAAAATGACAAAGTGATACCTGACATAGATGCATTCTCTGAAGAGAAATTGCGAGGAGAGTGTATAACAGACTTTGATTTTACCCCAGAAGATGTAGCGAGAGCTATAGGACAAATGAAACAACATTCAGCTGCGGGTCCGGACAATTGGAACGCATTATTGATTAAAAACTGTGAAAATGAAATAGCTACACCTTTATACTGGATATGGAAAAGATCCCTAGACACTGGGGAAATACTGAGCATCTTGAAAAGAGCAAACATTGTCCCTATATATAAAGGAGGGGCCACATCTCAAGCAAAATACTACAGACCAGTGTCATTGACGTCCCACCTCACCAAAGTATTTGAAAGAATAGTTAGAAAGAAAATTTACAATTTCTTGGAGACACTGGAAAGATTCAACGAAAATCAGCATGGATTCCGATCAGGTAGATCATGCCTATCACAACTAACAGAACATTACAATATCCTAGATGCACTGGAAAGAAATGACAACTACGATGTCATATACACAGATTTTGCTAAAACTTTCAACAAATGTGATCACAGTATAATAGCACATAAAAGTAAATATATGGGAATAACAGGCAAAGTGGGAAAATGGATCTACAACTTCCTCAGAGAACGTCTGCAGGTCATCAAAATTCAAGGTATATCATCATCAGAATCGGAAGTACGCAGCTCAGTACCACAACGGACAGTACTGGCCTCACTCCTGTTCATTATCATGCTAACAGACAAACAGCGGAGTAAACAGCAACAGCATAGTCAGTGATGGGCACCATTACATTAAATTGGGTGGCGTTACCGTTACTCGTCGAAAATGTACTCGGCATTACCGTTACATCGTTACTTTTGAAAATCCTTAAAGCGTTACCGTTACTCGATACATGTAATAACGTTACAAGTAACTAGTTACATTTGATATTTGTTTATGTGCCTTCACACATATTTTGAAACTACAGATAAACTTACAAATGGAACTAATTCAGTAGTTGTTAAAAATAAAATTTATTAAGCAGTAAATGAATGTCGGTTCTTGTCATCGATATGGTACCGATTTTGTTATAATTTATGGTACATATAAACAGAACATCGACCACAAACACAATAGGGTAATAAGAGAATATGAAGCTCAACATTATTTATGATTATGAAGCCGAACACGTCAGCACAAAGAACTACAGTATTATTACGTCTTTACAGTTGGGCATTGAGCGTACGCGGCGAAGATACACGTTTTGATTTAAAAATTCTTACTATTTTCCTTACAGCAGTTTCAAGCGAGTTAGTTAAATTTTGATCGAGTTTTTTTCATAATTTCTGTGTGTACCAACTTTTTCTTGGGTTTATAAGCTTTATACATGTAACGAGAAACGAAAAAAATCCGTTACATTGATAAATAATTTGCAAAGCGTTACCGTTACATTGATACATTTCAGCTCTTGAGATATGGTAGAAAAGAGGAACTTAAACAGACTGCATATCATGATCCAGATAAGAAATTCAGAAAAGCACGAAAGCGATCGATCTGGAGGTAATAATGACCGATGATGCGAAATTCGAAACACAAAATCAGACAGCGATAAACAAAGCAAAGAGAGTCGCGGGACAAGTACTAAGAACGTTCAAAAGAAGGGACAGGGCAGTAATGATTCCCCTGCTAAAAACACTGATTATACCAAAACTTGAATACTGCTGTTTTGACGTCCCCATATAAAAAGGAAGAAACTAATAAACTAGAAGAAATGCACACACATTTCACAGCAAAAATTGATGGCAGCAAAGAACTCAACTACTGGGAAAGACTACGTAAATTAAATCTGTACTCCCTAGAAAGAAGAAGAGAGAGGTACACCATAATCTACATATGGAAAATGATCGAAAAACTGGTACCAAACCTAAAACTAAACCCAATTACCATTCAAACAACACTGGAAAATAGGAAAGGCAGAATGTGTAGTGTTCCCAAATTAAAGGCCTGACAAGGGACCTCCTCAACTCTGAAGGAAAATAGCTTGGTTGTCAGGGGGGGCAAGACTTTTCAATCAGCTTCCAAAGGGCCTCAGAAATGTTACAGGGGTCAAAGTTGGTCTTCAAGAGAAGACTAGATGCCTGGTTCAGGACGGTACCAGATAAGCCGGGTGTACCTGGCTATGTACGGTTGAGTGCAAGAAAGCCATAGGGCCATATATTTGGACCTAGAGGCGGGGCCACCAGCTTGACCACCGTGTGAAGAGAGACCAACGCACGAAACAGCAACAATGTTAACAAGGTATACATTTTTGTGGATGATACACCGCCGATTCGTGCCTACGTGAAGTGGCACATAGCGAGGCAGTTGGTAGGGGGTGTTACAAGGGTGGGGGTAGTGAACTCGGAGAGTGAGGGGGTTCAGTTACTGAGTAGGGGGAAGGAAGGTATAGTCCTAAATGTGGTGAAGTAGATGAGAGTGAGTCAGGAATGAGAATAGTGCTTCTGTTGAAGATTGGGATCCTTCGGCAAGTATGGACTGGAGACGCTTGGGTGCGGAGATACGGGACAAGGGGAAGCACCTATGGCGGAAAACAGAGAAATTTGGGCATTCGACTAAGAAGGGGTGACAGTGATGGAGGTACGGCAAGTGGGGCAGAGCGGGGCTGGTAATTTGACCATGAGGTGCCCATGTGTTAGGCGCGCGTGTCCTACGCAGAGAGGGGCCAGAACTACCTCTTTATGTCGGGATCGATGAAACGAGGAGGCCCAATATCCCAAGTGTGGTTTTATCCGGTGAAGCTTGTTATCTATGGCTTGGTCCCACTCCCGTTGCCAGAGGGAACAGAAGTGGGATCGGAGAATCGGGAAGAAGTCAGTGAAAGGGAGGGGTCGGGAGGAGTCTGGTAGCAGGCAAGCAGCCTTCGCTGCGCGGTCCGCCTCCTCGTTACCCTGGATTCCGACATGTGCCGGGACTCAGCAGAAGGCGACCGTCTTGTGTCTGGAAGTCGTCAGGGAGTGGAAATTCTGTTGGATAGTATAGACGAGCGGGGAGGAGGGGTTGAATCTTTCGAGGGAAAGTGCGCTTTGGGAGTCGGAATATATTACAAAATTTCTGGCCGGGTGGGTGCGCACGATATCGAGGGCCTCTAAGATGGCGAAGAGTTCTGCTGAGAACACAGATGCTTCGGGAAAGTGGCTGGGGTAGTGTTACCGCTGAAGCGGCCGTACCAGCCTCCGAGTGGGAACCGTCTGTGTAGATGGAGAGTGCCCGAGTTCCGAGTTGTGTTCCCGGAAAAATTACCTATATGCCGTGGTAGTAGTAGTGGTTTTTGGTAAGGCACAAAAGTCCATGCAGAACGAGATTGGGTTGAGGAGCCAAGGGGGATAGGTGTTGTATGTGATGGGCATGATTGAGGGAGGGGCATGTTGGAGAGGTCCAGGAAGGAGAGGACCGCTTCAGTTAAGTGCCAGCTCCATCCCTGGGGACGAAGTTCGGAAACTGCCAAGCACAGGAGCGAGGAGGGTAGCCTCTGTGCGCGGAGTTAAGTTCCCATGAGTAACAGATCCCAGATCCCGTCGGAGGGTGAGAGGAAGGTAGTTACATTCCACTCGGAGGCTGGAGGCAGGAGAGCGGAAGGCACCGGTGGAGAGGCGGAGACCCATGTTGAGAACCGGGTCCAGAATACGAAGGCGAGCACTGTAGGCGGAGCCATATATCACGCTTCCAAAATCCAGCTTCGACTGGACCATGACAGTGTAGAGGCGAAGGAGAGCGCGTCGGTCGGCGCCCCAAGTGGAGTGGGAGACAATCCAGTAGAGCGAGGACGCTGGAGGGAGTTCTTTAGGTGCCTGAGGTGGGGAGCCCAACTGAGCGATTGGTCCAATATCATCCCCAAGAACCGAGTAGAAGGCACCACCTCGAGAGGTTCGCCGTATAGCGTGACAGAGGGGGCAGGGAAAGCAACGAGTCTTCCCCTTTTGAAGAGCATGCACTTGGTCTTGGAGGTAGACAGGCGGAATACAACCGACGTTGCCCATCTTTCCATCCGATGGATGGCGAGCTGGATTTGCCGTTGAACGACGGCCGGTTCCCGTCCCGCGAAATAGATCTACATATCTACAGAAGCTGAGGCTAACAAAGACCCTAAGATCCACTCTAAGGTTAGCCCGAGAGAAAGGAAAGAGTAGGGGGTTAAGAGAAGAGAATAAGGGGTTAAGTAAGTAGCAACACCTATCACTCATGGGTTAACATTCATTCAGAAAAAGAGAAAAAAGACTCACCATCATCATCCGCTGGCCACTGCCGACAAGTCAGAAAAGTAGTCGGAGAGAATAGGAAAGGGGTGAAAGATGAAAAGTAGTAAAATAAGAACACTTACAAACCATGCAAACACAGTCTTAACTCACTGTCATACCATGCAAACTACAGACATGCAAGTAAGGAGAGGATAAGAAAAAATAAAAATTAGGTAAAGTTAAACAAAAAGTGGGTTAGTTTACTCTACGAGCTACATGTACGTTCATGTTAGTCTAATTTTAATTTTATTGCTGGCATCACACGCTGGCATGTCACAAGCTGGCATTAATCGTGAACAGGCTCATCCTCGACCACCACCACCAGAGCTCCTGTTACTAATTTTTTTTATTTTAAAGAACGTTAATATTTTTAAAATGCTTATCTAAACGATTCTTAAACATATTAACGCTAGTAGAATGAACGACGCGGGAAGATTATTCCATTTATCAATTACTTTAAACGTAAAGAAGTTTTTAGCGATATTAGTAATGAAACGTCTGCCACGCAACTTAAATCCGTTACGAGTATTGCTATTATCGAAAGTGAACAGTTTGTCAAAATTTACGTTATCGATATTATTAACGATTTTGAAAACTTCAATAAGCTCCGCCCTTAATCTCCTAGTTTCGAGTGAATGCAAGTCCAACTCTTTTATCCTATCTTCATAAGGCTTGTTGTGCAATGACGGAATTAGTTTCGTGGCACGACGCTGAACCCTTTCTAACATATCAATATCCTCACGCAAATACGGGCACCAAAACTGAACGGCATATTCTAAATGAGGCCTGACGAGGGACTTGTAAAGGGGCAATATAATATCCTTCGATTTAAATTCGAAATTACGCGCTATGAAGCCTAGCATCCTATTAGCTTTTGCGCAAGACTCCAGGCACTGGTTCCTAACTTTTAAATCCTTAGATACGCGTACGCCTAAATCTACTTCCTCGTCAACGCTCGCTAACTCTCTATCATCCATCGTGCACGTGTAATTATTGTTACGAGAACGTACATGCAAAACTTTACATTTGTCTACGTTAAATTGCATCTGCCACTTATCCGTCGACTCCATAATCCTATTTACATCGTCTTGGAGCCTATTTCTATTGTCCTCGTTAACAACATTACCGCCTATTTTAGTATCGTCCGCGAATTTTGACACGTTACAAGTTAATCCTATATTTATGTCATTAATGTAAATTACGAATAGCAATGGGCCTAACACTGAACCCTGTGGGACACCGCTACCTACATCCAACCACCCCGATTCACTACCATTAACTACCACCCTCTGCCTCCTAGCACGAAGCCATTCTTCTAACCAGTTAGCTACCTGACCGCGTATACCGTGCGCTTTGACCTTCGCAATTAGTCTCCTATGCGGAACTGTATCGAACGCCTTTTTAAAATCTAAATAAATAACGTCAGCCGCTCTATGCCTATCGTATTCGCGCACTATGTCGTTATAAAATTCTAACAAATTAGTTAAACAAGACCTATGGCGTCGAAACCCATGCTGACTACTATTAATCAAATCTCTACTTCCTAAGTGATCGATGATACGATCCCTAACTACGGATTCCAAAAGTTTACCGACAATTGACGTTAAGCTAATGGGCCTATAATTGCTAGCTACTGCGCGGTCGCCTTTTTTAAAAATAGGCGTGACGTTAGCTAATTTGAAGTCTTCAGGAATAATCCCCGTTTCGAGTGACTGATTAAAAATCTTCGTTAAGGGGCCTACGATAACGTCTTTCAAATGTCTGGGATAGAAAGCGTCAGGGCATGGAGCCTTGCTAACTTTTAGCCTATCGATATAATGCGCAATCTCACCCTCGTAAACAGTTATTTCATCCAAAATAATCTTCTACGGTAAAAACTGTCGCAAAAAAGTTATTGAAAATACCTGCCATCGTCTGAGCGTCAGAAGCCAAAGCGCCATTAACATCCACTAGAGGGCCTATGTTATCTTTTATCGGCTTACGATTATTAATGTATTCAAAAAACTTTTTTGGATTATGTTTACTATCCGCAGCTATAAGTATCTCTAAATTACGCTTAGCATTCCTAACTGATCTTTTAACCTGACGTCTAAGCTCGATATATCTATTAAAGTTAGCTGCCGTGCCATTGCGCTTATTAAGTCTATACGCTCGTTTATGAACTCGCCTATTTCCCTAGTACACCAATTGGGCCTACCATGATTTCTAGCGCGCTTGAGCCTACGAGGAATAAACTCCCTTTCAATATTCATAAAACTTTCTTCTAACGCCACCCAATGCAAATTTGTGTCATTAGTCATTACCCATAAATAAGTTATCCCAGTCCACTACTCTCATCCTATCCGCAAAACTATCAAAATCAGCCCTACGAAAATCAGGGACTTCTATTACGTTACTATCCTTAGTGTTTTCTATCGATAACTTAAACCTAAGAATTTGATGATCACTACATCCTAAACTCTCGCCTACTTCTAAACTATCGACTATATTTTCGCCGTTCGTCATCACCAAATCTAAAATATTGTTACCGCGCTTTGGTTCGGTAACTATCTGTCGTAAAAAATTATCCTCCATGAACTCAATCAATCTCAAACCCTCCTCATTACCAGTAAAAGTCTCGTAATTAACATTAGGGCAGTTAAAGTCACCGACAATTATACTATTCCGATTGTCAATAAAGTTACCAAGAAGCGAGTAAAATCTACTATCGGTGTCGAAGGGTTGAACGGGAGGTCTATAAAGAACAAAATTAAAACTAATACTACGCGCCCTAACCTATCGTTAGTAAAGAGTTTAAAACCCGGTATATCAAGTTCCCCCAACAAGTCCCGAGTCACGGTATTTAACCACGTTTCAATGATAGCAACTATATCGTAGTTGCCGGAATAAATTATCGCCTTAAATTCGTTTAATTTATTTTTGTGTTACAATAAAAGACGTTTAAGTTATTTTTTACCACGGGCCGGCGTTCTAAACTATTTTTCACGTCAGGCCGCGTTCCCCGGACCCACAGTTTAAAGGCGGCTTGGACCTGTACAGCTTTCGCACGTTTTCGTCTATTAACCTATCTAGCCTAGCATTACCTATTTCATCCGCATAGATGGAAGAACGGACAGTGGGTGGGAGGCTTTTTGATACGGTGTTCATAACTATTGAAAAGCACAATACACTAAGGATGCTTCCTTGTGAGACCCCATCTTCCTGTACGAAAGAGTCCGAAAGGACTGGGCCCACCCGTACTTTGAAGGTTCGGGAAGATAGGAAGCCCCTGATGAGGGTCGGCAGGGTTCCGACGAGACCCAAACTTTGGAGCTGTTTGAAGATTATATGTCAGCGGGTGGTATCGTAGGCCTTCTCTATATCAAAGAAAGTGGAGAGGACAAACTGTCCACCGTCGAAGGCGTTCTGTATTTCTCGGCTGAGAAGCTAGAGGGGATCAGTAGTGGAGCGGAACTGTCTGAAGCCGGACTGGGTAGGAGGAAAGGAGTCACTATTTTCTAGGAAAAAGGAGAGTCGCGTAGCAATCATTTTTTTCGAATATCTTGCAGGCGCAGCATGTTAGGGCGATCGGTCTATAGTTTTTGGGATCGAGGGGGTCTTTGCCGGGTTTGGGAATCGGGATTACATGGGTCTCCCTCCGCCAGGAAGGGAAGACGCCTTCGATCCAAATACGGTTGTAGAGGTCCAGTAGGAAAATCTTCATGGTAGGGTGGATGTGCTGGATCATGATGTAAGAGGTGCCGTCCGAGCCAGGGAAAGGAGACTGTCGAGAGGCTAGTGCCGCCTGTAGCTCAAGCATAGGGAACAATCGATTGTATGGGCTGTCTAGATACAACGAGGAGGGGTTAGTTTTAGTGGCGGAAACGAAGGAACCGTCCGAGGCGGAGACGGCGGCGAAGGTGGAAGCTAATAGGTTTGCTACTGACTTGGGTTCGTAGAGGAGTCCGTTGTTAGTCCGGAGGACTGGTGGTCAGGAAGGGGTACGTCGCCCATCGACACCCCGTACCTTCTTCCAGATGGTAGCCGAAGGTGTGGAGGAAGTTATCCCAGACACACAGGCACGCCAAGAAGTTCGGCGCGCCCTCTTTATTCTAAGGCGGGCTATTGCCCTAGCCCGCTGCATCTCCGTGCGATGGGTGAGAAGTCGCGTGCGGTAGAAGCGTCGGGTAGCCCTCTTCTTGGCGCGTATAGCCTCTGTGCATTCTGGGGTCCACCATGGTACTCGCCGGGCGCGGGTATAGGCGGAGGATCGGGGGATGCTGGTGCATGCAGCCCCGATGACGGTTGCTTCAAAGTGGGCGATACATTCGTCGGAGGATGGGAAATGGGCAGTCGTATGGTGTGTAGAGGTGTTGTTTTGGAAGAGGGACCAGTTGGCTCTGGCTACGATCCATCTCTCTGGCACCCGAACGGTTCGATCGGGCCGGTTTAGTGTAAGTTGGACAGGGAGAGGGTCACTGCCATAGTCGTCTCGAAGGACCTGCCATCCGAAACCCAGAAGAGCATCCGTCGAAACGAATTACAGGTCAATACAAGTCAGAGTATGGTTGGTAGCGTGGTACGGAATAGGAGATCCATCATTTAGGTACTCAAAGGATAGCTCGGTCATGAGAGCAATCAGGGTCGGGGCCATATAAGTGGAGATTGTGTCGCCCCATACGGGTGGCAGCTGTTGAAATCGCCCAGGAATAGGAAGAGCCTGGGGAGTAGTTGTATCACTTCCACCAGGTCTTCGCGGGAGACTTGGGTGTGGGGTGTATTCTCTGTCCAGGAAAAGCCTGGCAGCAGTCACCTGTAGCGGGGACCGGATAGAGCGCTTGTGGAAGGAGACTGTGCGGTGAACAAGGATGGCCGCTCCCCTTCAAATGCAGGTCGGAGACGGGGAGGTGATGCATGAATATCCACTCGGGCAGGGCGTAGATCTGGTCCCCAGAATTAGTTCCTGGAGGCACACACACACCGGGCGGGTAGAGGCAATCATGGAGTTGAGGCCTTCATAGTTTGCAAAGATTCCTCTGCATTTCCAGTGTATTATAGTTGTTTTCGGAGGGTCCATTATTTGTCGGGGGGGGGGGGGGGGGTTGCTGTTGAATTCGGGTTGGAAGGGAGATCAGGGTTCATGAAGGCGAAGGGTAAGTCTGTGGCGTGGCAGATTACCTGCCATTCACCAGAGAGGGAATCGGTTGGCCAGTCGATTCCGGCGGAGGCTGCGGGGCCGAGTAGGCAGAACGGGACCCAACTCGTGGGTCACGGCAGGTAGGGGGGCGTCGTGAACTCAGCGGGTACAGAGTTTCCACGCAGGATTCTGTGCTCTATTACTGTGTGGCAGTTCCCAACCTGTCCGGTGACAGGGGACACCAGAAGGACTGGGCAGGTGAGAGAGGAGACGAGGTCAGAGCGGCTGGCAATGCCGCGTCCACCGGATCCCTTCGGGAGAGGTTGTTGTTTGCATTGGGTCTCATCATGGACGGCAGGTCATGTAGGTCAGCTACTACTGTCAGAAGCTGTGGGATTGAATAGGAGGGGCTTCTACGGTTGGGTGAGAGGGACGTCGTAGACGAAGTGGGGGGGGGTGTAGGGGGGGAAAAAGAGGCATGTTATATGGCCGGAGAGTCTCTCACTCCGGCGTCTCGGCCTCGTTGGTTATTCCGGGTGCTAGGGTCAGGTATATGTGCAGTGTGTTGGGAGGGTGAGATCGAGGTTCGAGGGAGACGGGGGCGAGAAACTGTGACCGAAGAGGGTTTGGGCGGCGGACCTGGGCGGCTTGCCAATGAGACAGAGCCGAGGGCAGTTGCTTAGGATACCCCGGCCTCACCTCCCGACTTCACACCATCTCGCGCCTCTCGGAGCTGACGAAATCCGCCACCTGTGAGGCCCGGATCTCCTCGAACCTGAAGAAAATACTAGGGGTGTGCCGGATAGTATTTTTTACTATCCGGCCGGATACCGGATAGCTGGATAATCAACAAAAATATCCGGCCGGATACCGGATATCATTCAAATAATTCATAATTTTTTATATATTATTATTTAGCTATTACTTGACTAATTGACTATACTATCAAATTTTAATCACTATTTGATGTAAATTATAGCTATCTTTCAATAACTACTAATTACCTATATTTTATCCTTTTCAGGATTGTTTCATTGCCTAAATCATATAGCTATATAGCTAGTTAGTATTAGTTACAGGTTTACAACAATATTTTAACATTATTTACCCCCTAAAATGGCTAGTTTTATTTGGAAAATATTTACAATACATGAGACTAATCCAACGATAGCTATTTGCTCCCTATGTTCCAAATAGATTAAAAGGGGATCAGAGAAATTGGGTGCTAGGTGCTATAGCACAAAACCTTTGCACAATCATGCAAAGATGCTGCATTCAAAAGAATATAAAGAAGTGTCTCAACTTAACAAATCATCTGAAAATCAAAATCAACCTATAGCGACCACCTCAATGGCTCCGAAGGAGAAAAAATTAGTTGCCATGGAAAAGCAACTCACGTTAGAAGAAAGTTTTTCCTTTAAGAAAATATGGGATATAAATGACTCAAAAGCTCAAGCTTTACATAAAAAGATAGGATTAATGATGGCATTGGACAACCATCCTTTTAGTTTAGTTGAACAAGATGGCTTTATAGGACTGATGGCCCACGTACAGCCAAGGTATTTGCTACCAAATCGAACATATTTTTCAGAAAAAGTCATACCCAAAATCTATGAAGAACTCAAAGAAATTGTTATGAATAAATTGAAAGAAGGGAAATACATTAGCTTCACTTCCGATATTTGGACCTGCTCTTCTTCAAATGAATCATTCATTTCCTTGTCAGGTCATTGGATCATGAATGACTACACTCATTGTAATGCAGTATTGCATTCAGCTCATTTTTCAGGATCGCATACAGGAATTAATATAGCGGACAAATTGCAATCTATGTGGCAATCATGGAATATTGACAGATCAAGGCGTAATATATTGGTCAGAGATGGAGCTTCTAACATAGCTTTGGGATGTGACCTTGCGGAAATACCTTCTGCTCACTGTTCAATTCATTTGCTACAGCTAGTGGTGAATGATGCATTAATGGCTCAACGATCTATAAAAGATCTTTTGGCAAAGTGTCGACGTTTAGTGACACATTTTAACCACTCCCCACTGGCTACTTCTGAATTTAAAGCTCTCTAAACACAACAGGGTCATGTTCCTCTTCTATTGGTACAAGATGTTTTAACGCGCTGGAACTCCTTATTTGATGCTAGAACGTATGGTTAAGTTGAAAAAATCAGTTCAAATATACCTTGCTGATCATAGTGAATTACTTGTTATTTCATCTAATGAGTGGCACTTGATTGAAAATCTTTTAAAGCTTTTACAGCCATTTTTTGAACTCACCCAAGAAATGAGTACAGAATATAGTTTACTCTCTACTGTTATCCCAAACATGTGCACGCTTGAAAGGTTTCTTTCAAAAATTGGCCAGGATGATCAAGGAGTCCAAACTACAAAAGATGAACTGTTGAAGTCATTGCGGTCACGATTTTTTGCCAATGAAAGCAATGAAAAAAGAAAGTGTCTAAATGTCTTAACAAATCGGAAGTATGCTCTAGCAACTGTCATTGATCCACGATTTAAATTTTTGTTTTTCAAAGATCAACAAAAGGAAAATATTAAGACATGGTTAATTGATGAAATAAATTAAATAAACAACCTAGAGAAAATTAGAGATAAATATTTTGAAGAACAGGCTCACAGCAGCGACGATTCTAATTCTTCTTCCTCCTCAACAGGAAGAAAAAAGGCAAAGTTTGATGATGATCCACTCTCTGCTTGTTTCAGGGAACTAACACAAGAAAATTCAGAAAAGATACCTGGTGAGAAAAAGTTTAAAAAAAGCCGCAAGATGGCTTCATTCGCAGAAATAGCAGAGGAAATTGAGCAATATGCAAAAAAAAACATATCAGACAGACGACTATCTCCACTTGAAATTTGGAAAAATGAAGAATCCTTTCCATCTCTCAAGAAAATTGCTCTAAAATGGCTAGTGACACCAGCATCTTCAGTTTTCTCAGAAAGAATGTTTTCCGAATACAGAAATATTTTTGAAGAAAAAAGAAGTACTTTGCTACCAAAGCGAGGGGAAATGCTTCTTTTTATCCATCACAATGGACGAAAATTTGATTTAAACTTGTGAATCTAGTGTCTTGAACATAGTATTAATTTTTATTGTTTAATGTGTTTTTACTTTTTAAGGTTTTGCTATTTTAATAATTTCACTTACCTTACTGGTATATTTGATTAGGCTATGTTTTATTTTTATATCTCAAATCTTAATAAAAGGTTTCACTAATTCATATTTTTTCATATTGTAATTTGCAATATATATAAAAATAAAAAATAAAAATTAAAAAGTAAGGGAAGCTGGGATCTTAGCTATGCGTCACTTTTAGCTGGACCAAACATTTTGCCTTTTTAGCAGTGTTAATATAGTTACATACTAGTAGTGGTACATGCTTATTTATCAATTATTTTAATTTTAGATTTTTGTACAACTATATTCAACTTTTGCTAGCTAAAGGCTATGCAAGCTAAGATTGGAAAGGGGCGGGCCCAGATGGTATTCCCATTACAAAAAAGGCTATCATAAATATCCGGCTATCCGGCCGGATACAGGATACCGGATAATAGCTGTTATCCGGCACATCCCTAGAAAATACAGTCTCGGGACGAGGCTGGATGTGCGCCACTGCAGTTGGAGCACTCAGGCGGATTGGGACACTTGTCTGGGTGAGCAACTTCTCCGCAGCAAACGCACAGTTGGTGAGGTTGTCGGCAGGTTGAGCTGACGTGTCCGAACTTGTTGCACTTAAACACCGGGTCAGGTCGGGAAGATACGGGCGTACAGATAATTCGCATGACGCGCGGTCTCCCATGCCCCACACAATGCGGCTGGAAGGGACTAAGGTGATGAAGGTGAGAAGCAGGCGCAGGCTGGGGGAGGTGCTCCCCTGTCGAGATGTGATAAATCTTGGTGATACCCTGGGGTGCCAGATCCTCTTGGAGCTCGTTCAATGGGATCGACAATAAGCGGGTGGCGTAAATAGTGCCCTGACTCTGGTTCAGACGAGGGTGAGGGGAGACGGACACGGAGCATCCAAGGCCCTCAGTGAGGGAGAGTAGGGCTTTCGTCTCCGCAGCTGAACGTGATTTTATGAGGAGGGAACCATCCCTCTGTGGTCGTACATCGTAGCGACTGGAGTCACTGCGTGCTCGGATCGCTTGAAACGTCCGTTCGGAGTTGGTCGGGAGGGACCCAGAGGTAGGCCGGATCACTAGGAATTTGTGGATGCTGGGGAGGGATATGGAAGCTGTAGATTCGAGGTGGACTGGGACATCCAACGGTCTGTAAGTCGGACGTGAGCGCCGACTTCCCCGTCCGCCGCGGGGCTCTCTCCGTGGGGAGACGGGTCGACGGCTGGCGAGGGGAGCATACGGGGAAAGCAAGATGCCTGGTTTTGGGGGCGTCTTTGGTGGAGCTTGTTGACTTGCACGAAGGCTGCTGGGGGAAGCTGGGGGGGACCCCTGCTCTAGAGGGTGTGTATCCAAAGGTATGTTGAAGGTACAGAGGGGGGGGGTCGTTAACCGAAGAGTGAGTGTGTCCCGCCGCCTGAGGAGGGGCGACCCTCCTCAAGACGTGTTCTTCCAGTGGTAGAGGACTCGGGGCCTGGTCGCCCACCACCTGAGTTCTAGGACAAGTACAAGTATCCACATGCTAATAGGGAAAAAGGACCCAGGAGACGCGAGAAAATGCCTACCGGTGAGAAAGGGAGACCAAGCGCAAACCGCAGGGGGAGCGGGGTACCTTGTCGCCAGGGGACACACCGTCGGTTTAAAAACGGGGCCCCGTGACGCGAAAGTTTGCCCCCAAACGGCGCAAAGACCCCAGCCCCCCAATCCCACCGGCCCTGACACCCAACCATCCAGCACAGCGACGCCCTAAGGGCGTCACCTCCAGAGGACAGCTCTGGAGACCCGTACTGGGAGCCAAAGACATTAGTGCCTCTTAGCCTAGTCTCCCCAGTAGCCTGTCCGCCGTGGGTAACCCTTCCGGGGCTAAGCCCCCGCCGACGTAGCCCACTGGGTCAACCTGGGAGTCTACCCACCACGACAAGGTGGACACAGGCAGGGGAGTGTGTGTATATATTTGTTTTCCTTTCTCTAATTTACCGCCGATTCGTACCTATAGAAAGCGGTACATATCTCGGCGAGGCAGTGGGTGGGTGGTGTTACTGTGCTGGGGGTGGTAGACTAGAGGAGTGAGTAAGGGTCAGTTGCTGGATAGTGGGTAGGAGGGTACGGTTTTAGATGCGATGGAGCAGATGGGAGTGAGTAAGGAAGAAGAAAATCGCTTCCGTTGAAAAGTGGGGGCCTTCGGTGAGTATGGATCGTAGACGGTCGGGTATGGGATTTTCAGCCGAGGGAAACACCTGCGACGAAGAGCGGACAACTTTGGGCATTCCACCAGGTGTGACAGTGATAGGGGTATGGCAGGTAGGGCAAAGCGGGGCTGGCGATTTCGCCATAAGGTGTCCGTGGGTGATGCAGGTGTGGCCTAGGCGGAGGCGGGCTAGGATTACTTCTTTATGGCGGGACCGGTGGAATGAGGAGGCCCAGTATCCTATTTGTGGCTTGATCATGTGGTTTATTTATTCCCGCTGCCATATGGAGCGGAAAGTCGGGAAGAAGTCGGAGATGGGGAGGGGTCGGGAGGAGGGCGGCAGTGAGCAGGCCGTCTTTGCCGTGCGGTCCGCTTCCTCGTTACCCTGGATGCCAACATGAGCCGGGACCGAGCAGAAGGCGACTGTCTTGTGTTGGAGGGTCGTTAAAAAGTGGAAGGTTTGCTGGATGGTACAGACGAGCAGGTGAGGAGAGTTAAATCTTTCTAGGGAGAGAAGTGCGCTTTGGGAATCTGAATAAATGACGAAAGAGCAGGCAGAGTGGGTGCGCACAATATCGAGGGCCTCCGTAATCGCGAAAAGTTCCGCCGAAAAAACGGAGGCCTCGCGGGGCAGGCCGACGCCCCGGGAAAGCGGCTGGGACAGAATCACCGCTGAGGAGGCCACACCAGCTTCCGAGCGGGAACCATCTGTGTAAATGGCGACTGCGTCCGGGTGTTGGGTTGCGTGTTTGCGGAAGAGTGACCTGTATATCATGGCGCTCGTGGTATTCTTCGGTAGGGCACACAGATCCTTGCAAAACTTGATAGGGGTAAGGAGCCAGGGGGGGTAAATGCTGAATGAAATGGGGATAACTGAGGGGGCTGGCATGTTGAAAAGATCAAGGAAAGAGCGGACCACTTCAGTGAAGTGCCAGCTCCGTCCCTGAGGTGGTAGTTCTGAAACCGCCGCGCCCAGAAGCGAAGAAGGTAGCCTCTGTGCACGGAGGTATGTCCTCATGAGGAGTAGACCCCGTCGGAGGGCGAGAGGGAGATGATCGCATTCCACGTGGAGGCTGGATGCTGGGGAGGAGCGGAAAGCACCGGTGGCGAGGCGGAGGCCTCTATTAAGTACTGGGTCCAGGATACGGAGGCGGGTGTTGGAGGCTGAACCGTAAATTGCACTACCATAGTCCAGCTTCGACTGTACCATGAAAGTGTAAAGGCGAAGAAGAGAGCGTCGATCTGCACCCCCATGTGGTGTGGGAGAGGTGATCCAGGAGAACGAGGGGGCGTCGAAGGGATTGTTTTAGGTGCTTGAGATGGGGAACCCAATTGAGCCGTCGGTCTAAGGTCATGCCCAGAAAACGCGTGGAGGGTACCACCTCAAGAGGACTGCCGTATAATGTGACAGAGGGTAGAGGAAGGGTTGTGGGTCTTCTTCTACTGAAGACCATACACTTGGACTTCGGGATGGAAAGGCGGAAACCCACCGACGTCGCCCACCTTTCCACCCGGTAGATGGCGAGCTGCATTTGTCGTTGAACGACGGACGGTTCTCGCCCTGCGAAGTAGATCGCAAGGTCATCCGCGTAAATGGAAGAGCGGATGGTGGGTGGAAGGCATTGTGAGACCGTGTTCATCACGACGGAGAAGCAGAGAACACTGAGGATGCTTCCCTGTGGGACCCCGTCCTCCTGCACGAAGGTGTCAGAGAGGACTGAGCCCACCCGGACTTTAAAGGTCCGGGAGGAAAGGAAGCCCTGATGAAGGTCGGCATGGCTCCGACGAGGCCCAGATGTCGGAGCTGACCGAGGATCATTGCTCGACGGGTGGTGTCATAGGCCTTCTGGATGTCAAAAAAAATTGACAGTACGAACTGTCCATTGTCGAAGGCATCCTGTATGTCTCGGCTGAGAAGCAGGAGGGGATCAGTGGTGGAGCGGAATTGTCTGAAGCCGGACTGGGTAGCCGGGAAGGAATTGCTATTTTCAAGGACGAACGATAATCGCGTAGCGACCATTTTCTCGAGGATTTGCAGGCACAACACGTCAGGGCGATTGGTCTGTAGTTTGTGGGGTCCAGGGAATCTTTGCCGGGTTTGGGGATAGGGATGACGTGGGCCTCCTTCCACCTAGAGGGGAAGGCGCCCTCTATCCATATGCGATTGTATAGGTCTAGCAGGAAAATTGTAAGGTAGTGTGGATGTGCTGGATCATGCCGTACGGAATACCGTCCGGACCGGGACAAGGGGATCGTCGAGAGGCCAGTGCCGCCTGTAGTTCACGCATGGTAAACAATCGGTTGTAGGTGCTGTCTATGGACGGTGGAGAGGGCTATCGTCAGGGGCGGGTACGGAATCGGCTGCAGAGGAAGAAACGGCGGCGAAGGTAGAAGCGAGGTGGTTTGCCACCGACTTGGGCTCACATAGGAGTCCGTCATTAGTCCGGGAGGGGACATGTCGCCTCTCGACACCCCGTACCTTCTTCCAGATGGTAGCCGAAGGTGTGGTGGCGGTGATGCCGGACACAAAGGCACGCCAAGAGGCTCGGCGCGCTGTCTTCATTGTGCGGCGGGCGATGGCCCTGGCCCGCTGCATCTCCGTGCGATGGATGGGGAGTCGCGTCCGGTAGAAGCGCCGAGTTGCCTTCTTCTTGGCGCGCACGGCCTCCGCGCACTCCGGGGTCCACCAAGGCACCCGTCGGGCGCGGGGGTAGGCGGAGGATCGTGGTACGCTAGTGCTTGCAGCCGCTAGAACGACGGACTCGAAATATGCGATGCACTCGTCGATGGATGGGAAGTGGGCAGTTGTAAGGGTTGTATCGTGTTGTCGCGGAAGCGGGCCCAATTCGCGTTGGTAGTAACCCACCTTACCGGTACCCGAACAGTCTGGTCGGGTCGATTGAGCGTGAGTTGAATGGGGAATGGTCACTTCCATGGTCCTCTCGGAGGACTTGCCACGTGAATCTAGGAGGGCATCAGTTGAAACGAGGGACAGGTCTATACAGGATGGAGTGCAGGTGGTGGCATGGTAGAATGTAGGAGAGCCATCATTGAGGCACTCGAAGGAGAGCTCGGTCATGACAGATATCAGGGTTGGGGCCATATAGGTGGTGTGTGTCGCCCCACAAGGGGTGGCGACTATTGAAATCGCCCAGTAGTAGGAAGGGCCTGGGAGTTGTTGTACGACTTCCACCAGGTCGTCGCGGGAGACTTGAGCGTGGGGGGGGAGGTAGATTGAGCAGACGGTGTACTGTCTATCCAGGGAGAGCCGGCGGCATCACCTGTAGCGGGGACCGGATGGAGAGATTGTGGAAGGGGACTGCGTGGTGTACGAGAATGGCAGCTCCCCTTCGAGTGCAGGTAGGAGGCGGGGTGGCGATGCAAGAATAACCAGTAGGGCAGGGCATGGGCCTGGTCCCCAGGATTAGCTCCTGGAGACAGACACACACCGGACGGGAAGTGGCAATCAAGGAGTTAAGGCCTTCATAGTTCGCGAATATTCCTCTACAGTTCCAGTGGACTATTGTGGTTTTCGGGGGATCCATTAGTTGATGAAGGGGGATGGGTAAAGGTGTAGGCGCTAGGAGGTTGGAGTGTGAAGGGAGATCTGGAGTTCGCGAAATTGAAGGATGGGTCGGGAGCATGGCTGGCTATCTACCGTTCACCAGGGAAGGAATCGGTCGGCCTGTCGAACCCCGCGGAGGTTGCGGGGTCGAGTCGGCCGAGCGAGACCGGAGGCGTGGATCACGGCACAGAGGAACATCGTGGGCTGAGAGGGTCAGAAGTGTTTTGACGGGCTTCTGTGGTCGGGCCAGGAGGGGGCACGTTAACCCCAAAAGTGGCGCACCCCGCCTGTCCGGGGTCTCACGGCGGACCCTAGGTGGACAGGGGTACCAGAAGGACCGGGCGGGTGGGAGGGAGGGCGTACTCAGGGTGGCTGACAAGGAGGGGGCCGGGGATGTTGGGGGGTAGGTACTATGGGGGTGGAAGGAGGTGAACCAGAGTGGTCTCGTAGAGGGGTGGAGAAGATGGCACCAGGAGGCAAGGGCAGATCCATGAGACTCGTGGGCGCGGCCGAGCTCCCCTCGGTCACACCGTGCAGCTGCGACAGGGCCGCATCCACTGGATCCTCGGGGGAGAGGATATTGTTCAGATTGGGTCTCGTCGTAGGGGGCGGGTCATGGATTTCAGCTACTATTGTCAGAGTCTGTGGAGGTAGAGTGGTGGGACTTCTGCGGTGGGGAGAGATGGACATAGTAGACGCAGTTGGCGGTGTGAGGGTCCGAGCCGTCTTCTTGGTTCTTGGGGAAGAGGGAGAGAGACGTTGGAAGGCCGGAGGGTCTGGCGACATGCTCCGGGCGGCAGGTTCGGGCGTGTGCAGAGAGTACTGGGAAGGCAGGGCTTGAGGTGGATGGGACCTGGGTGTCCTGGTCCCAGACTCCTGGGGGGTTCGTGGCAGGTGAGGTGCGGGAAGGGGAGGGATGGTGGGGGGACAGGGACCGTCGGGTCCTGCGAGGATTTTCTTTGGGGGAACGGGAGCAGTGGCTGGGGGGGTTCGGCGGCAGGCCAGGGCGGCGTGCCGAGATGATAGAGCCGAGAGCAGCGGCATAGACACCCCCGGCCTCACCTCCCGACTCCGCACCCTGTCTCGTGCCTCACGGGGCTAAGGAAGTCCGTACTTGTAGGCCTCGGACCTCCTTCTCGAACTTGAAGAAAAGGCATTCGGGATGAAGAGGGGTGTGCGCCTTCACAGTTGGAGCATTTGGGTGTTTGGGGCACCTGTCAGGGTGAGCGAGTTGTCCACAGTGAACACACAGTTGATGCGGCTGTCGACAAACGGAGCTAACGTGTCCAAACTTATTGCATTTAAAGCAACGGGTCGGGTCTGGGATGTATGGGCGGATAGAAAACTCGCATGACGCGGTCTCCCATACCCCATACAATGCGGTCGGGGGGGATTAAGGTATTGAAAGTAAGGAGCAGACGTGGGGTGGGGGAGGGGGTGCCTCCCTGTCGGGATGTGAAGCGATAAATCTTAGTGACTCCTTGGGGTGCGAGGTCCTCCAGGAGCTCGTTCACTGCGATCGACAATAGGCGGGTGGCGTAAATAGTGCCCTGACTCTGGTTCAGGCGAGGGTGTGGGGAAACGGACACCGAGCATCCAAGGACCTCAGTGACGGAGAGTAGGGCTTTTGTCTCTGCGGCTGAGCGTGATTTTACGAGGGAGCCATCCCTCTGTGGGCGTACGTCATAGCGGCTGGAGTTGCTGTGGGTTCGGATCGCCTGGAACGTCCGTTCAGAGTTGGTCGGGAGGGACCCAGATGTAGGCCGAATCACCAGGAATTTGTGGATACTTGGAAGGGAGAGGGAGGCTGTAGAGTCGAATGGACTGGGATATTCAACGGTCGATAGGACGGCCGTGAATGCCGGCTCCCCCGTCCGCCGCGGGCTCTCTCCGTGGGGAGGTGGGCTGACGGCGGGTGAGGGGGGCATATGGGGAGAGCAAGAAGCCGGGTTGTGGGGGCAAGTCCTCGGTGGAACTTGACTTGCCCGAAGGTGGCTGAGTGGGCTGGGGCGAGACCCCTGCTCCAGAGAGTGTAGGTCCAAGGGCATAGTCGAGGGACGGACTGGGGTCGGCAACGGAAAAGGAGAGTGCAAGCGTTCCGCTTCCACAGGGGGTCAACCCCATCAGGTTGCGGTCTTCCAGTGGTAGGACTCGAGGGCCTGGTTGCCCACCACCCGAGTGTTGAGAGAGTAGTGGGAATGAGAAGCAGTAGTCGTAAGCCGAGGGGGAGAAGTATCCATAGCGAACAAAAAAGAACTTCATCCCCCGCGCGCATCCAGCCACCACCGACTCCAACAAGGGAAAGGCGAATCGTGGGCACACTTGGTCCCACCGCCAATAGATGTCACGCAGGGGAGATACACCCGTACCCAGTCCCTGTGCCTGAAAGGCGGCCACTCTCATCCAACGCGCGGTGAAAAGTGGCAGGGACAGGGCTTGGGTTTGGTTGAAAAGCGACAAGGGTGCAGGGCAACCACCTCACCACAAGGGCCAAGGAAGGGTCAAAATCAAGGTCCAAAAACAACGCCAAAAAAGAGAGAGAAGCCAGAAAGAATGGGTGAAAGGAGAAAAAAGAAAAAGAAGCAGGAGATCAGCCGGGTCCCCAAACGGGTCCAATGGTCCACGAGGGCAGAGAAGCCCTTACACCGAAGAAAGGTGTATTCCCACATTCGCCACAGAGGGACGCGCCCTATCGCTCCGGACAAAGCAAGGGATATATATACATATATACACATATATGTAATATATATATATATATATATATATATATATAATATAATATATATATAATATATATATATATTAGACCGGCCCAGGCTCGTAGGGGTGAAAAATGATGTTTTTCATTTCTTAAGTCTCACCCCTGTCCTGTCTGAAGATATTAAAAATTAACATGGTAAGGTAGGCTAAGGATATTTTTATGCTCAAATTCCTTTACAGATTCCGAGTTATACAATATCATGAATATTGGTACTAAATTATGTTATCCTATTTCATATTTAGATAACTGCCTTAGGAAAGCCAAGAATAGGTATTATAATAATGTAACTGTAAAGTAATTTGAGGGTAAAAATATCGTTAGCCTACCTTACAATGTTAATTTTCAATATCTTACGACTTTACTAAAAGCAATTGCCATCAATGTAGTCTTCAAGTATAATAATACTGTTAAATCACGCCTAATAAAGAACAGCCCGGATCATGTGGTTGGTTGTGTGTATTCGATCGGATGTACACAATGTAACTCGGTATATATATAGGCCAAACGGGTAAAACGTTAGATATTAGGGTAAAACAGCAAATAATTCTAATGCATTGTTTAACCATATGTATAGATGTAATCATAGCATCAAGTGGGATAGTTCTAAAGTGCTCGTTAAAAACAGATATATAATTGAAAGGAATATTCTAGAATGTGCATTTATCCATTTTAAAAATAATTTCAATGACAGTGCGGGAATGTATAAAATTGGCAATATCCTGTTAAAATTCCTTCTGCCTCTCATTAACTCTTGTTAATTGTGCGCTAATCTTTTTGTTTCCGTCACACTGTATATATTTTGGGCATCTCGCCTTTTCCTTTCATTCCCTGACGAGGTGTACTTCTGAATACACGAAAAAGCTTGGAATCACTTTTCTTTTCCTTGTGGGTTTGCTATATATATATATATATATATATTGTATCAGTGGCGTGCGGTGGGTGTGTCCACAGGGTAAGCGGTAGCTGCAAATATATAAATATATAAATATATATATATATATATATATATATATATATATATATATATATATTAGGGTGTTTCATAAATTAAAAGTTTGGAAAAATTTTAATCCACATGGATCCCCTTGTTCCATTTGCTGAGGAGACTGGTAAACCGAAGTATTAATTCAATAGTTTAAAGTTTACGGGTCCCCAGTTTGATGCTCTGGCAGATCATAAACGGAAAAAATTAAACAAAAATCTGTCAATGAATTTTTATTCAACAAACGAGTACCATTTCACTACACATTTTCACAAAGATACAAAAAACATAACCACTTCTTGCGAATCATTTGTCCATGAAATCCTTCTTGGTTTTATTCGGGTATTTCGCCCTATGCTGCATCACAGTTTTGAGCAAATACTGCTTCTGCTCTTCGTTCTTCGTCAGAGAACAGTTGAACTCTTTGGTGAGCGCGATGGCTCTTTCGGCCCGATCGTTGACGACAGAGATTTTGTTAACAGTTGCCGCTGCTTGCTTGAAGCCCTCTACTTCAGTCCACTCGGCAACTGGCTTTTTCAAGAATTCTGTGTCCAAGTCGAATGCATGGAAGAAAGCCATCGTCTTTCCTGTCACGAACTCCGCCAGGTGTTTCGAGGCAAGATTCCTGACGTTCTTCCCTTGGGGTCGCTTGAGTTCCTTTTTCGATGCGGGCTTACCCAAACTGACGACCATCTGAGCCTTTTCTTCATCTGCCACATCTGCGTCGAAGAACGCCATGGCAATAAGAGTCTCAGAGATGTACCATAGGTGTCGAGACATGGCTTCTTGCGCAGCGTTAACACACGAATATCCCGACATGGCAAAGGCTTCCGCGTCACGCAGAAATTCCAGATCAACTGCGGCAGCCTTGCTTGAGGTTGCAGCACGAGTCCAACCTCGGATGTAGACGAGGGACACGAAGAGACCTACGGCTCTCAGAGCTTCCAACTCGTGACTCGACATCTTGAACTGCTTCTTCAGTAGAATTACTTTCAAGGAGTAGATGGCTATCGCCATCCATCGAGCGTGATGGTAAGCACCAGGGGCTCTGAGAGGGAAATCCACCACTTTTGCTTCTCCCAGGAAGATGAGAACCAACTGTAGCAGTTCCTTGTAGTCATCGCGCTGATGCGACGTGCTCACCATCCCTCTCACCAGCAGGACTGACTTCTCCCTCAGTTCCCTCATAGAGTCATTGACTTGAGCAAAATCGTACGGCCGCACGTCCAACCGGTCGATGAACTTCCATTGTGCCTGAAACCTCTTGAAAACGGGTATATCGGGGCCACTTGAAGGGCCGTATGCACGCTTGAAGACGGAGCTGAGGATGACTTCATAGATGTGATGCCGACAGGGGAAGTACATGAGTTCTCTGCCAAGACCTTTCTCAATCAGGACGCAGGCCCCGATATGAATCCCGGTGTTCGACGATGTCGTGTCGAAAGACAGTCCCCGCACGCGCTCTTCCATCCTGTGTTCCTTGACCAAATCCAAGCAAACTCGCGCTATCTTCTCGCCGGTTCCGGACGTCACCTTAGGAACGCCGAGCAACTTCTCCTTGCCGTCGCCAGAGACGAGGACGGCGATCCGGTCAACGCTCTCCTTCCATTGCTCATTGTCAGGTAGGAGCTTACCGTCCCAATGCAAGACAAGAGGCTGACCAGGACAAACTTCGTCGGATTGATAACTTTCAGCAGCCACCTTCCTGAGAGCCTTGCGTGTGCGGTACATGGTACTGGCAGAAATGGACAGTTCATCCAAGTCAAAACCTAGTGATTTAGCCGCTGCAGCGTACGACATAGCTGAATCGCGGTACGAAATATTCAGCCGATCGTAGGTAGTCGTCACATCCTGTGAGATCAGATTCCTGCGTCGCTTCTTGGTATTTCCCTTGGAGGAGGATGGAAAAACTTCCACGGTTGGGTCAACGACATCTGAGTCAGTCTCTGACGAAGTTGAAATCACTAAAGCCCCCGTATCTTCTGCAGCTCCTTGTTCCTTCCTGGCCTTCTCCTGTTGTTCCTTAATCTTGTCCAGCCTCTTCCTTTTCCTAATCTCCTTATAGTGAAGCTTCATGTCAACAGGGCCCATGCTGCAGGAATTTGGATCTTCACGCTGCATGTCGAGAAAGTGGATGTCCTCCTGATTCTTCATCATTTCCTTAGCCTGTGAATGAGCAATGTCCATGATCTCCTTCGCTATTGCCTCCTTGAACATCGCCTCCTTCACTCGGAAGGACTCTGCTTTATGTGACTTGTGCTTCACAAGCCGGTCGTATTCCTTGAGAAGGGATTCCATCTTCCTCAAGGCCGAATCTCGACGCATCATGGGGATTCTCGCTCTCTCCCAAAATATGAGACAGGCATCCAGGCACAGGTTCAGGCATTTAGTACGTCCAAATTTTTGCTCCTTTTGGTGGTAAAAGTACTTTTTGAGTACTTGCAACTGAGTTGGAAGGCCACTTGATGTGATGTTCGCATCCGTCTGGCTAATAAGAAACACTTCTGTTTTCGCTCTGGTAGACACCTGGAAAAGAAAACAAACTAAATGATTCCACAGAAATAATTTCACATCGTAATTAATTTCATTAATTAAATAAAGAAAAGCAGTAACTGGGACTCGAACCAGTGTCATAGCCGTTTGGCGGCATCGCTCAAGTCGGCGTACACAGCACGCTATCCACTACACCATCTAGGGAGTGGATAGCGTGCTGTGTACGCCGACTTGAGCGATGCCGCCAAACGGCTATGACACTGGTTCGAGTCCCAGTTACTGCTTTTCTTTATTTATAAAACTGATACGTGTACACTACGTTCTCTTTGACAATTCATTAATTAAATAAATTTCAATACCGCAGTAAAATTACATTAATTAGTATCATAAATAATTACCAGCTTAGTTGTCCAATATGCAACAGACTAATTAATTTCATGTAATATTAATAATAAATATCACTACCACAGTAAAATGACAGAAATTAAATAATAATAAATTTCAATACCACAGTAAAATGAGATAATTAGTAGCATATATAATTACCTCCATAGTTGTCCAATAGGCTATACAACACGAACCGCTCAAGTGACGAAGAAAACCGTCTTCACTGCAGGCAGGCGAGAAATGAAATGACAAAAAGTCGTCAAAGTTGGGGACCTCTAAATGCAGCGCGATCTGGTTCAAACTTGCACAAACGTGTTTTCTTGTTCTTTAGAATACGGAGAAACGTGTGGATTAAAACTCCAAGCTCATTTTTATTTTACCCTATAGGTATGAAACACCCTAATATATATATATATATATATTATATATATATATATATATATATATATCAGGTCATCCCATAAGTAATGTCGTTTTTTAGATCGGAATTTGAAGGACAAAAAAAAAACTGAACTGAAACTTTTTAATCTTGTATATATTTTCTGTCGGAATCAATGACACTCTGCCAACGTCCTACAAGCTTTTCAATGCCATGTTTATAAAATTCAGGCGGTTTTGAGGCAAAAACGTACAAAGACTGGTGTGCAGGTCATCTAAAGAAGTATACTGTTTCTCGTCAAGATAGTTTTGCAGACTCCTGAAGAGATGATAATCTGAAGGCGCAAGGTTTGGAGAATATGGAGAATGTGGAAGTTTTTCCCACCCAAGCTCCTCAATTTTTGCAGAAGTGATCCGAGCGGTATGAGAACGTGCGTTGTCGTGGTGGAACACGATTCCTTTCCGATTAACCAAAGAAGGGCTCTTTTCTTTTAGTGCAGTGTTCAATCGATCCAGTTCTTGACAGTAGACTTGAGCGGTGATTGTTTCGTTGTGTGGTAAGGTTTCAAAGTGTATTACACCACCTTTATCCCACCAAACACTAAGCAACACCTTCCAAGGGTGAAGATTTGGTTTTGGCTGTGGTATCGCTGGTTGTCCGGCACAAACCCACTGTCGACGGCACTTAACATTCTGGTACAGTATCCACTTTTCATCACCAGTCACTAAAACGGTGCAAAAACGGATCTTGGAGTTCACGGGAATGAAGAGCTGTGCTAGTGTTTACCCTCACCCTCAGATTGTCGACCGACATCCGACAATTCATGTGACACCCATTTTCCTAACTTAGGCACTTTCCCGAGTTGTTGCAAATGTCGATGGATGGTGGACGGGGATGAATTGAGTTTCTGGGCCAATTCTTTGACAGTTGTTGACCAGTCTTCTTCGACAGTTGTTGAACAGTCTTCTTCAAGTGCGGCTAACAGCAGGTCATCATCAAACTCAGCAGGGCGTCCAGAGCGTGTTGCATCTGTCAAACAGCAGTCACCATTCCTAAACTTTTGAAACATCTTTTGACATTTCCTCACATGCAGAATATCGTTGCCATAAACTTCCTGAATGTTTCGCGTTGCTTCAGTAGCACTATTCCCTTTTTGAACTCGTAAAGCATTATATGCTCTTCTGATACCACCATGTTTATGAGGGGTTCACATAAAGCAAAACACACGTCTTCACTGGTCAAGGTCTGTAAAGTATGTTTGTTTTTTTCTGTTTAAGGTGCTTCAACCCTGCTGGATTATTGACACCATTTTTTTTTTTTGACTCCCCGAAGGGAGGTTGCAAAATTAACATTTTAATTGTATGTAATGTAGCGAAACACGATAGATCTCCTCTTAGATATAACCTTCGGAAAATTTATGCTTAAACCGAGTTGGACTAGTTTAAACTTAATCTATCGTAAAAAACGACATTACTTATGGGATGACCTGATATATATATATATATATATATATAGTATCAGTGGCGTGCGGTGGGTGTGTCCATAGGGTAAGCGGTAGCTGCATATATATATATATATATATATATATATATATATATATATATATATATATATATATATATATATATATATATATATATATATATATATATGAAAAATTATTTCACGAAAGTGACACGTGAAAAGTATTTATGATGAATAAAACCACGAAGGAAAAAGAAACACAAAGGGGTGCTCAAGCGCTTTCGTCTAATGACATCCTCAGGAACACTGGAGTGAAAGGACAGATCAAGGCAATATATACAGTGCCCGCGAAAAGTATCCGATCACCCTGGAAATTTGTATTTTTTACATAAAAAACAATGTTTAAATGTATACTAACCTTATATTAGTATTTTGTCATCTGTCCTTTGGTTTGGATGACTTGTTCTAGACGTTTTGGCATGGATTTAATCAAGTTTTGACAAACTTCCACTGATATTTCCTTGCACCATACCTTTTTGATGGCTTCTTGTAATTTTTCGACTGAGCCAGTGTCGTGGCATTCAACCTTATTTTTTATTATTAGCCACATATTTTCTATCGGATTGAGATCTGGACTATTACCAGGCCAATCCAAAATATCAAATTTATTGTCAGTAATCCATTTTGTCACTATTTTGGCCCTGTGACATGGTGCACCATCATGCATGTATGTTTTTGTCCTTTGGATTGCCATTGCCATTGGAAGTTTATCCTGTAGCATTGCTAAATACCGTGCACCATTCATAGTTGTGTTCTTCGGAAGAAAATATAGGTTTCCACGCCCATAGTAACCGAAACAACCCCAAACCATCACACTTGGAGGGTGTTTCATTGTCTTTAGGGTGTATTTAGGGTCCATCCTATTTGAGCCAATGGGCCGGCGAACCTTTTTTGGACAACTTCTGAATGTCAAAAATGTCGACTCATCACTAAATAAAACCTTCTTCCAGCCATCAACAGTCCAATGAATATTTTTTTACAAAATGCGACACGTTTTTTACGCATTTTTTCATTAATGAACGGTTTCTTAGCAGCATGGCGAGATGGTAATCCGAGTTCTTTTTGGAGCCGCTCCTGGATAGTTCGTTCAGAAACACCAGATAACAAATTATTCATATTAAATTTTATTTCTTTCGCAGTTATTGTTGGGTTTTTCAATACTAAACGTTCATAAGTTTGTCTGTTCGTGAATTTGTTTTTCTCGGTCTGCCAGATCGTTTTTTAGGGACTGGCGTGGTTAGGCCGGCATTGTTCTTAGCCCGTGAAACCCATAAATTAACGGTACTTTGGGATATGTTTAATTCCTTAGCTATCTGTCTCTGTGATTTCCCACATGTATGCAAAGCAACAATAGCACCTCGACAATCACTCTTAAGTTGTTTTTTAGCACACATTATATATAAATTTTATTTACACCACTTTCTGTAAAAAATAACAAAATATCAATAAATTTACACAAACAGTGAAATCTGACAACTTTGAGACACAGCCACCCGCAACGAAGGCTACCAGAACACTAATTTGAGAATGCGTTGGATAGCTCTCATATCAGCGAGCAACCTCAAAGTTACCAGATGTCGCTAGAACAAATAGAAAGTGAATTATGTGTCTCTGAATATCAAGGGAAAATATTGTATTTTCTTGTGTGATCGGATACTTTTCGCGGGCACTGTAGGTTACAAAAATAAACATACATACATACATATTCACATATATATATATATATATATATATATATATATATACATATATATAGTAAGCATAGAAAAAAATTGTGGGAGGAGCCAACATTTATATGGTCACAGAAGAATAAAGAAATAAAAATAAATATAATATAAATTGAGAAAAAATTAATTACAAAATAGTGCCTTAGTGATATACAGGGTGGGCGGAAAGTAGCTCCCTATTTTGGATTGGTAAAAAATACGTATATTATCCATTTATTTCAGAAGAAATAATATGAAAAGGTAGGCATACATGGTAGGTTTTCTCTAAAATTCAATGTGGGCTCCAACTCTTCCACCAGCTTCTGGAGCCGCCCAGGAATGGCGTCCACTGACTTTAGCAGGAACTCCGGCGGGATGGAGGACATGACTTCCCGAATTCGGTCCTCCAGTTCTTCCAATGTCCTCGGTTTGGTGCGGTAGACTTCTTCCTTTACCCACCCCCAAAGAAAGAAGTCGCACGGTGTCAAGTCGGGGCTCCTGGCTGGCCATTGATGTGGACCACGACGACCCATCCAACGCCCAGGGAAGTGGGCATCCAGCCACTCACGGACAACAAGAGCGAAGTGCGGAGGGGCGCCATCTTGCATAAATATCAGATCGTCGATGTTCTCCTATTGGGGGTGGGTAAAGGAAGAAGTCTACCGCACCAAACCGAGGACATTGGAAGAACTGGAGGACCGAATTCGGGAAGTCATGTCCTCCATCCCGCCGGAGTTCCTGCTAAAGTCAGTGGACGCCATTCCTGGGCGGCTCCAGAAGCTGGTGGAAAGAGTTGGAGCCCACATTGAATTTTAGAGAAAACCTACCATGTATGCCTACCTTTTCATATTATTTCTTCTGAAATAAATGGATAATATACGTATTTTTTTACCAATCCAAAATAGGGAGCTACTTTCCGCCCACCCTGTATATGTCACAGCCTAAATAATCATAAAGAAATAAACAGGCAAATAAAAAAAAACCATAAATATATATACATACATATACATACATATACATATACATATACATACATATATATATATATATATATATATATATATATATATATATATATATGGGCAACCCTTTGTCGCCCCTTCTCTCCAATATTTATATGGAGTTTTTTGAAATTACTTACATTCCGAGAATCCTGGGGGTTGGCATCCCTTGGTTGCGGTACGTCGACGATATTTTGTGTATCTGGCCCATGAATCGTGACCTGGATGACTTCCTCCTTCAGTTAAATGACCAAGTCCCCTCGATTAAATTTACTTTAGAAGTGGAACAAGACAACTCAATCCCGTTTTTGGATGTGCGTGTTCATAGGGATAGCCCGGGTTTTAAGTTTAGTATCTATCGGAAAAAAACAAACAATTTGTCCTACGTACACTTTTACTCTGGACATGACACCCCTATTAAAAAGGCCATATTTTCCTCAATGTTTCTCCGCGCTCTTAGGATCGCCAGTCCGGAATACATCGATGCCGAATTGGAAAATATCAACGGTATTGGAAGTGAGTTGTGTTACCCATCTGCGTTCATGGAATCTTGTCTTAATAAGGCTAAACGAACCTTCTATCGTGTGAATAATAACACTCGCACCTTGTCAAAGAATATTTTAGTACTTCCATTTTTCCCGGGCTTCTTAGGCATTGCTAATGTACTTAAACTTTTGGATATCAGTGTAGTTTTTTCATATAACAATATTGTGAAAAACATCATAGTAAAAAATAGCCCTACCAATAATTTAGGCATTATCTATAAAATTGGGTGTAAGCAATGTGATTCCTTTTACATAGGTCAGACGGGAAAGGATTTGCAAACGCGTGTAAAACAGCATCAATATTCCGTTAGAACGGGACAGTTGTCCAGTGCCCTTTTTGTCCATTTGTCAGAGTTATCCCATTGTATTGATTGGAATAATGTTTCAGTTTTGTTTCACTCTAGCAACATTGTTAATAGAAATATTCTTGAGTCGGCTATAAATCAACTTACAAATAACCTTAACATGAGTAAAGGTCTGTTTCAACTTGATCCCGTTGCTCTGAATTCCTTCAGAATGGATTTAAACAAAAAGGGCAGGTTGTTAAATCTTTGGTAAAAAATTTGTTTTTGTCTGTTGTTTCCCTTACAATTTTATTTTTCAATTTTTTGCTGTATGCGTGTATGTGTATGTATGTATGTGTATGTGAGTATGTGTGTGGTCATTGCAGTTAAATGTGTTTGTATGTATATGTGTGTATATGTATGTATGTATGTGTGTGTGTATATGTATGTATGTATGTATGTATGCAGTTAAATATATATATATATATATATATATATATATATATATATATATATATATATATGTGTATGTACCTTACCTTACCTTACAACCTCACAAAGGTTCTGCGGGATGATTTCTCATTTCGTGAAGGTCAAGCTTGTATATATATATATATATATATGTGTGTGTGTGTGTGTGTGTGTGTGTTTGTATATATGTGTGTATATGTATATATATATTTGGTTATGCGGGTATACATGTGTACGTGTATTATTTGTAATTTTTTCAATTTATATTTATTTTTATTTCTTTATTCTTTTGCGACCTACCGTTTTCTCAGACAATAATTATAAAACAAATTTGGTAATTTTTTCCCTTATGCATATATATATATATATATATATATATATATATATATATATATATATATATATATATATTCTGTATGTATTGCGTTTATATTTCGTATATATACCGTATATATGTTGTATATATATTTTATTGTTCTTTATATATCATCTAGGCATCATTTTGTTTTCCAATTTATATTTACTTGTACTTTTTTATTCGTTTGTGACTATAATATGCATATGTGGTAATTTTTCCCTTATAAATTGGTGTGCCTCTCTTAAAATTTATCTTTCAATTTATTATTATTATTTTTTATTTTTTTAATAATTGATTTTTTTTTTTTTTTTTTTGGGTTTATTTCTTTATTTTTTTGTGACATATATATCAATTTGGCAGCATCTATTAAATCGATTGTAAAACTTCCCTCTTGAGCTTGAATTGGTAGACTCCACTTACAATATTTATATTTATTTTTATTTCTTTATTCTTTTGTGACCTGTTCCATAAAAAAGCCATTTGAATTTATATTGAAGGTCGGCCAAAGTGCTAAAAGTGTCTTTATATATATATATATATATATATATATATATATATATATATATATATATATATATTATATATATGTATGTATATATATTTATGGTTTTTTTTTATTTGCCTGTTTATTTCTTTATGATTATTTAGGCTGTGACATATATATCACTAAGGCACTATTTTGTAATTAATTTTTTCTCAATTTATATTTATATTTATTTTTATTTCTTTATTCTTCTGTGACCATATAAATGTTGGCTCCTCCCACAATTTTTTTCTATGCTTACTATATATATGTATATATATATATATATATATATATATATATGTATATATATGTGAATATGTATGTATGTATGTATGTTTATTTTTGTAACCTATATATTGCCTTGATCTGTCCTTTCACTCCAGTGTTCCTGAGGATGTCATTAGACGAAAGCGCTTGAGCACCCCTTTGTGTTTCTTTTTTCCTTCGTGGTTTTATTCATCATATATATATATACAGTGCCCGCGAAAAGTATCCGATCACTCAAGAAAATACAATATTTTCCCTTGATATTCAGAGACACGTAATTCACTTTCTATTTGTTCTAGCGACATCTGGTAACTTTGAGGTTGCTCGCTGATATGAGAGCTATCCAACGCATTCTCAAATTAGTGTTCTGGTAGCCTTCGTTGCGGGTGGCTGTGTCTCAAATTTGTCAGATTTCACTGTTTGTGTAAATTTCTTGATTTTTTTTTTTTTACAGAAAGTGGTGTAAATAAAATTTAATATAATGTGTGCTAAAAAACAACTTAAGAGTGATTGTCGAGGTGCTATTGTTGCTTTGCATGCATGTGGGAAATCACAGAGACAGATAGCTAAGGAATTAAACATATCCCAAAGTACCGTTAATTTATGGGTTTCACGGGCTAAGAACAATGGTGGCCTAACCACGCCAGTCCCTAAAAAACGATCTGGCAGACCGAGAAAAACAAATTCGCGAACAGACAAACTTATGAAACGTTTAGTATTGAAAAACCCAACAATAACTGCGAAAGAAATAAAATTTAATATGAATAATTTGTTATCTGGTGTTTCTGAACGAACTATCCAGGAGCGGCTCCAAAAAGAACTCGGATTACCATCTCGCCATGCTGCTAAGAAACCGTTCATTAATGAAAAATGCGTAAAAAACGTGTCGCATTTTGTAAAAAATACATTCATTGGACTGTTGATGACTGGAAGAAGGTTTTATTTAGCGATGAGTCGACATTTTTGACATTTAGAAGTTGTCCAAAAAAGGTTCGCCGGCCTATTGGCTCAAATAGGATGGACCCTAAATACACCCTAAAGACAATGAAACACCCTCCAAGTGTGATGGTTTGGGGTTGTTTCGGTTACTATGGGCGTGGAAACTTATATTTTCTTCCGAAGAACACAACTATGAATGGTGCATGGTATTTAGCAATGCTACAGGATAAACTTCCAATGGCAATGGCAATCCAAAGGACAAAAACATACATGCATGATGGTGCACCATGTCACAGGGCCAAAATAGTGACAAAATGGATTACTGACAATAAATTTGATATTTTGGATTGGCCTGGTAATAGTCCAGATCTCAATCCGATAGAAAATCTGTGGCTAATAATAAAAATAAGGTTGAATGCCACGACACTGGCTCAGTCGAAAAATTACAAGAGGCCATCAAAAAGGTATGGTGCAAGGAAATATCAGTGGAAGTTTGTCAAAACTTGATTAAATCCATGCCAAAACGTCTAGAACAAGTCATCCAAACCAAAGGACAGATGACAAAATACTAATATAAGGTTAGTATACATTTAAACATTGTTTTTTATGTAAAAAATACAAATTTCAAGGGTGATCGGATACTTTTCGCGGGCACTGTATATATATATCCCCGCAAGGGGGTTCTAAGCTCGTGCTCTTGAGTGCTCTTTGTGCTCGTTTGTACGTGCTTGTTCCTGGAGGTTTCACGTGCGCCCTCCCGGCCCTAGCACCCAAGGATGATGGGGCTCGACCCTGCAGTCTTTCTCATCCTTGGTCTTTTTCCACTTCGACTGTCCCCTCCACCCTTTCTTTTTCCTCTGTCTTTCCTCTCACTTTTTCTTTGTTTTTCCGCTGAGATATGCCCTTTTAAATAGAGGCGAATCGGTTCTTCCCGAACTTAAAAAAAAAAAAAAAAAAAAAAATATATATATATATATATATATATATAATATTAGATATATATATATATATATATAGGGCCAGATCTAGAAGTTGCGAGGCCCTAGGCAGATCTAGAAATTGCGAGGCGCTAGGCCTATATATATATATATATATATGAAAATATGGACTTAATTATCGTACTATACCAGCAATATTAGAATCCCGCATAGACAGAACTATGCCAGCACTTAAAAATTAAACCAAACCAAAATAATCACGCATGGAAATTGTATAAGAAATATAAATAAACCATACAAATAAGTATAAATTATAATATGAATCAAGATTTGTATCAAAAATATAAGACAATGATTTCTAAGATTTATATAATATTATAGGTAATGACTTTCCATAGTATACAAACGTTTTTCATATGTGATGTATAAGAGATGTTGACATTTCATTTTTATAATAGTGAGCGATCGACTTATCAGGCTAAATATTAATGCTTTAATATTTGGTTCAGATGCTCCTTGAATATTACAGCAATGCTTTTCTTCTTTTCTTCGAGCTAAACTCTTCAATTAATTGAGAATAATCTAATGAATTTGTTATATCGTTTTCTATTGATAACATAGCTAATGATTGCAATCTCGCTTGAGACATGGTGAAACGCAAATATGTTTTAATAAGTTTGAGACGCGAGAAACTTCTTTCAGCCGAAGCAACAGTAACTGGGATGGTTAATACTATTCGAAGTGCAACATAAACATTAGGATAAATCTCACTTAGTTGTTTTTGCACTATATAAACAAGGGCATTTCCGAGATCTGTTTTCTCAGGTATAAACCTGCAAAGTACTTTAAGTTCTCCATAGAGTTCTAAATCATTAATATCGCTTGAACAGAACGCGCAAAACGGCTTGAGCGAGGCCCCGTTTGGCGCGAGGCCCTAGGCGATCGCCTAGTTCGCCTATAGCTAAATCCGGGCATATATATATATATATATATATATATATATATATATATATATATATATATATGATGAATAAAACCACGAAGGAAAGGAAACACAAAATGGTGCTCAAGCGCTTTCGTCTAATGACATCCTCAGGAACACTGAAGTACATAAAAAGGTTAAGCCTATATATAGGTTACAGAAAGAAAAAAAAAAGAAAAAATAAATAACATACATACACACACACACACACACATATATATATACATACATATCTATATATACAAATACATACATACATACATACATACATATATATACAATAAACAGAGAAGTAAAAATAATAAAAAAATTAAAAATTAAAACCTTAAAGGATTACCAGTGAGGCGTACAGATTTGTAAGGAAAAATATCGATTTTTAGCACAAGATCAAATGGATTATAAAAATACAAAATTATACTGGAACTCTGCCGGGTTTTAACACAATGCTGCCTATGGTCAGGTTTCGATATATATAAAAAAAAAAAAAAAATAAATAAAATGCAAATTAAAAGTTAATCGATTTTTAGCACAAGATCAATGGATTATAAAAATACAAATTTATACTGGAACTCTGTCCGGGTTTTAACACACTGCTGCCTATGGTCAGGTTTTGATATATATAAAAAAAAAAAAAAGCAAATTAAAAGTTAATAAAGTAGAAGACAAGTTTACCAAAGATTTAATGTTTTACCCTTCTTATTGAGCAAGACAATTCAATCCCATTTTTGGATGTGCGTGTATATAGGGAAAGCCCAGGTTTTAAGTTTAGTATCTATCGGAAAACGACAAACAATTTGTCCTACGTACACTTTTACTCGGGACATGATACCCCCACTAAGAAGGCCATATTTTCATCAATGTTTCTCCGCGCCCTTAGGATCGCCATTCCGGAATACATCGATGCCGAATTGGAAAAAATCAACGGTATTGGAAGTGATTTGTGTTATCCATCTGCGTTTATGGAATCTTGTCTCAACAAGGCAAAACGAACTTTCTATCGTGTCAATATTAACACTCGTACTTTGTCAAAAAATTTTTAGTACTTCCATTTTTCCCGGGCTTTTTAGGCATTGCTAATGTACTTAAACTTTTGGATATTAATGTAGTATTTTCATATAACAATATTGTGAAAAATATCATAGTAAAAAATAGCCCTACCATAATTCAGGCATTATCTATAAAATTGGTTGTAAACAATGTGATTCCTTTACATTGGTCAGACGGGAAAGGATTTGCACACACGTATAAACAGCATCAATATTCCGTTAGAACAGGACAGTTGTCCAGTGCCCTTTTTGTCCATTTGTCAGAGTTAGCCCACTGTATTGATTGGAATAATGCTTCAGTTTTATTCCATTCAAGCAACATTGTTAATAGAAATATTCTTGAGTCTGCCATTATCCAACTTTCAAATAACTTCAACATAAGCAAAGGTCTTTTTCAACTCGATCCTGTTATGTTGAATTCCTTTAAAACAGATTTAAATAAGAAGGGTAAAACATAAATCTTTGGTAACTTGTCTTCTACTTTATTAACTTTTAATTTGCATTTTATTTTTTTTATATATATCAAAACCTGACCATAGGCAGCAGTGTGTTAAAACCCGGACAGAGTTCCAGTATAAATTTGTATTTTTATAATCCATTTGATCTTGTGCTAAAAATCGATTAACTTTTAATTTGCATTTTATTTATTTATTTTTTTTATATATATCGAAACCTGACCATAGGCAGCATTGTGTTAAAACCCGGCAGAGTTCCAGTATAATTTTGTATTTTTATAATCCATTTGATCTTGTGCTAAAAATCGATATTTTTCCTTACAAATCTGTACGCCTCACTGGTAATCCTTTAAGGTTTTAATTTTTAATTTTTTTATTATTTTTACTTCTCTGTTTATTGTATAAATATGTATTTATGTATGTATGTATGTATTTGTATATATAGATATGTATGTATGTATATATATATATATGTGTGTGTGTATGTATGTATGTATATTTATTTTATTTTTTTTTTCTTTCTGTAACCTATATATAGGCTTAACCTTTTTATGTACTTCAGTGTTCCTGAGGATGTCATTAGACGAAAGCGCTTGAGCACCATTTTGTGTTTCCTTTCCTTCGTGGTTTTATTCATCATAAATATTTTTCACGTGTTACCTTCGTGAAATAATTTTATATATATATATATATATATATTATATATATATATATCGCCTAGGGCCTCGCGCCAAAGGGGGCCTCGCTCAAGCCATTTTGCGCGTTCTGTTCAAGCGATATTAATGATTTAGAACTCTATGGAGAACTTAAAGTACTTTGCAGGTTTATACCTGAGAAAACAGATCTCGGAAATGCCCTTGTTTATATAGTGCAAAAACAACTAAGTGAGATTTATCCTAATGTTTATGTTGCACTTCGAATAGTATTAACCATCCCAGTTACTGTTGCTTCGGCTGAAAGAAGTTTCTCGCGTCTCAAACTTATTAAAACATATTTGCGTTTCACCATGTCTCAAGCAAGATTGCAATCATTAGCTATGTTATCAATAGAAAACGATATAACAAATTCATTAGATTATTCTCAATTAATTGAAGAGTTTAGCTCGAAGAAAAGAAGAAAAGCATTGCTATAATATTCAAGGAGCATCTGAACCAAATATTAAAGCATTAATATTTAGCCTGATAAGTCAATCGCTCACTATTATAAAAAATGAAATGTCAACATCTCTTATACATCACATATGAAAAACGTTTGTATACTATGGAAAGTCATTACCTATAATATTATATAAATCTTAGAAATCATTGTCTTATATTTTCGATACAAATCTTGATTCATATTATAATTTATACTTATTTGTATGGTTTATTTATATTTCTTATACAATTTCCATGCATGATTATTTTGGTTTGGTTTAATTTTTAAGTGCTGGCATAGTTCTGTCTATGCGGGATTCTAATATTGCTGGTATAGTACCGATAATAAGTCCATATTTTCATATATATAGGCCTAGGGCCTCGCAACTTCTAGATCCGGCCATGTGTTATATATATATATATATATGAATAGAAACGACATAAGTATTAAGGAACGTTTCTGCACACGAGGAGGAGAGATAACGAAATAATGAAAAATGAGGCGAACCGCCTGGGAATCGAACCCAGGGCCTTCCAATTGCCGGTCGGACGCTCTACCATTATGCTACGGACCTCACTCAATCACAAATCGAAATTCTCCCAAATAGGGCAGAAACCAATGCCCTCAGAGAGCACCCTCGCAAATCGTGAATATGCGCAAATAACTGCAATGACCGCGCAGTATATAAATGAATAGAAACGACATAAGTATTAAGGAACGTTTCTGCACACGAGGAGGAGAGATAACGAAATAATGAAAAATGAGGCGAACCGCCTGGGAATCGAACCCAGGGCCTTCCAATTGCCGGTCGGACGCTCTACCATTATGCTACGGACCTCACTCAATCACAAATCGAAATTCTCCCAAATAGGGCAGAAACCAATGCCCTCAGAGAGCACCCTCGCAAATCGTGAATATGCGCAAATAACTGCAATGACCGCGCGGTCATTGCAGTTATTTGCGCATATTCACGATTTGCGAGGGTGCTCTCTGAGGGCATTGGTTTCTGCCCTATTTGGGAGAATTTCGATTTGTGATTGAGTGAGGTCCGTAGCATAATGGTAGAGCGTCCGACCGGCAATTGGAAGGCCCTGGGTTCGATTCCCAGGCGGTTCGCCTCATTTTTCATTATTTCGTTATCTCTCCTCCTCGTGTGCAGAAACGTTCCTTAATACTTATGTCGTTTCTATTCATTTATATACTGCGCGGTCATTGCAGTTATTTGCGCATATTCACGATTTGCGAGGGTGCTCTCTGAGGGCATTGGTTTCTGCCTATTTGGGAGAATTTCGATTTGTGATTGAGTGAGGTCCGTAGCATAATGGTAGAGCGTCCGACCGGCAATTGGAAGGCCCTGGGTTCGATTCCCAGGCGGTTCGCCTCATTTTTCATTATTTCGTTATCTCTCCTCCTCGTGTGCAGAAACGTTCCTTAATACTTATGTCGTTTCTATTCATTTATATACTGCGCGGTCATTGCAGTTATTTGCGCATATTCACGATTTGCGAGGGTGCTCTCTGAGGGCATTGGTTTCTGCCCTATTTGGGAGAATTTCGATTGTGATTGAGTGAGGTCCGTAGCATAATGGTAGAGCGTCCGACCGGCAATTGGAAGGCCCTGGGTTCGATTCCCAGGCGGTTCGCCTCATTTTTCATTATTTCGTTATCTCTCCTCCTCGTGTGCAGAAACGTTCCTTAATACTTATGTCGTTTCTATTCATTTATATACTGCGCGGTCATTGCAGTTATTTGCATATATATAATATATATATATATATATAATATATATATATATATATATAAAGTCTTTGGTTAGCTTCCGCCCAAATTGTTCATTCTGACGAAGGTCAAGCTTTTCACTCCACCTTAGACCTACAGTTTAACGTGGAATCCGAACCACGACCCATCAGCAGCCCAGCGTCTTAACTACTAGGCCACCTAGGGTACCCATTTATCTACCAACCATTTTCTTTATTGTGTGGAAGGATGAACAGCTGGGTTTTGCTGCGCGCCAGCTGCCGTCAGGGCTCGAACCCGGGGCCGATGGATTCATAGTCAGCGACGCTAATCACTACACCACTGAGGCGCATATATATATATATGGTGTCCCGTAAGTCTGGAACCATAGGGTAAAATGTTTTTCCGTTTATGCAAGTGCCCATGATGTCTTTGAGTAAGGAAGAACACATCCAAGTAATTCTGCTCATAGGAAATCGGAGTCAGAGGGAGGTCGCTGAGGAATTTAACAGATTGCATCCGGACCGCGTGCCGATAACACACAGCTGTGTTGGCAAACTTGTAGCAAAGTTCAGGGAAACGGGATCCATCAGAGATAAACCACGCAGTGGACCTCCAAGGACATCCACCGACGATGACACAGCCGCTACCATCCTCGCTCATTTCACAAACAGTCCCCATGTCTCTTCGGCATTTTTACTGCCGTTTTTATCATTTTGCCCGATGGTTCCAGACTTACGGGACACACTGTGTGTGTGTGTGTGTGTGTGTATATATATATAACGTAAAGAACGACGCTTTGTATAGGAGAATTATCCGCGCAAGATGAGAGCGAAAGAACGAAACAAATGAAAAAATGAGGTAACCACCCGGGAATCGAACCCGGGTTCGATTCCCGGGTGGTTACCTCATTTTTTCATTTGTTTCGTTCTTTCGCTCTCATCTTGCGCGGGTAATTCTCCTATACAAAGCGTTGTTCTTTACGTTAATTATACTGCGTGTTTGCAGTTATAATGTGTGTGTATGTATATATATATAAGCATCATAACTTTATATTAGGCGCCTCAGTGGTGTAGTGGTTAGCGTCGCTGACTAAGAATTCATCGGCCCCACCCAGATCCGAAACCTGGTGACAGCAGCCGGCGCGCAGCAAAACCCAGCTGTTCATCCTTCCATACAATGAAAAAAGTGGTTAGTGGATAAATGGGTACTGTGGGTGGCCTAGTGGTTAAGACGCTGGGCTGCTGGTGGAGCGTGGTTCGGATTCCATATTAAACTCTAGGTCTAAGGTGGATTGAAAAGCTTGACCTTCGTCAGAATGAACAATTCGGGCGGAAGCTAACCAAAGGTAAGGTGTATATATATACAGTATATAACACACTTCAACACTGAAAACCCCTTTTAAATAATGTTTTAAAAAATAAAATACTGTACAGGGTGTTTATAGTCACTACCTATTTCAGTGAAAACGTAGCAAAAAGGGTAAACTTCAATAACAATACAGGGTGTCCAATAAGTCCGGCATCATAGGAAAAATAATAAAAAAAGGCAAAACAAAAGCTTTTATTTACAGAACGTGCTCAATATGTCCACCATTGTTTTCAATACACAAATTCAGACGTGATGCCCAGTCAGCAAGCACACGGTGAATGATGTCAGGAGTAATGGTGTTACATGCCCCAATAATGCGCTGCCGCAAATGTTCAACACTTATTTTTCTCTGCGTATACCAGCGCTTTCAAGTGGCCCCAGAGATAAAACTCTAGTGGCGTGAGATCCGGGCTTCTAGCTGGCCATTCCACAGGCCCTCGACGTCCTATCCAATGACCAGGGAATTGTTGGTACAGGTATTCCCTTACTTGGGTGCTGTAATGTGCAGGAGCGCCGTCTTGTTGGAACCATGTTGGGAAATTTCCTTCTTCGTTGAAGACACTGGGAAATGCTTCTTCCTTGAGCATACGTAGGTAGGTGCCTCCAGTGACATGTTCATCGAAAAAGAGGGGGCCTATGATGCGATCCTTCCAAATGCCACACCATACCATCACCCGAGATGCACCTTGTTCCTTTGAAGAGGTATACCAGTGAGGGTTGTTTTGAGACCAGTAGCAGGTGTTCTGTCGATTTACCTCACCATTTCCATAAAAAACAGCCTCGTCACTGAACAGAATGGTGGACGGGAAATTGGCATCCCGAGCATAAGAAAAATATGAATTATGGTTTGTAGAAATAGAAAAATATGAATTTCTCCTATGATGCCGGACTTATGGGACACCCTGTATAATAGAAAGCATACATTTAATGAATACTTAAGCATATGATTCTACATGAGCACCATCAGTATCTCTACAGAGTTCGAATCTGTCGGCAGCATTGCGGAACAAATTTTTGGAGCATGATGGGGATTATTTTTTTAACTGCTGTTACGATATGAGCACGTAAATGTCCCAGCTTCATTCAGATGCCATTTTAAACACCGTCGTCTTTCAACAAGATGGGGCACCTTGTCATTACGCAAACATTGTTCGGGAGTACTTAAATGAACGATTTCCAAACCGGTGGATCGGACGTGGAGGCAACAGACGCTGGGCAGCTCGATCTCCTGACCTAACGCCCTTGGATTTCTTTGAATGGGGCTTTATCAAATCAAACGTCTATCAAACGAGGGACAGATCTGCAAGATCAACAATCTACATGCTCGTATCGTAACAGCAGTTACAAAAATAACCCCTGTCATGCTCCAAAATGTGTGCCATAATGCTGCTGACAGATTCGAACTCTGTAGAGATACTGATGGTGCTCATGTAGAATTATATGCTTAAGTATTCATTAAATGTATGCTTTCTATTATACTGTTATTGAATTTTACCCTTTTTGCTACGTTTTCACTGAAATAGATAGGGACTTTATAAACACCCTGTATTATAACTTGTTTCTGATTGGGAATTATGGTTTATATTTTAGGTTCTAAAAAAAATCAAGATTTGAACACAGTAAATGCAAAAAACTTCTTTTTTCTACTCTGTCTATTAGAGTGGGTTTTAATTATCATAATTTGAACACAGTAGTTGAAAAACTAAAAAAAAATCTGGTCTCGTACTTCTGACATGATTTCAATCTGGGGTTGTTCAGAACTACTCAGTCATTTTAAATTACTTACTCAAGATAAAAATTTAAAAGTTATCAGAGAGGGATTCAATCAGTAATTTGAACTTCAAAACCATCTTACCTCGTATACAAGATGCTTGCTAAGTTGGGTGTGAACAATTGTTTTCAAATTTGCAAGTTGCTTTCCTGCTTGCATGCATTTACTATACCTCATTTGTCTAACGCATTAATCTAAAAAGAAAATTCAACTAATTAATAATGAATAACATCCAAATAGAAACTAATTTAGATATTAAATGCAAAAAAAGGTATACTGTACTTTTTTAGCTATGAAGAAAATGTTGAATGTTTCCAGCAGACTTTGGGTCAATTCACTTTTATCAATTCAAAATTCAATTACAGTACAATTCACCAACTATTATTAAAGATCAATTCAATTCAATTTGCTGAAAAGTAACTGAATTCCAACTCGATTAACAATTCTTTTATTGACATGCAATACAATTTACACACTGATCTTAAAATGATACAATACATCTATTGTATTGTATCATTTTAATATTTAATATATAAATACAGGGTGTCCCATAAGTCTGGAACCATAGGGTAAAATAAGTAATTCATGTTTTTCCATTTATGCAAGTGCCCATGATGTCTGTGAGCAAGGAAGAACGCATCCAATTAATTCTGCTCGTAGGAAATCGGAGTCAGAGGGAAGTCGCTGAGGAATTTAACAGATTGCATCGTGCATCGGGACCGTGCGCCGATAACACACAGCTGTGTCGGCAAACTTGTAGCAAAGTTCAGATAAACCACGCAGTGGACCTCCGAGGACATCCACCGACGATGACACAGCCGCTACCATCCTCGCTCATTTCACAAACAGTCCCCAAAAGTCTCTCCGGCGTTTTTATTGCCGTTTTTATCATTTTGCCCTATGGTTCCAGACTTACGGGACACCCTGTATATAAAATTCTTAAAATATATAAAATTCTTGTTAGTATACCACATATAATAGAAGTTATACATTGACCAGGGTTTTCTTTCAAATTGATTTTAATTTTTTTTTAACTTTTGTGCCTTATGAGTGACTGATCACTTTATCAAATTTCGCTTTATGTTAGATGTCGCCTTTATAGACCCAAATACAAGTTGCTCACAATGTTTCCACGTTGCCTTACAATTTTCAGATTCTCTACTTATAAAAAGATTATAAACATTCGATTTAGATGGCATTTTTATTTTGATTTGCTCGAGTGAGTGATTAAACTTTCGCTAGAATGAAGAATAAAACTTTGCAAAATGTCATTGAAAAGAAAGTAACACGCGAGTCAAGATTGCCAAAACTAGCAATTACAGTTTCACCAAAAGTAAGAATAAATAAAAATTGTAATAAAAAGAGAAAATAAAAATCGGGAAAAGTTAAAAATTTTAGAGTAGGTTTGGAAAGTGATCAATTCAAATTCAGTAAGTTTTAATTTTAATCAATTCAATTCAGAAATGACCCAAAGTCTGGTTTCCAGTGACATTCAAAACTATAGATTAATTATGATAATAAACACTAAATTAAGTTTAACTAAACAATGAAATTAAAAGGCATTTATTTTAAAAGCAATATCAACTAGTTAAAAATATCACATCTTGAGTCCTCATTGGAAGAAACAAATGACGTTCTGTAACTGAGGAATAAAACGGATTCATTGCTGAAATATTCCAGTCACAGACGCGATTTTAAGGAACAAAACTCGTATAGAAAATAAGAAAAGTACCAACTTTTTTATATCATATTCATTGATAAGCTCGTCTAAACTTGCATAGTTGCTTTTGTTCCTGATGAAGGCCAAGTGAGACTCCGAGTGAAGGTGCAACCTCAAGTCAGAGAAATTAGTAGAACACAGCTCACAGTAACCTCCTTTGGCTTTGTTGGAAGTGTTGCGAGTCTTCTGTCTAACAGTAAGAAAACAACAAATTAAAAATTCAGAGCGAGAAAAATCTTTGCATTTAAGATTCAAACAGACAAAGAAACATCGAACTACCCATTTGTTTCGGACAAGATTAAAGAACGAGTAACGGGAGGAAGAATATCATCCTTTGCCTCAATGAATAAAATTCTGTTACAAAGAACAGCAAAGTTACCGAAAAAACTTCGCCGAAAAAAAATTTCGGAAAAAACCTTCATCAATAATTAATTTTTTTAGTTACCACTTTTATTTTTTTCCAAGAAAAATTTACTAATTCCGTATTTTCAGGTGGGTGGGGCCGAACTTTTTTCAAACTCGATCATTTAAATTACAACTCTCTATCTAGGAACGACAAAATAATGGTTATTTCCTATTAATTATTCCTTCAACTTTCAATGCATCATTAAGTAGACACTACAAACATGTGGCTTAGCTATTTTTACAGGTACAAGCACAACAGTAAGGTACTAGCAGAGGCCCGCAAATCATTTGTAGTTAAATTAGTATCTTCATTGCAACATTGCTTCTTTAAATACAGGATTTCTAGTTATTCTTTCACCAAAGAGTTTAACTGAATCAAAACTTCTCACTGTAGAAAAAGCTACATAAAGTGTCCATGCATAAAAACAGGCTTAGGAATATAAATACAAAACATCTGTGGTCAAATTAGTATCTTTATCAAGGCAGCAGTTATCAAGATGTTATGACAATTGTAAGAAAATTTGGGAAGCAGGATCTATTTATTACATTTACTTGCAATCCAAGATGAACTGAAATCACTGAAAGCATTGAAGCTTATCAAAGACCAGATATTGTTGCAAGTTTTTTTTCACATGAAACTAAAAGAACTGCATTTTTATATGTAGTTCATGCACCTTCAAATTTCAGCTGATGAGACCCGCCAAAAAATTACAGGTTAAAGTTTCCCACATGCCCCCGATACCTTCACTCCTTCCGCACACACTCAACCCACATCCTCGTGAAAAAATGACGGGTTGGAGTTCCCACATGCCCCATACCCCCGCCCCGCCAAATATTAACGGGTTGGAGTTTCCCACATGTTCCCCCCACCCCTCCACCTAAACAGACGTAAAGGAACATTTTTTTCCTTGTATAAACTTTTTCTCCAGCTGGCTTCGTTTAAAAGCTGCGCATGCGCATTAGGCCGGGTCGAAATCTAGTCAAAATGATTTTTTTTAGATGGGCACTACTATGTGGGGTTTATGAAATGATATCCTGACCAACATACTCCAAAAGAAAGTTTATGTTCCCCTCCGTACCACTAGCATACTCCCTCTTATTTTTGGCTCCGCCCCCAAATTAATAGTAGTATCATAAATCAAAATGGAGATCATTTAGAGCATTTTCTTATAGAGATGACCCCCCTTAAAATTGCATAATATACCTCATGTGCAATTTTCAGGCAATTATCCAAGAAATTTCAAATCCTTGAAAAATTGCCGCATCCCCAAAAAGTGTTATCAGTATATAGAAAAGGGTGGCATAAACTTTAGTTTGGAGTACTGATTGCCTACGAGACCAATTCATAAACCTCATATAGGCCTAGTATATTTGTCTGAAAAGAAGACAATTAGTCTATTGTACCATTTATTAAGCAAAACATCTTTGAAGTAAGAACAAAATTTAATTTAAAAATTACCTTCACAATTCACTAATTACTTGTGGATGTGCCTTGGCCCCATTGGCTTTTCCATTCAAACTGTGGCAGTCTTTTTCTTGATTCCAGTTGATTGAGGATAAATTTGTGCCGATTGCCGTAGCCAATCCTTTGTTCTGATGCTTTTGTCACTAAGTTCACTGCACTTTCACGCTTTGACTGTGGCATGAACAGGCAGCAATTTTCAAGGGTTCTGTTCTTGTATGCAGTAGCTCTTCATTGCTGAAATTCCTTATCAAAGGTGGAGGATTGATAGCTTCCTTTCTCCAGTCAATCATCTCATAGTAGTCTTTGGAATAGAAATTTAGAGATTTAGGAAGCTCAAAATTTCGTGTGCCACTGAAACGTGCCCGACTGAGAAGTATCTTCTGAAGAGCATCTTCTCTGACATGTTGTCTGCTATCAGTAAGCATTGACAGTAGGATAGCTTCGGGATTGGCAAAATAGGCATTATTACAGAACACCAGTTCCATAATAATGCGATGTTTTTCTTCCAATCCTCGCATCAAGACAATCAAATAAAAAAAATTCCGTGCTCCGTCAGTAGCTTTAGGATCGGATTTGATATGAAACCATCCAGGAGCATACGATTTCATGACGATGGTTACCAGTTCTTTCAGATTTTGTTCGAGATGCAAAGTCGATACATATAAACGAAGAATCCGGTTTGCTCGGGTAATCCAGCGAGCATGATGAATGGCACCTGGAGACCTGCGGGCTAGACTTTCAGATACCCATCCAGATTGCACTGCTAGGCACATATCATAGAGATATTTTTGATCACTGCTCAACTCTTTCACGACATTCGGTAGTATATCTTGGACGTTGCCCTGAACTGGTGAAAATGCCACTAAGTCTAAAATGGTTAAATCACATTTCAATTTGGCTCCAATTGAACCTTTAAAGGTACAGTATTTGGCCCTGATGTTTTTCCGTCTATGGTTTCAAATATGTGTCTGAAGGGGAGTTCATTCATGTGTAAAAGACACACGAGCCATTGAACTGATCTATGCAAAAAAATTTCAATCAATTTTATGGTACCAGCAATTCTACCAGTATTGACAGCAGTACCGTCGCATAGCAGAGCGTTGAGTGTGTTGATGTTCGCTGAATCAATTAAGAACGTTATAATTCCATCAGCTATACACCGAGCATTTCCTGCATCAGGGCAGAGATGGTCTACATAGATAACTCCAGGGTCTTTGATCAGCACATAATGTTGTTCTTTCTCTTTTCCATGCTTGGTTAACGTATCATCCTTTCTTCCATCAAACCTTATACATTCAATATTCACATCTAGGTCTAACTATTTTTCTTGCCTACACGAATTCTCTCTCTTTCTATTTCCTTCCTATCAAGCATGTTAGATTGATCAATTATTCCCATATCTTTCAATGCAGCATTAACAATAGCTGCTGTAGCTCTCGAACTCACATGGTAACGGTCTGACACCAATGGTAATTCATTGTATGAATACCTATGTTGATCATTTTCAATCAATTCCACATCGGGCACGAATTCTAGCTCATTGTCACTGTCTTCTATATCTTCGCTAAAGTCATCTACTGAAGAAGAAGGTACAACTTCCATAGCCTCTGCCATTTCCACTTGTGACCTTTGTTGCCTCTCTTGTTCTTCTCTTGCTTTTGAGAGGGATCGTCTCTGGACAGCGGCAGCTTCACGATCAAATGGCCCTAATTGATTTATTCTTTGCTTTTGGCCTACAAATGACTCCCACTCTACCATTGGGATTCTTACCTCGCATCGACAAAACGGCCTTTCTATTCCTTTATCATAACATTTGCAAGTACAAATGTCAAACATTTCATCATATGAAGCAAGTTTTTTAGCAAAATTTTCATTCCTTTGACGTAGAGGAACCTTGTTCAAGGAAAGAGCTGATCTGATTAATCTTTCCACTGCAGAAGAAATAGATCTTTCTTGAATGACAGGGAGAGAGAACATGGCCCAAATATCTTGAAGATCTTTGGTAACTATATTGTAGCAATCGTTCGCAGTTGCTGATCCCCTTGACTTGATTTTTTTTCTCTCTTTTGAATGAAGAAATAGTGTCTGACAACGTCTGCCTTTGTAGGAATCATTGATCAGCGGAATTCAGTGGCAAAACCAAAAGCTGCATTCGAAGATTTGTTTCTGGTTGACATTTTTTCAACCTTTTTAAAAAATTAAAAATCCAGCTTTTATAGAATCATGCATGGATCATAAGTAAGTCTAAAGAGCATAAATTCTTATAATTCCTGTAAAAATATATGATAATTAGAACATGAAATTTATTGGTATTGAATTTGAAATTCAACACAGAGCTCAGTAAATTGATTACACATAAACGATGTTTATGTGTAATCAATTTTCTGATATAGCAAATATTTTGAGAAAATATGCGTGGTGAAAATTTTGAGAAATCCAAATTTTTGAGGTAATTGCCTGAAAATTGCACACGAGATATATTATGCAATTTTGGGAGGGGGGGGGGGGGGGTCATCTCTATGAGAAGATGCTCTAAATGGTCTCCATTTTCATTTATGAGACTATTTTCATTTTTGGGGCGGAACCAAAAATAGGAGGGAGTATGCTAGTGGTATGGGGGGGGGGGTATAAACTTTCTTTTAGAGTATGTTGGTCAGGACCCCAATTCATAAGCCCCACATAGTGCCCAATCTGCCCCCAGAAATTCGACCTGGCCTAATGCGCATACCCACCCAGTAAAGATTTTTCACTATATTCTGCCTAAACAGACCAAAAGGAACATTTTTTAAAAGTTCTATGAACCTTTTCTCCATCTGGCTTTGTTTAAAAGTTGCACATGCGTGCACAAACGAAAAAGTAAATCTCCTTAGGATGCTCTGAGAACAGAGACCTTTCCAACAGTGTGAGGATGAGTGCCCTACGCTGAGCAGTTTCCAAGGGAAAATGCCAGAGACACAGGACAGAAACTGTATTATTAATATTATTACAGATTAACAAACTTTTACCTCTCTGGATAAGTGTCCTTGTGTGTCGATGAAAGTTTTCTCTCTTGTTTCAAATGTTTGTGATCAGCAAATGGAGACACCGCTTGGGAACAGTTCAAATTAAGGGCTGGCCACTTTTGCAGCTCCTTAAATTGGGGTCGATACACCCTGGAAATAAACTGAAGTTTAAATTCCAAATCAACGAAACAAGAAACATTCAATTAAAAATATCTGAATATTTTGTTTCTCACTAAGATACCAATAACTGTCCCAAATTATCTCATTTAAATGCACTTCACCGAAGTTCATGCAAGAACAAGTTTTAATTTTAGGGTTAGCTTACATTTAGCTAGTTATGAGCTACAGAGAAGCTTAAAATGTTTCTTACACAGGTAAAACTTCAAATGCTGTCAAGTACAAATGAAAAGATACCTTTTAAATCCTTCTACTTTGATGAAAGGTTCTTTAAATTTCTGAAACTTTGAAGATGGCACAGGATGGCTGTCAGAAGAGTGTTTTGAGGCCTTCACTGTCTTTGGCCCCTTCTTATAGTTGGGAGTTATATTTCTTGGGGAACGATACAAGGGAGACTCTTTCAGACCAGACAGCCACTTTAATAGCTTTGACAATGACCACACAGGAATAGCCCACAATCGTGCATTTTCTAAAACATCACTTGTGCCTGGTTTCTTTAAACATGCACGTTCAAGCAATACTTCAGCTCTTGTGCACTGCAAATGAAGCATTCATTGGGGTGTACTCCTAATTCAACCTTTAAAATGTGCTAGTGTGTGTGTGTGTGTGTGTGTGTGTGTGGTTGGTGTGTGTGTTGTGTGTGTGTGTTGTGTTGTGTGTGTGTGTGTGTGTGTAGAAACTTAACAGGCTACTTTAATATAGCTATATTAGATAATTAATACTTGGAATTAAATTTAAATACAACTTGGACCTAATTACACTTTTTCAAATAATGTAAACACCATAATCTACTTGGTTTACTAGACTCTTGATCTATAGTTAGCTATGATACCTTCAGCCTATTACCTTTTTCTAGGAAGCTTATGAAAATCAGTCTGAAAATTCACTCATATTAGCATCAACAACCAATATAATTCAGTAATTTCTAGTGACAGAAAAAATTCCAGAATAACTTACTGCCCTCTTTTTATTATCTTCTTTGGATGAATCTGGCTGGTTTGGAGAATCACAAGAGGTTGACTGGATAGATGAGGGAGGCTGAGATGTGGAAGGGGAGAAGGGGTATGAGGTGTTGGGTGATGGTTGTTGCGTTGCTTCACTACTGGAACCTTTTGAAGAAGGATTCAAATTGCGGCTTGTGATTATATAATTTACCTCTCTCCCAACAAAGTCTTCAACAACCTGCGAGCGCAAAAAAGGCGATATTTTCAATACTTTATATCACTCATTCACCTGACTTACAACATATGCAGGTTTAAAGATCTTAAACATTATTAAGCGTACAAGGGTTTAAAATGGAAAACTTAACTGTAGTTGCATTACCATACTTTCTTAAGTAATAAAATATCTGTTACAGTTCTTATAAACAAACATTACAATACATAACCTACATAAAAGAGCAATGTACTTACACCTCCAAGGTGACTCAATTCTCTCTTCAGATTTTCAGTTCCTCTGTAGTTGTTCAGATCAAGGTAAAATCTTTTGTTAAGTAGTGGTTTGTACAATAACTTTGTATTAGTAACTGAAATAAAAGGGAAAACTAAGTTAGCTACGTACAGCTTATTATAAGCAAGATAACATTAGAAATTCTCAAAGAATAATGGTAATATTTATTTTTAAATACTAATAAAGATTGAAACTGAACTGAATACTCAATAAACATGGAGGTTTCTGTCATAGTTACCTTAACCCGAGCACATTTTAATATTAAACAAATAATTTAGTGAAATAGCTAGAGAACCTTTAGATTTCTCATTGTATGTAAAATGTTTTATGAACTTAATTTGTAACTTTCAAGTAAATTTTCAATTTTCATGAGTGATCAGTTACTCAGAAACTCTAATTTTATGATTATATCATGTATGAGCAAAACAGCAAATATAAAATTATTCAGCTTAAAATTAATTATGCCTATAACCTGTTCTCTTAGTCAAACTTGATTCCCAAAAATATCAAAACAGCCGTTTTAATATTATATCGATGATATTATTATTATTGTTTTCATTAAATCTATTATGATTATTATTATTATTATTCTTCCATTTTTCTATCACGCTTTCTGTCTTAACTACTGATCAGATTTTCATGAATTTTTCAACCTTTACTACCCTTGTAGGATTGTAGTGAATATGCCATAACAGGCTTATTAGCAGGGTTTCGGAGCCGGAGTTGGTGGAGCCGGAGTTGGTGGAGCCAGTGAATTTTGCTTACCTGAAGCCGGAGCCGGAGCCAGAAACCTTGAAAATACGGCTCCATGGTCTGGCTCCGGGCGATATATTGCTACCTAAATTGTTATTTGTTAAATATAGGTTTAGTTGCAAATTATAATTCTTGTAATATATTACGAAAAATGGTACCATAGGATTCTTGGATTTTATGGAGGTGTGGGAGTTGCAGGAATAATCTGCAAATTTCCATTTTTTAACCATTAAATATTTGGGAAGATTTGTCTTAACACTTAATTATATAGGTAAAAATTTTTTTTATGGCGGTGGAGACCTTAGGTAGGTAGGTACTAACTATTTATCTAAGTAGGTAACTACCTAGATACATACCTAGTAAGGTTGGTCCTTCTGACTTGGATTGAACTATTTTTATTTTTAGGTCAATTATCTTGTATTGCTAAATTTCTTTTTTTTCAGATTCTTTGTAATTTGTACTTGATTCTTTAATTATAATTATCAGTCTATGACCCTTCATAATGGATAGAGATTCAATAAAGAAGTCTGATATATTCAAGTATTTTACTGAAAGTTCAGATAAGAAACACTATGTTTGTATTTGTGAAGTTTCTGATGCTTCGGGAAATATTTCAACGTGTGGAACTAAAATTACCAAGCCTCAAAGCAAAAAGCCTGATGTCTCCTCAAGAGCATATAATTTGAAAAGACACTTGAGTCGATTACATCCTGAAATATCAAAAATGATGGAAGAAAAGAAGCAAATGCTTGAGCTTTCAAGACCCAGTACTTCTGCCAGTTCAAAAACTAAAGCAAACCAGCAAAACATTACTAAATTTTTGATGTCTCAAAAAGTCACTATCTCAATGACTACAGATAATTTTAAAAATAGCATAATTGAGTTAGTTGTTAAAGATTCTATGCCTCTATCTATGTTTGAAAAGCCGGAGCCAGAGCCGGAGCCAGACTGTAAAAAATTTCTGCTCCGGAGCCGGAGTCGGAGCCAGAAGTTTTTTTACCGGCTCCGAAACCCTGCTTATTAGCACAAATTTTAACCATCATCTCCAAAAATATTGTCTGTAGGAGCAAAAGTGATAGAAGTCAAAATATTCTCCTATCTGGAGATAATCCTGAACAATTTTGGCATAGTGACAAGGAGCACCATCATGTTGATAGACGACAGTACTAACAATCCTATCCCCATTGTCTATATGATGGTGCTCCTTGTCACTATGCCAAAATTGTTCAGGATTATCTAAATGGACGTTTTCCAAATTGCTGGATCAGATGCGGAAGCAACAGACCTTGGCCAGCAAGATCACCAGATTTAACCCCTTTAGATTTCTTTGCATGGGGCTTTATCAAATCGCACGTCTATCAGATGAAGATTACGAGTCTTGAAAACTTACGTATACAAACTGCTGCAGATAACATACGGTAACCCCACAAATGCTCCAGAATGTGTTTAGAAATGCTGCAGAACGATATGAGCTGTGCAGGGATACTGATGGGTGTCACGTCGAATCCTACTCTTAATTATTTAATAAATGTTACCACTTTATCATTTTATGATTGAATTCCATATAATTTCCACGTGCTTCACAAAAATAGATCCTGACTTTATGTACACCCTGTATATAACTATTTTGTAGGTACATTTTATTTTAGTTATAAACTGAATGTAATTCTCCGCCTTGGTATACTCAAATGCTCAGTTCCTTATGAGTTATGACATTTTATTTTCAGGTATTTTCTATATGCAATAGGCCGTTTCGAAAAATCGAAATTTATGATGGCTCAACGCACACATACTAAAAAAGTAATATGTCATGAATAAAGACTTCATGCAAAATATTAAGACAAGAGCTTATTGTTATCCCACCCCTCAATGCATATCTATTTTACCCCTCATGAGAAAATTTTCATTTTTCTGGCAAATATATTTATTTATCTTGTGATGTCCTCTTAAATTTGGTATATAAAATTCATAAATAAGATTGGAAGATAAGTAGGTCATTTTCAGGAATGGTCCAGTAACCCCCCTATATTCTTTAGAGAGAATTCTAGAAAATTCTTCCTTCAGGATAACTATTCTAGAATTTCCATTTTTCCCTTTATGGATTATATGATGTTTTATTTGCTTTTTCATCTATAATTACTGATATTTTCACAAGTTTACTGTTCTAGAAAGGTTACTTCATGTTACTTTACAACTTTCTTACAGTAATCAAGTCATAATATAATTTAGGTGAGTGATTAATGATTATATTATATTATTATTAAGACTAACAGGTGGTAAAACTTTTTCCCTCAGAATTATGGCAAAAACCAGAAACAAGTGTGAAGTCTGGTTGGTCGGACAAGTGCTGGAAGAGGGTTTTTCTGAGAAGCAGCGTCCAACTAACAGTGATGTCCTTAAACGTCTTTTTTATCACATTAAGGTGGGAAAGCAAAATGTCTCTGTAGCTTGCGCAACTGTAGCCAACAAAGTTATTGCTATGTGGGAAAAAGCCTCCTTAATTACATCCCACAAGCCTTATATTGTCTCAAAGCTTAAAAGGCTTTACAATAAGCATGAAGGGCTGGTCAAGAACCGAACTCGACGAACTCCTACCCAAGAGAAGAATGAAGCAGAATTTGTCACCAGCTTAAATAAGCTTTTCGATGTAGCTCATTCAGAAGTGGAAACAGAAATAAAATTGCAGGAGGATAAAGATTTTCTTAAGGATCAAAGGAACGATCGGAAAATGATTATGGGTCCAGAAGACAAGGAGTTTTCAAGAAAGGCAAAAGCACGACAGATAAGCATGGAAAGAATGGAAAAACTTCGCAGGAAATCAAAGGAAGAAATGAGGCAATTGACAAAGGTTGTGGATCTCAACCAATGTGAAAATTCCGGTTCAGGAGGAAGTGAAGAATCATCTGGTGATGAATTGTTCTACAGATCACTCTCATCATCATCTTCAAAAAAGGAGAAGCTTGAACCAGGTGTAATTGTTAGGGATAAAAAGTTCTTGGCTGCTCTGGACCGCACAGGAACATCTGCAAGAGCTGCTATGCACATTGTGGCACCTGCCCTTTCAGCTGCTGGAGTGGAAATTGAAGAGATCACACTTTCATCATCCTCTATCTACAGGTCTCGGCGATTAACACGGATGCAGATGGGAGAAGACATTAAAGCCAGTTTCCAACCAAATACCCCTTTAATAATTCATTTTGATGGAAAGCTTCTTCCATCCATGCATGGGGGTAAGATTGATGTAATGCCCATTGTTGTGACTGGTGCAGGCGAATTAGAAAAATTACTGTCTATTCCAAAGCTTATTTCTGGAACGGGAGAAGAAATGGGGAGAGCAGTTTTAGATGTCTTGAAGCAATGGCCACAAGTAAATGAGTGGGTAGCAGGCCTTTGTTTTGATACTACTGCAAGCAATACAGGTATCCATGCTGGGGCTTGTACCATCATCCAAAAGGCCCTTCAGAGATCACTCCTTTTTCTGGCATGCCGCCACCATATCCACGAGCTTCTTTTCACTGCAGTTTTTGACATGTTTTTCTCTTCTTCGGGTCCACAAATTCCCTTATTCAATCGATTCAGAGATTGTTGGGATAACATTGATCAGCAGAATTACAAGCCCTATGAACCCAATGATCTCACCTCAGAATCTTTAGATCATTGGATCTTGAAGCACAGAGACAAGCTTATTTCTTTCATCAACTCCAAACTTCAAGAGGGCCACACTCGAGGTGACTACAGGGAATACTTAGAACTTGCACTTATCTTCCTTGGTTGTCCAATGCCTAAAACAAATACAGGCTCTGATAGCAGATTCCACTACCCAGGAGCTTACAGCAGAGCTAGATGGATGGGAAAGGTCATCTATTCCTTAAAAATTTACTTATTTAGGAACCAATTCCTTCTCACCCCTCATGAAAAACAAGCTCTGATACGAATAAACGCCTTTTCAGTGACAGTTTATCTTCAAGCTTGGTATACATCTCCAGTTGGAATTGATGCTCCAGCAAATGATTTGGCCCTCCTCAAGATGCTACATATCTACAAGATCCAGGTTGATAAGGAAGTGGGTGCTACAGCCCTCAAAAAACTTCAGAACCATGGTTGGTACTTGAGTGGGGATCTTGTAGGATTTGGCTTTTTCTCAAACCTCGTGACTGAAGATGATAAGGTTCTAATGCTCCACAACCTTCACCACGCGCCTCCTCGAAAAGTGAGGGCAAGAAAGGTGGACCCCCGAATGTTGCAAAACCCCAATGACTTAAAGATTATCAGTTTTGTCACCTTCAAGTGTTTGAAAATAGAAATTCCCAAGAAACTTGAAGACATTGAGGAGCACCGTAATCGGGTCATGGCAGTCAAAGTAATCAACGACTGTGCTGAACGAGGAGTCAAACTGGCTACAGAGTTTAATGAGAAGCTCACAGAGAGTGAGGAAGAGAGACAACTGGCCTTTCAAATCATTGAAAATCAGAGAAAGGAGGTCCCTCAGCCACTGAAATCCCTATACAGGAATACCTCGGATAAGACGGTTAATTCATTCCGCCGACATGCCGCACTGTTCGAAACATGTTTTAATGGGAAATACTGTAGGTCGTTCCAAGACATTTTAAATTACGTTTTTGGATGATTATTTTCGATAATTATAATGATTTAACATGTTTAAATATGAAATAAAACAATAAGAATGCAAGATCACCAGTTGAAAATTCTTTTGTAGGAACGTCTTCTGCTTCTGCATCTTCCTCTTTCGCTTCTTCTTCTTCATGAACTCGTTGTTGTTCTAGATTGATTAGAGTTTCATTGTCTAGATCTTTCGAATGCGATTCAATGCACTCGATAACATTTGGTGCATCAACATTTTCGAATCCAAGATCCTTCCCAATGCTAACAATGTCGGTTGCAACTCCTGCAATGTGATTTTCGAAACCACGAAAATCAGTTGCACAATGTGGTAGAATATTTTTCCACACTGCTCGCATATTACTCGCAGTGACTTCAAGCCACGCTTGATTGATGTTTTCTATAACATTTCTGATGTTATAATTTTTCCAAAAACTTGTAGTATAGACCGCGCGCGGGTTGTTTGAAACTTAATATATCGTCGCACTGACATTCCTTTTATAAATATCCTAAATATTACATTAAATAATTAATTTTATATTATAATATTCAATCCGTCCTATTGCGAAATCCGTCCTGTTTGAAACCGTCTTATCCGAGGTATTCCTGTATTCTTAATCAATATATGTCTTAAATAGAATTTAAGTCGCTTTGTTTTAAAACATATTTTTCGTTGTCTTATATTTGCTCTAATTATCCATTAATGTAAAAGAAGTGCCATCTGAGGGGTGCCTTTTTATCATTCAAATAAAATGATATTTTGTCTATTTGTTTTTCTTCCTTTATATAAAAAAATAAAAGTGTGTGCGTTTATCAAAAATCAATTTGAAAAATTACCATATAATCGTGAAACGGTCTAATATGCAATGATAACGAAAACAAAATGATAAGAATGAGAGAAATTCTTGGAGGAGGACAACTACAGTCTTATTACTTATGGCTGTTCAGCACACCATCTAAACTTGGTAGAAAAAGATGTCTCCCCAAAATCAGTTCCAAAGCATGTTGTAGAAATTAACAAATATTTCCAAAACCATCACCAACCTCATGTAAGTTAAAAACAAATCCAATAAATTAGCTACTGTCAACTTTACTTTTATGCATTAGCACTGTCACCAGTATGAATCCTAATTCACAACTCATTAATAAGTTGCATAGGCTATTTATTTATGCTGTCAAATCCAGCAGTATTTGTAATAAAAATTTATATTTTAGGGTTGGTTAATGGAGAAAGGAGTTATGATGCCACAACTCCCAATTATGAAACCAGATGGAATTCTCAGTTAAAATGCATAAAAACCTATTTGTCAAATTACTCTCTATATATAGAAATAAGAGGAGAGCATATTGAAGACATTGATCACAACATCGGAAAATTGATAGATAACTTATCTATACAGAGAAAGGCACTCAATTTACAGTCACAACTCTTACTTGTTGGAAATGCTCTAGATAAGGTGTGTTTATATTATGCAATGAAAATTACTTAACTTTAAATACCAATATTAATTTCAAGATATTTTATAGACTTATAGTACACATTTTATTTATAGAATCCTGTACTAAAGCACTACTAATAAATAATTAAAATATACTTCATTTTGTGTTGTAACTTGTAACACCAAAAAATAAATTCTAACAATGCATAATTCTAAATGTTTACAGATGTTTTCATTCAGCCATATATAACACTATAGTTTTTTTTTTTTTTTGTTACAGTTGCAGGCTGATAATACAACATTATCCGATGCTTTTGAAATTTGGCTCAATTTAATCCAAGATGAATAATTAGCTCCATACAAAGATGATATTATTAAGAGATTTAAAAAAGCTATGGAGCCATGTCATCTTTTGGCAAATATAACTGACCCAAAGTATGAAGAAAAAGGACCTAAATGCTTAACTATTATCAATATATAAAACAGGTAACTCAACTGTATAGGGAGAAGAGTTTTCTCTAATCTGAATCAAATCATCTGGCATTGCCATATTAGATAACAATTAGCATAAATTTGATACCATAACAAATTATATAATCTATATTAGCTTTATTTTTGTTTCCACACAGTTCTATTATTTTTCAGGACAAAAACTGAATAGAGTTCAAGAGGAAGAGGCTGAAGAATGGCTGATTGAAATAAATTCAGAATACATGGCAGGATATTATGCATTCCATTTAAAAGACGCACTAATTTTTCCTCCTCATTTATTCAAGGGGCATTCCAGGACAAATCACCCAAAAATTAAAAACATTTTCACCACTCCAACCCGGATTTTAATGAAAATTGACATATGGGGTTCTTCTGGGTGCTGATTTCACTGGTTCAAATAAAATAGTTCTATGACCCATAGTTTTTGAGATATGGACCCCCACTTTACCACCTAAATTTAATGGGCAATAACTCCCAAACATCTTACCATAGACCTATAAAACTATACATTTTTAGAATCAGCATGAAGAGATCTATTAAATGATACCACATTCAAATGTGTAGAACAATAATGAAAATTTCCCCTTGTTTTTATTTTTGACTCCCACCCCCCCTAGACAGTGAAATCCAAAAATTTTTTTTTCATTTATTAAACTTCCATTAATTGTTAAAAGATACAAACAATAAAAAATGTGGATATCAAGTTGCAAGATATTTTAAAAATTATTGAAAAAATATGTACATTGACATTTGTACATTGAAATTTTGACATTTTTACGCAGACTAAAATAGAGAACTACAAATGATATATTTACATCCTATGTATAACTCATATTCACGCACTCACTCTCTCAAATGTTTGTTAATTATGCTTATTTTTATTACAGATGTACTTATTTTGAGTCAAATCATATCTTATTTTTGAGATTTACAATTGTGTATTTTTAGTAATGAAAAATGGTTAGATACTGTGATGATCCTTTACAAAAACAAGAAAAAGATACACAAGAATATAAGAACCATCAGCCAATCACTTTATGATCTATGTAAATGGAAACTACAAAGGAATACTGTACTATGTAGCAACTGTAGAAAATTATTGACCCAGAGACCAGAGTCGCTATCAACATCACAAAGTGAAGAGTCTGATCACAATCAGTCTTCTGAGAATGTTATTTCAGAAAGCGATGAATATGATCCAAGTATATCAAGAAATGCCAAAGAGGAGGTTTCTCAAGTTCTAGAAAGTCTTGCTGTGACTCCAGTGAAGAAGCGTTTATACAAGTATTTAATGATAGGCACTTTTTATATTTATAATTTTTTTTATTTATATTATTTATTTATAATGCATTTACTTTCAAGACAGTTTTTCAACAGTTGCTGAAAAACTTAATGAAATTAATATGTTGACATATTAATTATTATTGTCCATATATACTACTCAAAAGAAGTTAAGGGTCAAAGGAAATTTTTTGATCATTTTTGTAAGTATGTCTTTTTAAGCCAGATAGGGTTAGAATATCCCCCTTTGGGTTGTCATTTGGACTATAGACATCACGTTATTATGGGACATGCAATCATTGCACTTATCTTTAGAAACTTTTTAAGTTAACCCAGATTTCCTTTTCATAGATTTGAAGCACGAACTTAGTCAGACTAAACTGACAAACTGCCTCGAAACACCCATTGTGACACCTCATGCACCATTTGCACGTGTTGTGCATGAGTGTCATTCCATGCATGCCAATTTTAGCAATAAAAGGGCTGAGCATTTTCCATTCATCATCACTTGAAATTTGAAGATGGTTCGACGACAACTCAGCATCCAAGACAGGGGAAGGGCCATTGGCTGGCTACAAGATGGACAAACTCAGAGAACTGTGGCTCAGCGTCTAAATGTAAGCCAATGCGTTATTGGCAGACTCTGGCAGAGGTTCAGGACAACTAATGCTGTTCAGAATCGCCCCTGTTCTGGAAGACCCCGATCAACAACAGCACGAGAAGACCGCTTCCTGATGATAACGGCGTTGCGACAGCGCTTTGTGACCGCATGGCATCTTCGGGATCAACTCAGAGCTGCCAGAGGCACCAACGTGTCTGACCAGACCATTAGGAATCGTCTGCGAGACCGAGGTTTGCGATGCCGGCATCCTGCAGTCCGACCACCGCTACTTGACCGTCACAGAAGGGCTCACCGAGATTGGTGCAGACGTCATATCCGGTGGAACCGTGGTCAGTGGGCAGAGACAATGTTCACAGATGAGTCACGCTTCTCGCTCCAGTTCAATGATGGCCGGGCTCGTGTTTATCGTTGTCAAGGAGAGAGATCTGCTGATGTCAACGTTGCTCAACATCTACCATTTGGAGGAGGAAGTGTGATGGTGTGGGCGGGGATATCCATGAACCACAGAACCCCTCTGTACGTCGTCAACGGAAATTTGACTGGTCAGCGTTATCTCAACGAGATTGTTCAACCTCTGGTAATTCCACTTCTGCAGCGGATTGGACCAGGAGCTTGGTTCCAGGACGACAACGCAAGACCTCATCGTGCCAGGGTGGTGACCGACTTCCTGCAGGAGCAGAACGTTCAGCACATGGATTGGCCTGCATATTCACCCGACTTGTCACCCATTGAGCATGCGTGGGATGAACTAGGGCGGCGAGTTCGATCACATCATGTCCCTGCCGTCAACCTCCGGCAACTGGCTCAGTGATTAGTCGCAGAATGGCAAGCGATCCCTCAACGTTATTTCCAACGCCTGATGAACAGCATGCGCCAACGTTGTCAAGAATGTGTGAATGCTAATGGTGGCTACACCAGTTACTGAAGCTTCTGCGACTTGTGTGAACATCATTTTGGGGGGTGCATGACTTTTTTTCATCAGGGTAATAAACTAGTGTCTAATCAAAAGTTTTTGTTTTGTGTTTTCTGTTCTTGAGCCATCAAAGAATTATTTTGTCATTAGTCGTCACCATTTTAGCTCATTAGCTTATATTTATATGCACAAATGTTTTTGACCCTTAACTTCTTTTGAGTAGTATACATGGTGTCAAAAGTAGCGCCCAATTTCTGTTTCTTCGGCTGTCAGATTCTTTCTGGGAAGTCATGTTGTTAATACTTGTCTTGCAGATTATTAATTTTCTTAGTTTATTTATTTTTGTTTTTGTTTTGCAGGTTATTGCTGAGAGTTTGGAAAGTTACTGAATTTGCACGAAATTGAACCATGAATTACCTTTCAATGAATCAACGCATTGCGGCCGTGAAACATTACTATAAATTTAATGAACAACCAACGATGGCGGCACGCCGTTTGGCACAGGAATTCGATATTAACCCACCCCAGGGAAGAAACATACGATTGATTGTCGAGAAATTTGAAGCAACAGGGTCGGTAGCCACTGCAAAGAAGTCCGGTCGTCCGAAAACGGCAACGAATGTAGCTAAGGCTGAAGAAGCCATCAGGAGACTGGAACAAAGTCCGCAAAAGTCAAGTTGCCATTTATCTGCAGAGTTGGAAGTGAGCCAATCAAGTGTTATCCGTATCCTTCACCAGAAAAAATGGAAACCTTACATTCCACACTTACTGCATGCCCTTCATGATGGAGATGACGACCGCCATCTTCAATTTTGCGAAGAGTTCTTAGCTAAACTTGACGAAGAGGACACAATGCTAGACAACATCTGGTGGTCAGATGAGGCATGTTTTAAGCTTAATGGCACAATTAACAGACACAATTGTGTATACTGGGCTGCGGAGAACCCAAGAGTGACAGTTGAGAAGGAGGTAAATTTACCTGGCATGACAGTTTGGGCAGCCATATCTCCATTAGGGATAATTGGACCCTTTTTCTTTGGGGGATCTGTCACTGCAGAAATTTACCTAGATATGCTGCAAACCTTCTTTTGGCCCAGGGTACAAGATCAGGACTGTTATTTCCAGCAAGATGGAGCTCCACCTTATTATGGACGTCATGTTCGTCAGTGGCTTGATGAAAACTTTCCCGGAAAGTGGATCGGCTGCCGCGGTCCAATCGAGTGGCCAGCACGCTCCCCAGACCTTACACCTCCAGATTTCTTTCTTTGGGGGCTCATGAAAGACCTTGTTTATCGTGAAAAGCCTCGTACCATTCAGGAATTGAAGGCTCAAATCACTGCAAAGTTTGAGGAAATTGATATCGAACTCTGCAGGCGTGTGTGCCACTCTATGCCTGCTCGGCTGCAATTGTGCATCGATCACGAGGGAGGGCACTTTGAAAATTGCAAGTAAAACAGCTTGGTACAGTTCCGTAATAATTTTCCCCCGAATAAATTGTTAGATAAACATGTCATTCATTTATTTCTACCTTCTTGTACACTGTAATACAAATGGCAAACAAACAATCAACTGACAGAAATCGGGCGCTACTTTTGACTCACCCTGTATATCAAATGGAGTCAAATATTTATTAATTAAAAAATTTCAGATGGTTTGGGTTCCTCAAGAATAGAAGCAAAAGCTATTCAAACAATAGAAAAAGCATGTCGTTCTTTAAAATGAAAGCTAGAAACAAGTTTAGAAATTGAGATCCCAAGCCCATCAAAAGCTACAAAGTTGGATCATGAAACTCAAAGGTATGAATTTTAAAATGATACGCTATTATTAAGTAGGAATATACCTAAACTAAAACTGAAGCATAAAAACAAAATGTAGGTATTCACCTTTGATAGTAGAAACTAGAAGCACAATTCCCTAAAGATTGGAGATCAATGGGCCCATTAAATCATTTGGAATTCATTTGGTCACAAAATAATTTTTGGTTTAATTTGACTCTATCTCAAAGAATGCTCATTTTGTTTCACTTGAAATCAATATTATAGTCCAAAAAATTTAATATGCACATGTAATGCTTTGTTTATAGCTATTATACATTCATGAATTTGTTTCAGGTCAATGATTCATCTCATGAATGAACTGGTTGAAGCTTTCCATTCTACTGACAGTTATGAGAGGAAACTCAAAATAGTGACATTATCTCCATTTACCATATCAAAAACTATAAATCTATTTCAGACAACTGAATATTTAGTAAAGAAAAGCAGAAATATAAAACAAAGACACGGAATTATTACTGAAATTGAACCCATGTCAAAAGGAAAAGTAATAACTAAAGGTAGCTACTAAAGATTCTGTTCAGAAATTTTTCGAATCAGATGAAATTAGTCATCTGTGCACAGGTACAAAAGACTGCCTGAGTATCAGAAATGAAAGTGGGTATAAAGAATCTGTGCAGAAAAGACTAGTGTTAATGAATTTGAAAGAAGCTTTTAGTCTCTATAAAAATAATCCAGATAGTCCCCAAATTGGCTTCTCTAGTTTTGCCAGCCTTCACCCCAGACAGTGTGTTTAGCTAGAGCTGCTGGTACCCATTCTGTGTGTGTATGTACATACCACCAGAATGACAAAATACAATTCTCAGCTTTGGGTGTCAAAGGGTTGGAATACACAACTCTTATGGAGAAAGCAGTGTGTGATGTCAACAACAAGAATTGTTTGATGCAAATATGTAATCTCTGTCCAAAAGAACAAGGTATTAAGAATTTTTTGCTCACTTTTCAAAGTGTTAATGATCCTGAATGTGAGGAAATAAAATATAAACAATGGGTTACTACAGATTGATGCAATATGGTTGAAAAAACAGAATCTGTAGATGATTTTATAAATTCATTAAGCACAAAAATTGTCAAACTGACACGTCATCACTTTACAGCAAAGAATCAGAGTGCATTTCTAAAAAACTTGAAGAATAATTTAAATAGCCATACAGCTGTAGTTCTTGGTGACTTTTCAGAAAACTACTCATTTGTAGTACAGGATGCAGCCCAAGGTTTTCATTGGGAAAATACCCAATGCACAGTGCATCCCTTTGTGTTATATTATAAGGAACCAGAAAGTAATGAAACAAAACATTCAAGTTATTGTTTTTTATCTCCAAATACAAAACATGACACTACAATAGTTTACACTTTTTTAAATACAGTAAACTTCCCAAATAACGGCACCCTCGGGGATTTGAGGGTGCCATTATTGCGAATTTTCTGGTCTCAATTTTTTTTAAAAATGTATTTAATGCGTAAATAAAGGGGGATAAATAAGAAATAGAGAGATAATGAATACTACTTTATTAACTGGTAAATGCACAGTACATAAATAAAGCAAAAAGAACATTTTAAAATTGAAAAAAAAAATATTCTAAATTCTCCACCATGAGTGCTTCATCTGTAGAGGGTGCATTTTCTTCAATTGATTTCTTCAAGAATTTTCTTATGTCACCTTGTTGCGCGGATTCTTGTTTTTTTGTTAACATCGTGTTTTTAAGCATATGTGCTTGCATTACTTCTTGCATATTGAAGCTTGGATTTTGTTAAAAAAAAACTGAGAACCGTGTCCATGCACGATTGTGAGGCGGCCCAAGTTGTTCATTTTTGTGTTTTCTTCTCAGTAACTTTCGGAGACATTGCGAGAGGGGGTGTATTCACTTATAATTTAATGTTATAAATGTAGCACTGAGTGTTCCACGTGTTGTCGGTATAGAGTTCACTTTCAAAATGGCGCCGGATGTAAACAAAGTCATGTGCGCTGCCATTTTCTTTACTGGACGACAATTTTTAAAAGTGCCATTATCTCGAGTATTCCGTTATTTTGAGTGCCATTATTTCGGAAGTTTACTGTACACTCATACCTATTATTAGAAAATCCCACCTTCAGATATCAATAAATTACATTATTTTACTGACAGATGTGCAGGACAATATAAAATATAAAAATTGTTTCAACTTTGTTAACATTTGTAAACATGAAGATTTTGGGCTGGAATGTGAGTGGCATTTCTTTGCCATAAGCCATGGTAAGAGCGCATGTGATGGGATTGGGGATACAGTGAAAAGATCTGTAGCCAGAGCAAGTATGCAGAGAACATTCGCAAATCAAACAACACCAGAAGATGTGTTTGAATTTTGTTCAAACAATATAAGTGACAGCATAAATTTTTTTTTAATAAATTCTGAAGAAATTGAAGCTATGGAAAAAATTTTAAGTGACAGATATGAAAAAAGTATATGGCTAACAGGAACACAAAAATTCCACAGACTTGTACCTATTAATGCAAATAACAAAAACATTTGAATTATCTTCTGATGAAGTTGGTGAGGTGAAGATTATAAGCAAAGCTTTTCTGGGTGAAGATAATGTTGAAGTTAATCCGAAAATAGGAGAGTACATAGTTTGTACTTACAATGATCAGAAATGGTTGGGATTTGTACCAGGGCTGTGGAGTTGGAGTCAGGAGTCGAAGTCGTGGAGTCAGTCAATTTTGAGTGGAGTCAGAGTCGGAAGTGCATAGTTGGATGGAGTCGGAGTCGGTGCAAATCCTTCAATTATAACCATAGCAGCCTAGGCCTAGGCCTAGCTCAATTTTATGAATAAAATAGATTTAACTTAATGTTTTAATATATAATATAATATATAAATAATATATAATATATAAATATATAAATAATATATAAATATAGTTGCTTATAATTAATAAGGATTATAATTAATTAACATAATTAATAATAAGGAAATTTAAAAATTTTGTACTAGCAACCCTAAATCTTTTTCAGATTTTTAGATTTCAATTTGATAATTTTGATAAGCATCACTGAAAGAAGATTTAATGGAAGCGATCCTTTTTTTAACAACAAATTCAGTTTAGGTTAGTACATTTTGTTACGGATGTTTATAATAATACAAAAACATCATCTTAATTTGCTAAACCAATAATAATCTTATTTTGTTTAAGTTTCAATCAGTTTGTATTTTGGGATTTATTGTAATTTTTGAATAAAGAGAAAAAAAGCCATTAAGGCATAGTTACAGCCACTAAGTAACCTGATGAGTCATGTGGTGGTGACGAAATGCCTTGTTTATGAATCTCCATTGGCCTAATAAAGCTAATCGTAATCAATTTGGCCTTAACATTCATTCCATTGGAGTCGGAGTCGTAATTATACAAGTCAGATTTCTGGAGTCGGAGTCGGAGTTGGCAAATTTTATCACCGACTCCACAGCCCTGATTTGTACATTCCTATAGAGGAATTTGATGACTTTGAGGTTAGCTTTTTGCACCCATCAGGATATAGTGTTTACTATTACTTTCCACAAATTAGAGATACATGCCACATATCAAGAGGTAAAATTTTAGGTTTATTAAGCACACCAACTTTAAAGCCAGGAACAATGCGTATTCAATATGTTTTCCCAGAAAATGAGTTGAAAAAATTCATGTAATTATGAATTAACTTTATGTAATATGTGTCCAAGCAAGGACCACAAAGTTAATCCTTTCCATTAGGCATATGGGCTACAACTGATGCTTATGCACCACGAATTTGTTTTTGCTAGAAACTCAAGAGGTTGCGCGGCCAACTCATCAAGGTTTTCAAGCACCTTTGTGGGTTCAACGATGTCAATTTTAGAAGCATGTTTAGTTTAAATGATAACCCAATTCACAACAATGGTTGGAAATTGGATTTGAACCGGTTTAGCACTAGTGTGTGTGGGAATTACTTTACCTACAAGATCTGTGACACATGGAACAGGCTACCTTCAAAAGTTGTGAACAGTTCTTCTGTGGATCTGTTCAAGGTTAGACCAAATCTTGCACACTATTTGAGGGTGTAGGAATATTTCCCTGACACCCATTGCCATTGGCACCTCCTCGGTATGGGCTAAAAGGCCTTTTGAGTCTCTCTCTCTCATATTGATCGTAGAGACTACGTTGGAGAGTTCAAAATTCCTGGGTATAGAATGTTTTGCAAAGACCATACCAGGGGGGAAGGAGAAGGGGTACTAATATACATGAGGGACACGTTGAGTCCGGTTGACTACCAGTTCCAGTTGGAACGGGAGCTGCTTGGTGTCAATCTGAACGTGGGAGGGACGAACTTTTGGTTAATCTTGGTGTACAGACTTCCGCATCTCCTCCTCAAGGAGGATACAACCCTGTACACCAAACTCCATAGCCTGCTAGGGGATAGGGTGTGTGTAGTTTTAGGAGACTTCAACTGTCACGGCATAAAGTAGGAAGACAGGACTGCTGATGCTGAAGGGAGGAGGCTAGTTGACTTTGCTGATGAGAACTACCTCATTCAGTGGGTCAATAAGCCTACACGAGGCAAAAGCATTCTAGACTTAGTATTCACAACTGAAGACAACCTCGTCACTGGCATCACTGTTGACGAATCATTGGGCAGGAGTGATCACGGTCTGATTAGGTTCCGTGTGTGCGGGTGAAGCGTAGTAACTCAGGAGGCAGTAAGCTCAATCTCTGGCAGGCGGACTTTGTTAGCCTCCGGGATAGCATAGGTGAGATGGGGTTTGAGGTCAGCAGCGATGTTGAGGGAGTGTGGAGTGCATTCCGGGATGAGTTTATGGTGCTGCAGTCTGCTGCCATACCCTCAAAACCAGTCACCCCTGCTTCAATGCAGCCTAGGTGGTTCAATCATGACATTGCTTCAGCTATCCAAAATAGGAAAGTAGTGTATAGGAGGGTGAAAGCCAATCGTTCCCATGAGAATGCTGAAGCGTATGTCCACCTGTGTAGGGAAGTGAAGGTGAAGGTTAGGCTAGCAAAACGTAATGAAGAACTACGGGTGGCAAGCCTCTGCAAGGGCAACCCTAAGTAGTTCTTCAGTTATGTTAATAGTAGAAAGCCCATTAGAAGCATGATAGGTCCGTTAAAGGACTGAAGCGGCGTTCTGCGGACCTCCAATGGGGACATCACCAATGTGCTTAATGAGTACTTTGTGGGAGTGTTCACCAGGGAGGACACCCACATCATCCCCGAGCCAGGCGTCAGGCACGAAGGTGCTGGCCTGGATAGTGTTCAATGTACCGCGACAGTCGTTGCCGATAGAATAGACAAACTGAGCGCGTTTAAGGCTCCTGGGCCAGACCAGTTTCTACCCAGTATTGCGGGAGGTGTGCGACCAGGTGGCTCCCCACCTGGCTACAGTCTTCAACAAATCGTTGGAGATGGGCCAGGTGCCTGGTGACTGGAGGTAAGCCAATGTAAACCCTATCTTTAAGAAAGGGGATCACGAAAGTCCAGGGAACTATCATCCCATTCGTCTCACTTCAGTTGTAGGTAAATTAATTATTAGAGGGGATAATAGTGGATAGGATCGTTGACCATTTGGATTCCTACAAGCTGCCTGGGGACTCCCAACATGGGTTTAGACGGCATAGGTCATGTCTCACAAACTTGCTCAAGTTTTTTCACGTCATGTTGGGTGAGTATGATAAGAGTAGGGCGATTGATATACTTTATCTCGACTTTCAGAAAGCCTTTGATAAGGTACCTCACTGCCAGCTAATGGCGAAAGTCTGTGCGCTGGGTATCGGTGGGGAAGTAGGTAGATGGATTGAAAACTGGCTGAAGAATAGGCGGCAGAGGGTTATAATTAAAGGGGCTAGTTCGGGTTGGGCCTCAGTCACTAGCAGGGTTCCTCAGGGTTCCATTTTGGGGCCACTGTTGTTTATCATTTACATAAATGATATAGACGGTGGCATCATCAGGCGGATCGCCAAATTCGCTGATGACACCAAGCTTGGGGCCAATGTTCGGATGCTAGAGGTGACTGAGCAACTGCGTGTAGACCGAGGTAGGATAGGAGACTGGTCCAAAAAATGGCAAATGCCATTTAACTTGGGTAAATGCAAAGTGATGCACATTGGCTACGCTAATCCCAAATCAGACTACTTGATGTTGGGGAGTAATATCGAGGCGACTGATTTGGAAAAAGACTTGGGTGCGCCCTTAAGTTTACCAAACAGTGCGTAGAGGTGGAAAAGAAAGCCCAGAAGCTGTTGGGTTATATCAGGAGGCAATTTCAGTTTCGGAACAAGGAGATTGTGCTCTCTCTGTACAATTCCCTGGTTTGGCCACACCTGGAGTATGCTGTGCAGTTCTGGTCACCCGCCCTCAGGAAAGATATTGAGAGGCTGGAGCGAGTGCAGGCGAGGGCCACAAAGTTCATCCCTTCCGTTAGGCATATGGGCTACAATTGACGGTTAAGCGCCCTGAACTTTTTTCGTTGGAAACTCGGAGGCTGCGCAGTCAACTGATCGAGGTTTTCAAGCTCTTACGCAGGTTCAACGATGTCGATTTTAAAAGCATGTTTAGTTTAAATGATAACACAACTCGCAACAATGGTTGGAAGTGGGATTTGAAACGGTTTAGGACTAGTGTGTGTGGGAATTACTTTACATATAAGATCTGTGACACATGGAACAGGTTACCTTCAGAAGTTGTGAACAGTTCCTCCGTGGATCACTTCAAGAAAAGGTTAGACCAAATCTTGCACACTATTTGAGGGTGTAGAAAATTTTTCCTGGCACCCATTGCCATTGGTACCTCCTCAGTATGGGCAGCAAGGCCTTTTGAGGTACTTCTTTTCCTTGTAACTCTGTGTGTGTGTGTGTGTGTGTGTGTGTGTGTGTGTGTGTGAAAAAATTCTGCTGTTTTCTTAATAATTTTAAGTGTGGAAATTATGAAGGATGCCCATGAAGCATGGATATCACGTTCAAATCTCTACAAATGATCCAGTTATGATACCTATATTTTATTTTTTCTAGAAAGAATTTCATGTCATAATTTTCTTTCATGTAGACAGAGGCCAGTTGATTACAATTATGTAGTAAAACAGCTTTTAAACTTGACTTTGAACTGTCAATGAACAATCTCCACTCTTTTGGATCATAGTCTTTGCCTATAGTATTCATAAGACCAGTTATGTCAAAAAAGAATACTAGAGAACCATCCAGAAGTATCGAACAAATTCTTGTTCTCTGCTCTTGTACCAGGAATATGAAGTTCCAGCAGCCAGTAAATTTCTTTCAGCCTGGGTGCCAAGAGTTGGGTAGCATCTTTCTGTAGGTCAAGTTTTCATACAAGATCAATCAGTTCTGCCTGAATGAATAACTGTGGGTCTTTAGAAGTCTTATCATCAATTTCAAAGTCACTGTGATTGCTAAGTTCGGCATCAGAGTCAGAAACTTCATCAAATTGTTTGGGGCATGCAGGAATAAGGTAGGTTGATTTTCCGCATTTTTTTAGATATTGACTTTGGACTAGTCAAGATAGTCATGGCTTAATATGATAATAACTGACAAAAAATTTCAGATCCCTAGCTTTAACCATTTTTTGAGGAAACTGTTTCAAAAATCGTCAAAAAATCGTACTGAAAAATACAGCATTTTCACAATTTTCGCCTGAAAAAATCATGGTATTTTCATAAAAAAAATCCTGAAAAAAGTTACAATTTTATTGAAAAAAAGTAAAAAAAATATGTACAGATCCCAAGATTATCATAATTTTCACTGTAAGAGCCCTTAGAAGCAAAGGAAGGCCTCATCTGGCAGCTTAGGGCTTTGGCCAGAATGTGTTTGTGCCTTGATTCGAGTCCATAAATAGTATGGGAAGCTTCAGATGTCAGCTTCATGGCCTTTTCAACACTGAGAATGTAAAGGCAGATCAGGCAGCTCCAGCTTGGTGCCATTCAACAATGCTTCTTGAAGCTCCTGGTCAGAAAAGTCTCCTGTGAGAGCAGGTTCACAGATGCCACTTTGAGAAAGGTTGATTAGTTCTGACCAGTGGGTAGCTTCAATGTTGATGGCTGTGTTCTTTTTCAGCCTCTTCTTGGCTGGCTTCCCACTTCTGAAAGAATAATAAATTTATTTATTTTTTATTCCAGTTTAAGATTTAATCCCTATTAGTCTCAGAATTGCCAATTTAATTTAACTTAAAATAAAAAAAACAAAATACCTGAGTTCTATAAATCCCCATAATCAAATTTTTTTTTCATATTTTTTAAAATTAATAAATGCTTACCTGATGGACAGAATTTTCTTGAGAGTAGCTTCTCTCACTTCCAAGTCATCAGACTTCATCATGGAGTACAGCACATTCTTGGGCAGCAAGGCAAAAGCATTGTACTTCAGGTTCTTGAAAGCAACACCCTGGATTTCTTCAGACTGCTGCTTGATCCTCTGGATCATGTTGAAGATGTACAGCTGCTGATTGTGGAACTTGCTGTCCCTTTTGATCTCAAACCAACTGACTGCATACACTTCCACAATGAACTTGATGGCCTGGTAAAGCTTATCCTGCAGTTATGGAGGGTAAGCACCTCTGGTCCACAGACACATCAATCTAATTGCCAAAGTCAACCATCTTGCATGGTTTAATGGTCCAATTTTCCAGGCAGCAAATCTTGGGTTGACTTTGCCCCTGGAAATTCCAAGCACTCCAAAAGAAGCCTCTGGTTGCTACTGAGATCATTCAGTGTCTCCTCAGCAAATTCCATGTCATCCAGGGGTCCACTGAGTTTGGTGAATTCCACTTGTGGCAGATCTTGGTAGTCAATTTCACAGTTTTCCCAGCGGACCAGTGAAAGCAGTGGGACTTTTGGTACTGCCATCAAGATGCTTGAAAATAGCTCTGAAAGGAAGCTCATTCTGATGGAGTGAACAGCCAATGGTGTGCAATTTCCGCTCAATTTTATTTTCCAGAGCTGTTACAAGGCCTCCCTCCCAGCCAGTGTTTGTATTTGTGTTGTCAAGGAGGACAGCTTTCAGGGTATGAACACTGTTAAACTCCTCCAAGACACTAGCAACTTCTTCACCAAGAACTCCAGTCACACCTTTAATTGGGATGATCCTGTGAGTAAGATATGTTCCACTTTCAGTTCCCGGCTCCTTTGTGAAAGTCAAATGGTGCTCTTGTCCCTTTCCTTTCTTCAGCTTAGTCTCCCCATTTTCATCCTTAACTTCTCTATACAGCAAAGTGTCCTTGTCAACTTTCCCATCAACCCCAATACAGACTAACTTCTCCAGACCCTCATTGTGCTTTTCATCACTTTTCACTTTCATTCTAGCTTTTTCCCTGTCCATTTTCGATTTATCAATTATTATCTGTTTCACATCCAGGCCAGGCTTAAGCAGGTCCATAGCTTGTAAGTCCAGGAGGAAGTCATTAGCAAGACTTGCCCCAAGATTGGAAGAAACATCACCCCTGATCAGTTCCATGGCATATCTGGGGGTTTTCAAAAAGCTGTAACCTCCACTTGGGTGCCTCCTTGGCTCGAACTCTTCAGCTTCACCACCAGATGGCTGAAATGAAAATAAAAAATAAATTACTAAAGCAAAAATGGGGGAAAATAGGGGGAAAAGTAGGGAAAAATATGGGTAAAAGTTGACGAAAATGGGCAGAAATAAGAATAAAGGGGGGAAAGGGGAAAAGGGGGAGGGAAAGGGGAAAAGGGGAGAGGGAAAGGGGAAAAGGGGAGAGGAAAAGGGGGAAAGGGGAAAAGGGGAAAAGGGGGAGGGAAAGGGGAAAAGGGGGAGGGAAGGGGAAAAGGGGGAGGGAAAGGGGAAAAGGGGGAGGGGAAAGGGGAAAAGGGGGAGGGGAAAGGGGGAGGGAAAGGGGGAGGGGAAGGGGAAAAGGGGGAGGGAAAGGGGAAAGGGAAAGGGGGGAGGGAAAGGGGAAAGGGAAAGGGAAAGGGGGGAGGGAAAGGGGAAAGGGGGGAGGGAAAGGGGAAAGGGGGGAGGGAAAGGGGAAAGGGGGGAGGGAAAGGGGAAAGGGGGGAGGGGAAAGGGAAAGGGGGAAGGGGAGGGAGGGGGGGAAAGGGGAGGGAGGGGGGAAAGGGGAGAAAGGGGAGGGAGGGGGGAAAGGGGAGGGAGGGGGGAAAGGGGAGGGAGGGGGGAAAGGGGAGGGAGGGGGGAAAGGGGAAGGGGGGAAGGGAGGGGGGAGGGGGGAAAGGGGAAGGGGGGGAAGGGAGGGGGAAGGGGGGGAAAGGGGAAGGGGGGGAAAGGGAAGGGGGGGAAGGGGAAGGGGAGGGAGGGGGGGAAATTTCAGGTAAAAAGTCAGTGAAAATGGGCGAAAAAAAATAATAAATTACTGAAGCAAAAATGGGGGAAAAAAGGGGGGAAATAGGGACAAAAAGTAGGGATAAATTTGGGTAAAAATGGGATAAGATATAAGAAAAAAATATATTACCTCTCCTGATTCTCCTGAGCTGGATTCAAAAGAAATATCTTGTGAAGGTGTAGAGGCAAAAGTGGCCAAATCCACTTCCTGCTACTGTTGAATCTGGCTCTGTAATCTTTCTGCTTCAGCTACAGCCCTCTGGTCTCTCTTCACAGCAGCTTTATCCACAGATCCCAGCTGGAAAGGGCCCTTGGGTCCTATTTTGGCCCTCTGATCTCTCAAGTATTCCCTCTCCTGGAACCACCTGAAATATTAAAGTATATTAAATAGTGGATCTAAAATAAGAGATAAAATCCTGAAAAAAAATTGACTATTAATTTCTATTACGGGGGGAGGGGGGGGTGCAGGAGGAAAATGCGGATACTTATATTTTTCAATTACAAGCATTGAATTTCTTTCCATTTAAAAGGCACCTAATCGCACTAAGTTAGGCCAGTTAAAAGTTAAAAAAATAATAGCATTACCTTCTTACTGGGAGGACAAGTGCAGATTATGTGCTGTATTTGACAATTTTCTTTCTTGCACTTTACAGCATTGTCATCACAGGGACGAACAGGTAGCTTACAGGTGCAAGCAGAAATGTCAAAAAGTTTATCCAGCTTTTCCTCCAGATTCTGCTCCTGGACTATAGAGAGAGATTTCCTGTTTATCTCTTTTGCTTTCTTGAAGCACACTTTATCCACCAATTTCACTACATAATATTCCTCATACAGGGGCAGCCGCGGGTTCACTGCCTGCCAGATCTCAATCACATCCTTTGCTATCATTTTAGCAATATCATAGTGTTTCAAGTCTGGGTGGCTGTTTTGGAGGAAATAACTGTACTGAATAACTTGGCAGAGGGTAGGAGGCTCTGTTTTATCCAAAGGGGAAGGCTGGCCACTGAATTTTTTGGCACTATCACTTCTAGTTAACACTGCAGACTTCCATTTTTTACCCATTTTTATGAAATATCTGAAAATAAATAATTAAATGAACGCATCATAAAATAACTTAATTTAACACACATTTTATAGGTAAATATCATTAAAAAATACAAAATAATACACTAATAAACATCTATAATGCACTTACAATAAGTTTCAAGCATCATTTTGTTAAAAAAAGCCAAATTTTAATTGTTTATTTTGATGAAATAAGGTGCGATATTTTGTTTGTTTACATTGCGTGAATGCCGCGAGCGCGATTTTACGCGTCAAATTTGGCAATTTTACAACTTAAAAATAATTAACAATCCTCAAAAAATACAATCATTTTCACAAATATGAGTTGGGGCAACATTTTTTATACATTAATACCTTTCTATCTAGACTAGTCCAAGATCACAGTTCCAAAATCAACCTACCTTAATGCAGGAATGGGAACCATTAGTGTGGAACAGGACAGATGGCAGATGGCAATGATGGACACACAATGGATGATTTATTCTTGAAGCTGAATGCCATCATTTAACACAAAGAGAAATAACAGTCTTGGGTATGATCTTTCAGCTGATGCCAAACCATAGATATTTATAACAGAAGATACCTAAGGACTTATTTTTGCCTTGAACCCATTGCCTCAAATTTTTTCTTGAAAAATTTAGTGTATATATTTATTTTTCATTATTTCTCTTTCATACAGTATGTGTGCATTATATTAATACTTTATTTTAAATTAGTAAAATTTAATTTATGCTATGCAAGTTAAAGGCTCATATCAAATTTCACTAATTACATAATTAAAGAAGAAAGGCTATGCACAGTGGCGTACATACTCTCATTTAAAGATATTTGAAAAAGAAAGTTTCAAAAATTGATAGCTTTGCAACATTCACCACAAAAAAATCTTGATGTCATAGAATTTCAGTTATTTTATGGTTACCAGGACATGTTAACTCAAAACTAAAAACTCAAAAGCAATTTTGGCTGGCTTAGGAACATTTATATATGTCTTTATACATATGATTAATTTGTGCAAATTCAATTCTTTGCCCATAAATTGGAAATAAAATACAACTAAAGCTTTCCAAGATGCAATTCATTTTGATTCCAAATCAATCATCATCAATTTTGAGCTGACACACACACACACACACACACACACACACACACACACACACACATATATATATATATATATATATATATATATATATATATAAGCACACCGGACAAAAAATTAGTCACCCCTAATAGCACCGATAGTAGGAAGTTCAAGGTCACACAGAGGGCGCTGATGTAGCATTGGTAAGTGACAAGTAGCGGTGATGTAGCACACAGGATCAGATCTGTTTCGTGAGGTGGTGAAGAACAAAGTGTGTGTTGGTTATAGTCTGCAAAATGGGTTGTGAGGCAGACATTACTCAGTGGCAAAAAGGAGCCATCGTGTTTGGCAGAGCCCACGGACACAAAATGTCTGAAGTAGCCCAATTTGTTGGTGTCAACGCGTACTGTCCAGCGAGTTTACAAAGAGTGGTGTAGTTCGCAATCAACTGACAATCGACGGCGTAACTGTGGCCGGAAAACAATTCTCGACAATAGGGGCCGCCGCCATGTTTCTCGTCTAGTAACTGCAAATCATTTTCAAACCAGAGAACAATTGCTCCAAGAAACCAATGAGGTTCTCCAGCGACCAATTTCCGAATGGACATTGTGACGAGAACTGCATGCGATGGACATCTGGAGCAGGGTACCACGGAAGAGGCCGCTGTTAACAGCAAGTCACAAATTGGCACGTTATAAATGGGCTCAGAGGCACAAAAACTGGACTGCGGCAGATTGGAAGCGTGTAATTTGGTCCGATGAGTCCCGTTTTTGTTTGTTCTCCAATGATGGGAGGCGACGAGTACATCCCAGGTCCAATGAAGCCTTTAATCCTGAATGCGTCAAAGGTGTTGTTCAGGCTGGAAACAGAAAGTGAAGCGCAGGAATAGACACCCACGGACTCTGGCGGAACTTCGGGACCGGCTGATGAACGAGTGGCAGCAAATCGATGTTCAGTACATGCACAGCCTTGTAGAGTCTCTGCCTCGCCGGATTCGTGCGGTTATCAAGGCCAGAGGCGCCATCACACGTTATTAGGTACATTCTGAGAGGGGTGACTAATTTTTTGTCTGGTGTGCTTATATATATATTATATATGTGATGGATCGAATAACCGCAACCACAACCGCACTACAACCGCACAAAAATTCACAACCGCAACCGTAACCGCAACCGCCGTTCCATAAGTGCGGTTGCGGTTGTAAAAGCTTAGTTAATTTTAATTTTAATTTTAGGTTAATTAGAAATATTTCTTTTTTTAAAAAGAAAATGATGGGTCTCCTTATGCGTGCTTAAACGTGATGTCATACGGCTGCCGTAGTAAAATTGGTTTAAACGATGATCCTCTTCAGTGGTGGAAAGATAACGAACTAAAATACAAAGAACTTGGCTGTATTGCAAGAACATATCTTGCTTGCCCTTCAAGTAGCATTCCAAGCGAGCAGCTCTTCAGTGGAGCGGGAACGTTGTACGATGAGAGGCATTGCCGCTTGAAAGGTGAAAATGCAGCAAAAATATTATTCTTGAAATTCACACTGCCTGTCATTAAGTTTGACATCAGTTTTTCAAATGAATAATAATCCATAACTTTCCAATGGGTGGAGGCTGGGGAAAGTGGTAGGTGGGATGAACAGTGCGATGGGTCCTCGTCCCTCATCCTGGTAACACACTTAGTGCAAAATATGGTTTTAATTAATTTGACCTATTCTTTCATAATAGCTATATAAGTTTAGAATATACTTCATTTAAATAGTATTTATTTAGTAAATACCTTATGTTGAACACAAGTTTTGCAACACACAAATAGCGGTAGCGGTGTATTGCAAAACTTGTGTTCAACATAAGGTATTTACTAAATAAATACTATTTAGTATATATTATGTACCAAGTGTGGCTAAATCGCATTATAGTGGCTAAATCCAGTTAATAATTACGCATTTTTCCTAGTATATGATAACCGCAACCACAACCGCGGTTGGAAAAAATTCGACAACCGCAAACACATGCAACCGCAGTTGTGAAAAAACGACCACTCGATCCATCACTAATATATATATATATATATATATATATATATAGTGTGTGTGTGTGTGTGTGTCCCTTTAAGAAATGCTATGCACACCCCTGGTTATGCACATGAATGATTGTGCAATATGTTCAGAGTTAATACTGCGTGGCAGTTTCTTGTTCTCTGCTCCTGTACCAGGAATATGAAGTTCCAGTAGCCAGTAAATTTCTTTCACTCAGGCATAGGTAAAGAATTTCAAGATTGAAGATTGGGGGGGGGGGGGATTCTTTCGCATTTTTGCTGCTAGCAGCAAAAATAATTAAAATATTTTATAAGGTTTATATTTGGAGAAAGTTGCGTATTAGGTATAAATTCAGTGGCAGTACTGTAACATTAAAGACAATAGCAATTGAGGATGGGAATGGAAATTCTTGCATTTTCGCTGCTTGCAGCAAAAATAATTAAAATTTTTTGTAAGGTTTATGTTTGGAGGAAATTCGACATCAGTTAACTATTAAGTGGTGGTAATATTAAACACAGCAATAGACAATGTTCCCAAAATGGAAATTCTTGCATTTTTGCTACTTGCAGTGAAAATAAAAAAATTTTAGTTAACTATTAATTGGCAGTAACATTACATGGCAAAATAGGGTTGGCTCAAGTGAAGCGAGGGCCTAGATGGGCAAATGACGCAAGCCTGTCTAATTATTATTATAATAGGTTTTAAAAGCTATGATAGGCCCTATATTTATAACAATTTATTCCATTAAGAGCATCAGCTAACTCTCTCTCACAATCATCTGTACTGCTATTATTATTATTATACGTTCAAACCATTTTTCCTGAAAATCACCTGTAGCTAGAGCATCAATAAATAGAATAAATGCCTGGAACATACAAACAAAACAGATTATTGCAAGTATATGTCATTACATGCATAAAAATGGTATAAATTACATGTTTACAAAAAAAATGCAGGTGGACCAAATAGCTTTGGTGATGAAATTTCACTGGGGCTAATTGGACAGGAAGTTTCATTAATAATAACCTACAAATCACTACATTTTTATAAAAATTGCACATCTGCCCTTCAACAACAACTAATTGACAATACTTTCCCAAAGCTATTTTGAAATTGAAGCAAAACTGTGGGCACCAGGCAAGGTCTTGCCAAACATTGGTTTTTGAGACATCAGGTTTCACCAAAGGGTTATTTTGCACTGTTTTTACTACTGGTACTTCTATTCAAATGTTCCTCAAACTCACTAATTCCACTAAATAACATGAAACTCAGTCTAAATATGTAAAAGAGCTTCCTGTATCATAATCCACTGGCCAATTTTAAAATTTCTAATTTGTTAATTAATAACACTGTACAACAAATTTTCAGTTCAGAAAAAAAATGGGAATAACATTCGGCCATTCTTAATATTTCGAGTGTACTGATTCCAAATCTGAAAATAGTTTTTTTCTATCATGTCAAATTTTTTTGTAATGACTGCTTAAAATCTTCATACCAAAAAATAAGAATATATTGATAAACAGATAGGCTTTATCATATGGAACAGTTTAATTATTGCTATACTTCAACATATATGCACAAAATTAACATAAAACTCTGATATTATACTGTTTTCAACTCATTATTTGTATTTATGCTGGCGTTTGTGTGATGCTTCTGGTTGGTCACGCTTTAAATTCCAGCAGAAATCAGCCAGCATAGCAGGACTCCACTTCCATTTGTATCGGCTCTCGATTGTGGCTATATCCTGGTGGAATCTCTCCCCGTGTTCATCGCTAACAGCAGATGCATTTTCTGGAAAGAAAGAGATGTGAATGCAAAAAATGAATTTTCAATGACATCTTACATCTGAGACGTTGGTATGAGTTGATAAGTTCATCCACAAGTGCAGCATAGTTGTTGTATTTAGTCTTTCCTAGTAGACCGCTGCACACGTTTCTGAATGCACACCAGGCTGCCAACTCAACCTCATCCATCACTGCTTCAAAGTGTTCGTCTAGCATGAGTTGGCGAATTTGAGGGCCAACAAATATGCCTTCTTTAATCTTGGCATCACTTATTTTTGGGAATTTTTCCTTTAGATATTTGAAGGCAGGCTTATCCTGTTTCAACACCTTTGCAAATTGTTTCATCAGTCCTAGTTTTATGTGAAGTGGCGGCAAGATAACCTTTTCCTTTCGTACTAGTGGTTCGTGAATAACATTGAGAGATCCAGGTGAGGAATTGTCTCGTGGCAGCCATACTGAGCATGTGTAGTATTCAGACCTTGCTCGGCTATCCCACTGCCATAGGAAACATATGTATTTCATATAGCCAGTTTGCAATCCATTGAGAATAGCCACAACCTCCAAATCTGCACAGATAAGCCATTCATGTTCATTGTATTTTATACAGTCTGGAATAAAAGCAACACTGTCATACATTTCTCTCAAGATGACTGAATGAGCGATCAGAACAGAAGGCATTGTGTTCCCATTGTGTAGCAGTACACCCTTAACACTGTACAGAGATGCATCAATAAACAATCTCCACTGATTCAGTTCATAGCACAAACCCAGAGCATCGAACAGACCATGTATATCAATGCAATAACAAAGATTGTTCTTCATTGTGAAATATTCCTGCAAATCCAAGGAGAGCTTTCAGAATGCTGTAATTCGTATGTCTTCTGTCAGCAGATTCCATTCTTGTAGATGTGAGGCCAGCAGTTCACTTTGTTGCTTGGTATTAAATCACAGACCAAATCATTGAGTTCAGGCTGCGTGATGAGATGTTGTTCTTTCTTGGACTTGACTTGAGCTTCATAGCATTTGCCGTCTGATTCCGATTTGTCAGAGTCTGTGTTATCAGTCAGCATTCCAGCTGGAGAATGAGGGATGGGTATATCTGTAGAATGTTCCACAGGACGCATAGCAGAACAAAGATTTGGATAGACTATAGCCTTTTTCCCTTTTCTGTTGCAACCTGTAATGTGAGACAATAGACATTGCATTGTTGACTACTTAAGATAGCATAATTGTGTAATACATTATGCAGAGCAGGATATGCTAAAATGTGCTAAAAACACCAAATTTGACGTACATTCAGAAAAATAAAAGATTCAAACCCTGTGATGTTTGTTAAGCAGAAATAGCAATCAGTTGAATGGTCCAGCAGCTCTCTCCATACCATTGGGACACCAAATCCCAGATCAGGACAGGTGCCTTTGAACCACGCAGATAACGAGCTTGTACATCTCACACAGCAGATATGAGGCACCCAGTGCTTGTTCTGATCATCAACTTTGCATGCGAAGTATAATTCATAAAGCTTTTTCACATGAGAAGTCAACTTCCTTTTATACTGTTTTAATGTTAATGTCCCACAAATATAACAAAAACTGTCTGGTAAATTTTTACACTCTCTAGGCATTGTAGCATAATATCAATAAAAACCTGTAAATTAAGAAAATGATAGATCAATTTGCAATTTCACACAATATAGATGTTGTCAGTGAAATATACATAATTTGATAGCTGTTTTTCAATAATACTCACTTATAGCACCACTTTATGATAAAATACGGCTGACAATTTTGTTTTAAATGATTAATGAAATTTTTTTTTCATAAAATCAAAGTGGAAACACAGAGCCAAACACCACCACAGTACGACTGAACAAAATGTAAAAGATGTGTTTAGAGAACCAGTGGTTCTCAAAATGATACAATGAAATAGGGTCATTTTCATAAAATCAGTGGGTGATACAAATAAATGAGTGTTATTTTCGCAATCTACGCATATAATTAGCCATAAAAATGACAATCTCATTTCCATTTTTTTTTTTTCACTGTTATATGGTACAGTATAATTAATTGAGGCAAACTGATTAGCCCTGGACCATTACCCAGACCAATGCTAGGCTTGTCGACTGGTGACCAATCAGAGCATTTGTTGTCATTTGTACAACAGTGATATCTTATCATTTATTTATACAGTAAACCCTCAATTTAAAAGACTAATAGCAGGGAAGGGGTGTCCATTAATGCCAGCAGCCCATTAAATCCAGATGTTTAACAAACTTATATACGTACTGTATCTAATAGCAGCAATAAAAACACTAAAACATCCAATAACACCATACAGTATATACGTACTGTATATTATGAGCACCAGTAAACAGAAAATACACCAACTATAATAAAATACCCCATGAACTTTATGTTCATGCGCTTTGCTAACGTATTTGAAGCAGAGCAAAGTTCAATGCCACAAACATTTATGTCACTAGTGTGTTGCTGCACATACCACTTATATACAGCTTCCTCAAGGTTTTTATCCTGTGCCACTTTCATATGTCAGGAATGTCAGACAGCAACTGTTTCCAAAGTCTGTTGAATGGAGGTCTGTTAAATCGTGTGTTTAGGCCTACTGTAATTCTATTTGCTACAGGTTTACATATGTATTATGTAATGATTTTAATTTGTACTTTCAATGATACAATTTTGCAAAAGACGTGAAATCGTAGCTTACTCATACATATCCCCATTGACACCATGTATTATAGTATTTGATATGTACAAAATTTAATGTGTACAAATTTCTCATAAATGCATCCTTCATACATACTGAGGGATTGCTGTACTAGATAAAAATTATCATGACCTAATTGTTGCCATGCATATTGTCACCCTTCTACCAATAATGTACAAAGCATAACTAAGCTTAAATTTCCATAAATCTTGGGGAAAATTATATTTTTCAGCACAAAATACAAATGGTAGATGGGTGCCTGGAGTGCAGGTTTGATTGTGTGTGCAGTTCAGATGTACCATGTGGTAAGTGCTGCGTAATTTGATGGTTTTTACCAAATCACCTGAAGTTTGTCTGATATTGTGACATGCAAAAAAATAGCCAAATTACTGCGATAGCTGAAATACCTAGTATCAATTTAGCAGGGTCTGAGTGTACTATGTAAAGGGCTTTTGCAGATACTGCTGCTAATAAATGTATAGGCATAGCCTTGACTAATCATTCTCATTTATGTCTTTCAGGTATAATGGCTACTACCAATCCATTGGATGAGCATTATGAAGTACCGTAGCTATACAGTATCCTAGTACAATTACAGTAGCATGAATTGATCCAGCAGTTCCTTAAAGAATCTGGTGTCAACCAACTGGTCACTGTGCATCTTCTGCCAGGATTCTAAGGATAAAAAGCTAGCACCTCCTGCTGAATCTAGATGCCAAAATGCTGGTGTGGGGCTGGAGTTTTTTTTCAGAAATGTCTGGATGTATGATACACCTAATGCTTCAAATTTTAGGTGTATTTTCAAAATCATAGATGTTTCATTATATATATGAGGGGTCCCGTGTCTTAAGGTGAAAAAAGTAGTTCGCTTCATAAGGTTTTCAACCATACTTCTAGTGTCGTAAGGTCATTATAACCCAAACCACGCGATAGAGAAAGGGTGAAAATAGTGATATCCATCAAAAACACGTTTTTGCCTGTGGTGCCACTTAGGTACCTTAAGACATGCGACCCCTCATATATATATATTTTTTTTTTTTAAGTTCGGGAAGAACCGATTCGCCTCTATTTAAAAGGGCATATCTCGGCGGAAAAAATATTATATATATATATATATATATATATATATATATATATATATATATATATATATATAAACCATTAATATCAACTAATATCAACTATCTTATTTTCTTAGTACTTACTAACTGGTAAATGTCAAAATAGTTTAAATAAGTTGTTTTAGATGGTTTAGTAACATATTATTCTATCAATTCATAAGTTTAACAGGTCTAGCAGGCCAGCAGCACTGGCATCAAGCGCACATTAGCAGCTGATGAGGAAGCTTCTAACAGTGGCTGCATCCTCCAGCGCCGGACACGTCAACGCAAAGAACAGGTGACATTAAACCGAAACATCAACACGCTGATGGCCAAACTTCCTCAAATTTCCATGCAGCTGGCTGTCTATGGTTGACCAGACTGGTAGTCGACATCCTGTTGCGTGGCATGGTCAGAGTGCCAATCAGCTCCCAGGGCCAGACCTATTCTCAGCGTGCTATTTTTTCATTTACAGGGAGCAATTGCGTGCTCCCCAGACTACTCTTACTCTCTGGCGACATTAAGACTAATCCAGGCCCCACTACAACTTACACATGTCACCATACACAAAGACAGACACAATAGCACCATGAGACACATACAGAAGTATAATATTAACATATTACAGTACAACGTAGATGCCCTAAAAAAAAATCATACAGCTTAGAGAATTTGTACACAAACAAAATATTCACATAGCACTTATACAAGAAACAAAACTAAAACGCACACACAAAACACCCATCATCCCTGACTTCACACTAATCAATATTTACATTCCACCAGATAGTTCACCTCAGGTGCCAGCCAATTACAACCCACAGTTACACAATCTGGCCTCTCTCACTAATGTCATCTTAAGAGGAGACTTCAACACGAAAGACATTAGTTGGTACCTGCACAACCAAAGCAACACCAAAGGCACCAATATAGCCACACAACTAAACAGCCTCTTCATTCTTAACAATACAGAACATACACACATACCACATCAAGGAGGATACTCAAACTCCTCCTCAGACATAATGTTCTGTTCCCCCTCACTAGCAACACACACTGGAGAACAGAAAAATAACAAACTGTCATCAGATCACCTGCCCATCATCATTACAACACATTCTACACTCTGCCCCAACAGCCTTAGGTACACTTACAGAAAGTACAAGAAAGCTGATTGGGAACAGTTCAAAACAGACTGAGGAACAATTCACCACATTAAACAGCACACCCATCATAAACATCAATACAACACTCAAGACATTTAATCAGATCATCAATAATGCAAACAAATACATACCCGAGGGCAACATTAGGAAATACAACCCAAATTACACGAGAAATAGCCCACCTCATAAGGCAACATCATAACCTCAAACATAACACAAACCATAAAACAGCAGCTACAATAGCTCAACACAGAAATAAACAACAAACTTCAGGAAAACAAACAAACATTTAGGAAATTCATAACAACATTAAACCACTCCACAGATACATCCAGGCTATACAAGACTATAAACAGCATTACCCACTCTAACAGCGGCATTCACAACTCACAGGTGGCGATCTGTCGCAGCCAAAATAATATCCCAACATACACACAACAAGCTAACATTCTAGTTAATCACTACGCAAAGATAATTCACTTAAACAGAGACAACAACTAGAAATACGCAGACAGACAAACAGCCAGACACAAGAAAACCTACAGACTCGACACAGCCATTACACCCTTCAATACAGACCAGACCACCATCATCATCAAAAACATTAAGAATTCAAAGGCTACTGGACCAGACAACATATCTAATATATACCTTAAACACTTGGGCCCACAGGGAATACTAGCTCTCACAAATATCAGCACGTATTCATACCAACACTGTATTATTCCTGACTTATGAGGATGGATGAGAAAACACCTCTGGGAAAGTTTTATTTGAATCAGTTAATTTGTAGGGGTAGCACATGACACTTGAAGTTTTGGTATAATCTGAAAATCACAGCAAAGTTAATCTTGGTGACAGTACATGACTATTAGGGTAACTAACAATTCCCTCTGCACCTCATTTGATCTTTGTTTTCTCGCCCAGTTGCCAGGCTGACTTCAGTGGTTGAGGAAACTGCTTCCTGTAGTTAGCAACAACTTGCAGGAGATACTGCAGTTGTTCCTCATTCCTGGTGTGGCAGCCGTTTTATTCATTAATGAGAGCAACCCCCCCCTCTGCATGATCGTTCACGACAGAGAGGTTTGCCACTGATTTCTTCGCTATTTGGTAATCAAGATCACTGTCCCAATCCCGCACCTCCTTCCTCAGGTATCCCACACCTGACCCCAGAGACAACAGCAGTCTTTTTGAGTTTGCTGTTGCTAGTGACTCGATTGAAGCCCCCTCAGCAACACCTTTCCTTCTCTTCTGGCAATCAGGCTTTCCTTCAACTTCCTCCATCACCTTCACCATTGCTGTTTTAGTCTCTTCAGACACCTCAGGATCGAAAATCGCGAGGCCCACCATCTCCTCCGAAAGATACCAAAGATGACCGCTGAGTTTTTTTAATGCCACTTCCAAAATTTTGGGGTCATGGTATTCCCGAAGACTCTGCAGAAGACTGAGGTCGCTGCGAGGGCGCAGCAGCAGCTATTGGCGCTGTCATCCATGCCTGCAGGTAGATGGAAACAGCGAAGACACTGACATCCTTAAGACACTTTTGCTCTCGTGGAGTGAGGGCTGGGATTTGTCCCCTGAACAGCCACATCTTCAATGAATAGATCACCTTAGATAACCATCTGGCTTGGTGCATGGGGCCAGGTCGCTTGAAGGTGTAGTTGTCAATGCTCCCTCCCAAGAAAATGATGGACAGATCGAGGAATTCCTGATAGTCATCTCGAAAGGATTTTGAGGAGTGTTTTTCCTCAGCAAAGCGGATAATCCAATCTCTAATGGGGGCCAAGAGTCGATGCACCTCTTCATCATCCCATCCGGTGCCGTATGTTCCTGTGTCAATGAAGGTCCATTTGCTCTGAAACCTGCTGAACAATGGAACATCAGGTCCACTCGTTGGGCCATAGCAAGCAGTGAAAACTCCACCGATCATCACTTCCATGATGTGATGATGGCAGGCAAAATGGAGAAGGTCTTTCTTCAACTTCTGCTCCAACAACACACACGCTCCATTCAAACGACCAGCATTGGAGGCAGTGGTGTCGAAACACATCCCCACGACAGATTCTTCGAGGCCCCAATCAGTCAATAATTCAAAAACTGCGCTGGCTTGGTGTTCTCCTGATCCAGTTGGTATTTTGGGGACTCCAAGGAGCTGAGATTGACCTGAAAAGGAGGAAATGAGCACAGGCAGCCGATCCACATGCGCATGGTCTCTGGTGTTGAGGTGGTCTGGAATAAGTTTTCCATCCCAGTGGATGATTGCAGGACCGGACTGAAAGGAAGCTTTTAGGCTACTGCAGATCATGATCCGATGTCGTTCTCTCTGCCATTTGATGGAGGTCCGGGTGATGTTAAAATTCATTGGGCTGTGGCCAAGGCTCAATGCAGTCTCTGCTATTATGTAGGTTGCCATCCTGTCCGTAGTGTGTGTCCGATCTAGGGCAGCAGCTAGATTTGATGTTATCACATTCTTGACTCTTTTCACCTGTTTTGGAGGTCACTTTCCACCTTTTGCCCATTCATCTTCGGTGGAGGATGACTCGTCAGTGACTGAGGATTCTGTTGAGGACACCAATACTGCTGTACCCGACGTTGATGCACCTTCATTGACTGCCTGCAATACAATTGAAGAAAATGGACAATTAGTGTTAACGAACAACGTAATCATTGCAATCAAATGAAAGTAGGAATTTGAAGAACAATCTCACCTTTCTCTTTCACATCTCCTCCATCTTCCTATGGGCAGCTTGTTTTTCTTTTTCTGCTGTTTTTCTGTCTACTCCCACCATGCATCCCCATCTTCCAGGCTCTCGCTGGGCCAGCAAGAAGGCCTTGTCTTCTGGGTTTTTGATTAGAGACAAGGCATCAGCATGTGCCATATCAAATAGGTTCCGAAGTGTCTCCTTGAATCCCTCTTCATTGTACACCTAAATATAAATAATAAATATATATAATATATATATGATAAATGTATTGACTATTGTACAGTATAATATGTCATACTCTCGAGAAACTATTTTATTTATCATTGATCATCCAACTCACCTGCTTCTGGCTCCTCCTCATTCGTCCTTTTTTTATTTTGATCCAATCTTGGTGAAGGTCCAAGATCTTTTGGATTCCTTTGTATTTTTCCCTTGTCGGGATTCGAGCTTTGTTCCTAAATATTTCAAGTTGACCCCACACTACTTGAGCACTTTCCTTCAACTCCTTCTTGAGATTAGTGTGGTGATGAAGGAAGCATGACAATACTTCTCCATGTGATGGTAATTTGCTTCCAAGAAGCTTGTCCTTCACTTTTTCTCCTTCAAGGAGATAAAAGCAAGAGCTTCGAACTTGAGTCATCATATATCCAACCACTAAACACAACCAATGAACACTACACCAATAATCTGTCAAGGAAAAGATGTATTACTGGAACTGGAACATAATATACAAGTAAATCTACTAGGTAGTGCAAAAGTGCAAAAATGAAGTACTGTGTGCTACCCCTAAAAAGTGATTGATTTGGGAAAAAATTGGCCAGAGGTGTTTTCTCATTCATCCTCACAAGTTACCGCCTGGCAATAACAAAAAATCAAAACTTCAATTTTATGGACCACCCTAAATTGCACACCTTCCAAAGTAACAGAAAGGCTAATCTTACAAATCACTAACCCACAAATTCCACTATCGCCTAACTCAACATGGATTCAGACCTCACCACTCAACCACAACATTACTCACTAACTTCACGCAGCACATCATGGATGACCAACTCCAGATGACCAGCTCAACATACACTATTAGCAACAATAGACATTAGTAAAGCATTTGATACTATCCCACACTTCCCTCTCATAAACAAAATACTCAACACAAGCATGCACAATAACACCAAACGGTGGCTGAGCAACTATCTTTCAGGAAGAGACTCACATGTCACATTTAATGGCAAGTCATCCAAAAACAAGCTTTTTCTGAATGGGGTCCCTCAAGGCTCTGTTTTCTCACCAACACTGTTCAACTTATACATGCATGACATTCCAACACCCATAGATAACAAGCTTACCTTATTATCATAGGGTCATTCTCTGTCAGATCAACCAGTGCCTAACACCCTCATCTCTCAGATTTTGCTGAAATTTGGTTTATAGGGAGTTTGTGGGCCCTGAATCCATTTCTGAAATTATAAGGTCAATCCGACCAACGGTTCAAGAGATATGACCTCGGGAAATTTGAGGTCACTTGCGAGGTCACTAACATTTGGCGACCCATAACTTTGGTAATAATGGTCACAATTATATAAAAGTATATATATTTAGAATCAGAAAACAACAAGGAATCCAAATATGCAAGTTTTAGAACTCTAGGTTGAAAAATAAAAAAGTTACACTGTAACCAAAATTTGAGGTCACGATTTGACCTCTGGGGTATCAAATGAGAATTTTGTTTTTAAATGTAAAAAATGAAGGCATAGGCATTGGCTATTAGAATCAGCAAAAAAAAGTTTGTTTATGTTAGTATTTTTCATGTAACTAACATATAAGTGAACACCATATTCATAAGTTGTGCGTCAATTCTACCTATTTTTTCACACTTAAGCTCATAATTTGACCTATAGAAATTAAAATTACATTTTTTTATAGATATAAAAACAAAGGCAAAAAATGTAAAATTGTATTTCACTGCTAATCTACACTGGCAATAATAGTTATAATAGTGAAAGGGGAAGACCTACTTAGAGGATTCATGTGCTAGCCTAATACAATTTTTGCATGCTCGATGCTCTCATCAATTTCTTTTTGTGGAAAAATGTATTGAATTCTGCTCCTCTTAGGGTAGGACAACTCATTACAGTTAATATATGATGTCCTGGCACTGCACATGAATCTTTGTTTGATGGATAATAATATGCACTTGATCCTGATGACCCAGAGGGATGTAGAAAGTTCACAGTGAAATCATCAAACTCTTCACAATATTCCTCCACAATTCCATACCAAACTTGCATGTCATAAATGCAGCCAACATACTCTCCTGGTTTGACACATTTTAGGTTACCAAGCATTGCAGGTTCATTAGTAAAATGACTTTTCCTTATTCTTTTCTTTTCTCCAATGCCACTTGAAATGGGATACACCATCAGTTCTTCCTTGTTTAGGGGAACAAATCTATGATATTTCTGAGTTCCAGGAATAGCCCTACTATCCTTGAATCGATGTTCCAACCGTTCTTCTGCATCTTTCAAATCAGCTGTAGTTACAAAGAAAAAATTTATCTTCTTGCTCAAGTTTTCTTCACAAAACTGAAACATGTGTTCTGGTGTAAGAATTTGCCTCTCTGTAGTTCTCTGCAAACTGGCACGAGCAGTAGCTCTTTTCACTGTTCCTCCAATCCCATCACATGCATTTTTGCCATGGGATGTAGCAAAGAAGTGCCATTCACAAGACAGACCAAAATCCTCTTCATGGTAACAGAGATTTGTGAAGTTGTATCTGTTCTTATATTGGCCAGCACATCCATCTGAGAAATAGTGCACCTTCTTCAATTGTGGGCATCTGAATTTAACATATGTCATAAGCTTCAATATGAATGAGTAAACCATTATAGTGTTGTGTTTTAGTGATGCAGATAAGAAACAGACACTAAAATGGCTAAGTTCCTGGTCTGTAGATGATCTATAATGGATGACAAAAGGGTGAAATGTACACTGTGAATTGTCCCAGTGAAACCCTTGGGCAGCATCCTGGACAATGAAAGAATAATTCTCAGAGAAATCACCTACTATAACTACCTCGCTCTGAGGTGGTAGTGTTTCTTTCAACTGCTTGAAGTACTGTGATTGTTGCTGAGCAACAAAGTGATGACGAACCATGCGGGATATTTTCATGCTTAGGGATGATAAGTATTCATGAAGTGGCTCCACCTTATCAACCATTGTACAACGGTCAACAGTCACCCATTGCTTGTAAGATATTTCATTTGGAGCTGATTTCACACTGTCAAGTAACTCAAGAAAATCCAGGACACCCTCTTCTCTTGGGCAATCATTGCAAAGTTGCATCATGCAAGTCTCTCTTCTGTACTGCAGACACTGTAATCCATAAGATCCTTGTATGAAAGACCTCTTTCTCCCAATGCAGCCAGCTGCAATTTTGGATTTTGATGGTATGTGCAGACACAGACAGAATGAGTCCACCACTACCGGCAAGCACACAATATGATGGCCGTAATTTTGCAAATGTGGAAAATCCTATTTTGGGATTCTTTTCATCATTTTTATATAGTTCAAACATCTCTCTTAAATTCCCGAGGACCAATCGTTTTTGCACCTTCATTGCACCTTCAGCACTGATAACTTTCACGCAATCCTTTTGGCCAGGACACATACGACTAACCTCTTCTGACTCATAGAATCTTCTAACTATATCTTTGTGTTCTTCAGATATCACTTAAAGGTCAAATTGATAGCTAAGATATAAAAATTCCTTGAAATGACAAGCAATTTATAAATATGGTGTTCACTTATAAGTTAGTTACATGAAAAGTACCAACATAAACAAACTTTTTATGATTGTTTCTATTAGTCAAGAACTCTGACTTTGTTTTTTATATCTATAAAAAATGTAATTTTAATTTCTATAGGTAAAATTATGAGCTTATGTGTGAAAAAATAGGTAGAATTGACGCACAACTTATGAATATGGTGTTCACTTATATGTTAGTTACACGAAAAATACTAACATAAACAAACTTTTTTTTGCTGATTCTAATAGCCAATGCCTATGCCTTCATTTTTTACATTTAAAAAAAAAATTCTCATTTGATACCCGAGAGGTCAAATCGTGACCTCAAATTTTGGTTACAGTGTAACTTTTTTATTTTTCAACCTAGAGTTCTAAAACTTGCATATTTGGATTCCTTGTCGTTTTCTGATTCTAAATATATATACTTTTATATAATTATGACAATTATTACCCAAGTTATGGCTCGCCAAATGTTAGTAACCTCGCGAGTGACCTCAAATTGCCCGAGGTCATATCTCTTGAACCGTTGGTCGGATTGACCTTATAATTTCAGAAATGGATTCAAGGCTCACAAACTCCCTATAAACCAAATTTCAGCAAAATATGAGAGATGAGGGTGTTAATTTCAATTTTTTTTGGTTGATCTGACACAGAATGACCCCATATGCAGATGACATCACACTAACATCCACCCACAACAACATCAGCACCGCTACAAATAACCTACAAACATACATAAACAGTATACAAGACTGGCTCACACACAATAGACTCAAAGTAGCACCCACAAAATCAACCATCACCTTGCTTACAAGCAACACAAAAGAACACCAGATAACTCCACAGCTTACATTAAACAACACCAACATTCCACACACTCACAGGACCAAAATACTTTGGGTCACATACCACACATCATTATCTTTTGCAAACCACATTCAGGACATTAAAAACAAATGTATGTCAAGACTTAATACGCTTAGGGTACTAACATGCACAAACTTTGGAAACAGGAAACAACATCACTCATATACAAACAATATATTTCTCTCAGTTATTGACTATGCTAGCCCATGTTAGGCACCCATTATCTCAAACACACACACAAACACCTTACAGACAATACAAAACAATGCACTTCGTATCATTACAGGATGCACTCAAACAACACCAATAGAACACCTGCACACAGAAACAAAAATACTGAAAGTGAGGGAACACAATTCATGGCAACAATGACCAACAACTAATCCACAACACCCTTGCCACTACATGTACAATCATGCACCAACACCTCGCACCATTAAGGTAACACCACAGACATTATAACCAAATACTCCATTCCATACCACATCCCACAGTACAGAAAAAACACATACACACCTAACCCACAAAGCACTGACAAGACTCAGTCCGAATGCAGTTCTAGGTGCAAAGCCGCCACCCATTAACAGGTCAGAGGTCAGCCTGAGCAGATTGGATTGAGTTAGCTTCGCATGATTCCGATGTGGACATCACCCTAGCTTACAGACATATAAACACAGACTAGACAACTCCACAGACAACACCTGCCACCTGTGCCAGGACACACCACAAACAATTAACACATTATGACAGACTGTGCCACTCTAGCACAACAATGAACACAACACATCATTAGTGCGCTGAATCTCTGGTCCACTCCGGAGAGGGTGATCGGTTACCTGCGTGCCACCAGCTTGCTCGATCAGGGCTAAACAACAACAACAACAACAACAACAACAACAACAACAACAACAACAACAACAACAACAACAACAACAACAACAACAACAACAACAACAACAACAACAACAACAACAACAACAACAACAACAACAACAACATGAAATTAATGAAGAAACTGTAAACAAAGTATTTGAGCTCCTTCAGTGAACTCCCCATGCTTTTTCCCAATTTTATTGAACTACTCATGTTCAATTTCTTTTTGTAAGGAAACTTTTTTTATGTTGCATTAATGCAATTACATTTTTGGTTAAATGTTGAAGTAAAAATATAATTTTTTTTTTTTAATATTTTGCTATAAAATATATTACTGCTAGTCCTATGTAAAATATATTGTTAATAGCCTAGGGATATATTTATTGTCTCTATTTTATGAGATATAATATGTTTTGCTTGAATTTTTAGTTAAATATTTGTATATTTTTTACTACAAAATATAAAGTGAGGTTTATACAAATTAAAAATGTTAGCTAGCCTAGCCTAGGACTTCATTAATTATGTCTAATTTTAATTTATAATGCCGCAATTACAAGTTTTATTGGGAAGTTTATTGTATTATTTTATATACCGGCATATATTTTTTTTAATAAAAGATTTTACCTGGAGGCTGAATTTGCTTTGTGATAATTCTTTAATCTTAATTATTATTTAGGTACATATTGATTCAAATTTCAAGGTTTATTTTTGAAATTTTACATGTATAATACACCTAAAATACACACAAAAAAAAAACCAGGTATTGGGTACAACACACTTCATGATGATATGAAGCAATTCCATCAGATTGGGAAGTTACCAAGCTCACTGAAACTCAATCACCTTAATGAGGGAAATGGGATCAGCACTACACTGGCAAACCATAAAGCAAAATGGCACAAGACTTGTAGAGACAACTACAACAAAACCAAGTTAACTCATCTCCAAAATCAGCAGATAGACTTTGACTCAAGTTGTGCATCAATGAGTGATGTATCAAAATGAAGTAGGGATCTCACTGACACTACAGATGACTCTCTAAAATATAATAATAAAAACCCACTCTAATAGACAGAGTTCATTTCCGCAACAGTTTTGACACCCACTGGCATCCTCTTCTGTATCCACACGAAGAGGATGCCAGTGGGCATCGAAACTGTTGTGGAAATAAACTCTGTCTATTAGAGTGGGTTTTTATCATCATATTTTGACCTTCACATAGAAAAGTGAAATCTAAAAAAAATATTTTCATTTATTAAACTTCCATTAAATGTTAAAACATACAAACAATAAAAAACATGGGTATCAAATTGCAAGATATTTTAAAAATTATTGAAAAAATATGTACATTGACATTTGTACATTGAAATTTTGACATTTTTATGCAGACTAAAATAGAGAACTACAAATGATATATTTACATCCTATGTATAACTCATATTCACGCACTCTCTCTCTCTCTCTCTCAAATGTTTGTTAATTATGCTTATTTTTATTACAGATGTGCTTATTTTGAGTCAAATCATATCTTATTTTTGAAATTTACAATTGTGTATTTTTAGTAATGAAAAATGGTTAGATACTGTGATGATCCTTTACAAAAACGTAAGAAAAAGATACACAAGGATATAAGAACCATCAGCCAATCATTTTATGATCTATGTAAATGGAAACTACAAAGGAATACTGTACTATGTAGCAACTGTAGAAAATTATTGACCCAGAGACCAGAGTTGCTTTCAACATCACAAAGTGAAGAGTCTGATCACAATCAGTCTTCTGAGAATGTTATTTCAGAAAGCGATGAATATGATCCAAGTATATCAAGTAATGCCAAAGAAGAGGTTTCTCAAGTTCTAGAAAGTCTTGTGACTCCAGTGAAGAAGTGTAAGTATTTAATGATAGGTACTTTTTATATTTATAATTTTTTTATATATATTATTTATTTATAATGCATTTACTTTCAAGACAGTTTTTCAGCAATTGCTGAAAAACTTAATGAAATTAATATGTTGGCATATTAAATTTATTAAACTTATTAAATTAATATGTTGACATATTATTATTGTCCATATACCATATATCAAATGGAGTCAAATATTTATTAATTCAAAAATTTCAGATGGTTTGGGTTCCTCAAGAAAAGAAGCAAAAGCTATTCAAACAACAGAAAAAGCACGTCATTCTTTAAAACAAAAGCTAGAAACAAGTTTAGAAATTGAGATCCCAAGCCCATCAAAAGCTACAAAGTTGGATCATGAAACTCAAAGGTATGAATTTCAAAATGATACGCTATTATACCTAAACTAAAACTGAAGCATAAAAACAAAATGTAGGTATTCACCTTTGATAGTAGAAACTAGAAGCACAATTCCCTAAAGATTGGAGATCAATGGGCCCATTAAATCATTTGGAATTCATTTGGTCACAAAATAATTTTTGGTTTAATTTGACTCTATCTCAAAGAATGCTCATTTTGTTACACTTGAAATCAATATTATAATCCAAAAAATTTAATATGCACATGTAATGTTTTGTTTATAGCTTTTATACATTCATGAATTTGTTTCAGGTCAATGATTCATCTCATGAATGAACTGGTTGAAGCTTTCCATTCTACTGACAGTTATGAGAGGAAACTCAAAATATTGACATTATCTCCATTTACCATATCAAAAACTATAAATCTATTTCAGACAACTGAATATTTAGTAAAGAAAAGCAGAAATATAAAACAAAGACTTGGAATTATTACTGAAATTGAACCCATGTCAAAAGGAAAAGTAATAACTAAAGATAGCTACTAAAGATTCTATTCAGAAATTTTTCGAATCAGATGAAATTAGTCATCTGTGCACAGGTACAAAAGACTGCCTGAGTATCAGAAATGAAAGTGGGTATAAAGAATCTGTGCAGAAAAGACTAGTGTTAATGAATTTGAAAGAAGCTTTTAGTCTCTATAAAAATAATCCAGATAGTCCCCAAATTGGCTTCTCTAGTTTTGCCAGCCTTCGCCCCAGACATTGTGTTTAGCTGGAGCTGCTGGTACCCATTCTGTGTGTGTATGTACATACCACCAGAATGCCAAAATACAATTCTCAGCTTTGGGTATCAAAGGGTTGGAATACACAACTCTTATGGAGAAAGTAGTGTGTGATGTCAACAACAGGAATTGCATGATGCAAATATGTAATCTCTGTCCAAAAGAACAAGGTATTAAGAATTTTTTGCTCACTTTTCAGTGTTAATGATCCTGAATGTGAGGAAATAAAATATAAACAATGGGTTACTACAGATTGATGCAATATGGTTGAAAAAACAGAATCTGTACCGTAGATGATTTTATAAATTCATTAAGTACAAAAATTGTCAAATTGACATGTCATCATTCAGCGCCGGCCTTAGGATATTTCGGGCCCTGTGCAGAGTATACTGTACGGGCCCCCCATGACACAAGTCAAATTTTTTCATTGCTAATCATTTTATTTTAGTAGATTGTTAACAAGTACAACAAGTAAAATTTAACTATACAAGTGCACCTGGAACAGAATACCAACAGCCTTTACTATTATTACTACTAAGTTTAAATATTTGATAGTAATAAAGTAATATCATAATGCAATCATAAAGGCCATGATGGATCAGTGATCTGAAAATAAAAAAATAAATTACATTAATTTACACCAATTTTGGCACTCTGACGTCGATGGTAAATTTCTGTGAAATTTTCGGGCCCCCCTAAGTTGCGGGCCCTGTGCGACCGCACAGTTCGCACACCCCTAAGGCCAGCACTGCATCACTTCATAGCAAAGAATCAGAGTACATTTCTAAAAAACTTGAAGAATAATTTAAATAGCCATACAGCTGTAGTTCTTGGTGACTTTTCAGAAAACTACTCATTTGTAGTAGAGGATGCAGCCCAAGGTTTCCATTGGGAAAATACCCAATGCACAGTGATCCCTTTGTTATATTATAAGGAACCAGAAAGTAATGAAACAAAACACTCAAGTTATTGTTTTTTTTATCTCCAAATACAAAACATAACACTACAATGGTTTACACTTTTTTAAATACACTCATACCTATTATTAGAAAATCTCACCTTCATATCAAAAAATTACATTATTTTACTGATGGATGTGCAGGACAATATAAAAATCGTTTCAACTTTGTTAACATTTGTAAACATGAAGATTTTGGGCTGGAATGTGAGTGGCATTTCTTTGCCACAAGCCATGGTAAGAACGCTTGTGATGGGATTGGGGGTACAGTGAAAAGATCTGTAGCTAGAGCGAGTATGCAGAGAACATTCGCAAATCAAATATTAACACCAGAAGACATGTTTGAATTTTGTTCAAACAATATAAGTGACAGCATAAATTTTTTTTTAATAAATTCTGAAGAAATTGAAGCTATGGAAAAAATTTTAAGTGACAGATATGAAAAAAGTATGCGGCTAACAGGAACACAAAAATTCCACAGATTTGTACCTATTAATGCAAATAACATAAAAAAATATTTGAATTACCTTCTGATGAAATTGGTGAGGTGAGGATTATAAGCAAAGCTTTTCTGGGTAAAGATAATGTTGAAGTTAATCCGAAAATAGGAGAGTACATAGTTTGTACTTACAATGATCAGAAATGGTTGGGATTTGTACATTCCTATAATGAGGAATTTGATGACTGAGGAACTAGCTTTTTGCACCCATCAGGATATAATGTTTACTATTACTTTCCACAAATTAGAGATACATGCCACATATCAAGAGAGAAAATTTTAGGTTTATTAAGCACACCAACTTTAAAGCCAGGAACAATGCGTATTCAATATGTTTTCCCAGAAAATGAGCTGAAAAAGCTCATGTAATTATGAATAAACTTGATGTAATATGTGTGTTCAATTTGTATTTTTACTGTTTATGTTCATCCATGTGAATATATCATTTGTAGTTCTCTATTTTAGTCTGCAGGCGTAAAAATGTCAAAATTTCACAATGTACATATTTTTTCAATAATTTTTAAAATATCTTGCAACTTGATACCCACATTTTTTATTGTTTGTATCTTTTAACAATTAATGGAAGTTTAATAAATGAAAATTTTTTTTTATTTAACTGCCGGGGGGGGGGGGGGGGGGGGGGGGGGTCAAAAATAAAAATTAAAAAAAAGGGGGGAAATTTTCGTTATTGTTCTACACATTTGAATGTGGTATCATTTAATAGATCTCTTCATGCTGATTCTAAAAATGTATAATTTTATAGGTCTACAGTAAGATGTTTGGGAGTTATTGCCCATTAAATTTAGGTGTAAAGTGGGGCCCCCAAGATTTTGGGAGCCCATATCTAAAAAAACTAAGGGTCATAGAACTTTTTTATTTTGACCAGTGAAATCAGCACCCAGAAGAACCCCATATGTCAATTTTCATCAAAATCCGAGTCAGAGTGGTGACATGCATTGGGTGATCTCTCCTGGAATGCCACAAATGAAACCACATTCAGCTGCAGGTACAGACAATTGGAACGCATTATTGCTTAAAAACTGTAAAAATGAAATAGCTACACCTTTATACTGGATACGGAGAAGATCCGTAGACACTAGGGAAATACCGAGCATCTTGAAAAGAGCAAACATTGTCCCTATATAAATAGTATATATAAAGGATGGGACAGATCTCAAGCAAAGAACTATAGACCAGTGTCATTGACATCCCACCTCACCAAAGTATTTGAGAGAATAGTTCAAGAGAAAATTTATGATTTCCTGGAGACACAGGAAAGATTCAATGAAAATCAGCATGGATTCCAATCAGGTAGATGATGCCTATCACAACTAAAAGAACACTACAATATTATAGGGTGTGTCAATTTGGGGGGTGAAAATTAATTTTTGCCAATTCCTTCACTGAGGGGTTTTAAAAATATGTTTTTGGATGTGAAGAATTCAAATCTGCTATTATTTTTGTGATTGCTCAGCACTTAACTTGGTAAATCTATGTTTGATTAAAAAGCACATAAATTGCTGTCGGAAAACAACATTTATTAATTTTAGCTTCTCAAAATGTCAGGTAATGCTATAAAAATTTTAGTTTCTCTGCATAAAACATATCCTAGTAATCATAAAACATATCCTTGTAATCATAAAACAACATTAGAAAGTAATGACATCAGTAAAAGAAAATATTTAAACAACAAGTTTCATCAAGTCTTGCTTTGATTCATTCTTGGACATCAGCCGCTGACTTGCTTCTTGGCCTCTGATATAGCCCTCATGTTTCTCATGTGTATACACCCTGCCTGCTGCCTCTGTGACTTGTTTCACACACCTCTCTATTGACTGAGCATGACAGGGCCACTGTGGAACTTGCATAGGCTTGTCAAAGAACTTCTTTACTTCTGCTGTAGTCAGTTTACATGTCAAAGGAGGTTCAAATACCCCGTCAGACCAGTCTGTCAGCTCCAACACGGAAGAAGCACTGGGGTTGATGGAAGGTGTCTTCCTGGGAGGTACAGAAAGATCTCCAAGTGTGTCATCATCTCCACCCCTCATGTCAACAATCTTTTGGACACCAGCTCTCCTCTCCTCACTGTCATCTGAGCACAAGAGTGTCTGGATTATCATTTCGCTGAATGCATACCATGCTGAGCGCTTGATGGTTGGCAAAACAGCATCCACTACAGCCTTCTTTTGCAGCCTAACTAGCCGCAGCTGAAACAAGATGTGGCGTGGGCCTTCCACCCAAGAGTGTTTTACTTTGATGTTGAACCAACAGGGATAGTACACACCAACAATGTATTCCACTATCAGTCTTAAGTTGTTGAGGGTTTTGCCTTTAAGGCCATGTTTTGAAACCCATATGCGACAAAGCCTGTTTGCTGTTGTCAACCACCTTGAATGACTCACTGGACCAATTTCAAGAAGGGCCAGATCTGTGGGAAGTTCTCCTGTCCTTATGGCCTGTGTGATCCTATACCTGTACGCTTGATCAGTAGAGAGATCCTTTACGACATTGTCACTCAGTGAAGTAAGAGGCTCTCCAATTGAGAGTTTGGTGAATGAAGGATCAATTTCAAGTTCAGTTGCAGTGTCTAGCATCTTGCCAATGTTACCTGTCCACTTGTTGTTAGACAAGGTCTTCCCATCCAGTGCTGTGATCAAGTGTCGCAGGGGTAACTCGTTAGTGTGGATGGCACAAACCAACCAGATCAGCTTAGGCAAAGCTTGACCTCTACCCAATGCATGGAACCACCCTCCCAGCCAGTGTTAACATTTGTAGAATCACCTCCAATGGCCTGCAGGCTTTTATCAATGCCCTTCTTCTTCATGAAATCTACAAGATTATCAGCAATAACTTCAGCAGGTTTTTTTCTCGTTGAGCCTTTCTCAGAAGTGAAGTGGTAGAGATATCTTCCACCTGGCTCACTGCACACAGAATAATGCTCTTCTTTGATGATGCTGGGGAACTGACGATCTGAATTGTCTGCTTTCAGCATAACTTTAGTTGTATCTTGACGGCCGTCAAAGAAGATGCAGTCAATTTCACCCTTCTTACAAAGATCATCAAATTCCTGATCCAGGGATCTCATAACTTTTTCTTGGGCCCTCTTGACTTTATTGTGATCAACTACAAGTCTCTTGTCTTATTCAGTGATCAAGCCAGCATCCATAAAGGCAGCAGTGGTGATGGCAGCTGTGGCATGCAGGCCAACACCATATCTGATGCTATGCATAGCAACATTAGGTATTTCTAATGTGTTGTACTCTGGCTTTTTATTGGAAGTTGAAGACGTGCTTGGTATTTCTAATGTCACTTCATAACTTCCATCCTTTCCATCTTGAGCATCAGCTATTTGTTCTTCATTTTCATCATCAGAGAAAATTATTTCATTTGATGGCATTGAAACATCCTGCTTACTTGTCTGCTTATATTCAACAAGCCTTCTTCTTTCATCTTCTGCTTTTTGACTTGTCTGTTGTGCTCAGGTTGATCTGGCAAGCCAATCTGATATGGTCCAATAGAACCAGACTTGTCTCTCTGACCTTTAATGAAAGCAAGTTCCTTCACAGGGATCTTCATCTCCCTAGGGCATGTACAGTTAATGTGAGTTTCGTTTTTGCAACCAGCATCTGCAAGGCAGCCAAATTTAGAGCAGAGAACAATTTTACACTTGCAACTGAGGATGTCAAAAAGCTTGTCAAGTTTTGCAATGAAAGCCTCTTTGACATGTAGCTTTCCTCTCCCAAGAGATATGTTTTTGGCCTGCTCCCAGCTCTCTTGGATCTTGTTTAAGATTGTGACTCGTGAATTTACAACAGGGGCTACAAAAGAACTGTTTGCTCATTCCCACTTTTCAAGCACTTTAGGGTAAATGTCCTTTGCAAGACTGGCTGCTGGGTAGTTTCTCACATCCTCACCACTTTGTTCTCTTTAGCAGAACATATTTCAGAACGTCTCACAGAGTTGGGAGTTCAGAGGGCAACAACTCTCTACCAGTTCCAATTAGGTTGCTCATATGTGTGAATGTCCCTAGTCTTGTCCTCCTTTTAGAAGCCATTGTAGGTCAATTCCCACTGGTTAGGATGGTAGCACTGATGGACAAGTAATCTTCAGCACACTGATGAATATGTTTCAACCTGTGAAATAAGCAAAAATAGCAGTGCATTATATATACAGCATATATAATTATTAATATAATAATTATTATATAGTTCAACAAAAAAGTAAAAAAAGTCACTATTTTTATGTAGCTTCTTACCAAGCAAAACTAAATTATATTAAATTAACAAAAATATCTTTAGAATTCCTAAGTCATGCTGCAACTTTTTAGCACCTCTCATATTTGGAATTTGAAAGTTGAAAAATTTGACACACCCTACTACAATAATATCCTAGATGAACTGGAAGGCAATAACAACTACAATGTTACACACACAGATTTTGCTAAAGCTTTTAACAAATGTGATCATGGTATAATAGCACATAAAATGAAATATATGGGAATAACAGGCAAAGTGGGAAAATGGATCTACAACTTCCTCAGAGAACGTCTGCAGGTTGTCAAAATTCAACATATATCATCAGAATCAGAAGTACACAGCTCAGTACCACAAGGGACAGTACTGGCCCTACTTCTGTTCATTATCATGCCAACAGACATAAGCAGTAGAGTAAAAAGCAACAGTATAGTAACATCGTTTGCAGATGATACAAAGATCAGCAGAAAAATCAGTGATGTACATGAAGTGGAGGCCTTGCAGAGAGAGAGAAACAAAATATACAAATGGTCAGAAGACAACAGTTATGGTTTACTCATTCATATTGAAGCTTATGACATATGTTAAATTCAGATGCCCACAATTGAAGAAGGTGCACTATTTCTCAGATGGATGTGCTGGCCAATATAAGAACAGATACAACTTCACAAATCTCTCTTACCATGAAGAGGATTTTGGTCTGTCTTGTGAATGGCACTTCTTTGCTACATCCCATGGCAAAAATGCATGTGATGGGATTGGAGGAACAGTGAAAAGAGCTACTGCTCGTGCCAGTTTGCAGAGAACTACAGAGAGGCAAATTCTTACACCAGAACACATGTTTCAGTTTTGTGAAGAAAACTTGAGCAAGATGATAAATTTTTTCTTTGTAACTACAGCTGATTTGAAAGATGCAGAAGAACGGTTGGAACATCGATTCAAGGATAGTAGGGCTATTCCTGGAACTCAGAAATATCATAGATTTGTTCCCCTAAACAAGGAAGAACTGATGGTGTATCCCATTTCAAGTGGCGTTGGAGAAAAGAAAAGAATAAGGAAAAGTCATTTTACTAATGAACCTGCAATGCTTGGTAACCTAAAATGTGTCAAACCAGGAGAGTATGTTGGCTGCATTTATGACATGCAAGTTTGGTATGGAATTGTGGAGGAATATTGTGAAGAGTTTGATGATTTCACTGTGAACTTTCTACATCCCTCTGGGTCATCAGGATCAAGTGCATATTATTATCCATCAAACAAAGATTCATGTGCAGTGCCAGGACATCATATATTAACTGTAATGAGTTGTCCTACCCTAAGAGGAGGCAGCAGAATTCAATACATTTTTCCACAAAAAGAAATTGATGAGAGCATCGAGCATGCAAAAATTGTATTAGGCTAGCACATGAATCCTCTAAGTAGGTCTTCCCCTTTCACTATTATAACTATTATTGCCAGTGTAGATTAGCAGTGAAATACAATTTTACATTTTTTGCCTTTGTTTTTATATCTATAAAAAAATGTAATTTTAATTTCTATAGGTCAAATTATGAGCTTAAGTGTGAAAAAATAGGTAGAATTGACGCACAACTTATGAATATGGTGTTCACTTATATGTTAGTTACATGAAAAATACTAACATAAACAAACTTTTTTTTGCTGATTCTAATAGCCAATGCCTATGCCTTCATTTTTTACATTTAAAAAAAAAATTCTCATTTGATACCCCAGAGGTCAAATCGTGACCTCAAATTTTGGTTACAGTGTAACTTTTTTATTTTTCAACCTAGAGTTCTAAAACTTGCATATTTGGATTCCTTGACGTTTTCTGATTCTAAATATATATACTTTTATATAATTGTGACCATTATTACCCAAGTTATGGGTCGCCAAATGTTAGTGACCTCGCAAGTGACCTCAAATTTCCCGAGGTCATATCTCTTGAACCGTTGGTCGGATTGACCTTATAATTTCAGAAATGGATTCAGGGCCCACAAACTCCCTATAAACCAAATTTCAGCAAAATCTGAGAGATGAGGGTGTTAGGCACTGGTTGATCTGACAGAGAATGACCCCAACATGACTTTTAACACTGAGAAATTTCAGCTCTTGAGATATGGTAGAAAAAAAGGAACTTAAACAGACTGCATATTATGCTCCAGATAGACAAGAAATTCAGAGAAGCACGAAAGCAATCGATCTGGGGGTAATAATGACCAATGATGCAAAATTCAAGAGACAAAATCAGATAGCAATAAATAAAGCAGAGAGAGTCGTGGGACAGGTACTAAGAACGTTCAAGAGAAGGGACAGGACAGTAATGACTCCCCTGCTAAAAACATCGATTATACCAAAACTTGAATACTGGTACTAATCAGTTTTGACATCTCCATATAAAAAGGAAGAAACTAATAAACTAGAAGAAACGCAAAGGCATTTCACAGCCAAGATTGATGGCTGCAAAGAACTCAACTACTGGGAAAGACTACGTAAACTAAATCTGTACTCCCTGGAAAGAAGAAGAAGAGAGGTACACCATAATCTACATATGGAAAACAATCGAAAAACTGGTACCAAACCTAAAACTAAATCAAATTACCATTCAAACAACAATGGAAAATATCAAAGGCAGAATGTGTAGTGTTCCCAAATTAAAGGCCTGACAAGGGACCTCCTCAACTCTGAAGAAAAATAGCTTGGTTGTCAGGGGGCCAAGACTTTTCAACCAGCTTCCAAAGAACCTCAGAAACGTAACAGGGGTCAAAGTTTAAGTCTTCAAGAGAAGACTGGATGCCTGGCTCAGGACGGTACCAGATGAGCCAGGCGTGCCTGGCTATGTATGGTGGAGAGCACAAGAAAGCAACTCGCTCCTCCACCAAGCCAGACCAAGAGGTGGGGCCACCAGCTTGACCTCCATGTGAAGAGAGACCAATGCACGAAACAACATAAGGTTCATTAGGTAAGGTTGATCTTTCCAGGAAAAATCATGAGAAAAGGAAATGTCAAGAATGTTAAGAGAAGAGGAAGGAATGAGTTGTGTGTTCTTGAAAGTAAGGAGATACTCAGATAGTTGTGTGGAGGATTGTGATGAGTAGACAGATGGAGGAACTGAGTTTTTGAGGCATTGAAAGCCACAAGGTTTTCTCTGCCCCAATCAGAGATAGCAGAAAGATCAATGGTAGTGTACCATAGCCATCCTCCACAAAGCATGGAGAGACTGTTGAGAGGGATACTGCACTTTGCGAAGTGGGTGGAGAAGTAGAGTGGTCACTGGCATAGGAGTGAATAGGACAGGATGCATGACTTAATAGATCATTCATATATAAAAAGAAAAGAGCGAGTGACAGGACAGAACCCTGAGGAACACCACTGTTAATAGCTTTAGGAGAAGAACAGTGGCTATCTATGACTGCAGCTATAGATCAGCCAAAAAGGAAATTACAGAGGAAGACACAGAGACAGTACTGCGCAAATTAATTGCACCACTTGTTTTGCGAGTGGTGCAATTAATTTGCACAATAACGTACAAGATTAGAAACCAAAGAAGGGCAGTTTGGAAGTTAAAGATTTGTGCCAGACTCTATCAAAAGTGTTTGATATGTCTAGTACAATACCAAAAGTTTCAACAAAAGGAAGATGACCAAGAGACAGATATATATGCAAGATGACTGCCAGTAGAGGATCCCTTGTGGAACCCATACTGTGATCTGAAAGAAGAGTATGAGAAGAGATATGTTTAAGAATCTTCCTATTAACCATTTACTGTCCAACATTCCCATCTTGGGAACATACATTTCAAATGCTACAGGACTTTTCACACAAAAAAATTTAAAAAACTGAAAATTATATTTTATTGATAAAATATGAATGGGATCATAATTAGCAACTCAAACAAAATGAGCATATATATCAATTTTTTATAGCTGTCCAACCTTTGGTTCACATAGCCATCAGTAAAGTGTTAAGGATAGGAAGTTGGAAGCGAAACGCTTTCTCTGTTCTGCTCCAAGTTTTTTTACAAATTGTTGAAGGATTAGGGTAGAGATGTTAGTATCCAATCACTTGCAAATGTTTCAAGAAAAAACTGCTACACACAAAACTAGCGAAGATACAATATTGAGCTCCTATGAATTTATAGGTGAATGCCTAATTATTAATCTGTCAAATGTTTAAATCAATATCTGCAAAACATTTGCTTCCACAGAGCCTCAAGAGAAAAACTAAGCCTTTTTATGCCAGTTTTTCAGGATTTTTATGTGCTATTATTGAAGGGAAATGTTAGAATAACACATACAGACAACAAACAGGCTTTGATATTACATTCATCACCCCCAAGGGAGGGGTGATCGAATACTAGGCACAAAATTGGCAGATCATTAGTACTGTATCCAATCACAAAATTTTGTCTTTTCAAAATGTTTCAAACTCTCACACATAATATTGTTTATCTTGATACACATGCTGGTGGATTTAAAACTTCACTAGTACCCATAGTTTTCCATATAGCTATTGAGTGGTGTTAGTATCCAATCAGTGATCAACCACAGTGGCCAGTCAGCCTGTGTGGTTCACTAGGATATCCTGTAACTCATAAATTGAGAGATACTGCCAACACAGAGTGCAATAGCCTATGCATTATGGGTAGCAGTCATTAGGAGCATCAGATGAATCACCGAACCCACTGCCGCCACCTCAAATAAAGCAAGAAATTTTCAAAAGTTTCCTCGGCTACGCTGTTAACAATACACCAATGTCAAGTGCAAAAAAATGTAACAACCTTCTGCTAGCACTTCAAGGCCACAACATTTATATATAAGTACCAAATACATATGTACAGTACTGATATAAGGGCTTTAGGCTCATAATTATGTCTTCTGGCTATTTCTTAAAGTGCAGTATTACAAATAGGCCCTATCTGCTGGAATGCATATACTTTAACAGTATAACAACTGGTAAGTTTAGTTGAAAACCTCCATGTGAAAAAAAAAGTAACTATATCATGATCACTATACCTTCAGCATAGCCTACCTATTTAACAATGCAGGAAAATAAAACACTTGACAGTCTAAGTTGCAGGGATGGCTTGGCTTCCTCTACTGTTAAAATGATGTAGTACTTGATAACAGTGAGAAGATAAAAAGAACCAGCCAGCCAGCCCTAGAACTCATTACCAAAAATGACCTTGATATGGAGCGAAGCACAGGAGTGAAGAGAAGCATCTTAAATGAATTTGCCTCCTATGAGGAGATGCTTCCTGAGAAGAAATGGAAGGCAAAACAGTCAACCCTTGATGCCTTCTTTGTAAAGGAGGAGGCTGAACCACAAAGCAAGCTCCGAAAAAATTAACTGGTGAGTGTTATTAAATTTAATTTCATTTATTATTGATGTTAACAAAGTCTTCATTTGAATTGTACAAAGTTAAGCACTGTCACCTATACTGATCGCAGCAGCCATTTTTGTTGTTTTATTAGGTATCATTGTGCTGGAGCCATTTGTTTGCTGCTTAATATTTACTTTTCGTACAGAGACAGTGGTGGAAAATCATATACAGTACATATTTCTAAGTAACCAACTTTTTTCTAATTTTTAAGACCTATTTTGGCACATTTAATCATTAGTTAGTCATTCTGTGAAAATAATAGTATTTAAAGCCATTTATTTATAATTTCAACTGATTTCACTATTAAGCAAGAACCCATCTCCATAAGCACTATGTAATAATGACCTCTATTAATGGATTTTTTGCTTAGCAGACAAGCCTGAAGGACATATCTTGTCCGTTAAAAGAGGTATGGTAGTATATATAAAAGAAGCTGTCTTTTCTATACATGCATACACACCCACATACATTTTTGTGGGCCTGAGCAGCCAGGTTTGGTTACCTGTTGGAGATCATACCATATATTTTATTTGTATTATATATACAGTATATATATATATATATATATATATATATATATATATATATATATACAGGGTGAGTCAAAAGTAGCGCCCAATTTCTGTTTTCTCGGCTATCAGATTCTTTCTGGGAAGTCATGTTGTTAATAATTGTCTTGCAGATTATTAATTTTCTTAGTTTATTTATTTTTGTTTTTGTTTTGCAGGTTATTGCTGAGAGTTTGGAAAGTTACTGAATTTGCATGAAATTGAACCATGAATTACCTTTCAATGAATCAACGCATTGCGGCCGTGAAACATTACTATAAATGTAATGAACAACCAACGATGGCGGCACGCCGTTTGGCACAGGAATTCGATATTAACCCACCCCAGGGAAGAAACATACGATTGATTGTCGAGAAATTTGAAGCAACAGGGTCGGTAGCCACTGCAAAGAAGTCCGGTCATCCGAAAACAGCAACGAATGTAGCTAAGGCTGAAGAAGCCATCAGGAGACTGGAACATAGTCCGCAAAAGTCAACTCGCCGTTTATCTGCAGAGTTGGAAGTGAGCCAATCAAGTGTTATCCGTATCTTTCACCAGAAAAAATGGAAACCTTACATTCCACGCTTACTGCATGCCCTTCATGATGGAGATGACGACCGCCGTCTTCAATTTTGCGAAGAGTTCTTAGCTAAACTTGACGAAGAGGACACAATGCTAGACAACATCTGGTGGTCAGATGAGGCATGTTTTAAGCTTAACGGTACAATTAACAGACATAATTGTGTCTACTGGGCTGCGGAGAACCCAAGAGTGACAGTTGAGAAGGAGGTAAATTTAACTGGCGTGACAGTTTGGGCAGCCATATCTCCATTAGGGATAATTGGACCCTTTTTCTTTGAGGGATCTGTCACTGCAGAAATTTACCTGGATATGCTGCAAACCTTCTTTTGGCCCAGGGTACAAGATCAGGACTGTTATTTCCAGCAAGATGGAGCTCCACCTCATTATGGACGTCATGTTCGTCAGTGGCTTGATGAAAACTTTCCCGGAAAGTGGATCGGCCGCCGCGGTCCGATCGAGTGGCCGGCACACTCCCCAGACCTTACACCTCCAGATTTCTTTCTTTGGGGGCTCATGAAAGACCTTGTTTATCGTGAAAAGCCTTGTACCATTCAGGAATTGAAGGCTCAAATCACTGCAAAGTTTGAGGAAATTGATATCGAACTCTGCAGGCGTGTGTGCCACTCTGTGCCTGCTCGGCTGCAATTGTGCATCGATCACGAGGGAGGGCACTTTGAAAATTGCAAGTAAAACAGCTTGGTACAGTTCCGTAATAATTTTCCCCCGAATAAATGGTTAGATAAACATGTCATTCATGTATTTCTACCTTCTTGTACACTGTAATACAAATGGCAAACAAACAATCAACTGACAGAAATCGGGCACTACTTTTGACTCACCCTGTATATATATGTGTGTATGTATATATATATTAGACCGTTTCACAATTATATGGTAATTTTTCAAATTGAATTTTGATAAACGCACACACTTTTATTTTTTTATATAAAGGAAGAAAAACAAATAGACAAAATATCATCTTATTTGAATGATAAAAAGGCACCCCTCAGATGGCACTTCTTTTACATTAATGGATAATTAAAGCAAATATAAGACTGAACGAAAAATATGTTTTAAAACAAAGCGACTTAAATTCTATTTAAGACATATATTGATTAAGAATATAGGGATTTCAGTGGCTGAGGGACCTCCTTTCTCTGATTTTCAATGATTTGAAAGGCCAGTTGTCTCTCTTCCTCACTCTTTGTGAGCTTCTCATTAAACTCTGTAGCCAGTTTGACTCCTCGTTCAGCACAGTGGTTGATTACTTTGACTGCCATGACCCGATTACGGTGCTCCTCAATGTCTTCAAGTTTCTTGGGAACTTCTATTTTCAAACACTTGATGAAGTCTTGTGTTTGAGTTGTGACAAAACTGGTAATCTTTAAGTCATTGGGGTTTTGCAACATTCGGGGGTCCACCTTTCTTGCCCTCACTTTTCGAGGAGGCGCGTGGTGAAGGTTGTGGAGCATTAGAACCTTATCATCTTCAGTCACGAGGTTTGAGAAAAAGCCAAATCCTACAAGATCCTCACTCAAGTACCAACCATGGTTCTGAAGTTTTTTGAGGGCTGTAGCACCCACTTCCTTATCAACCTGGATCTTGTAGATATGTAGCATCTTGAGGAGGGCCAAATCATTTGCTGGAGCATCAATTCCAACTGGAGATGTATACCAAGCTTGAAGATAAACTGTCACTGAAAAGGCGTTTATTCGTATCAGAGCTTGTTTTTCATGAGGGGTGAGAAGGAATTGGTTCCTAAATAAGTAAATTTTTAAGGAATAGATGCCCTCCTTATATCTAGCTCTGCTGTAAGCTCCTGGGTAGTGGAATCTGCTATCAGAGCCTTTATTTGTTTTAGGCATTGGACAACCAAGGAAGATAAGTGCAAGTTCTAAGTATTCCCTGTAGTCACCTCGAGTGTGGCCCTCTTGAAGTTTGGAGTTGATGAAAGAAATAAGCTTGTCTCTGTGCTTCAAGATCCAATGATCTAAAGATTCTGAGGTGAGATCATTGGGTTCATAGGGCTTGTAATTCTGCTGATCAATGTTATCCCAACAATCTCTGAATCGATTGAATAAGGGAATTTGTGGACCCGAAGAAGAGAAAAACATGTCAAAAACTGCAGTGATAAGAAGCTCGTGGATATGGTGGTGGCATGCCAGAAAAAGGAGTGATCTCTGAAGGGCCTTTTGGATGATGGTACAAGCCCCAGCATGGATACCTGTATTGCTTGCAGTAGTATCAAAACAAAGGCCTGCTACCCACTCATTTACTTGTGGCCATTGCTTCAAGACATCTAAAACTGCTCTCCCCATTTCTTCTCCCGTTCCAGAAATAAGCTTTGGAATAGACAGTAATTTTTCTAATTCGCCTGCACCAGTCACAACAATGGGCATTACATCAATCTTACCCCCATGCATGGATGGAAGAAGCTTTCCATCAAAATGAATTATTAAAGGGGTATTTGGTTGGAAACTGGCTTTAATGTCTTCTCCCATCTGCATCCGTGTTGATCGCCGAGACCTGTAGATAGAGGATGATGAAAGTGTGATCTCTTCAATTTCCACTCCAGCAGCTGAAAGGGCAGGTGCCACAATGTGCATAGCAGCTCTTGCAGATGTTCCAGTGCGGTCCAGAGCAGCCAAGAACTTTTTATCCCTAACAATTACACCTGGTTCAAGCTTCTCCTTTTTTGAAGATGATGATGAGAGTGCTCTGTAGAACAATTCATCACCAGATGATTCTTCACTTCCTCCTGAACCGGAATTTTCACATTGGTTGAGATCCACAACCTTTGTCAATTGCCTCATTTCTTCCTTTGATTTCCTGCGAAGTTTTTCCATTCTTTCCATGCTTATCTGTCGTGCTTTTGCCTTTCTTGAAAACTCCTTGTCTTCTGGACCCATAATCTTTTTCCGATCGTTCCTTTGATCCTTAAGAAAATCTTTATCCTCCTGCAATTTTATTTCTGTTTCCACTTCTGAATGAGCTACATCGAAAAGCTTCTTTAAGCTGGTGACAAATTCTGCTTCATTCTTCTCTTGGGTAGGAGTTCGTCGAGTTCGGTTCTTGACCAGCCCTTCATGCTTATTGTAAAGCCTTTTAAGCTTTGAGACAATATAAGGCTTGTGGGATGTAATTAAGGAGGCTTTTTCCCACATAGCAATAACTTCGTTGGCTACAGTTGCGCAAGCTACAGAGACATTTTGCTTTCCCACCTTAGTGTGATAAAAAAGACATTTAAGGACATCACTGTTAGTTGGAAGCTGCTTCTCAGAAAAACCCTCTTCCAGCACTTGTCCGACCAACCAGACTTCACACTTGTTTCTGGTTTTTGCCATAATTCTGAGGGGGAAAAGTTTTACCACCTGTTAGTCTTAATAATAATATAATATAATCATTAATCACTCACCTAAATTATATTATGACTTGATTACTGTAAGAAAGTTGTAAAGTAACATGAAGTAACCTTTCTAGAACAGTAAACTTGTGAAAATATCAGTAATTATAGATGAAAAAGCAAATAAAACATCATATAATCCATAAAGGGAAAAAATGGAAATTCTAGAATTTATCCTGAAGGAAGAATTTTCTAGAATTCTCTCTAAAGAATATAGGGGGGTTACTGGACCATTCCTGAAAATGACCTACTTATCTTCCAATTTTATTTATGAATTTTATATACCAAATTTAAGAGGACATCACAAAATAAATAATATATTTGCCAGAAAAATGAAAATTTTCTCATGAGGGGTAAAATAGATATGCATTGAGGGGTGGGATAATAATAAGCTCTTGTCTTAATATTTTGCATTAAGTCTTTATTCATAACATATTACATTTTTAGTATGTGTGCGTTGAGCCATCATAAATTTCGATTTTTCGAAACGGCCTAATATATATATATATATATATATATATATATATATATTTGGGGGGGGTAAACACTCCTCATGTTGCATGCAGTTGCACTTGAATTTATTTACCTTATATTAGGATAAAGTACAGTACTCTAGCCTACAAAATTCATTTACTGTGGGCCCTCATTGTTCATGAGGCTGTGTTCACTATTTCACAAATTTGTGATGACCCATTTTACTACCATGTTTTGGTAAATTCACGACTGACTCTGCAAATTCATGATTTTGTCACATGGCATCTGCATTGCTGCCTACACAGGTTGACGCAGGCTCAGTCACACTGTGTCTTTCACTGAGTGAGGTTGTGTCATTTTGTGCTCTTCAACACCAGTGTACTATATTTGGTGTGTTATTTAGTTGTTTATAAAATAGTATTGCTTTACATAATTGTTTATGTAATAATATTACTTTATATTACATAAAGTAAAAAGTTTTATTTATGTAAAATATTATTGTTCATGTAATATTACAGTAACATTACCCTATTGGTTTTTATTAGTGTCATTTGAATAATTGTTTAATATGTATTGCTTTTATTAAAATAAAACTTTTTTGGCATTTTAAGGAACCAATTAGCCATTTTACATTGAAAATGGATCTCGTTCACGATTTCGTAATTTGTGACATTTTTCTCAGTCCCAATTAATCACAAACAACGAGGGCCCACTGTATTTCATGCAGATTAGGATTTTCATTGATCCCTCACTGCTGTTGAGATGGTGTGGTTAACACCCCAAGTTAGTGGGAACTCCACTATTGGGAAGGATTCCTGAGAACTCCCAAACTCCTCAGTAGGGCCAGAGATGGGCAGTATCTTGTATCTTAAGATACAAGATACTGTGTTGTTGCCAAAGGTGTTGCTATAGATAGATTGGGCTGTCATTTTTCACAAGGAGTTTGCTCACTTAGGGCGAAATAAATTGCTTGCCCTATAATTGGAACATTTTTGGTACCCACAGCTGCATCGCATAGTGACTGAGATAGTCGCCTCTTGTGTGGAGTGTCAGAGCGCAAAGATTACCAATATTCTCCACACACCACCTGTGTTTAAGATTGTAACCCAACATCCTTTTGAGTTGATTGCAGCAGATCTTATCTCCTACCCTATCTCTCAAAAGGGGAATGTTTGTGCATTGGTGGTGGTTGACCTTTCTCTAAGTGGTTGTCCGTGGTCCCACTACCCAATAAACGGGCCTCTATTGTGGCACAAGCATTCAAAACTCGAGTACAGTATATCCATTTCTGCCTAGGCTGCCTGAAAAGCTACTTAGTGATAATGGGCCTGAGTTCACAGCCCAGGAATTTGAAGATACCTTGCTTGAACTGGATATACTCCATGTAAGGACTTCTCCCTATTGCCCCACATCCAATGGGGCTGTGGAGCGAGTAAACAGGACACTAACCCAATATTTGCGGATGAGTTTGAACCAGGTTGAGACCTGGGATGACCATCTGCCCAGGGTGGTATCCATTTACAACAATACCAAGCATCAGGAGACTGGTATTTCCCCAGTAGCCTCTCTCTTATCCCAGACTCACATCTTCCCTCAGGGCCCTAGGATAGACCACCATCAGCTTCAATATCGGGATGAAGGCCACCCACGGTTCGAACCCTATCACTTAAACCAGCTGGTGGGGCTGAAAATACACTATCCTGGCAACCTGAGCATCAATAAATTCAAACCTCAATATGCTGGACCATACTGTATAATTACGGTAAAGTGAACCCAAATGAAATTACTTATCAAGTTCAGTCAATGAACCCTCAGGAACCCACTATTTATAAAGTTCACCACAAACATCTGAAAAAGTGGAATGTGGCTCCACCATATCTTCAACAGAACCGCTACTACCAGAGGCTTTTGGGAGATGCCCATTATGAGGTTGAGTTCCTACCACAACCTACACCTGTAGAGATGAGTAAGGGTCCATCTCTAATTGAAGAACCAAGCCATGATGAGCCAGTCTTTAAGGGTTTTTGCTTCAACCCATTAGCTGTGGAGCATCTGAGAAGAATTCAGCAGACTCTAGATCAGACTCTCCACAACCTGTATCAGTTGGAAGAGATATTTCATGAACAGCCATCTCCCAGCAGAAATTCTTCGAGACTAGATAAGACAAGTGGGGAGGATAAAGTTAATGGGGACACAGGAGAATGGATGCCCAGTAGCAATCTCATCCTTTGATTCAGGACAGGAACTACCTTCCTCTGAATTGGAGCCAGTGAAACAAAGTCCCCTAACATCTTTTTGATTTATTGCTACCAATAAATAATCAATCATATTTAGCTGTTGTGGAACCTGAAACAGACTTTGCAGCAACACAATCTCCAGAATATTCAGAAATGACAAGTGAGTTGGACCTTGGTGACATAGGAGGAGGACTGAGTCCAACGGATCAGCCAACTCACGCAAGGCAACGAGAGTCCCTCACTCTGGAACCATTCTCTGGTGTATTAAAGTGGGTAAAGAAAACATCATTGACACCTTCAAAAATTTATTTTAGAGGGTTCTCACCTGAATCTCAAAACCTGCCTTTGCCAGTTGTTACACAAGTAGGTACCCTCAATAAGATGGGGAACCGACCATTCACAAGGTCACAGGGCAGATCTCAGGAATTGCCTAGGGTACAAAGTTCCCCACTTGAGAGGAAAACTAAAAGTAAGGTTACTGATTAGGTTCAGGTAAGATATAATTTGTAAAGTGTATTAAAGTCCCATACTATCACTCATCACTACTTACAGTATGTACTTAGAGATAAAAATACCTGTGTTGTGCACCCCACAACAAGTGGGGAGGAGTGAGATGGTATGGTTAACACCCCAAGTTGGTGGGAACTCCACTATTGGGAAGGATTCCTGAGAGCTCCCAAACCCCTCAGTAGGGCCTGGGAGGTTTCAGTAATCCCCATTGGGCCAGAGCTTTCTTAGAAAGCCAAGCCTTCAGAGTTACTAAAAATGTTTTTCTTCTCTTTTTAATTGATTATAACAGATTTGAAATTCTCTCAATATAGAGAATGTTAAAAACATTGAGGCAATCATATGCCTGAGTATAACAGCTTTGAAATTCTCTCAGTATAGAGAATCAGACGCTTGAGGCAATCATATGCCCATTTCAAGATACGGGAAAGCATCTCACTTCTCCTTGATGATGTGGTAGGTGATCCTATAGTCTTGTTTTTACCATTGGTGTTTTGTATTGCTTAACCATTAGCTATAAGAACCATGTCTCACATATTTGGATCACTTAAAATTATCATGTAAATATCATAATCACTTTTGAATGCCTGATTTCCTTTATAAAGACCGTGTTGAAAAACCTAACTTCAGTTATCAATATGCATCACAATGGATTTTGAGCTTTCTCAGGCTGTGAACTAAATTGTACCTTTAACTGCCTTATGAGCAACATATTAATGCAAATACATATCCCAAAATTTTAGAACATTAATTATCATTGTCAGTTTTGCTCCCTTTTCTGGCATCATTGCACTCATGGATTCCTGTGAGTCCACTGATGACAGTGCTGGGGGGATAATCTCTAAATGTTGTTGGTTTTTTTTCTCTTTATCAGGGATTTGTTTTTGGCTGGGACATTGGCTTATTGAAGTGAATTTGGACAAAGCTTTTTCTTCCCCAATGTCTGCACAAATGCTGAAGCCAGTGTTCACATAGTTTTTTTGTTATAAACATTGCTTTTGTTTGTACTGATTGAGCCAAGAATACCTTTAATGATTGTGAGATGAAGTGGAGTTTAAAATGACACATCTGCGACTTATCAGGTTTATACAATTTGGGTACCGGTAACACTCATTGACTTTGCCCTAGTAACTAATATTCTTTGTTTTTTTTTGCATTAGTTATGTAAGTTACTTTTTTTTCTGTAAGTCTTGTCTCCTTTGTGCGGTAATGGGCTGGTGATGGCCAATAATTTAATGGTTTTATTTTATGTTGACATTTTTGTGTGTGGTATGGAACTAATGATGTTTGTTTCTTTTGTTTTGTAGTAATAATTTTCTTTTTCAAGTGCCTAGTTGGTTCTGAATACACATTGGTGTATGATCAATAAAATTATTCATATTTTCTTTAGTTACCTGTAAAAACTTGCCTGCTGATGCAGTTAACCTTGTAAGTGTTATTGTTGTTTCGTTGATTAAATTAAGCAAAGGACATTTTACTTTTCTTAAATCCTCCCACCATAAGCCGAAGAGTAAGTTGTTAAAAGAGGCAGACTGGCTATGCCCCAGAGATCTTAAAGGTGAGAACCCAGTTTCAGATTGGTAGGAGCCGCCTATCTGACATAATCTCAACCACACTAAAATTGGTAACTTGCTCACCTCATTTCTCTCATTCTTAGCAGTGCAGGTGGTGCTGAAGTCAAAGGATTTTTATTCAATTGAAGGCCCTCTGGGTGGTCCTCACTGGCAGCTAAATCTCCCATCTCAGCAACCAGCAGCAGCTGCCGTGACCCCACTAACAGAGTATTCGGTAGGTGAGTAACGCAAACGCATCTTTACACAGATACACTTACCGGCATCGCGCCCCCATTTCAATACGTATCTTAAATACTTTATTTTTGGAGGATCTTGAGAAGTATCTAAGATACATCTTGTCATGTAGCTTGTATCCTGGGATACACTTTCAAAGATACTTTCATAAGATACTTTTAAATAGAGATGCTAATAACTATTCATGAAATACGATAATATCTGACGCATGTTGAAGCAGGCCGGCGATTGCTGTTACATGTTTGTACATGAATACTACCGTTGCGCTGCGTGCACAGTCTTGGCACAGACGTACTCAGGTTTCATCTTGTATCCCGCGGTTTTAACATGTTTTAACATGATTAAAAATCAGGAATTATACATATATTTGCTTATTCCTGCAAATATATTTATTATGAGGAAAACTATTTTTTCTTCGTGAGTAGTAGGGCATTCCGAAAACACGAAATTCGAAGTCCAGCAACGCACATATGCTAAACTGAATCCATTTGTACTAAAAAGAAACCACACAAAAAATGGTCTTGATAGTCTCATTCCTTCCACTCCCCCAAGCCCCTTGTAGGTTTGGGTCAACTTGTAGAGTGTTGAAACAGCGAGTGTATTGACACGAGCACACAACCACTTTCCATTTATCAACCCATCCCCACTAGGTGGGCATCTGCTGCCTGCCTACAAACTGTTTTATCAGTCTGATGTGTCGTACCACTACTGATGAGTCTTATTTGTTTCACAGATGGCAACAACACGCAAGCGAGTGAGTTTGTGGCTTCTCGGGCACCTCAGGGAGGAGGATTTCTCTTCCATGAGACAGCTTCCCACCATGGGTGAAGTTGGAAAGTGTCTGTTTTTCATCCAATGAGTCACGAAGCAAAGCCTTCCAAGAGCATGTAGTGATGTGGCCGAAGAACTCATGGAGGTGTGGACAAAAGCATCGTTGAAGACATCCCACAAGCCATACATTGTTGCCAAGCTCAAAAAGCTTCACGAGAGGTACGTGAAGTTGTCTAATCACAAGGATCGACGAACAGAAACACAGCAAGCTCATGAACAACAGTTCTTGTTGGACATGGAGACCTTGTTTGATGTTGCTCACTCTGAAGCTGGATCTTCGAAGACAAATAAAGATGACTGCGACTTCCTTAAAGACCAACGGACAATGAGAAAGATGGTCATTGGCCCAGAAGCCATTGCATTTGCCAAAGCATCCAAGGCCAAGGCAATGAAGCAGGAGAATGAGGAGCGATGACGACACAAGTCTAAGGAGGAAATGAAATGAATACGGGAGCCAGAGCATGCAGAGGCAGATGCAGAATTGACTGGCAGCTCATCCAGCTCCACCGAGTCTTCAGGAGAGGAATTCACTCAAGTCAGCCACCACCTCCACCAATGTGGCTCGGACCCTCGCTGGGTTATCGATGACCCCCAGTTCGTCGCAGCCCTTGACCGGACAAATACAAGCATGCAAAAAGCTATACACATCGTCGCTCCTGCCCTGTCAGCAGCTGGGGTGAATGTGTGAGAATTGACGCTCTCAGCGACCTCCATTCACAGTGCCAGAACCAAAACATGACACAGAATTGCCGAGGACATTAAGACCAACTTTGACCCCCAGAAGCCATGCATTCTCCACTTCGATGGAAAGATCCTTCCCGACAAACGAGGTGGTAAGTCGGATTGCTTACCCATCGTTGTATCAGGAGAAGGCTTCGAAAAGCTGCTGGCCATTCCAAAAATTGCATCAGGAACCGGAAGAGCAATGGGAGATGCCATACTCACCGTGCTGGACAATTGGCCAAAGGTGAAACCATTCATTGCAGGAATATGTTGTGACACAATGGCGGCAAATACAGGTCTCCACACAGGAGCATGTGTCACAACTGAAGAAGGCTTGCAGCGTCCACTCCTCTTCTTCGCTTGCCACCACCACACTCATGAGTTGGTGGTCACTGCAGTCTTCAACAAGTTCTTTTCTTCCTCTGGTCCGAACATTCCTTTGTTTGCTCGCTTCAGGGATTACTGGAGCTTCATTGACCAGGGCAGCTACCATCCCTTTGAAGATGACCGGCAAGACCCTGACCCCTTGCAGACTTTTGTCTCTGATAACCGGAACAGTGTTGTTGAATTCATCAGTGCCAGACTTAGTCAGAAGCAGGACTGGGATGATTACCAAGAATATATGGAACTGGCGCTTCTCTTCTTGGGGGCAACCGTCCCTCCAAGGAAGCAGAAGAAGAGTCTCTTCCGCTATCCCGGAGTATTCCACTGAGCTAGGTGGATGGCAAAAGGAATTTATTCCCTCAAGATCTTGTTTCGGAGGCAGTTTTCCCTAACACCATCAGAAGAGAAGGTGCTGCAATGCATCAACGTATTCTCCACTACGATTTACCTTCGAGCGTGGTTTGAGGCACCCAGTGGCGTCGATGCTCCTCAAAACAACATCGAGCTCCTCCGACAGCTTGAAGGATACAAGACCAAAGACAAGGCAGTTGCAACCATTGCGATAGCCAAGGCTCAGAACCACCTCTGGTACCTCAGTGAAGACCTTGTTAGTCTCGCCTTTTTCTCGGATAAGGTAGACAATTTGGAAAAGCATATGCTTAAAAATCTCCATGAGGTCCCTGCGCGCAAGAAGGGGCTAAGAAAATTTGAATCAAAGTTCATGAAATCACCATATCTGCTCACTCTCCCAGACTTCGTGACTAAATGGACTGCCAACTTCTTCAAATGCATGGGACTCAAAGTTCCCCACTACCTGGAGGACCTGGTGGCGATGAAGGAGAGAGTTAGGGCCATTCAGGTCATCAATGACTGCGCTGAGCGAGCAGTGAAGCTCGCAACTGACTTCAACAGCTCAATCACCCAGCACGAAGATGAGAAAGAATTGGCATTCCAAGTGATCGAGCATCATCGGAAGACCATGCCCAGTGCAAAGAAGTCCCATTACATATGATCCCTATGGATATGTTGGTAAATTTTTCATTGTTTTCTTAATGTGTTGAAAAGACTAAGGTTTCTGTTAATTGTTTTGGATGTAAAGTTACAGAAGTACATTTTTTGTTCAGCTGATTCCATAATCTCCCCAATAAGACTTGAAGGAGGCTCTTGGGGGACCAGTAAATATTACTCAAATTGAATAAAATTTTGTTTGTGTTGTTCAGTTAATAAATAGACTTGATTAAACATGTGTGTGGTATTGAATTCCAAACTTTGTACATCCCCCCTATAGCCGCAGAATGCCCTAGTGAGTAGGTAACTGAGCATACCTGTATTAACAATTTATTTGAAATACATAAATTGAAAAAGTGTGGTTTATTTTATTTTTCCATACCTAAAAATTTTCAGGATTATTTATACATATTTACTTTGTGCTTTCCTTTTAGTTATATCACTATATGAATACTGAGATATGAAGTACCATTGATTTGGCATTTATTTATATCCAGAAAATATAATAATAAACAATTGAATGAGACAACTCGTGCGCTCATGGTTCACCAGGTGAAACTAAACTCAAATAATTATTCTTTCAAAAGTATCTAGTATCTGTATCTTGAAGATACAGTTTTTTCAAGTATCTTGTATCTGTATCTCAGATACATTTTTGTTGGGTATCTTGTATCTGTATCTCAGATACAATTTCCAAGTATCTTGCCCATCTCTGAGTAGGGCCTGGGAGGTTTCAGTAATCCCCATTGGGCCAGAGCTTTCTTAGAAAGCCAGGCCTTCAGAGTTACTAAAAATGTTTTTCTTCTCTTTTTAATTGATTATAACAGATCTGAAATTCTCTCAGTATAGAGAACAATCAGAACCTTGAGGCAATCATATGCCTGATTACAACAGCTTTGAAATTCTCTCAGTATAGAGAATAATCAGAACCTTGAGGTGATCATATGCCCATTTCTAGAGACGGGAAAGCATCTCACTTCTCCTTGATGGTGTGGTAGGTGATCCTATAGTCTTGTTTTTACCATTAGTGTTTTGTATTGCTTAACCATTAGCTACGGTATAAGAACCATGTCTCACATATTTGGATCACTTAAAATTATCATGTAAATATCATAATCATTTTTGAATGCCTGATTTCCTTTATAGGGGTGCACTGGATATGATATCCAGCTAGATATTGTGAAATATCCAGTATCCAGCAGGATATGGGTCATATCCAGCCGGAAATGCCAGATATAGGCCAAGACATTAGAAAATTAACACCTTTATGAAAATCTGCCATAATATGGTAACGCATTACAAATAATATTTTATATACAAAAAAAATGGAAGGCCCTCCAGGGCCCACCCCTAAACCAGTCCAGCAACACTTTTTATATTAAATCAACACAATACTGATGACAAGAATAAATAAAACATCAGTCCATCCTTAATGATTACAGTTCTATTAATATAATCAGAGCTTTTTATAAAAAATGTCTAGGTGTTAAATTTTTTAAAAAGAGTAAAATATTGCTAGACCCCTGCACTTGCTTTCCATTCTTTTTTCTCCTTTATTTTCAAAACAATACAAAACATTACAAGTTTGACAAATGTAAAACAATACATTGAATACAATATAAAATGTCTGGAATGAAATCAATGAATGGAGGGCAGTAGTGTGTAGGTCAGATGCCACCATTCAGCCTGGAGGTCTTCAGAATAAAAAAAAACAACTCAACAATAGTGATTTAGAACTTTTTTCCATTGGGGTGCAGAAACAAGAGCATTTCTCCTCTTTTAGGCAATATTCAGGATCGCCTTGCTTCATAGATGTTTCCATATTCAGAAAATATTCTCTCTGAAAATACAGAGGATGCGGGTGTGCAGAGAAGCTTTGAAACAATAATTTTAAAGAGGGGAAATCGGTCCTCCTGCTTCCAAATTTGAACTGGACAGTGTTTCCTATCTATAAGAGGTTCAGATGCATATCGGTCTAACTCCCCTGCAATCAGTAGAACAGGAGCAGTCTTTTTTTCAACCTTTCTTCTCTTGTAACTTACTTCCCCAGATTGCTCTCCTTTTGTGATCTCCATAAAACACACTTCAAGAATGTCCTCTTCATCTTTCCTTTTTCGCATAGGAGAACTGGAATTTGAGCTTCTTTCGCTTCCACTTTCATTACCTGGGGCATTCCAGGAGAGATCACCCAATGCATGTCACCACTCCGACTCAGATTTTGATGAAAATTGACATATGGGGTTCTTCCGGGTGCTGATTTCACTGGTCAAAATAAAAAAGTTCTATGACCCAGTTTTTCAGTTTCTGAGATATGGAGGCCCCACTTTACCACCTAACTTTAATGGGCAATAACTCCCAAACATCTTACCGTAGACCTATAAAACTATACATTTTTAGAATCAGCATGAAGAGATCTATTAAATGATACCACATTCAAATGTGTAGAACAATAATGAAATTTTTCCCCCTTTTTTATTTTTGACCCCCCCCCCCCCAGGCAGTGAAAAAAAAAATTCCATTTATTAAACTTCCATTAATTGTTAAAAGATACAAACAATAAAAAATGTGGGTATCAAGTTGCAAGATATTTTAAAAATTATTGAAAAAATATGTACATCGTGAAATTTTTACACTTTTATGCCTGTAGACTAAAATAGAGAACTACAAATGATATATTCACATGGTTGAAAATAAGCAGCAAAAATACAAATTGAACACACATATTACATCAAGTTAATTCATAATTACACAAGTTTTTTCAGCTCATTTTCTGGGAAAACATATTGAATACACATTGTTCCTGGCTTTAAAGTTGGTACGGTATGCTTAATAAACCTAAAATTTTCTCTCTTGATATGTAACATGTACAGTGGAACCTCGACTTACGAATTTAATTCGTTCCGAGACCCTGTTCGCACCTCGAATTGGTCGTAAATCGAATCCATTTTTTCCATTGAAATTAATGTAAATTTAATTAATCCGTTCCAGCACCCCAGATAATTGTACTTTTAATGCTTTGTAAGAGTTTATAAAGAGAAAATATAAGAGAAAAAAATTATACTAAATTTAATAAGCTGTATAATTTTACTGTACCTTTGTGGAGGATAATCGCTGGCATGAGTGGATGGTGATGAGGAAAGGAAGGGAAGTTACTGTTTGGAAGGAGAGTCCCCTTCTATAAGAACACTGGGCACCTCTCCTTCAGGGGTTTTGTCTCTTTTCTGTCTCTTGCCATCTGGTTCGCTGGTTCGCTGCACTAAAAATCTATCCAGAGAGATTTGTTTCTTCCTTCGTTGAAGAATCTTTCTGAAGTGGGACATTGCATTGTCATTCAGAATGTTTACTGCCCTGTTTGCCACAACTTTGTTAGGGTGATACTTTTCAATAAAACCTTGCACTTCACTCCACTTAGCGCAGATGTCTTTAATCATAGCACTCGTAACTTCCTCCCTAGCTCCCTCTTCCTCTGACAACTGCTCCTCCACCAATGCCGTCCGCTGCTCACTCTGAAGTTCCACAAGCTCTTCTGTGGTGAGCTCTTCACTGTGGTCCAGCACTAGCTCCTCCACATCATCACCATCGACCTGCAAGCCCATGCTCTTGCCCATGGACACAATATCATCAACTAATTTAACCGATGTCATAGCCTCAAAGCCCTGAAAATCTCTTTCTTGTACACAATCTGGCCAGAGTTTCCTCCAGGCTGAGTTCAAGGTCCGGTAACTGACTTCGTTCCAGGCTTTATCAATCATGTTAATGCAGTGGAGGATATTAAAATGGTTTTTCCAGTAGTCTCTCAGAGGCAATCGAAGCGCCGGGCGTATGTTCGTATGTCAATTTGGTCGTAAATAGAGGCATTCGTAAGTCGAGGTTCCACTGTATCTCTAATTTGTGGAAAGTAATAGTAAACACTATATCCTGATGGGTGCAAAGAGCTAACCTCAAAGTCATCAAATTCCTCATTATAGGAATGTACAAATCCCAACCATAAACTATGTACGGTACTCTCCTATTTTTGGATTAACTTCAACATTATCTTCACCCAGAAAAGCTTTGCTTATAATCCTCATCTCACCAACTTCATCAGAAGATAATTCAAATGTTTTTATGTTATTTGCATTAATAGGTACAAATCTGTAGAATTTTTGTGCTCCTGTTAGCCGCATACTTTTTTCATATCTGTCACTTAATTTTTCCATAGCTTCAATTTCTTCAGAATTTATTAAACAAAATTTATGCTGTCACTTATATTGTTTGAACAAAATTCAAACATGTCTTCTGGTGTTAATATTTGATTTGCGAATGTTCTCTGCATACTCGCTCTGGCTACAGATCTTTTCACTGTACCCTCAATCCCATCACAAGTGCTCTTACCATGGCTTGTGGCAAAGAAATGCCACTCACATTCCAGCCCAAAATCTTCATGTTTACAAATGTTAACAAAGTTGAAATGATTTTTATATTGTCTTGCACATCCATCAGTAAAATAATGTAATTTTTTGATATGAAGGTAGGATTTTCTAATAATAGGTATGAGTGTATTTAAAAAAGTGTAAACCATTGTAGTGTTATGTTTTGTATTTGGAGATAAAAAAACTAACTTGAATGTTTTGTTTCATTACTTTCTGGTTCCTTATAATATAACACAAAGGGATGCACTGTGCATTGGGTATTTTCCCAATGAAAACCTTGGGCTGCATCCTCTACTACAAATGAGTAGTTTTCTGAAAAGTCACCAAGAACTACAGCTGTATGGCTATTTAAATTATTCTTCAAGTTTTTTAGAAATGTACTCTGATTCTTTGCTATAAAGTGATGAATGTGTCAATTTGACAATTTTTGTGCTTAACCACTTAACGAATTTGCCCAAATATACTCGGGCATCAAAGACTCACTCTAAAATAATTTACCCGAATTTACTAGGGTGCATGAAAAATTTGAAGTATGTTTAAAATTTGAACGAGATATCTCGTGCATTTACTCTAATTGGCTGTACTTCTCGAAAGCCACGCCTCTAGGCGTGGTTTGAAGCCTGGCTTTTGACATATAACACATGTATATAATTATGTTTATATACAGTACTTTCTCAGTGCGCAACAGTCATCCGAGGGGCGTTGTATGTCTGTCCAAATCATTTTTTACATATGGTAATTTTAGTCATATAAAGATGGATTCTGATAGTGAAGAAGAAAGTTTGTTAGGAAATGTTGAAGATATACATCTGAGCTCTTCCGAAGATGATAACAGTGATTCCTCTTGCTCAGAAGACTTTTTGGAGGATGAATCAGATGAAACATTTGAGCAATTTCATCAATCGTGGTTTGAAGAGACTCAGACTACGGTAGCTCCTCCAAGATTTGACTTCACAAAGAGTAATGCAAATACGAATGTTCCCGTTGAAGGTAATCCATTAGATTTTTTCAATTTATATTTTAGTGTGAACTCATCGATATTATTGTAACTGAAATGAATCGGTATGCAACGCAACAAGGGAACAGTGCTTGGAGAGCTACAGAAAGTAATGAGATAAGTGTGTTTTTAGCAATAACAATGCTGCAAGGCCTAATTCCAAAGCCTAACTGTTGGCTTTATTGGACAAAAAAGCCTATCATGGATACACCATTTTTTAGACAGTGCATGACTCTCAAAAGATTTCAGCTTTTGAAAAGTAATTTACATTTTGCAAATAATGAAGATTATGACCCAAATACCCACCCATACCAGAAACTGAACAAAATTTATCCAGTTTACAAATACCTTAGTGACAAATTCAATTCTCTATACAACCTAGATCGTGATGTGACAATTGATGAGAGCCTTATGATGTATAAAGGACATCTTGGGTGGTGCAGTATATGCCTCTGAAGAGAGCTCGCTTTGGCATAAAATTATACATGCTTTGCGAATCAGTCAGGCTATGTTTGGTCAACAATCATATACACTGGAAAAGGTACTCAAGTGAGTCAGGTTTATAAAGATCTTCCAGTATCTATCCAAATTGTTATGTCATTGATGGAGCCATTATTGGGGAAAGGTCATTGCCTGACTACAGACAACTTTTATACTTCACCGGAGCTGGCTAACTTATTGGTTGAACATCGTACAGACACTTACGGGACTGTAAAACAAACAAGGAAAGGGATACCTGCGCAAATAAAAAACAAAAAACTGAAAAAGGGGAAAGTATTGCATTTCGGCGTTGAAAGGTTTTGGCTATGAAATGGAAAGACAAAAGGGATGTCACTCTTCTATCAACTGTTCATTCTTCAGAAATGACAGAATGTGTAAGAAGATGAGATGTTGTCCGTGTGCCTCAGATTGTGAAGGATTACACCACCACCATGGGAGGAGTTGATCGGGTTGATCAAACACTTTCAAGCTACCCAATCATGAGGAAACGGGGAAAGAAATATTACCGGAAGTTGTTTTTTTCATCTTTTAGAATTAGCTGTATGGAATTCTTTCATTCTTTTCAAACAAATGGGACAAAACAAGAAACCATTAGACTACAGAATGGAGCTGATCGACATGATGGTTGCAAAATACAGAGTATCTTTCGTAGCTTCAAGGGGTCGACCAAGCACCAATGCCACACCACTTCGAATGTCAGGGTGCCACTTTCCAGATATTATTCCAGCAACTGAGAAAAAAACGAACCCAACAAGGATATGTGCAGTTTGTACACGAAAGAAAACCGAAAGGGGAAAAAAAATTCGCTGTGAGTCAAGATATTACTGCAGAGATTGCGATGTAGGCCTATGCGTTTCTCCGTGCTTTCGTGATTATCACTCGAAGTATGATTTCTCTTAAAAGTAATATGCCAATTTTCTTTTACATAGTTTTTATTTAGTTCAGAGTTGTTTTGAAAGGAATTTGCTTAACATTTATTATTATTTTTATTTAAAAAAACATGTATTTTTCGTTTTAAAAAATGAACGTATAAACTCAGGCAAATTTTTCAAAGGACATGTAATTTTTTATAACTTCTTAAAAATAAAAAAAATAATAAAATGTCTATTATTTTCCTCTTTAGCACAATATAAAGAATAAAATATTCTATTAAAAAAAATAGATATATATTGTCCACTTTCTTGGAAATAAATAAGTTTGTTAAGTGGTTAATGAATTTATAAAATCATCTACAGATTCTGTTTTTTCAACCATATTGCATCAATCTGTAGTAACCCATTGTTTATATTTTATTTCCTCACATTCAGGATCATTAACACTGAAAAGTGAGCAAAAAATTCTTAATACCTTGTTCTTTTGGACAGAGATTACATATTTGCATCATGCAATTCCTGTTGTTGACATCACACACTACTTTCTCCATAGAGTTGTATATTCCAACCCTTTGACACCCAAAGCTGAGAATTGTATTTTGGCATTCTGGTGGTATGTACATACACACAGAATGGGTACCAGCAGCTCCAGTTAAAACACAATGACTGGGGCAAAGGCTGGCAAAACTAGAGAAGCCAATTTGGGAACTATCTGGATTATTTTTATAGACTAAAAGCTTCTTTCAGATTCATTAACACCAGTCTTTTCTGCACAGATTCTTTATACCCACTTTCATTTCTGGTACTCAGGCAGTCTTTTGTACCTGGGCACAAATGACTAATTTCATCTGATTCAAAAAATTTCTGAACAGAATATTTAGTACCTTTAGTTATTACTTTTGGGTAATTCTAGGACAAATAGACAAATGAACGTGCCAAATGTACACTCCACCATCTCCAAAATTCATGAAACTTGGTGCGAGGGTTGGTTTTGGTCCAAATTACAAAAATCTGAAATTTTTTGAAAATTGGTCAAGTTGGTCAAATTTTATGGCTTGACCAAATTTTGGCCAAATGAAAAAACCAACAATTTTCAAACGTAAATATCTCGGCTGCTAATTGTGGTAGCATAATAAGTCTTAAATGATAAAATATGTAAAATTAACTGTAGTTTCTAAATATATATCATTTTTTTAGGGTAACAAAAATAAAATTATGATTTTTTGGAAAAAATCTTTTTTTTTTTCTTTTTTTTTTTGTGATTTGGCAGCGAAGATATCATTTTTCGAAAAAAAGACCAAGAATAAAAAATGTTTATTTGATGTATGTACACCATAAGTAATAAAAAGTCAGCTTATAGTTTATTATAAGGCTCAAAACAGAGTTTGAAATGAAGTACCGTAATAAAAAAAATTTCAGATGACAAAGATTTATTACAGACTTGTTGGTCCAAAAAGACAATTTTCAATTCATATAAAAAATACATGTAGATAAGCCAAAGGAGAAAAAATCTTTTAAAATATACAGTATGTACAATGTACATACTGTACATAACCTCTCTTATATTTAGGGACAGAATATTTTGACAATAATAATGTTTAATTTATAAAGCACTTATCAGAGTATAAAATACTCTTCCTAATACTACACGTACACAAGTCTTTGAGAATGAATTAAGAGACAGTATTCTCATCCAGTGAATCCAAATTTTAGATACTAATAATATAATAATAAGAAAAAAGAATTTGAAAAGATTTTTATAACTATTAAGTAGATACACAAATCTTAGATAAAAATTTTAGAAATATTATATAGACAATCTTAAATAGTATACATTCGATAGAATTTATTTTATCTTCTTTGAAAAGTTATTTAATTCTTGAAGCGGAAAAATGTATTGTATTCTTGTTCCTCCTCGTAAACTTGCTTCAATACTCCCAAATATATTTTCTGTTGGAACGTGACAAACATCATCTTGTGCAGGAAAAACGTATGAGGGACATAGCTACGCCCGAAGGATGGAGAAATTTTATCAGAAAATCATCATATTCACAGTCAAAGGACTGGACTAATCCAAGCCATAGTTTATTTTCATTCATACAACCCACAAAAGAGCCTGTTTCAATTTCGCGTTGAGAGACAGTATTATGTTCTTGAACCGAAGCAGAAACTCTAATGAACTCTCTTATTTCGACTGTCTGTGTACTCTGAGAGAGTGGATAAACCTTCAATGAATTCTTGGAAATTGGAACGAAGTGATGTAATTGTTGAGTACCTTTGATAGAAGTAATAGGTTCACTCAGATGTTTCTGCAAAGAAAGCTCTACATCTACAACTTCGTAGAAGCCTTTACCTGTTTTTGTCCCAGCTTCAATCCAGCTGTAAAACAAATTCATAAATTTAGGTTGCGTGAAATAATCAAATATCAAATATTTTGTATATATGTATTCAAGTGCTGATGCTAATATTTAAAAACAGAAAACTACGAATTTGGCATTAAGAAACAAATGTCCTGAATGGAGTCTCCATTATTTTATTACCTGTTTTAATAGGGCTTTCATCAAATAAAGGTAAAATATTGTCACTGAGCAAATCTTTATTGAATTGCCTGTCTTGAACGACAAATTCTTCCAATGGTGGTGAATTCGTGGAATCACTACTGCTTCGCTCCATAAATTCGTTAAGTATGTCTGGCTCAGGTATTGGCGCAGGTTCCAGCTCTCTGGATGAACGTTGAACATGTTCCAATACAATTGGCTTCTTTTTAATTGTGACATAGCAATTGCTGCATAGTAATTGATTTTCTTCCAAAATTCCATAGCTTGCAGCTGCCATGGCAGAGTTTATTTTTTTGATGTTACAGAAAATTCTTCTTGAGTGTTTTTTCATAGGATCGCAACAAAATTTTGTGTTTTGAGGCATTTTAAGGGTTAGGTAAATTTACGTATACTAGAAAATTAGGTATATACTGAAAATCTGGAAAGAAAGCAAAAAATTATTAAAATTTGGAGGATTTTTTTTTTTAGTCTTTTTTTTTTCATAATAATTCAATTTTACTTTTGTTACCCTAAAAAAATGATACATATTTAGAAACTACAGTTAATTTTACATATTTTATCGTTTAAGACTTACTACACTATCACAATTAGGAGCCGAGATATTTACGTTTGAAAATTATTGGTTTTTTCATTTGACCAAAATTTGGTCAAGCCATAAAATTTGACCAACTTGACCAATTTTCAAAAAAATTCAGAAATTTGTAATTTGGACCTAAACCAACCCTCACACCAAGTTTCAGGAATTTTGAAGAGGTGACTGTGTACTTCATTTGTCTATTTCTCATAGCATTACCCTTTTCCTTTTGACATGGGTTCAATTTCAGGAATAATTCCAAGTCTTTGTTTTATATTTCTGCTTTTCTTAACTAAATATTCAGTTGTCTGAAATAGATTTATAGTTTTTGATATGGTAAATGGAGATAATGTCAATATTTTGAGTTTCCTCTCATAACTGTCAGTAGAATGGAAAGCTTCAACCAGTTCATTCATGAGATGAGTCATTGACCTGAAACAAATTCATGAATGTATAATAGCTATAAACAAAACATTACATGTGCATATTAAATTTTTTGGATTATAATATTGATTTCAAGTGTAACAAAATGAGCATTCTTTGAGATAGAGTCAAATTAAATCAAAAATTATTTTGTGACCAAATGAATTCCAAATGATTTAATGGGCCCATTGATCTCCAATCTTTAGGGAGTTGTGCTTCTAGTTTCTACTATCAAAGGTGAATACCTACATTTTGTTTTTATGCTTCAGTTTTAGTTTAGGTACGGTACGGTATATTCCCACTTAATAATAGTGTATCATTTTAAAATTCATACCTTTGAGTTTCATGATCCAACTTTGTAGCTTTTGATGGGCTTGGGATCTCAATTGCTAAACTTGTTTCTAGCTTTCGTTTTAAAGAACGACGTGCTTTTTCTATTGTTTGAATAGCTTTTGCTTCTTTTCTTGAGGAACCTAAACCATCTGAAATTTTTTAATTAATAAATATTTGACTCCATTTGATATACGGTATATGGACAATAATAATTAATATGTCAACATACTAGTTTAATAAATTTAATATGTCAACATATTAATTTCATTAAGTTTTTCAGCAACTGCTGAAAAACTGTCTTGAAAGTAAATGCATTATAAATAAATAATATAAATAAAAAAATACCTATCATTAAATACTTACGCTTCTTCACTGGAGTCACAAGACTTTCTAGAACTTGAGAAACCACTTCTTTGGCATTACTTGATATACTTGGATCATATTCATCGCTTTCTGAAATAACATTCTCAGAAGACTGATTATGATCAGACTCTTCACTTTGTGATGTTGAAAGCAACTCTGGTCTCTGGGTCAATAATTTTCTACAGTTGCTACATAGTACAGTATTCCTTTGTAGTTTCCATTTACATCGATCATAAAGTGATTGGCTGATGGCTCTTATATCCTTGGGTATCTTTTTATGTTTTTGTAAAGGATCATCACAGTATCTAACCATTTTTCATTACTAAAAATACACAATTGTAAATCTCAAAAATAAGATATGATTTGACTCAAAATAAGCATAATTAACAAACATTTGAGAGAAAGACTGCGTGAATATGAGTTATACATAGGCTGTAAATATATCATTTGTATTTCTCTATTTTAGTCTGTGCAAAAATTTCAAAATTTCAATGTACAACTGTCAATGTACATACCTACTTTTTCAATAATTCTTAAAATATCTTGCAACTTGATACCCACATTTTTTATTGTTTGTATCTTTTAACAATTAATGGAAGTTTAATAAATTAAAATTTTTTTGGGGGATTTCGCTGTCTAGGCAGGGTGGGGGTCAAAAAGAAAACTAAAAAAGGGGAAAAAATTTCATTATTCTTCTACACATTTGAATGTGGCATCATTTAATAGATCTCTTCATGCTGATTCTAAAAATGTATAGTTTTTTAGGTCTACAACAAGATGTTTGGGAGTTATTGCCCATTAAAGTTAGGTGGTAAAGTGGGGCTCCCAAGATTTTGGGGGCCCATATCTCAAAAACTATGGGTCATAGAACTTTTTTATTTGAACCAGTGAAATCAGCACCCAGAAGAACCCCATATGTCAGTTTTCATTAAAATCCGGGTCAGAGTGGTGACATTTTTTAATTTTTGGGTGATTTGTCCTGGAATGCCCCACCTTCATTTGAATCATTACCACCTTTGTCATTTTCAATACCTAAGACTTCTTCAATCAGCCAGGATTTAGCCTGCTCTTTTTGATCTTGTTGAAAGAAAGATAACTTATACTGCAGATCTATTGCAGTCACAGTCACATAAGCCCTGTTTTTCATTATGTTCAAAGACTTTCCATCATTACTCTCTGACTAGAAATGCACTCGAAGAGAAGTCAGGAGTTCTCTCTTTGTCATTTGAACACCTTGGTCATCATGACCAATCTTTGAAAGAAATCTTTGTAAAATACAAATGCTTGGGATTACAGAAGGCAAAGTTGATTTTTCCAAACTCATTTCCTGAGTTAGTTGGAAGAATGGTTTTAATATTTTAAGCAGATTTCGTATCAGTGTCCACTCGAAGGATGTGATGGTATGGTAGGTAATTCACTATGATCAGTCAAATACAGTTGCACTGGAATTTTTAATTTATATAATCTTTCTAGCATCAAATATGCACTGTTCCAACGTGTTGGGACATCTTGAACCAATAGGAGAGGCTCAAGATTTTGCTGCACTTGAATGAGTTTGAAATTGTTACAGGCCAAAGGAGAATGATTAAAGTGAGTTGCAAGGTGGCAACTTTTTGCAAGGATATCAATTACACTCCTCTGAACCATACCTATATAATTGAGTCACTAATAACCAGTTGGAGTAAATGAATGCTGCAGTGTATTGAAGGTATTTCAGCCAGGACACTACCAAGAGCCATATTACTAGCTCCATCCCTCACCAATAAATTCCTCTTATTTGCATCAAGATCCCAACTATCCCACATAGAGCAAAACTTTTCAGATATATTCTTGCCAGTATGCAACCCTGAGAAATGAGAGGCATGTAGCACAGCATCATATCTTTCAAAATCTTTACCTATCCAGTGACCTGATAATGATATAAAACTTTCTTGAGAGGTTGTGCATGTCCATATATCTGAAGAAAAGCTGACATGCTTTACTTCTTCCAGCTTCTGAGCAATTTTAGACGAACTCATTATAAAGACGAGGAATTATAGTATCAGAGAAGTACCTTCTGCTCGGTAAGAGATATCTGGGTTGGAGGTAGGCCATTAGATCAATAAAACCATCATCTTCAACTAAAGTAAATGGCTGGTTGTTCAAAGCCATCATCATGACAATTTTACGGTGATCATCACAGACGTGGAGTCATTGATGTCCCATATTTTTTTAGATGAAAAGCTTTCCTCTATTGCTTACTCATTTGGTCCATTTTCTTTTCTTTCAGAGTACTACCAGTAGAAGTTGATGGTCTAGCCTGTATTCTATCTATGCCTATTTCCTTTGATTCAGTCGCAGCTATTCTTTTTTTGTCATTTTCGTTTTTGGCTTCAGCATACTCTTTTGGGTGATTAATCTTCAAATGATTATGAAGAGGTGTTGTGCTAAAAGACATTTGGCCACCTTTCTCCATCCCACGTTTGATAATCTTTTGGCAAATATTACACTTTGCAGTGATATCACTAGGATCACTTATTGTATACAGTGACCACACAAAACTTGTCATGATTAATAGCTACTTAATAGTTTAATACAACACAAGAACCTGAAAGAGAACAAAACAATTAAACATCTGAATATACTTAAATTATTATTTATCTTATATTTGGGGAGGGTGCTTGCCCCCAATGCAAAACAAAACATAGCAATACGAGTGTAAAAATAATATGGTACCCTACCTAATAATATATATTCGGCTGGATAGATATGGCCATATCCAGTATCTGGCCGAGTATGAAAAATACCCCTAAATGTGTGCCCTCATACCACTGCACAGACTAGAAAATGCCTTCAAGAACTTAAATTTGAAGTTCTTGACCATCCAGCCTACAGTCCAGACCTGGCACCTTCGGATTTTTACCTGTTTGAACCACTAAAAGACGCTTTGAGAGGTCAGCAATTCCAAGGCAATGATGACCTAAAGGAGGCAGTGCATGACTGGCTATGCACACAGCCAAAAACATTCTTTTGTGATGGCATTAGGAAGCTTGTAGATCGCTGGACTAAATGTATTGAGAAACAGGGAAACTATGTTGAGAAGTGATGTGTTTATAATCTATCAGATGTGAAAATAAAAAGTGTGGATACTTATTGAATTACCCTCATATATTCAGAATGCAAACAGCAGCCTTGCAAAAAGAGAGAGAAATGCTGACTGAAGGCAAAGTCATACTGCAAACTGACTTTGCTGAGAACTATGCCATAAAACACCAACATGAGGTTATGGCTGCCCAGTGGAACTCAGATATAACAGGCAAAAATATAGTTATTTACACTGCAGTTGCACACTATATTGATCCTGATACAAAACAACTTGCCACCAAGTCATATGGCATTGTCTGATACAGAGAGTCATGGGACATTAGAGTCAAGTACCTATTTAATGAATACATTATTGATCACCTCCGCTCTAAAGTTGGTATCCAAATAGATAGAATTAGCCTCAGGACAGATGGAGCCTCAGCACATTTCAAGAACAAATATGCAATGGCAGCATTAACACATTATCCATCCCTCCATGCATGCTCTGGGACCTGGAACTTTAATGAGAGCTATCATGGAAAGGGCCCACATGATGGCATCAGTGCTGTTCTGAAATGGCATGTGTATCGAAAGGTAATGCAGAGCCAAGTTGTTGTAAGAATAGCTGAAGATTTCTTTAACGAGGCATTAAAGGTAACAAATAAAACAGCAGTTGTTTATGTCAGTAAAGATGACATAGAAAAGAAATCTGGCAGATACACAGCAATATGGGATCACTGTCAAAGAGCTGACACCATACAAAAAGCAAGGGCTGTACAAGTCATTAATGTATACAAAATAGAGCTAGCTATATGCTCTGTCTAATGATGCCATTCCATATAAAATGTTTAACCTTCCACCTGGATACTCTTATGATTTGAAAAGTCTCTCTTCATGTAATATATCTGATACAAGTGACCTGTCAGACATCAATGAAGAACTTGCTATATATGACTGTTCCCATTCAAGTTCACTTGTACAAGTCAATTGATTACAGTTCACCATCAACAAGCACTTCAAATTCTCAGTATGCTAAACATACTCTTCAGCCACCAGCATCCAAATCCAGCAATGTGTTACATGACAATGTTGTTGAAGAGAAAAAAGCAAAAAGAACAATAGAACCTGGATGTTATGTTCTGTTAGAATACACAGGCAAACGTAAAATATTGCATTATGTAGCCATTGTAGACGCAACTACAACTGAACAACTGATGGCAGATGTAAATTATTTAAAAAACACTGGAAAAGATAGATGAGATATTATCCAGTTCCAATTTCCTACTGTTGAGGACAAAGACTGTGTTTCAGAAGATACGATAGTTGAAGTTTTAAATGAACCTGAAATCAAAGGTGGGCAGTTGCGCCGCAACATTTTTGGTTGCGCTTGCGCTTGCGGCGCAACTTTTTGAAAAGGGTTGCACTTGCGCGTGCGGGGCAACTATTTCAGCAGAGTTGCGGTTGCGGCACTACAAAAATTGTTGTGCGTGCCCACCACTGCCTGAAATAAACAGAATGACATATACGTTTCCAAGACATGTATTTCCAGAAACCATTGATAAGTGCACATGTTGGTGTATATACTTTTTGTTGTATGTATATAATGTCCATGTCAGTTGTTATACATAGTTTTCGCATTGTTACACGAGTGACTTTTTTTTTGTTACGTGAGTTACGGATTAATAATATACAATATAAAAAATATTGAATGGTTATTTGGCCATACTATGTATTAAAATGCAAACTGAAACATCTTCTAAAAGATGTATACACCAAAATTTAATTACATTTTGCAATTCACAGTTTTATTACAATGTGAAAAGCTAACATAGAGTGTGTTATCCAGGTTGCGTGAGTTACAGTGAATATGATAGCTAATAAAACTAATACATGTTACAGGCTAGCAAAAATGACAACACTATTGTAGAGCTATTGTAGGTACATCTAGCAATGCTATAAATATTATTATTTAATTTTGCCCAATAACTGAGAAATGGCAAAAGCAATCAGTAAAATCATGTCTGAAAGTTATGAGAGTTACGCTGGAATTGCCCAATACCAACTATTGGCAAGTATAAAATTAAATAAAAATTTCACTGCCAAAAATTCTAGCCTGGTAATATGCAATAATAAACTAAGCACACCGGACAAAAAATGTCACCCCTCTCAGAATGTACCTAATAACGTGTGACGGCGCCTCTGGCCTTGATAACCGCACGAATCCGGCGAGTTTAGTATGCGGAGGTACGCCTGCTGGTTCAAATTCATCGTCACTGGAACGAGAGGGCCCATTTCGTGGTACGAAAAACATCCCCAGAACATCACAGAACCACCTCCAGCCTGAACAACACCTTCGACGCATTCAGGATTAAAGGCTTCATTGGACCTGCGATGTACTCGTCGCCTCCCATCATTGGAGAACAAACAAAAACGGGACTCATCGGACCAAATTATACGTTTCCAATCTGCTGCAGTCCAATTTTTGTGCCTCTGAGCCCATTTATAACGTGCCAATTTGTGACTTGCTGTTAACAGCGGCCTCTTCCGTGGTACCCTGCTCCAGATGTCCATCGCATGCAGTTCTCGTCGCAATGTCCGTTCGGAAATTGGTCGCTGGAGAACCTCATTGGTTTCTTGGAGCAATTGTTCTCTGGTTTGAAAATGATTTGCAGTTACTAGACGAGAAACATGGCGGCGGCCCCTATTGTCGAGAATTGTTTTCCGGCCACAGTTACGCCGTCAATTTTCAGTTGATTGCGAACTACACCACTCTTTGTAAACTCGCTGGACAGTACGCGTTGACACACCAACAAATTGGGCTACTTCAGACATTTTGTGTCCATGGGCTCTGCCAAACACGATGGCTCCTTTTTGCCACTGAGTAACGTCTGCCTCACAACCCATTTTGCAGACTATATCCAACACACACTTTGTTCTTCACCACCTCACGAAACAGATCTGATCCTGTGTGCTACATCACCGCTACTTGTCACTTACCAATGCTACATCAGCGCCCTCTGTATGACCTTGAACTTCCTACTATCGGTGCTATTAGGGGTGACTAATTTTTTGTCCGGTGTGCTTATGATACAAAACAGGGCCTGGGTCCCTGCTGAAGTAACTTGGATTTACCAACCAGTCCCAGTCTTTAAAATTTGACACAGTTTATAGTGAAATATGAAAATATTACACTACCATACAAGATTATACCCTTACCATATATTTTTAAATCTACTGAACTTATAAAAATTTACACCCAAGAAATCCTATTTTTTTAAACAAGATCTATACATAATTTGCTCAACTCTATGAATGGGCTATCTGCAGTAGAGATCTAGGTATTTTTTTACAAGAGTACATTACAGGCTTTTGAGGAATTTTGGAATGTTAAGTTAGGTTAGGTTAGGTCATATATTAAAACTATGTTTTTCCAATTATTTTTGATGTTATTTAAACAAAATTGACCTTCATTCAAACTGCATCAAAAACCATCAGAAAAACATAGTTTTGATTTACAAAGCCTGTAATGTATGGTACACTTGTAAAAATTTACTGAGATCTGTACAGGCCTACTTTTTCAGCCCCAGTAGAGCCCATATCCATGGGTTTTGAGTCCAGCCAAGTCCACCAGTTTTGTTTTTATTTTAAAGTTCATGTCCAGCCTGGCCTGGTCCATAAGAATTTTATAAAACATGTATGCAGCTCAGCCCAGCCCATATTTGACAGTGCCATTGACGTATAACACTGTGCTATCTATATAGTAAATAGGTGTACAGTATGACTATTGAAATGGTGTATTATGACAAGTACCAACTATAAAATTAATGTTAGTAATATTTTTTTAAAAAAAACCTTAAGGGTTAGGGAATACTCTGTCTTAATACCCCCCATTGAAAGAGATTTCTCTGCCGTGTAGTGACCCCCATAGCACTGTGATGTATGAAACACTCAGTATGGTCACTTGCCTCATAGACACCTTTAAATCGGAGATCCTAAATGGGTGTACATTCAAATACTATAAACAATTTTTACAGTCCCACCTACTCCTTTTCTCTTAATTGTAGAGCTGTATTATTCAGGTTGTATGTACATAGCTATATACATATAGTCATATGAGAAAGTAGAGAACCCAATCCTTTGGGTCTGCAAAACTATTGTAAGATACTGTATGCAGTATATAAGTAGTAAACAAGCAGCAACTAAGGTCCTCTAGATCAGGGCTTCTCAAACTTTTTTCACTTGCGACCCCTTTGGATCAGACAAATTTTTTCGCGACCCTTCACTCAATGTCATAAAAGCAATATAGGTACTAACCCTATATATTTATGAAAAAAATAATATTTTCAAATGTTTCTGCAACCCCCAATAATATTTACGCGACCCCTAGTTTGAGAAGCGTGGCTCTAGATCCATGTAAAACATCTTGAGATAATCATATGTTGTTTACAATTCTTATGGTAGTGGTATTGAAGAATGATCTACAGGTTCCAAAGATTTAAAGTTAATGTACAGCTAGTAGATGTGTGACAATCTGCAGAGATCAATTGTAACTTAATTTTGCATTTAACTGTATTTGTGGTTTGTTCATATTAACAATGGAGCCACCCAGAGAGGCTGAAGGGCCCCTTGTGTGCCCACTATAAAAATTTTTACCATATTTTTTTATTTTAAATTAATTTTTTATCAGTTAATATTCATCTTTTCACCCGCTCACGCGCAGTTAAAACAGTATAATATATTGAATTGCCATTCAAAACTGACTAAGAAAATATATATCTTATGTTGTGCAAATTTGTTCAAATGTACGGTATGGTACTTTTTTTAATAAAATATAGTTCTTGTTTTGGCTATAATATACTTTTTTTCAGAAAATATTTTTCCTGATTGGGCTATTTTTTCATTACTCTGCAACTTAATTAGTTGGTCAGATATATCCAAAACAACAGGAAACCAATGGTTTTAGCATGTTTTGGAGGAAAAAACAAAAATTGAGGTGGCCCCTATTCTGAACCATTACCATAAAAAGTAACTAGGTTTAAATATAAAACCCTATACTGATCAATTTGTGATGCGTGATCTTTACAGGGGCTCCACCCCCGTACTCCTGAGACCTAAATTATACAAATGATAATGTAATAACATATTCATGTTAAGTTAGGTTAGCATAACAATTACCAAACATACTAGTATCACCGCACATCCATCACAGACCAAAGCCATTTTCAAACTGAAGTGAATGAACGATAGTAGGGTTGCCAACTCAAAATTTCCTAGATTCATACCCAAAAAGCACTGAAGTAGCTATATATATTTTTTGTAATTTTCTAACCGTTTTTTTGACTATGCGACACATGCAATCAAGGTATTTTAATGAGGGAAACAACTTTGTCCCTATGGTATTTTTCAAAATTTTGCTTAATTAAGTGGCGCCCGTATTCTGAACCATTACTAGGTTTTATTCTAGCTATTTTTTTTTTTCTAATTTGATTCAGTTTAGTGGTGGTTATGATAGAATTATGGTGTACCATTCGTGTGATTTTTACTTTGAGAACTTGATTCATCATGTGCCCTAGATGAAGACAAAGGATTGGATGTTTTTATCAATTACAGCATTATTCTCTCATCCTTAACTTGCCCGAAATGTGACAGTGTGCCTAATACGAAAAGATCAGAAGATATTTAGGTGAAATAACCAATATTAACCCATTAGGTTAATTGAATGCCTGGTTAGGTCAACTGAATACCTGGTTAGGTCAACTGAAGGCCCGGTTAGGTTAATTGAATGCCTGGTTAGGTTAATTGAATGCCTGGTTAGGTCAACTGTACACCCTTGATGATTGGTTAAGTTAAGTCGTGATATTTTCATTAGTTTAAATGAAAATGATGAGAGCAGACTTTTCTGGTTAATTTTGAGGTGTTTCGTATGAAACTGCCATCCGTTTCCTATGCAAATACGTAGTTTTTGAGATGACAATATCTCAAAAACTACGCATTTGCACAGGAAATGGATGGCAGATTCGTGCAAAACACCTCAAAATTGACCAGAAAAGTTTGTTCTCATTATAAAAACAGACTGGGTATAAAAATGAATAATTACCTTTTTATCATTCACTACATGTTTGAAAAAGTTGAAATCTATGCCCACCCAGGCCCATAGCCAAACACTATTTTCATCCCATGAACTGGACCAAGCATGGTCTTGCAGTTCTACCCAGGGCTGGCTTAAGGGGTGAGCCAACATGGCACTGGCTTAGGGTGCCAAAGTTTAAGGGACACCAAAAACTGAAGAGCAAATCAAAAGAGCTGCAGTTCTTCTTAATTTTTTAACCATATTATTAGGATTGCCAGATGTCCTGTATTTTACGGGACAGTCCCGCATTTGATCCAAAAATCCCACATCAAAATCCTACATTCAAAATGTCCCACAAAAAATATTTTTTAAGCAAATTTTTTAGGGATGAATTGACTTAGAATTTCAATATTATGTATAATAATTTCAATTTATTCACAATGTTTAATTCTTAAATATTATTGTAATAAAATTTTTCTAATTTTGTTTGTTGTAACCATTGAAGAAATCTAGTTTCAATTTGAAAAAAAATTTGGTCTTAAAAAAAAAACCCTCTGGGAAAATCTTTTGTCCCACATGGGCATTTGAAAAATCTGGCAACCCCACATATTATGAGTAAGTTATCAGCACTGCTACATCAGAGAATACCTATATAATAAGGGTGTGTTCGTGTTTTAGTATACATTCCCTTTCTATAAAAACTGGGATGTGGGTGGGTGCCAAAGCAAAATTGGCTTAGGATGCCATAACCCTTTAAGCTGGCCCTGGTTCTACCCATGCCCATACAGACCTCTAATCCACAGCACCTCACTTTACTCAATTTTATAAACCTTCCTTTAATCAATTTAGCCTAGTTAAATTGAGATAAAAACTATTCCCACAGTATTAGGCATGGCCTATTTTAGGCTTTAAATAGGCCCCTATAAAAGAGATTGGGTTTAGTTTAAATACATAATAATTTGCCACATTGGATATAACCTTGAATTACTCCAAGTTGGCAAATATAAACTAGGCCCTAATAATGCACTCTACTGTTGTTAAAACCCTTATGGGATAAACTGATCTAGCGCAGATAGACCTTATGGCAATACTTTAAAAGGCATGAACTTGTAGGGCCTAAGCCTAGTCTGGAGTTAAGATAAATAGCACAGGCCTAACATTAAGTTGGTTATACCTACATCGGCCTACAAATTTCAAATTAATAAGCTTACATTTTTTCTCTTCTTTATTTGTCAATGGTTTTCCTCTTACAAATTTTCTTTTATTAGAGGGAGACACCATCGTCTGCTTACCACCAGCTCAACTTTGTCAGCCCCAACATTCATTGAACCGAGAGGGCCGCTGCTAGAAATGTTAGGCTTAACTTCACTCAGAGAAACAACAAAATGTCAAAAAATCTTTATTTTAATAATAATTTCCTTTGTTTTTCTCATTCATAATAGCAAAATCTTCTAAATAAGGACACTTCCCATCACTTGCTGCAACAACTTGTAAAAACATAGTAGTTAAACGTTATACAAACTTACAAAACAGCTTTTTTCCTGCGAACTTTTCTCATGAGTCCGTCCTTAAGCACGTATAAATTAATACTGCCATCTGTTGGTAAACAGTCAATCCACAAATTTAAAAGTCTTCAAAGTATTCGTTGAACATTAAAAGACGATATGAAAGTATTCACATTTTATAGAAGTGCATTCATTATATTGTTAAATTTTCTTCGTAATACATTTGATACTTTGCTCCTCTTCACAAAAGTATCTGGTCTTTATCATCAAAAGCAGCACAAATATGAAGCGAACAGAAAGAGGAAGGAAGGGAAGGGGGATGGAGAAGGCTGGGGAAATGGGGGAAAGAAGTAGACTGCGGGCCGAATGCTCCCTCCAGACCGGGGAGGGAGAAAGAGAGAAATTTGCAAAGAGAAACTTCGCGGGCGAGGGAGACAGGGAAGGAGGGAGAGAGAGAGAGAGAGAGAGAGCGAGAGAGAGAGAGGGAGAATAGGGGTTTGAAACCCTGGTGGTGGTAGTGGTTGTGGGAGAGGGACCTGGGAAAAGGAGACTGTGAGGGGTAGCATGACTGAAGTTAGATGGAGTAACTGTATCTACGGTGAATTGTTATTGATTTTTATAAAATATTTTATTATTATGGTTTTAATATTAATTGACATAAATATGGTCTAAAGTTGTAAATAAAATAAATAAAAAACAAGAACATTCTCGTCAACCAATTTGACTGATGAGATTTGTAAAAACTGTTTAACATATTTAACCATGCAGTCATCTCTGCATAATTTCATGTTTGTTTATAATCGAATATACATAAATAATAACAAAGATATACATACGTTTTAAACAATATTATATGTTTAGAAAATGTAACATGTCTGATAATAAATATTTTAAGAATTATATATATATATATATATATATATATATATATATATATATATATATTGCATGTAGCTTTATATAGTATATGGTCTACGTATATACTTATTATCTCTAACTAATATACTCAATTTCCCTGGGCTGAGCAAGAACGAAACCGAAAGTATGCATCGATCTTTTTATGTAGTGAAAATATATTTTACCTACACTACACTCATCAGGCAGCTTTTCTTTCGGATTTAGGCTGTTATTTATATAAATTCTATGTCTTAAGATTTTTGGCCTTTAACTCAACAGTCTAACATTAATTTCTAATTAATATAATTTTCAGATGCTAAACAATTTTCATTTCGAGAAACATTATTAAACGTCTTTTAATTTAGTTCCCATTAACTATTTCTTATATATAGTGTTTTCTATGAGAAGATTTCCGTTTTCTGTAATTTAATTGGGAAGGCTAAATATAAATATAAAATTATCTATAAAGAACTGTATATGAATTGATCTATATTATTATTTTCTGATATAGGGAACCTAGAATAAATAGTTTTCGGTGATTTTAATACCTCTTGATTACAGACCATTTCTAAAATGGAAAGGGAGACAATAACAAGCTATGATTTTAAGGGATGGGAGGCAGACCCGAACTATGCACTAAAATATCAATCAACCAACCACGTAATTTTGAGTGCAGGTCAATGCAAATGGTATTAGGTTCACATAGAAAATTGTGTGTGTGTGCGTGTGTGTGTGTGTGTGTGTGTGTGTGTGATCAACCTCAATATTGAAAAAGAAAAGTAAAAAGAGATTTTGGAAGATAAAAGGGGATAATGAGGAGAAAGGAAAAAGAGACGAGGAAGTATGAGAGAGGAAAGGTGCCAATATGGGCTCAACGTAGAGGCCTATGTGTACGGTACTCTTCCAGTTCTTTGCTATTTCAGAGGAAATTCTTGCTTCACTGCGGAATTCAGACTTAGATATCTACTATACTAACCTAATCAAAGGGAGACCAATTTAGACACTTACAAGACCAGGGGGAAAAAATGAGGCAATCACTTTCCCTATTTTCTTCTATGGAAAGAATACAGAAAGAGAACTAAATTAACTCAAAAGCTACACACTTAAATAGAATAAACGCATTTAACCCTTTATATATATATATATATATATATATATATATATATATATATATATATAATATATATATATATATATACAGGGTGGGCCGTAAGTTTCCATACATAGGAAAAATAAACATTTTTTTATGGACAACCATTTTTATTTATATAATATGCTCTACATGGTTGCCATTGTTTTGAAAACACATTTCAATACGTGTTCCCCACTGTTGATGAACACGCATTAGCACAGTTGACGTTATGCTTGTAATGGCGTTGGTGATACGTTCCTTTAGATGATTTATGTCTCGTATCTTTTCCTGATACACCATGGCCTTCAAGTGCCCCCAAAGATAGAAATCAAGGGGGGTGAGATCTGGGGATCTGGGAGGCCACTCCACAGGACCACGCCGACCAATCCAAGCATCCGGAAACTGCTGATCCAAATACCGACGCACGTGAAGACCATAATGAGGTGGAGCTCCATCTTGCTGGAAGTAAACTGGGAAGTTACCTTCCTCGTTTAGCAGGGATGGGAAAATCTCTTCTTGCAACATGTTAAGATACCTTTCGGCATTAAGATTTCCACTGACAAAAATTGGTCCAATAATTCTGTCACCCCATATCCCGGCCCACACCATCACTTTACCGGCACCTTGCATCTTCGTCGGACTCAGCCAGTTAGGGTTAGCATTACTCCAATAACGTATGTTTTGCCGATTAACCTCTCCATTGACGTAAAAATTTGCTTCATCAGTAAACAAGATCTTACAACGCATATTCTTAGGGTATCTGAAACATAAAAACAAACGTTTAAATTTTCCTATGTATGGAAACTTACGGCCCACCCTGTATATATATATATATTACAGAGATGGGCAAGATCACCAACTTTGGTGATCTTGAAGATCAAGATCAGATCACCAGAAAAATGTGATCTTGAAGATCAAGATCAGATCACCAGAAAAATGTGATCTTGAAGATCCAGATCAAGATCGTGATCTTGAAGATCCAGATCAAGATCGTGATCTTGAAGATCACTTTTCAAGATCACTTTTTAAGATCACTTTTATATGAATTGAAAAAAGTTGTACTCTTGTAGAGTAAACAAAAACAAATTATTTTGTTAATCACTCCTGAAAAGTATCACTCCTAATACTCCCCTGAGGGCTGAGGCAATACAAGCATCGCATCCTACCCATGTCACCTGATCTAAACCACGGGGATTGACGATTCCCCTTTCAGTTTTTCAGGTGGTAAACTTAAAACTTAGTATTATCATAACTTATCAGCAAAGAAAAAACTATTAAATGACCTACATATAGTTTTTAGTTCTATTTTTCTCAATTCTCATTTCACCAGGTCCATAACCCATATCAATGAATGGTCAGCATATACAGTATAAGTAAACATTTTTTACATAGAATTTAATTTTACAGTTTTACTGCAGTACGCAATTACTGACAATATAAGGGTAAAAACCGCAAGTTAAGAGTGTTAATTTAATGTTCAACCGCTGTAAACATTTGCTTTCAGCAAAACCAATTGTTCAAAGTTACCATCCGAGAGACGACTTCGTTTGGGGCTATGAACCATGCCAGCAAACGAAAACAACCGTTCCACTGGTGCAGAGGAAGGTAGCGTGGTGTTATACCTCTTGAAGATCTTCTTTATAGCAGGATACCTATCTAAAGAGTCGAGTGCCTTACTGGTGTCCTGCAAATAATTGAGGACTTCCAAGTCTTCCTTGTTGTTAGGAGCAGAGAATGAGCCGTCCATAGTTCTGAAGAAATCGTCTTCAGATGATGAGTCTGAGTTCACCGAACTATTACCACTGCTGTCAGAATTACAATTTCTTACAGCCATTTGCAGCTTGTCTTTTACTTGAGACTTGATTGCTTCATGATCGCCGAAATTAGGCCCTTGCAACAATGATATCCATCTAAGTTTGAAATACGGATGAGATACTGAGGCCAAAACGGCATCAGTTACCTCGGGGCTCAACGACAAAAAATGACCAAATCTGGCATTGAAGCCAGAGACGACTGCTGCCAGTAATGGCATGCAGTGTCTCAAGCGCAGGTCGTTTGGTTGGATAGGCTCCAATCTTGCGAGGGCATCTTGAGTCACTAGGACTGTTGGAAGAAGACAACCGTAGTAGCATTCTTTCTCTGCCTGTAATTTGTTGAGGGCTGCTGCAATTGGTTTTAGAACAGACAAATATTCTGAAATAAATTCCAATTCATTGTCTTTGAGGATGGGTAGATTCAGTTCTTCAAGAGCTACATTCACGTCGTTCTTATGTTTATATATTTGGCTTAATGAGTCGTACATTGAGTTCCATCGGGTGACGCATGGGTACCTAAATTGGACGCCAGTTATTTCCTGTATTTTTTCTGCTGACTTGGGTTTATCAGCAGCATTCCACAGCGCCGAACATTTTCCCATTGCAGAATGCTTTATCTTCTTTAGTCCAGGTGAATTCAGTCCTTTATCTGCATCAGTTGTTGCTACCAAGTTCAATGTGTGGGAGGCACATCGAATATGGGATGATAGTTTCACTGACTCCTCTCCATGCTCTCCTGAATGTTCAGGAAAGTTGCTGATGATAACCTCTTCATCTGAATTTTTTTCATCATCATCTTCATCTGCATCATCTTCATCAATGTCGTCAGTACGATTCTGAACACGAACACCGAACTCTTTAAAGCATTTCACCATGTTCGATGCATTGTCGGCGACTGTAGATACAACTTTTCTATAAGATAAACCATGCTCCGAGTTGATCCTGTCCAATATTCCAGCAATTTTATCAAAGCTATGTGTTCCACGAAATCTTCGGCATGCCAGTGCAGCTGATCCTCGCGACAAGTCATCATTGATCTGTAATGTAAGAATATAAAATCAATGTTTGTATGAACATTTTTTTAAGCTTAATTTAATAATATTGGTTAGACACGCACCAGCTAAACTGCGCCACCAAACATTGAAGAGAAGAACTATGTGATATAAAGGAGGCAATTCAGCGATGAGTCGCCTACCATACCACCACATCAGTGACCCTTCCCATAAGAGCAAAATGTGGAAGAGTCCAAATTCACAGCCTGTGAATATGGACTCTTCCACATTTTGCTGTGAATCAGACACAATGACAGATGACAGAATCAGTGAATTAGTGTGAAATTACTGTGAATCACAGCAAAATGAAGACTCACCAAATTAATGAATGAGGAACACATGTCGAATAATTGAAAAGATTATACTATCAGTCTATCACCAATGGTCAATTTATCAATTATATAAAAATAATACACTAAATCAATAGCATACCCAATGCGCAGTGACTCCCATGAAACTGCGGTGATTAGTTGACCATATGTCGCATGTAACACACACATGGTCAACTGCTGCCAGTTTTGCTTGTATGTCTTCCTTCATTGTACTGGTTGTTGTTGCAAGAGATCTAGCCAGGGTGCGTCTAGATGGCACCTGAACAGCCGGGTTGACGTCTGAAAAAAATATTTAAAAATTAAAACAAATACAATAGATTAGCTATGGAAAAAATATCAAAATATTTAGCTCGGCTAGCGATAGTCTAATGTTCATACAAATAATATGATTAATTATTTTAATCAGATATTAGCTATGGAAAAAATAGCAAAATATTTGAGTTATACTAACATGAAAGAAGATCCATAAATTCATGTAGTTCAACTAGGCTCAACGGTAGGAGCCCATTAGCCACAAGCGAGAGAATCTTCTTTTCAAGGATATCCTTGCATATTGGTGGTCCTGGTTTTTGCTTGGAAATGTGGAACATGCTTAGTGTTGACTGCTTGGCAATTTTGGCAGGGCCAGCATTGCTGCCGCTGGCATCTTCTTCTTTAGCTGGACGCTTGCGAGATTTCTTCTCCGATTCATATTCACCCAAAAGATCCGAATGTAGTTTCTGCACAAGAAAATAAATTATTATCATGCGGAGAGACTTCTTGAACACCCTGTATAATATTTATCAGAGTATCAAACTTCTAGTTGAAATTAATACTTAACAAGATTCTAAAATTTTGTTATCTTTAACTAAAATTATTTTCACCATGATCAGTGCATGTTAAATTGAAAGCCGAATTTCGTCCTTCAGTAACTAAATAGGAGAAATTACAGACATGGATCAGACAGAGAGAAAGACAGATACACCTGGCGTTTTATTATAGTTGGATATCGGCAGTTTTTAATGTAGTTACTAGTCCATAATCTATTAATATCTGAAGTGCACAATATATTCAAATGGACGTCTATGTAAATGTAGCATTAGTCTTGATGGCACCAGTCACTTAAAATATGACTTGAACCATTATGTTAATGTTGCTACTTACTACTTAGTTACTAAGTAGCAATAACCCTGAGGTGCCTCAGAAGATTGCTTGTTGAGTCGAGGCCAGCAGACAGAATTGTAGTTTTCTTTGTACACTGCCTACAAATAACTTTGATACTGTTTCCAGTTTTTTCGACAATTTGAAAATATTTTCCGTTCAATAGCACAGATTGATCCTTATTAACAACATTGTTATCTAAATATATTGAATACTGTTCTGGTGACAACCTAGAATATTTGGTTCCCTTGGGAGCCTGTTGAAGTTGTAAAATTGCACTCATTATTAAAAAATTCAATCTGTAAATAAAATATGTTTAGAATTAATTTATTATGAATACGGACCTATAGGCTATATTTTATGCCTATATATAATAATATATTAATAGAACACTTTTAACATAATTGCACAGTAAATTACACTTTTTACGAGCCTAAATTCCACAGCAACTACACCTTCCATGAGCCCACGCATGACGCAAGTCACCCAACTAACAGAAAACATAAACAGTCGGTGTTGAACAAAGTTGCCACCAGATGTCGCTTGGAAAAAAACAAATGACATTCGCATAGCGGCATATTTAAGAATCTGAAATTAAAAGTGATCTTGAAGTCTAAAGTGATCTTCAAGATCAAGATCACAAGAAATAAAGTGATCTTAGATCAAGATCAAGATCACCATAATAAAAGTGATCTTCAAGATCAAGATCAGATCACGATCTTGATCTTCAAGATCACGATCTGATCTTGAAGATCAAGATCGTGCCCATCTCTGCAGGCTATTGGCCCATTCTCAAAACTAAAATCATATTATCAGTGAAGTTACAATTCATATTAGAAAGAGATAAAATGTATATAAAACAGTCAAGCTTTAAAAGTTAACAAAACATTATTTTCTAATACTTAGCTCGCAATTTTTTTTTAAAATCAAATATTACTGTATATAGATGGAAAGGAATAAAAGTTTTACCAATATTTAAGTCTCGTTTCTTTTTCTTTGTAATCATTGGTTATAGGGTTAAAAGCTTTTATTATTAATAATAATAATAATAATAATAGTAACTAATAGTTTCAATTCATATTGACATCTATTAGTATGGCTACGTGAAACTGATGATTCAAGTAAGTTGGTAAGAGGTGCTCCCGTTCTGTAGCTAGTACCTCTACGTCAATCAATTCATACTATAAGAAGTCTGGACCTACAACCGATGCATACTCTATCTTTACTAGAAGGACAAATAAATTCATAAATTAGTTCAGACCTCATCAAAAGCGGAATTGGGTCTTTGAGTTTAAAGAAAGAGCCTGCAGTTAAAGGATAAAGGATAAAATCCTTCCATGGAAAGAACTCGGTTAAAGTTTTTGAAAGGGCTTTCATTAGTTGAGTATTTAAAGTTCCAAGGTGGGGCATATATATATATGTATGTATAGATATATATATATATATATATGGAAGGACGGGGCCAAGGGCAAATGCCCACAAAAGCACCCCTCCCCCATACAGGCCCGCAACAAGGATTGGAGTACAGGGATGGCAAGGAAGGGAACAGGGGGGCCGATCATTAACTGGATCAGACACACTATATAATAATAATAATAATAATAATAATCGCTTTTATTGTATCAGTTACATGATGTGAGTATAGTAAATATATACAATAAAATAAATACATATATCGAATAGGAAAGAATTTAATGGGAAACATTTTAATACAGTTAATATGGATAATAACTATTTTTAGAAAATGTACGATAGTTCATGACTTTATGTAAAATTACTTTTAAACAATTGCAAATTCTACTGTTTTTTTAGCAAATCTGCGCATAAATAAATTAATATTGATGATTAAATTAATATTGATGCTGTTCATGCGTTTGGCTTCAAAGGCAAGCATAGCAAGTTCTGCTTTCCGATCACTTGTCACCCCTCTAGCCAAACTTGGCTGGCAGTCTGGGCTCCAGGGTGGCTAAAAAATTGCCAGAGGTGGCGAAGCCCCCTCTCCCACCCCCCCGTAGTTGCGGGCCTGCCCCCATAGAAAAAGAAGAGAGCCAAAATCAAGATCCGGGGTTTTCGAGATGCCTAGACACTCTGCGTTTGAAAGATTGGAAGTCATAGCTAGAAGGAAAGTTGGATTGAGAAAGCTTGTTCAGGAGTTGACCGGTTCAGTAGATGAAAGACTGAAAATACTGATTAACCCTTGCGTTAGAGAGTTGGACAGAAAAGGAATGGGAATGTGTCGAAAGTCTGGTACTGCGTGCCCTCCTTAAAGGAGGAGGCATGCAGTTAGAGAGTTCAGAAGAGCAGTGTCCGTTATAATAGCGATAGTAAAGAGAGAGTGAGGCAACATTGCGGCGAAGAGAGAGTAATTGAAGGTAGTCAGTAAGAGGGGAGGAATTAATGAGACGAAAAGACTTTGATCCACCTGGTCAAGTAGAGCTGTGTAGGTTGAGAAACTCCACATACAAGAAATGTACTCCATACAGAGGCGAACAAGACCCATGTACAGAGAGAGCAACTGAGTGGGGTGAAAAAACTGCGGAGCCGGTACAACACACCTGTTATTTTTTATTTTATTGGGTTCAGAATCCCAGCTGAGCACTGAACGGCCAAGCTCTGAAGGGTCACACAGCCCAAGTTAATCTAGGCTAAAACTTACGGACTTGGAGGTCCTATTAGGTCCTACCTCAGGGATGCTGACTTGATGTGGGCCTACCTAATGCCTCAGTTGCATAAAATTAAGATAAAAAATAAAAGGGGCACTATTTATGGTCTTCTTTCTAAACCTTGCAACAACACACAACCTGCACCATTGCACGATGCAACAATCTTGTATCTAAACAACAAAACTGAATTGCAAGAGAGCTCTCTACAAGACCACGCCCTGCAAGTGCCGCATTCAACAAACGAGTAGAAAGGACGCACCAGTGCCCAAGAAATATGATGCCACAAGAGTGCCCAAACAATGATGCCACAAGGGCCCAAAAATGCTAGCTCTAAATTAAGTGAATTTTTCACTAACCTTACAATTATGAGATGAATATGTATACACCTTAACTTAATATATACAAACAATGCTGCATCAATCAGCTTAATCATCATATCGCCTTGAAACAACAATGGCTCTTCCTCTTCTAGATTTTTTAACACTCCCCACCGAAGAGGCATTGTTGTCATTACCTTATGCAAGTTTAGCCAAGCTTTCTCCATGAGGCTGTAACCCAAATGCTTCATCTTGACTATCCGTGTTTTTGCTGATTTCTAAAGCATAGAGTTTTTGTATAGGTCTCTTTAATTTTCCTCCTGAAGTCTTCACCAGTGCCAGTGGCGTGGTGGCCATATAGACCAAACGGGTTTGGCCCGACCAGCGACGATTAGCCAAAGGGCTCCATAACAGAGGTTCAGAGGGCGCCGCACCAGGGGCCAGATTTTAGAACTTTTAAAATTTTAAAATTATAAAACCAACAATAACAGTAATATGACTGCTACATATTACTAAAATTAGTAATACAAATTTTTAATCATAATCTTTGGCTATGATTTAAAATTTGGGGGACCTATAACCATTCATAAAGTAAAACAATTTTCTAATCCATTTTTAAAAAACACAACTTTCTATTTTAGAAAATTCATAAAAAAAATTGGACACTATGAATTTCTTCAAAATTGCACGGAACACAAAGGAAGACTTACTCTACAACATAGAAACCCCAAATTATTAAAACATTTTGTAACGCTCTCCTTTTCTTAGGCTTTAATCAACTTAAGTGAACAACATTTCTGTTAATATAAATAACAGTAATATAGTTATGGTACACAAAATATATATATACTCAATGACGCAAGTTATCATATAATAATAATATAGATATAGTAAACATAGGGCATTTATATGAATTGTTTATACTACAGATTAGGATTAATTACATCAAAGGAAATATCATTACCTTCATATAATAAAGTATCTTACATCTCATCAGTTTAATTCAGACATCATCAGATTCATCAGTTTAATCAAATTGAATATAAACACAAATGATTTTACTTAGGTATAACATTCTAATAAAGTCATCATAAACCTGCAAAATAATATTACATTTTTCCCTCCTACTTAGATTGAACAACCATCTTCTTGACCAACCATCAGATCCCTCAAGGGTTGCTCTTCATTCATCGGTTAACAATACAGTATTAAAATCTGTTTTCACGTACTGACGCGCCCATTCAACACGCTGCTTCTTGTACCTGGGTGTTAATGGTGACTGAATCGTAGGTTTACACGTCTTGCCAATTGTTTGGAGGATTCCACATCGAGATGTTCTTGGTACATTATGTATGCCAGCCTGCTCAAAAACCTCTTTACTTGAGGACAATGGATGCTTTGCAATTTGCGCTTGATTACAGATATCTGCCTCCTTGTCACTTTTTTATAGCTCCTTTATCACTTCGCTGCCTCAGTTTGGTACCCTCCGCTGCAAACTTGTTTACAGTTCAATAAGCTCTGCCAAATTGTTTCGCAATTTCAATAGATTTTATATTTTCAGCGAATAACTTGACTATTTTTCTTTTCTCAGTTAATGTTAAATCCTTCGTCTTACCCATTTTCACCATTTAGATCCATAAATAGAATACTTGCTTAATAATTCGGAACACAATATTTTACATGTTTTTCAATAAAATGAGATAATTATTTTAATTATCAAAATATTTTATCGAAATGAATACCATCAATGCTGCTATATACAGGGTGTCCGAGAATTATCTGTATAATTTTTAGCTGTTATTAAAAGTCAACCATGAAGTGTAGAAATTCCAGTGTTGTCCCATTTTACAGAGAATCTCATTAAGGTTTTTCTGATACCAAGTTTTGACAAGTTTTTTAGAAATTCCAGTGTGTCCGAACATTATCTGTACAATTTCATCTTTTAATAAAATTCTTGATAACACACGTAAAATTCTTAAACAAGATTATTTAGAATCTGTATTTTCAAAAGTTTCTTTTATTAAAGTAACGTTGTTACAAACATTCGATATGTGCACCATTAGTGATTCGCAAAACATTCAATCGATACTCCAAATGTTGCCATGTACGCTGCAGCATATCCACATCAATTCGCTCAATAGCAGCTGTGATTCTTGCTTTTAAATCATCAATGTCTGTCACCCGCGTACATTTCTAAAAAACTTGTCCAAACGTTGTATCAGAAAAAACTTAATGAGATTCTCTGTAAAATGGGATAACACTGGAATTTCTACACTTCATGGTTGACTTTTAATAACAGCCAAAAATTGTACAGATAATTCTCGGACACCCTGTATAGTGATCATTTGCTACAAATTTCGTTGAAATCGGGGAAAAACTTTTGAAAACATTGGAGAAAATGTAATCTGCTTAATAAGTGCGAACGCAGTGTATTAGGAGGAGGCATTTCGAGCAGTGGTTTTAACCTCTCAGGATCAGGCTTTAAAGAACCATTACCTATTCTATAACCTAGTAAATCTATAGATGACTTAGATGTAGAACTCTTATTTTCGTTAATATGAAGATTATACTTTTTTACAACATTTAAAAATTTTGTCATATTATCATCATGCTCCTTCTGATCGTGTCCACATATAGTGATATCGTCCACATAAATGAAAGTATCCTTTAAACCCTCTTTACGAATTATGTCATCGATTACGCTCTTACACCAAACGGGATTCTAGTGAAATGAAACAGCTGGCCACAAGCTTCGAAAGTAGTGTATGGCTTATCCTCCTCCTTGATAGGGATCAAATGATAGGCGCTCTTAAGATCTATTGTACTAAAGATACTCTACTGTGCAATTTCGCCCACCATTTCATTTATATTAGGCAGAGGATAATGATCCAACTGCGTGTATCTATTAGTAGTGTGGGCGCAAAAGGGGAGAGTGCAAGAATGTTGCAGAGATAATGATCAATGTTGCAAAGGAGAGGGGGTATACAGGGAAGGGGGAAGGGGGGTATGCAATGAAGGGGGTGGGGAATGCTGCAGGTGCAACAAGGGGTCATGAAACTTGGAGGCGGCGTTATCCCCCAAGAGAAAGGAGAAGGAGAGAAAGGAAGAGAGGTGTTCACCCGGCAGGAGCCAAGTGCATATTAACACTTCAGCCGTCCCGCCGTCCTCTTATAGGCCCCTAATCAGCCAGTTGGCTTAGAAGGAGCCAAGGGGGAAAGGGGAGGTTGAGGGGAGGGGTCTTCGGGGGGAGAAGGGAGGATGACCTCCCCCCAAAGGGGTTGCCTTAACCTAAGAGAGTAAGAGAAAGGAGAGACGGAGGAGGGCTTTGGGGGAGAAGGTGGGATGTCCTTACCCCCCAAAGAGAAACTAAGCTAAGTCTTAACCTAAGAAGGAAGGAGCGATCTTTATTCAGTCGAAGTTCACATCATTTTGACTGCTCCGAAGCCAAGCGAGTCTTATATAAAGGAAGGTTGAGTTGCCAGATACCATTTTTTTATTTTATTTGTTCAGGTATACCTTATTAGGGTGAGTTGCTAGATACCACAATTTATTTTAATTCGTTACCAAAGCAACGTACTTTCTCTTTTAAGAGAATTCACCGAAATAAATAAACACCATTACAACAATCTCTATTATTTATTGTAAATAAATAGAATTTGCATTCTACTGCACAAAAATAATATAATACGAAACGTATAACCACCAAAATAATAGTTCAGACGAAACACACACACACACACACACACAAAATTGTATTTGTACAAATTTCTCCTCATAATTATTCATTAAAAGAAATAAGTACATTAACTGTGTCTATTTTCTTTTGTCATTCCTCTATATATATATATATATATATATATATAGAAAGAATCACATTAACTGTCTATTTTCTTTTGTCATATATATATATATGAAAATGAAAATGAAAATGAAAATGAAAAGGTTTATTGGCAGACTATAGTCCATATGACAAATATTATTAATACAATGACAGTTCATACACTAAGGATAAAAATATATACAATTGATTAGAAATAATACTGCACTGTCGAAGTTAAATGGAGCTACAGACAGACGTTTTCGTACCAAAAAGTCCATAGCTTAGAGGATAAATGGCAGGACTCATGGATAGCTTGGATGATCGGGTTGGTTGATTTTTTAATTCTTTGCATTAGACTGTGTTGAGCACGTCTTGTTACCTCCGGGAAGCTCGGAACATTGCGGGTTGCAAACATTTGCGAAGCTGAACATCTCGGGGGTAATTTGTGTAAGAGTCTAAACGACCTGTTGTACAGCAAATTTAGGGTTCTGCCAGAACCTTTTTTATAATTCACCCAGAGTTGCTGACCGTATATATTACTGCAGAAAGTACGAAAGAGTGTGTCTTTAGCTTCACTTGTACAGAAACGAAAATTCCTTATGGTCATATTCGCTTTAGCACACAGGCTTCGAGATTGTTTTCTTATATCCGAGTCATCACTCAAGGAGCTGGTAATAGTTTGACCCAAATACTTAAACTCTTGTACTTCCTCAATTACTTCACCATTCATTTTAAACCTTATATCAGCTGGCTGATTACAGCTTTTAGGATGAAATTGCATAACCTTAGTTTTTGTCACATTAAAAAGAATATCATGTTTCTGCGAATACACTTCGCAGACTTTTAGTAGCCGATCCAGACCTTTAACAGAGGGACTTATTAACACCATATCATCGGCATAAACTAAGTTATTTATCCTTGTGTTATCTATACAACATCCTACTGTTGCCTCATTAAGTGAAGCAATTAATCCGTCAATATACACATTAAACAGCATAGGGGAGAGCAAGGAGCCTTGTCTCACCCCACAAGAGGAGCCAAAACACTCGGATAGTACATTGCCCCACCTAACAGTGAAAGATTGGTGGGAATACCAAAATTTCAATAAATTTAATATGTACATGGGAACCTTCCTGTCTTCTAGTTTTGCAAATAAAATATTGTGGTTCACCCTATCATATGCCTTACTTATATCAAGGAAACAGCTATAAATGATTGAATTACTGTCAATGTATTTGATATTGTTTCTTTAAGTACATAGATACACAGGTCAGTTGAGTGGGACCTTTTAAAGCCAAACTGATTAGGAGATGTCCATAGGAAATCATTTAATCGGAGTAACAAGAGTTTTTCTAGTAGTTTCGAGAAGCAGGAAGCGACAGCAATAGGCCTGTAATTATTGCTGGACAGAATGTCTCCATACTTATTTTTGACCAGGGGCAAGATATATACCCTCATGAACTCTGCAGGGATATAGCTATGAGCAAGCATGGCTGATAGGAGCAATGATATATGCAGACATACTACGTCATTTGCATATTTTAAGTGCTCATTCGATAAGTCATCTACCCCTGACGCAGAACCAGTCTTTAACTCTTTAATTAATATATATATATATATATATATATATATATATATATTTCAAGCAAATGAATTTTCTCCTTAAAGAGAATTAAAAACAATATTAAAAGAAATACATTTAAACTGAAACAAATAAAACACCATTACATCATTCTGTTTATTAAAATAATATGCAGTCATATACTAAACTTTATATTAAAATTGGCAATAACAATTATTCAATAACGTTTATTTTAACATTGTATTTAGACGAGGAGCGAGTGGAGGCAGGTAAGCGAAAGGTCCTGCGAAAGGTCCAGCCCGAGGCCTTTTTAAAACCGCAAACTGGCGAGAAGGAATTCTGGTTGAACTTTCTCTCTCTCAAAGACTCGCTTCCATATCCATTCCCTTCATGTGAAAGTTTTTCCTTTTATATATAAAAAAAAAAGGTTTTATATTTCATCAACTTCGTTATTTTCCTTTACGTTTAATTTGTATGGTGTTATATTCAAAATTAATGTATCTGTTATTGAATTGGAAATATAAGTACACCGGACAAAAAATTAGTCACCCCTCTCAGAATGTACCTAATAACGTGTGACGGCGCCTCTGGCCTTGATAACCGCACGAATCCGGCGAGGCAGAGACTCTACGAGGTTGTGCATGTACTGAACATCGATTTGCTGCCACTCGTTCATCAGCCGGTCCCGAAGTTCCGCCAGAGTCCGTGGGTGTCTATTCCTGCGCTTCACTTTTTGTTTCCAGCCTGAACAACACCTTCGACGCATTCAGGATTAAAGGCTGCGATGTACTCGTCGCCTCCCATCATTGGAGAACAAACAAAAACGGGACTCATCGGACCAAATTACACGTTTCCAATCTGCCGCAGTCCAGTTTTTGTGCCTCTGAGCCCATTTATAACGTGCCAACTTGTGACTTGCTGTTAACAGCGGCCTCTTCCGTGGTACCCTGCTCCAGATGTCCATCGCATGCAGTTCTCGTCGCAATGTCCGTTCGGAAATTGGTCGCTGGAGAACCTCATTGGTTTCTTGGAGCAATTGTTCTCTGGTTTGAAAACGATTTGCAGTTACTAGACGAGAAACATGGCGGCGGCCCCTATTGTCGACAATTGTTTTCCGGCCACAGTTACGCCGTCGATTGTCAGTTGATTGCGAACTACACCACTCTTTGTAAACTCGCTGGACAGTACGCGTTGACACACCAACAAATTGGGCTACTTCAGACATTTTGTGTCCGTGGGCTCTGCCAAACACGATGGCTCCTTTTTGCCACTGAGTAACGTCTGCCTCACGACCCATTTTGCAGACTATATCCAACACACACTTTGTTCTTCACCACCTCAGGAAACAGATCTGATCCTGTGTGCTACGTCACCGCTACTTGTCACTTACCAATGCTACATCAGCGCCCTCTGTGTGACCTTGAACTTCCTACTATCGGTGCTATTATGGGTGACTAATTTTTTGTCCGGTGTGCTTATATTACACTGAGTTCGCACTTATTAAGCAGATTACATTTTCTCCAATGTTTTCAAAAGTTTTTCCCCGATTTCAATGAAATTTGTAGCAAATAATCACTATATATAGCAGCATTAATGTATTCATTTCGATAAAATATTTTGATAATTAAAATAATTATCTTTTTTTTTTTGAAAAATATGTAAAATATTGTGTTCCGAATTATTAAGCAAGTATTCTATTTACGGATCTAAATGGTGAAAATGGGTAAGACGAAGGATTTAACATTAACTGAGAAAAGAAAAATAGTCAAGTTACTCGCTGAAAATATAAAATCTATTGAAATTGCGAAGCAGTTTGGCAGAGCTTATCGAACTGTAAACAAGTTTGTAGCGGAGGGTACCAAACTGAGGCAGCGAAGTGATAAAGGAGCTATAAAAAAAGTGACAAGGCGGCAGATATCTGTAATCAAGCGCAAACTGCAAAGCATCCATTGTCCTCAAATAAAGAAGTTTTTGAGCAGGCTGGCATACATAATGTACCAAGAACATCTCGATGTGGAATCCTCCAAACAATTGGCAAGACGTGTAAACCTACGATTCAGTCACCATTAACACCCAGGTACAAGAAGCAGCGTGTTGAATGGGCGCGTCAGTGCGTGAAAACAGATTTTAATACTGTATTGTTAACCGATGAATGAAGAGCAACCCTTGAGGGATCTGATGGTTGGTCAAGAAGATGGATTGTTAAGGGTCAGTCTCTACCATAGAATGAGTTTTCTTTTAGAAAGTTTGTGTAAGACTGGGCATTCATTTTTACACCATCAGGCACTCTGTATGGGACAGCTACTTCATTGCCTATCAATCCTGCCCAAAACATGACACTATCTCCACCTTGTTGGCGTCTTAATCTCGATGGTAGAAATTGGCTCTCAGCAATCCATCTTCTTGACCAAACAGCAAGTCCCCCAAGGGTTGCTTTTCATTCATCGGTGAACAATACAGTATTAAAATTTGTTTTCACGTACTGACGCGCCCATTCAACACGCTGCTTTTTGTACCTGGGTGTTAATGGTGACTGAATCGTAGGTTTACACGTCTTGCCAATTGTTTGGAGGATTCCACATCGAGATGTTCTTGGTACATTATGTATGCCAGCCTGCTCAAAAACCTCTTTACTTGAGGACAATGGATGCTTTGCAATTTGCGCTTGATTACAGATATCTGCCGCCTTGTTACTTTTTTTATAGCTCCTTTATCACTTCGCTGCCTCAGTTTGGTACCCTCCGCTACAAACTTGTTTACAGTTCGATAAGCTCTGCCAAACTGCTTCGCAATTTCAATAGATTTTATATTTTCAGCGAGTAACTTGACTATTTTTCTTTTCTCAGTTAATGTTAAATCCTTCGTCTTACCCATTTTCACCATTTTGATCCGTAAATAGAATACTTGCTTAATAATTCGGAACACAGTATTTTACCTATTTTTCCATAAAATGAGATAATCATTTTAATTATCAAAATATTTTATCGAAATGAATACCATGAATGTTGTTATATATAGTGATTATTTGCTACAAATTTCATTGAAATCGGGGTAAAACTTTTGAAAACATTGGAGAAAATGTAATCTGTTTAATAAATGCGAACGCAGTGTATTATTATTATTATTATTACACATTTTTAAAAAAAAATGTGAATCAGGGCAAGTAAAGTAATATAGTATAACGCTTATCTCTCACGATTCCCAGTTAATGTTTTCAATACTGTAATTACTTGTTTTCTGTATAAATGTCTGCAGAAAGAGATGAGATCGTGGGTTCGACTCCCGATTACGCAGGCTAATATTACAGGAGCTTATTCGTGTGTGACCCAAAAAACATCCAATTATATATATATATTATATATATATATTTCTGGAAACCTTCTTATTTCCTATTTGCGTCACAGGATGTTTCTGGTAATTTCAGAATTATGAAGAGTATCGGCGATAATTTTGTTTCCTGCGGTACTGAACTGAGCGACTCTCATAAAGATATTCCTGTAACGAAATGCACCCGAAAAAAAATTGAGACTTAATTTAGTATGTCCGAAAATAACTTGCGTCCGAAAAATTGAGACTCAATTTAGTATGGACGCAAAATAATAAAATATTGTTGTGAACAATATTGCATAAAGGGTGGGTGGGGAAAACCAAGTATTGTCGCAAATATTGTCGTGGTAGAGACTGTAAGAAGTAATACGAGTTTTAAATCTACGAAGAGAATATAAAGATGCCATTAGTCGCCCAGAGCTTGGTCCCATAATATAGGTCTTACGATTGGTACACAAACTCATCATACCCGCCCAGTTACATTGACAACCAATCATTACGAGACGTTCTTAGTCTTTTGGGACGGTGCTTGGGGATTACGATTGGTACACAAACATATCATAGCCCCACCCAGTTACACTGACAACCAATCATTACGAGCCGTTTTTAGTCTTTCGGGGCAGAGCTTAGCAATGCCATTAACGTACAGAGTTATATTTTTAAGCCCGAAATTCTCGAATTTAAAAGCACTCTTTTTATATTTTCCATTCACCGAAGCATGGTCCTGCATTCCGATTAATATCCTTTTAGGAAGATTTCCCAGGGCAATGTTTTCTATCTGCTTCGACGCTAACCCTGCAGGCACCGTGTATAGTTTGATCTGTACTCTGTTAATAGGGTATTTTACTGTAGCGTTTAGTAAATTTTTCTCAATTTCTAGTTGCTTTGGTGAACTTAATTTCACTCTCCGTACGCGGAGGTGTGTTTCCGTAATGTGAACCACAACGGGTTTTGCTCCCTCTTCTTGATCAGCATCCAGATTTAAGCAGATCTCAGGACTCGTGCGGGTGAGCTTTATTTTCATATCCACCCCATTCACAAGCAACTTACCCTGGAATGTGAAATCTGTATGCAGGCGTCCAAAACACTCGTATATCTTCTTTTTAGAATTTTTAAATTTATCCTTTATATTACTTTCGTCTTCAGTTTGATAATATCCCTCGGCACTTAAAAAGGTAGCCTTCGTTTCTTTGGAAAAGTTGAGGAATTTTCCAGATAGGCTCGTAGATGATAGTATCCCGTGCCTGCCGATATGTTGGCCTGATTTAAATATACGTCACACTAGTTGAATATGGAGTGCAGAAAGTTTGTTTCAGGGTATACAGCATATTTGTCATCGCAGTTTGTTCCATCAGAATGGGCTATACGTAGCTTAGCGTACATGTGCACAGAGCTTGGATCAAAAAAGTAAGGGCCTGAGCTGGGTATCACGAATTCTATACGAGCACTCGGGGAACTACTTGTGTTTAAAGGGTTAATTGTAATAAAGTCACTGTGCTCAATAGAAACTTGAGTTGGAGGCATCTCAAAGAGGGATAGCTCCGATTTACAGCATTGTGAACTACACGGGTGGATGAACCTTGCCATGACGAGTTAGAAATAGAGCCTCTCTCTGATCATGAGATCAATGTCCTTAGCTTATATCAGTCAAAAAAGTGATCAACCATAGGCTTCATTCGCTTACAGCAATTCTTTTTTGATATCCTTTTAGTTTACTGCCACGTGATCCCTTCTTCCGGACAGCCCTCTTCTTTTTCCCACCACCACGCATTTTTCTCTTTGCATCTTTGATGATTTCGTCCCGTGTACGTTTTAAATGCTTTTGTAGAGCTTCTTTAGGTTTAGCCCCAGCCAATATGTCTTCTGCAGTGTTAAGACCTGATTGTAGCGCTTTCTTTCCGAGGTATCTGGCACCCCTCTTCAGCAAAGGAACAGCCGTACGTAGTATGGATGAAAAAATGGACCCAAGTCCACTACCGCGCTGGTATCTCACCCCTCGATAGACGGTGAAAGGCTTTCTCTCTATTATAACTCAGTGCGTCGAAAGTGTAGCTTCACTGTTAAGCTCCCGTTCCCGAATGGGAAGTTTTCACCCTCAATCGTTCTTTTATATATTGAGATATTGGTTATTAGATTAGTTGCGACATTCACATAATGGGGTCTGTCATATGTAATACTCAAACTCCTTCCTCTATGGTTGGGGATGTGGGCAATGCGCAGCAGGCGTGCCTGGGTATCTCCAACAAACTGGTGCTCCACTATATTACTGTAAATATAGCACATGTCTGGGGACTGAGCGCTTTCAGCCAATTTTTCCATCTTCAATTGAAACATTAAGCTGGACGAGTCACGTTGTGCCTCGTGAAATGTCTCTCTTTGGAAGGCTGCGCTATATCGGCCCTCAGCCGCAATTGTGAACAGCTCTTTATCTCTAATATTTTTACTAAGCGTTGATTTTAACCTCAATGTGCATGCGGGCGTGTCTATGTTTACGATTTCAAAAAGTAAATCGTTTGTCAGGTACGAATTTTCAAGACTCTTGTTTAAACCCTCCACAATATCCATGGCTGTATCATAATGCCCGATTCCTAGCGAAACATTTATGCTATAGAACTGTCCCTCACCGCACAGGGTTGAGCGTACAGTATTGTCTAAGATTATGCCTAATTTTTCGCATTCATCGGTGCTTCTAAGGATCAGAAATATGACCTGTGCCTTTTCAAGAGTTAAAAATTTGGTGGTTAACCGGAGTTCACATATCCCCGCCTCATACGAATCACGACCCAATTCAATGGGTCCCTGGAGTTCTGTTACAAAGTTGGCTAGTGTGTTGTTAGGGTGTACAGACAGGGACGAGGAGGACGGGAGTGTGACGTAGAAATGGTTAGGAGCCATGTTGCAAACTATTTAAGCTTCATTATTGCATCAGCTTTTATATAGGTGTTGAAGATTTCTGGGTACCCTAGCCATTTCACCAGGTACATTTTTCTCTTTCCTGAACCTTTGCTTCCTAAAATTTTCTCAATTTTAAACACATTTTTTCCTAAATTAAATGCCACTTTCTGCAACTCCTCGCGGTAAAAGCCTCCTGAGATTTCTTCCCCATTCAAATCTTCAACGTAATACATTATTATCTCACCTTTAGGTCTCATAGCCCTAACTTTAAAAATCTCACGTGTCCATCCTTGCTCAAAACCCTTTGCGAATTTATTTCCCGAACGCGACAGCCTTACATAATCATTGATTTTGAAACGCGCAGAGTGTGGTGGTGTTGGTGATCCATCTCTTCTCGGGAGCGTACCTCTTTCTAAAACTTCGTTAGGTGTTGTCCCAATCGTGCGATGGTGTGATCTGTTGTAGGATGAGGCCAGGGCCGGATTAACCATTAAGCAAAATAAGCCCGTGCTTAGGGCATCAAGGGAAGGGGGGCACCACAGAAATTTTCCATTGTCGGATTTACCATGAATTTATTATACTATTATAATATGAAGCAGCTACAAAGGAAATGCTACCAGATGTTGATTACAAGGCAGCTCAAACTCGCAAACGTATCAGAAAGAAGGTACCCAATGACGGAGATGCACCAGAAGTATATCTGAATGCCAGAGATAAATTTCTTATCACCACCTTTTACACAATTGTTGACAAACTTGAAACTGAGATGAGAAGAAGAGGAGAGATATACAAAGAAATAGCAGAGAGATTTTCTTTTCTAAGTGATGTGCCACATAATGTCACCACTTCATCATCTACTGAAATTGAAAGGTATTCTCAGGGTTGTAAAAAGATGATTGATGCTTACCCAGAGGACTTGAACACTAATTTCTCTGCTGAGCTTCAGCAGTTTCACTCATGTGTGCCATAAGTTCAGTGCAAAAAAAAATGTAAAAACAAGATTCAGTCATGCTGAACTTTATAAAATAATTGTAGAAGACAATATTGAGTGTGCCTTCCCAAATGTAGAAATTGCCTTTCGTATATTTTTAACATTAATGGTCACAAATTGCTCAGCTGAGCGTTCATTTTCTCAGTTGAACTATATTAAAAATACCAACAGAACAACTATGCAACAAGGCAGGCTGGATGCTTATCTCTACTAAGTATAGAAGCAGATGTGTTACGTAAGATTAGTTTTGAGGATCTGATCAAAGACTTTGCAATTAAAAAAAGTAGGAGAAAACTTTTCAAATATAAATGAAGTGGAAGTATACAAAAATAAACATTATTTTCCATCTTACTGTAAGTTTTGTTTCATTTCAAAAAATAAAATTTTATTTTATGGTTTATTTTTGTTTATATTTTGAATTACATATATATGGGGCACCAAAATCTTTTAAGTGCTTAGGGCCTCTAAAGGTCTTAATCCGGCCCTGGATGAGGCCAATGATTCCAGAATGTCTAGAAATCTGTATGTGTTTTTATATGTAAAATAGCGGAGCATACGTTCCTTTATGGTACGTTGAACTCTTTCAACTAAAGAGGCCTTATGTATAGAATTGGTTGTGTAATAACTGATATTAAACTCTGTCAACATGTTCTGAAAAGCACGGCCTATAAATTCCTTCCCCATATTCCCACAAAAATAGCCAGGAACCCTGTTTTCTTTTAACATTAGCGTTTTGGTGGCTTTAGCAACTGTTTCAGGTGATTTATTTTTCAGAGGAACTAGCCACAGATATCTAGAGAATACATCTATTATGAATAGAATGTAACGGTCACCATCGTTATACACAGAATATTTTTGCATGTCTGTTAAATCTGCTTGCCAAATAGAATCAGTCGAGGCAGTCGTTGTCTTGGCTGTTTTAAACCTTTTTCTCACTGGCTTATGAAGCGTATAAGCGTCCTGCTCCCGCAAAAATCTCTCAACATCTTTTTTTCCTACTCCGTAAACACTTTTGTACAGTCTATCTACGCCGCCGTAGGGGGCTGGGCTAGAAATGTCATAATAGCGTTTACTTAATACGTTAGCCATTTGTGTATTTTAGAGGCGCGTGGGTAGGTTTCGTTGTTTAACCTCTTCTTTCTCCTCTTCAAAGGTGTTACCGTCGTGGGTGATGGCGTCTTCAATTGTGTCACGTGAGTCGCATGTTCCAGGTCTTTTAACCTGTTCAGATTTCCTATCAATGTTTTGGGGACATTTATTTGTTGTAGTCTCGCTTTAATATGCTTCCATCCTGATGGTAAGGGCCTATCCCACTTTCTCACCAGATCATGGACAATGTCTACGATATTCGACCCCTGTACCTTTGATCTTTCCACAATGATCTCACCTGTATTGATCCATTGTATGGCTGGGTCCTCAATCAATAGATTAATCCTTTAAACCTTTACTCCTCAATGTATGTGGGAGGGTGCTTTTTAATACATGCTCGATATGTTGTGTGGCTGATCCCTTAATCTTTGGCTGGTCAGATGTATCGTCGGGCACAGGTCCTATGTCGCCATACCCATCGTTCCCCGTGCTGTGCCTAATAACCACGGGAATCTCTGTCGGGTTCTTATAATTTTCGTACTCGTGAAGAAATTTCTGCAGAGCTTTTTGGATAAGATTCTTTTCTCATCAGGTGTTTTTTCACTGTTTAATAGGGCTAGCAATTCGCTTTCCATTCTTTTAAGTCTGCTTTTACGGGGATCTAGATCCGTGTCTGGATTCCTTTGCAGTGAAGCGTACACCTCGTGAGGAATCACTACCACTTTCTTCATTATATTAATCTAGTCAGTAAAGGACCCAAAACTGAAAATAAGATGGGTAGGAATGATCCTCCTGTTTGTAAAATAATTCGTTTTTTCTTCCCTACAGTTTGACTTTTACGAGCGAGTGCACGTATTATGTTCTTGTAACGGCGTAGGCGAGCCTTCTGAGGTGGTTTCATTGATACATTGCAATTTATAACGTTAAGACAGATTTCACAGATGCATTTTAAAAAGTTGGAGTCGATATTTTTAATAAACATCTGCTGCATTGCCCGGGGCAGTCGATAATAGATTTATATTAATTCATGGTATTTCTTTAGCCTCTTTGTCATTCTGGAATATACACCGTTTCAAGTTCGTTTGGAAATATATTCGTTCTTAGAAGCACCCTAAACGTGTTTCGCGGATGAAGGTCGCAAAGCAAATATCCGTAACGCGTGCTTGTAGCTTCTTTATAAACTTCCAAAAACTCCTTACGCTGACTCGGGAACATTTGATTGGTTAATACCCCAATTTGTGATACATCTCTACGTTGCGCGAATAAGACTAGATATTGTGTGTTTAACGACACATCGCGCATGTACCTATTTTTTAAAAATAGATTCTGATTGATGAAGAACACGCTTATGTTAAGATGGTGGGAGAATACTGTAAATGTCTCGGCGAACGTTTTATCCATCTCCAGCATGAGATCGTCAATTACAATGAATGTATGTTCATTTACCTTTAACGTCATATACACCTTTGTGGAACAAAATATCATCTTGGTACTCGTTGAACACTGATTGATACGTCGAATAGCACCATATAACTTTATACACAAATTTTGAGAACATCTCTCCCTTTTCTTTAATGATTTTAAGCATAAACACAGTTTTACCACATCCTGTAGGTCCAGATATAATACATGTGGATGGGCTCGTGAACCTGAATTTTTCTACAGAGTCCATTTCTAACACGTCACACTCCGAAGTGGGTCATTTACAAAATATTACAAATTTTGAGTGCTGTTCCTTATATTTTGTTTTCTCCCACAGAACCGTGAATGACGATGAGGTACAGCACCCCATCATCGACATTACGGATGATGCCGACGATAGTGTAGTCGTGATCACAGAATCCTCCCACACCGAAGAATCCTCACCAGCGACACCGGGAGCACATTCAAAGCGGAGGCATGATGAACAGCCCCACGTCAGGTATAAAGCGCGTCATGGGTGCCAGAACACCAGTAATAGAGCCCCAACCCTCAACGTCTTACGACACAACCCCCACAATAGTGCCTTCCTCAAATATAGCGCCTGGTAACCTCCACAGCAGCTCCGTCTGTTGAGGATGGCATAACATTCGATTGGTGCGCACCGCACCCCCACCCCAGTCTTGACTAGAAATCGGTATATAGTCAGGGTTGATCCTAGATCCATGTATAGCAATGGTTTGAACACGGACTACGGCGTAGTGAGCGTATTTAGAGTTTGCCTTCAGAACCGCGACGAACGTGAAGTCAGGACGAGGCTGTCCTTCGGATTCGGGTCAGATGACGGTGATGTAGATGATTTTGGGTAGTAGTATTCAGACGTTTGGCAGCTGAAGATATAGAGTATATATTAGGCCGTATAATGCAGGCCTCTCAAAGTAGTATAGCCTTCAATATGGACAACTTCACGGTAAATATTGACCGTGTATTCCGTGTTGCGGGTCATAGTGCCACATACTCTTAACTTCAATTCTCAGGCTATTTACGAAAGCATATAAACGTCGATCGTGGTTGCGGCTTTATAGCAGTAGTCTTAGCTCGTATGTTTACTGTACTAAATACACGACCAAAAAATTTGGTTGCCTACGGTAGTGGAGCGTGCCCGTAAACTAGCTGTAGACTGAACTTGAGTTTGACTGTGCTATGGGTCCTGAAGAGCTGAGAAGGGTAGAACAGGAAATGAATGTTCGTATAGTTGTATTTGGAATGGATGATCGTCGTAGAACTGTGTATGTTTTTAAAAGCTGTGAGAGATCGTACAAGACCCCTACTTATTTTAGGACTGTCAGGGACAACTATCTCCCCATCCGTAATATAAGGGCTTTACGCGAGTTATGAAAGTCGAAAATATGGGCGACATCATGATTTGTGTAAGGGTGTATCGAGTTTGCGGATGATATAGTGAAACATTGTAAAGATTGTCACATGGTATGTGACAGTGTAAAAGCTCCAAATGTGAAAGCCGTGTAGTTGAAGCTGAGAAGAGAGGACTGTGATGTGTGTAGACGCACATTTTTCAATAATAACTGTTTTGAGCTCCATAAATCAATTGGCACGTGCAGGAAAATGAGAATCTGTGAATGTGGTATGTTTCATATGATGGATAATTGGGGAATTTCAAGCATAAATGTGATGAAATTCACTGTTCTACATGCCATGAGAAATATAAGGCGGATGGAGTAAACGTATATTATATGAAAGATGCAAGCCTAAAAAAACCCTTGTATAACTGTGTACTACGATATAGAAACATACACGAACGCTGAAACCAAAGAGGTTATTCCACATTTACTTGTAAGCCAGACTATCTGTGATGAGTGTATGGAGATCGAGTGTGATGAGTGTCACAAATGTGGTAAAGGACAAACGTTTTTAAAACGAATGCCCACGATAGCCCTGTAAACTTTTGTGTCCTATATTGTCAAGTTAGCGGACAAGTTAAAAAAAATGACTGTGTATATTCTCGCCCATAACGGGGCAAAATTTGACACACAGTTCCTTTATAAGGAGTTGCTTGAGCACGAATCCTCTGAGAAATTTACAGGTGATCCCTTGAAAAGAGGCAACAAATTAATACAGCTACAGATAAGAGGCAATGTACAATTTAAAGACACTTTATTAATCACACCCTGCAAATTAGCAAAGCTACCCAAGGTGATGGGCGTAGCAGCTGAGTTTCAAAAGGATATTTCCCTTACACATTCCTCACTAGTGAAACTTTAAATTACGTAGGACTACCTCCACCCAAACATTACTTTAACTATGAATGTATGAGTATAGATGAACTTGAAGATTTTGATCGATACTACAACAGTTTTAATGAATCTAATCCTTATAATATAGTTGATGAATGTGAGGGTTACTGCTTGAATGATGTGCGTGTGCTTAGAGTATGTTTCCAGGCCTTTAGAAGGATGTACAGTGCTTACAAGAAGTCTCACGCCTCTGTCTCGTGTGTTCGGATTGGTGCACATAACTGCTCTAACCCAATCAATGACGTCCATTATTACGTCACTTCTGCTACATTTTAGTGTTTAAAATACAAATGATTAAGAAGCAGAATGACCAAGTTTCGGGATGTTGGGATGGTTATGGAGCAATCCTAGTCATCATAATATTAGCTGGGCATTACATTATACCGTCTCAATATATACTGTAGACTATAGAGAACGACTAATTCGGCAAATATCCCAAATCATGGCATGATACCTAAGTTATTTTGACGCAGGTCTAAATTATTTGCTCAAATGCAATGATTGATATTAAGTAATTGTTGGGAATTGTTGTCAATATTGTTGTTTGTGATACATATCCTACGTGAAGAATCTAATGACCAAATTCCTCAGTGAACCTCTCACGCGCTCGCATTTCGAGGAAGTCACGGTCGTCTCACTAATAGATAGTTCATCCATTGTTTTAAGTGGTAACCTATTTCATCTTATGAAAGTCATTAGTCTAAAGCAAGACTGGTGGGCCGTGAATCAGAGAAATTTGCATTTGATTTGTTCATCGTAATTATTACGTAATATAGTATACTGTATATAGTAGTATATAAGAGTTTATTGGTAGCATATCATATGACAATTCCCATAAACATGTGATGGCCTCGATGTTGCCAGTTTTTATTTTTTTCCTGAAACTATTACCTTATCATAGTTTGTTTCAACAATGCATATATTATCATCTCCACGAGCGTAGACATTGCAAGAAAAGATTCTAACTAAGGATAAGTAAAGTTCTTTCATGGTCACAATATATACTTTTATAGATGTCAAACATAAAAATATAATAAAATTCTATATTAACATAAATATATATTCAATACACATTTACGTCATGGCTTTAACATCAGTATTTCGTATAGCTTCCTCCGGCATCAATAATTTCTTGCAATCGTTGCGGCATAGAAGAGGCCAGATTGTAGGGAATGTTTGGTGTTCGGCGTAAGCTCTCCCAACTATTCCTCGTGTGAGCTAAAAGTGCTTCAAATGTTCTTTCATTGCGTTGCTCCCATTCTTTAATCATTATTGCCCAAAGGTTTTCAATCGGATTCATATCAGGAGAACGTGGTGGCAGAAGTAGATTAGTAATCTCTGGGTGATCTTCGTACCACGCTCTCACAACGTTACTCCTATGAATGGGACTGTTATCTTCCATTAAGTAAAATGGTTCCGGTGCTGGAACCAGATACGCACGAACACTGGGTAGCAGCACCTCTTTCAGTATCTGGCAATATTGCTGTCCAGTAAAGCGTCCATCTACTTGGGTCAATTCTCCTACACCATAGCCAGACATCCAGCCCCACCCAACCTCGTTTCCTTCGACATAGCAACGCTTACCTCCATCCTCATTCCACTTCCTTCATTAAACCTATTATCGCTTTAACTGTCCCTTCCTTCCATCCTTCAATGCCAGCGTTCTTAAACCTAGCACATAAATTATATAATATGGAATCTAACACCTTAGATCTCTACGCATTCATGTTACTTGAAGACGCCTGTGTCTTAGGGGAATCTAAGTGTTGAGAGTGGGCTTGAGGGGTAGTCTATAGATTATTACAGATGACCTTGGACGCTCCAACTATTTAAAAATTATTATTTATTACGCACATCATATGGCATAATACACACATGAATTTAAGTATCTCTTACACTATAGGAATGGAATTGAATCCTATCAGAGTTAAAAAGTCGCAAAATATGATAGATTAGTTTGTATTAAGAGGTTACTAAGAGAAAAGGATTTGGGATAGAGCGGAAGGCAGAGAGTATATTTTCCCCGAGTTTCGCTGAAGACCTCTGATGGGATGCGGTGTGATGAGAGAGAGAGAGAGAGAGAGAGAGAGAGAGAGAGAGAGAGAGAGAGAGAGAGAGAGAGCTTTAGCTTTTAAATCACACCTTTTAAATGGTTTCTGGGTAAGGGCTTCACGTATGTTATTTTAGTTCAGGGTAGTTTATGTGGAGGTGTTAACGTAACTTGCACTTGGGACTTAATTGTAAGACAACTACCATAGCTGGGACTGAGACACGTTATCCCCTGTATACTCTATATATATACAGTATGTCTCTATATATAAATAGATAGAGTGATCAACACAAAGATAATGTGGACGTCATTGATGGGGTTAGAGCAATTATGTGCACCAATCCGGACACACCTCCGCTGCCATAAGGACTGCCCATTTTCTACCTAACAGACTAGCTTGGGACGAGACAGAGGCGCGAGACTTCTTGTAAGCACTGTACATATGTCGTTTCAAATGCGATCCGCTGCAAGTCGCAACCACCATCGCATCATTATGTTTTAGTGTTCAAGAATAACTTCATGCCTAAAGACACCTTAGCCATTATCCACAGAAACAACCCACGCAGTTATGGGCACAAAGCCATTTACTGGCTCATACACCTACAGCATCAGACAGGTGTATACATAAAGCATGCCCGCAACACGGGTGAAGTACCCATTAAGGTTAATGGTCGTGTTTTTTGGGTTGATGGTCTAAGTGAAAACCGTGCCACTGGCGAGAAGACTGTGTACTCCTTTAATGGTTGCTGGTGGCATGGATGCCCCCGTCCTGAGTGTGGAATCGCAGGAGATATCCACGGTAGATCTCCTGCCGACTGTCTTGCGTGGACGTGAACCCGCGATCAACTTATAGGTTCGCAGTTCACTCACAAAGTCTTGTGGGAGCATGAATATGATGCACGGATGGAGACAGATGGAAAATACCGTGAAGAAATAAACACGATCAAGCGTTCAATGGTGCTGGATCCTCTCAAATGCGGTGATAGCTTGTTCGGAGGGCGTACAAATCCCTTCAAGCTATACTTTCCGCCTACGGAGGGCGTGAAACTCCATTACTACGATTTCTGTTCTTTATACCCCTACGTGATGAAGAACAATCCGTACCCCGTAGGTGCACCTGAAAAAATGGTGGGGCCCGCCATACCAACCATCGAGGAGTTTTCAGCCAACTTGAATTACCTCTACTTTGGACTCTCTTTCGTAGACGTGCTCCCCCCCCTCGCGATTTATGGATGCCGATCTTACCCGTCGTTATAGATCACAAACTCATGTTTCCCCTGTGCGTGAAGTGCGCAGAAGAGAACAATGGTGTTTGTAACCATATACCCCACCAGCGTAAGATCAGAGGTGTATACACAAGCCCTGAGCTGGCCCTATCCGTTCGCCATGGGTATAGAATAATGAAGATACATGAGGTATGGAGGTTTCAGAAGCTACCCAACCTTTTCACACCATATATAAACGCATTTTTGAAGGATAAGGTTGAGGCGTCAGGATATCCGCGAGGGGTTGATACCGAAGATGAAAAAACTTCTTATATTCAGCGTTACCGTGACCGTGAAGGTATACAGCTTGATCGTACCCAAATTATAAAGAATCCTGGCAAGCGCTTTAGTGCAAAGTTGTGCCTAAACAGTCTTTGGGGAAAATTTGCACAGAATACTGGTAAAGGGAAAGTTCATTTGGCGCAAAGTCATAGTGAACTCTGGGATTACGCCAACGCACCAGATAAAGAGGTCATGGAGATTGTGAATGTAGGTAATACTTACATAATAAAGTACAACAACACCGAATTGTCCACAGACACCTCACGGGTTACAAACATTCCTGTAGCCAGTTTCACAACAGCCTACGCACGCATCAAACTTTGGGGCCTGTTGCATTCTCTTGGACGACGGGTATTGTATGCCGATACAGACAGCGTGATATTCACAGCGAGGAGGGGTGAATACATGCCCTTTATTGGGGCGTTCCTCGGTGAGCTAACAGACGAGATCAAGGATGAGTATGGAGACACCGCATACGCTGATTCTTTTCTCCCAACAGGGCCAAAAACTTATGGGGTACGGGTGAGAGTGGGGGAGGACATGAAATATATCTCGAAGGCAAAGGGTATCACGCTCAACCAGGCGAATCGGCGGGTCGTTAACGTTGATTCGTTGAAGGATCTAGTGTGTTTGGATGATGAAGGCGACCGACAGCTCCATCTAACTGTAGACACGCACAATTTTCGGGCACAGAAGCTGGGGGGCGTGAAGGAGCTTAGGGGTACAAAGGTGTGCCGTAACACATATAGGAAACGTTACCAGGTACCTGGTACCTATGATACCGTACCCTTTGGATATCATATTTTTTGATGTGTCTATTGGTAACTTATTTATTACACGTATATATACACCTTGAATATTTCGTTTATTAAATAAATCGTGTTTCAATTAGTGTTTCAATTTCTCTTTTGTGTGTGTGTGTGTGTGTGTGCACACAGGATAAAAATTCTAAGCTCCGCCCAGCGTATGTAGGGGTGAAAGCTCTAAGCTCTGCCCACTGTAAGACAAGCAACGTGAGTCATGCCGCAACCTGGGCTCCCCTGCGTGCTCAGTTGATCGCTGTAAGCCGTTGAGTTCAGACGTGTAATCTCCCGCATAGACAGAAAATAGTAATGGCTACCTTTAGTATTGCTTGTTCGGCTTTTATGAAATGGTATACTACGAAGTTTCAAGATGTGGTGGATACTGAAAAACTCCCTATTCCACCCTCCTTTGATGCTTTTAAGGCCACATTGAATCGTGCGAAGGAGCAAGATGTGCAAATACTCTATGGTTATTCTGGTGAGAGCGTTGTAGGATTTCGCAGTACAGACGATGTGCTGGACTATGTTGTAGGACTAAACTTTATAAAAGCTTACATATACCGTGAGGTAAAACAAATAAAACGCGCAAAAAAGAAGCAACGGATATGGTTATTGAGTCTTGTTGATGGGTGGTGCGACAAGCGTTACTATGTCATGCTGCATCATACCCAGTACTCGTACCCTGCGACTGAAAATGTAAATCTCGTCATCATGGAGAATCTTAAGTATTTTTATCACTATATTAATATGCAGTATATCATGATGAAGTTTGTAGTGAGGTTGTGGCTAAGGCCATGTGTGAGTTTTTAACAGACTTTAGAGACGAGTATCGTTTGCTAGGCAAAAAGGAAAAATATGGGCACATGCTCCTCTCAAATAGTGCGTCGGAGTGTGAAGATGTTTAGTTTGTGGAACTGGTGAGTGCTAAAACATTAAAACCGTTATAAAATGTGTTTAGTTCGTGAAGATTCCCATTCGCAAAAGTGTCTGGTGCGTATTCTCGGGAGTGGGAGTGATAAAACAAAACCGTTATTATTTCTTGTATCGGAAAAAAACACCTGCCCAATATAATGGGATACAACTATTCATGTTGGTACAGCGCCCTACACGTTTCATTAGATTATGGTGTGAGTCATTCCTCCCGTCGAGCCGACGCGTTGCATGTGCCTCATAGTTATCTCAGAGCTTGAGCCGAGTGGACGTGCGCTCCTTGAATACGATGGAACTTCCTTTCAGCAGCATTCTCAACGCCGTGTACGATGTGTCCGTGACGAAATCGTTGCGCGTGTTCAGGCGTAAAACCGGCGCCGTTAACTATGTACTGGAAACGGATTGTAGACAAACAAACAAACGGAATGTTGTTTATTTAAGTGTCGCGGAGATGAATAGAATCTTCGTGATAGTTGAGAAGTGGAGTGAGGATCGTTATAAAATTCCTACAGGTGTAGGTACAATAAGAGAACAGATTAGTGACACCCCCTCATATGCCATTGTTTGTACGTTGTGTATAAATAACGATCGGCCATGAATTGATATACGGTTGATGTGGAAGAATGCTTCTGATAATAACGCTGTTCATCCTACGCGAAACCGTTTCATCCTCGACAGAATGTTTGAAATCGTCGGATTCCGCAAGCTGAAACCTATATTAGACGCGCGTGTTACGGATATGCATTATTTTGATACGGTCCTTGAACACGCATACATAGCTCTGCTCGATGGGTTTACCGAGTGTAGGGCTGAACAAGGTGAGAATGGTCTAGAGCTAGATACTTATTTAAAAAGTTGAAATATCATGAACTTTGGTACAAAACACTTGATCGGTACAGGGCTGAGCTCACCTACACCGTTCACCCTGAAGAACTATTTCTTTATATAATGAGCCGCTGTCGTAACGATTTAGGAGATTATTTCAACTATCGCTATGCAGTGTGAAGAAGAGTTCACGATTGAAAAGCTCGCGTCGGTAGAAATAAACCCTCGATTGGAAAGGCGTGTTTATAAACTTATATTTGACGTTGTGGCTAACGATGAACTCTTTGTGCGTGCTTTTGATTGTATTCTAGACGTATTTAAAGATAACTTACCAACCGGTTGTAAAGTGGGCACAAAAATAGTACTGAACGATATGAAGGCCCTTTACATAGAGTACAGATTTCTCTATACCTTAAGCGGTGAAATATTATTAAACCGCGTATACTGCGCAATGCAGAGCAATAATGATGTAATTGTAGACTCGATTAAGTGCGAGTTTAGTATTTTGAAAAAAAAGTGAAATGTACTTATATATTTAACACAATTGTGTGTATATATTTCTGCTATATTGATGGCTATACGTTTTCTTATTTTTTATTTTGTGCGGTAGAAGATAAAGTGTATGTATTTATTTATTTAACATAATTGTGTGTGTATATATTTTTGCTATATTGATGGTTATATTATTTCTTATTTTTTATTTTTTGTTTTTTGATCATTCCAATGTATATTTATTTTCTATATATTTTCATAATATAATTGTATATATATATATTTCTCCTGTACTGTTATATTGGCGGATATATTTTTTTATTATATGCATATTCCTCGTTCATATTTCTTATACTATTATTATTTTTAATTGATCATTCAAATGTATATTTATTTTCGATATATTTACAATATTTAATAAACAGAATGATGTAATGTTGTTTTATTTAATTCTTTTGGTTGTATTTTCTTTTGTGTTTCGTTTTAGTAATTAATTATCTTTAATGAGAAAGTTCACTTGCTTTTCAAAACGGCTACTCGTGTGAATTAAAATAAATGGTGGTAGCTGACAAATATCCTCATATAAATAAAAAATTAAAATAAATGGAGATATCTAGCAACTCGCCCTAATCATGTATACCTGGACAATTAAAATAAAAAGTGGTATCTGACAACTCAACCTGTACAAGCCATTTACGCCTTATAAGCCAACTGGCTCTGGCGCTAGCCCTGTTCAAAAATCAACTTTTTCTTATTTTCATAGGTTTCTGTACTTTTTTCCATGCTTTTTGACCTGAAAAGGCCGAAAATCACAACCATTTTGACCTAGGTTGTTGGGAAGCATTGCCACATGGAGCTTTAAGTTTTCTGCCTTGAAATCGGCCAAAAGCACCAGTTCCGGGGTCCCTTGAATCATGTTTTGCACTATAACTTTTTATCTAAACAAGATAGAGCAACAAAATAGGCACCAAATTAAATTGTTTTTAATCCTCTTTTCCGAAAAATGCTCTGTATGAATTGGTCCACAATTAACCCACCCCTTATTTCTCCAGTCTAACTATAGAGTAGATCAAGTCTAGCCTAGAGGGGTCAGCCTAGAGATTCCGGAAATGGTCCAGAGCGGGCAGATAAATTGAGGTCCACAGTAGGATTCCTCACAAGATTAGGTTAGGGCAATCTACCTTCACCTTTGTTAAGCTATGAGTTGATGCTGGGTCTTAGGTCACAATGTAGGCCTAACTTGTTTGACCCAGCTTAATTTAATGTTATTAACTGTTTGGTGTAAAAACTCAATTAGTCACTTACTTTTAGTTATTGCAGTCTCTCCCTTCTCCGGTTGTCTCATTCGAGAGCGTACTTTGCTGGTACGTCCTCTCGCCCCGTTCTTCGTTTTCGTTCTCCCTTTGTTCTCCTCTTCGCGGGGCTTCTTGTACCAGCGTTGTCTTGGTTTATTCCTCGGTTGGTTGAGCGGTAATGTATCTCCATTACCGAGCACGCTCCTCCCACCCAGTATATAAATACTAGTGTGGAGAATAACTCTGGTGAGCAACCAATTGGTTTCTTCCACCCAGTTATTGTCATAAAAGGAATTTAATAATTGTTAGATTAACTACCTACCTACTCAGTGAACCATTTTCGTTACCTCCCAACTACCCACTCATCGGTTTTCCATATACTGGGGGCCCCGGGAGATAAAAATTTTGGTGTCATTGTCACCAATTTTTGTCTGAGTGTAGACTAGCTAACTATTTAACTGTAAATGCCTGTTAATCTGATTAACAGTGCCTATCCTCACCTTCTCATGGAGAAGGTGTAGCATTTAATTAGAAGAGAAAATATACATCCATAGGATGAAACTGTCTATGGTCTTTACCATAAGAAAAGAAAAAATGAAAGTTAGAAGATAAAATTACAATTCCCCAGCATCTATTTTTTGTTGTAAAAATAGTCGCGCTTTTAATGCTGTTTGTCGCTGAGGTCTTGTGTCTGTCAATGTTGTAGTAGGATGCGTTACCACTCCTACTGTCAAAGGAATAGTTACTGGAAGTTCAGTGTCTCCAGTTGTTACTGTCAGTGGAGAAGGTTCTCCAAAGTCCATTGTTTTGGGTCCAGACTCTAAAGGGTACAAAAGAGAAATGTCTCTTGTTGTGTCACCCGTTGAAGTCCTTAATTTGACCACTCTTGTTACCCCGTCTGCCCCTGGTCTGAGTTCTGAAACTCTAGCCAGAGGCCAGTATTGTCTTGGAGTACTGTCATGTATGAGAACAAGGTCCCCTACCTTAATTGTGTCAGACCAATCCTTCTTAGTCATTTGTTTATGTCTCTCCCTTAGACCCATCAAGTACTCAGTTTTCCACTGTTTAATGAAATGAGCTTTAACTCTAGTTAAATGTTGTAACTTAGTCTGGAGCTCATCATGTCGTTGAGTCCAGTTTGGGTCTTCTGAAGAGTCTATATTGTAGTCCGGCAGGAGACTAACTTGTTCTCCCCGAATCAAATGATTTGGAGTTAATGGTTCTGGGTCATTAATGTTGTCACTCACATAAGTGAGTGGTCTATTGTTAATGATGTTCTCAATCTCAGCCAGGAGAGTGAGTAACCCAAATAAGTGTATCTGTTTCTTGCCAATTGCTTTCTTCAAGCAATTCTTTACTGTTTGTATATTCCTCTCCCAGATAGAACCATACCAAGGAGAGGCAACCGGAATATACTTCCACTTTATGTTTGTATTTTGTATATACAATTGTGTGATTTCATTGCTTAACAAGTCGTGGATGACTTGTTCACCAGCTTTGAAATATGTAGCATTGTCAGTCCAAACTGTCTTTGGTACTGAATGTCGTGCACAGAATCTCTTAAAGACAGCAACAAAAGATTCTGCTGTAAGGTCCTCTACAACATCCAAATAAACAGCTCGTGAGGCAGCACATGTAAACAGTACAATGTACATTTTTGTTCAGTGTCACCCACCCCTACAGTCAATGCTCCTGTATAGTCAATGCCTACAGTCTCAAAGGGTCTGTTGAGAGTAACTCTCTCCTCTGGCAAAGCAGGAGGATTTGGTTTCCTATAGGGCCTAGCATGAATACGCCTACATGTGACACACTCACTCAGGACTGTTTTAACAGTGATCCTTCCCTTGGGTATCCAATAAGTTTTTCTTAATGTAGTTAGTGTCTGTGGTACCCCCATATGATATACATCATTGTGTGTTTTTCTGATTATTAATGTTGTCAAATAGCTAAATCTAGGTAAAAGGATTGGATTTTTGCTTTTGTATGACAGTTTTGATTTGTCTAATCTCCCTTTACACCTTAGAAAGCCTTCCTCATCTCTGAACAAGTTTAGATCCACAACTACTGATGGTACAGGTTCTTTTGTTTGTTTCCCATTAGTTAAGAATTCTAACTCTTTATTGTACTCTTTTTGTTGGGCTTGGCCTATCCAGTATTGGGTTGCAACTTCTGTATAATTATGATTATTTTTATTTAGCTGTTTGTTAATTGTAGCTAAACAGTTGTGAGCAAACCTCAAACAGTAGGCTGTCACCCTGACAAGTTTGTTGAAATCAGAATACTTTTCATAATTAGTGATTGGTTCAACCTTTTCATTTGAAAAGATTAAATTTAATGTCAAGTTAACTTGTTCCACAGGCCATTGGTCTGTATTACAGAGCCACTTAGGTCCCATAAACCAAGTTTTGTTTGACTTCAACAACTTGTAGGATAAACCTCTGGTCAGAAAGTCTGCTGGATTCTGTTTAGTTGGAACATAGTGAAAGTTTACTTGTAGGCTTTCATTAGCGTCAGCTATTTCTTTTAGCCTATTTCTTACAAAGATATTCTTACTATTAATGCTATCATTCCGTATCCAGGCAAGACAAATCTGACTGTCAAGCCAGACGTGGATATTAGTTATGAACACATCATAGTAAGCATCCTTAAGCAATGAAATGGTTTTAATGGCTAATGTAGCAGCCAATAGTTCCAATTGAGGTATGGTTCGGGTAGGTTTGAGAGGTGCAACTTTCCCTTTTGCATAAATTAGATGACTTTCTGTAGGGCTTACAAGATACGCACAGCACCCATAAGCTTGTGTGCTTGCATCAGCAAACACATGAAGCCTCTGGGGCTTATCCCTAAACCCACAGCACCTTTGAATTTTAATGTTCTGCACTTTTGTTAAATCAGTAGCTAACTTCTTCCAAGATTTTTGATTTTCATTTGTTATTGGATCATCCCACCCAACATTTGTCCTCCAAATTTCTTGGAGGAGAATCTTTGATTTTATTGTTGAAGGCAGGAATAGACCCATAGGATCAAAAATTTTGGAAGCCTCTGATAATATTTGTCTTTAGTATTTGCTTCCTCATCAAGTTTAAAACCTTTAGTACAGATTGAATCATGACTGTTAGAAGTTGCATCCAAATACCAGTTCATACCTAAAGTTTTAACTCTGTCTGATGGCTCAGTAAGACCATTATTATCTTTTAAAATCTTTTTGTTTAAATCCTCATTATTTGAAATCCACTCTCTAAGTTCAAAGTTACCTTGTTGCATAATGTTTTGAGAGTGTTCATAGACTTCAGATAATTCAGATTTTGTTGTCGTTGAGCCTATTAGATTGTCTACGTAAAAATGTTCCTTAAGGAAGTTCAATGTTAGAGAGTTATTAAACTGGTTTAAATGATGTCTAATTGTCAATGCTAATAGGCTAGGTGAGCAATTGGCTCCAAACAACACAACATTAAATCTATAGGTTATGAACCCTTTATTCAAATCAAATGGATCCTTGAACCATAAGAACCTAAGTTGGTTCTTATCATATTCATTTTTAAGATTTATTCTCAAAAATGCCTTTGAAATGTCACTTTGTACAGCATATTTGTCTAACCTGAACCTCAGTAAGATCTTCACAAGGTCAGAAATGAGATTAGGACCCTCAATCAAGCAATCATTCAAACTGTGTTTATCACTGTCTTTGAGGCTACAATTATATACTACTCTGAGTTTTGTTGTTGGAGCATCTTGTCGATAAACCCCCCTGTGGGTTAAATAATGACAACCATCTTTTTTAAAAGGGTTATCTGTTACTTCTTCAATGAAGCCTTTCTGTAGCTGTTCTTTGAAGACATCATTATATGATAGAATATTGTTATCTTGTTTGAGTTTTTTCATTACTTTATATAAATGTCCTTTAGCTACTTTGAGATTGTCTCTTAAAGTTGGACAATTTATTTTCCAAGGTAACTCAACAAAATAACTATTGTCTTTGCACTGAATGGTGTCTTCAAATCTTTCTACCATTAACTGATCTTCTGAAGTTTGATGTGTGTCATGTATACCCACAGATTCTAGCAACCATAAAGTTTGAATTGCCTCATCCAAAGTTTCATTTGATAATGATGAATTAATGTTCTCAGTTGAGATAATATTATTCAAAGTGTTGCTATTCTTACAGGTGTTATGTAGGACTGAGTTGAGGCACATAGTATTTGTTGGTCATGCACTGTTTTGGTTTAGGTCTAGGTTGTATTCTGATAGGTCACCCAAAGGGGCTATCCCTGATGGAGTCTGAATAGCTATACCATTACCTATCTCTACTATGCCCTTATGAATAAGATTAATATAATCTGCCCCTATTAGCATTTCAATGTTAGCTACTGTGTTGTTAGTGATATGTCTATCAGCTATTTTGTAGTGTTTTTTCAAATGATTTATGGTTTGTTCTAGTTTGGGTATAACCAGTTTGTTTTGTCCTACTTTAGAAATAATAACTGCTTCAATTTTCTTGAATTTACTTTCTAAATGTAGTTCCAGGTCAATTGTCTTATAGCTATTTTTGTCCGAGTTATCCTTAACAAAGGACGCAATATTGAGGTTTTGTTCATTCGGGTTTGGTGTCAAACCCAATTTATTAACTACATTTTTTGAAACAAATGTTTGTTGAGAACAACAGTCTATAAGACATCTCACTGGAGTGGTACTACCCTCACTATTCACTAAGTCCAAAGTAATAGTTGGTAAAATAATCTCAGTGTTTCTTGTTACATTGTTTGAACAAGCAGAATGTCCCATGAAAGTGGCATTTTCTTGATTACCTTTGTTTGGGGGAGGTATCTTTTGAGTTTGAGTATTATTGTTTGGACACTTTGGTGAATCACATATTGATGAGACATGTCGTAAACTTTTACAAAACTTACACTTGAATCTTAACCTAGATTTACAGTCTTTCTTATAATGTCCCTGGCCAGTACACTTTTTACACAGGTTCAACTGTTCACATCTTTTAGCCCTTTGGTTAAAGTCTGAATATTTGTCACACCCAGTACTACTGTGTTCATTACTTGCACAAAATTTGCAATGTGGTGTGTAAGTTGAGGCAGCAGTTACATTAAAGTTCTGTAATGTAGGTGTTCGTGTATTATAGTTGGTCACATTTGATTCTCCAGTATCAAGTTTTGTCTGTTTGGCTGTAGCTAGTTGGTCTCTGGGAACAGTCTTTGGTTTATCCATAGTCTGGGTCTTATGTGTTGGAAAATCTCTCAAGTTGTAATTAATTAGGATATTGGGGAAGTTTTCTCTTATTTGTTCTAAATTAGGATAATTTTCTCCCGTCTTTAGAATTAAATTATCTTTAACCCTCGAAGGAAGGCACCTAAGTACTATGCTTTGTATAAACCAAGATGAAGTTTTAATATCTATCTCATTGCTAACCAGTTGTCCTATAATAGCTTCTAATTTTGTATAAAAAATTTCCATATCTCTATGGTTATCTTTTATGGGTGCAAATTCAAAAATTTGTTGAGATAATTCATATACAATCATATCTTTATTAATGTAATTACGTTTTAAAAGATCAATAGCTACTTCATATGAATCCCCTACGGCTGGTAAATAGGCTATTAGGTTATAGGCTGGGCCTTTAAGGGAACTAGTTAAGTAACTAAACTTTTCAACAGTTGAAATATAAGGTTTATTACCTATTAAATTCTCAAATTTGTCAATGAAAGATGGGAATTGTACCGTGTCCCCTTCAAATGTTGGTACTAGCAAAATGGGTAACTGAGCCCTCAATTCTTGTGACTCAGGATTTTGCATGCCACTTAAATTTTGTTGAAGGTTAGCCCTACTTTGATTAAAATCAGAATTAGGTTTTTTTGGTGTTAAGTCAGTCAACCGAGACCGTAGTCCCCTTATTTGCTGTTCAATTGAGCTTACCTGATCATCATCATCAGCGTAAAGGTCTATCAATTGTTCTTCAGCCATTTCGGATTCAACTAACTCTGAAATACTCTCATTAATGGCTATTATTTCCTTCTTTTTAATTTCTAATTTAATAATTACACTCTCTATATTTTTCTTACCTGGTTGTGTAATATTGTTAAAAGTGTTCACAGCCTTTGTAACAGCTCCCAACTTTGCCCCCCTTTTCTTTTTAACTTTTTCAATTCTGCACTGTCCATGTCTAAGTCAAAATTGTTTAACTGGGGATCGTAATGAAATAGAGGACAAGAAGAAATTACCAGAGAAGAGAGAGAACAGACAAAACAGTCAAGTTTAAATTTGGTTTAATCCCCCCCCAGTACTTGTGTGTCACTCAGGTCTAAGCTTATAAGAGAATGAGACTCCTTAAATGTAAATGTTTCCTAGTTAGGCCCTAGGTTGTAGACCTAATTAGGCTTGCTCAGGTTAGGCTTAGGCTAGACCATTTAGCCTAATTCTGCAATTTTTGTTAAGTAAGGTTAAGGTTTGTAAATTCCCCACACACGGACCACCAATGCGAAAAATGCTCTGTATGAATTGGTCCACAATTAACCCACCCCTTATTTCTCCAGTCTAACTATAGAGTAGATCAAGTCTAGCCTAGAGGGGTCAGCCTAGAGATTCCGGAAATGGTCCAGAGCGGGCAGATAAATTGAGGTCCACAGTAGGATTCCTCACAAGATTAGGTTAGGGCAATCTACCTTCACCTTTGTTAAGCTATGAGTTGATGCTGGGTCTTAGGTCACAATGTAGGCCTAACTTGTTTGACCCAGCTTAATTTAATGTTATTAACTGTTTGGTGTAAAAACTCAATTAGTCACTTACTTTTAGTTATTGCAGTCTCTCCCTTCTCCGGTTGTCTCATTCGAGAGCGTACTTTGCTGGTACGTCCTCTCGCCCCGTTCTTCGTTTTCGTTCTCCCTTTGTTCTCCTCTTCGCGGGGCTTCTTGTACCAGCGTTGTCTTGGTTTATTCCTCGGTTGGTTGAGCGGTAATGTATCTCCATTACCGAGCACGCTCCTCCCACACAGTATATAAATACTAGTGTGGAGAATAACTCTGGTGAGCAACCAATTGGTTTCTTCCACCCAGTTATTGTCATAAAAGGAATTTAATAATTGTTAGATTAACTACCTACCTACTCAGTGAACCATTTTCGTTACCTCCCAACTACCCACTCATCGGTTTTCCATACTTTCTAACTTATACAATTATGATAGTCTTGGAACAAGAAATGGCACATTGGTACATACAAAGATTTCAGAAATATCACAAAATTCGTTTTCTCACACTCAAGGCAGACAAGGCGCCTTATTCATGGCACAAATTTGAGATTAACATTTTGTCACAAGTCTAATCGATCAAGAAGTGAAAGCATTACATGATGATTAATTTCATAATGACATTTACACAGTCAGTTGTTGAGAGTTTGTTTCTTGAAGCTGTCAAAGCGGCGTCTGTTGAACTCCACAGCTTGAAGGAGATAGTCCCTTTGCTTGGCATCTGTTGTTATGACATTTGCAAAGTCGCTCATCATCTTGACACCACGTTCAGCAATGTCATTCACCGCTTTCAGATTCTTAACATAGTCCAACGCTTTTCTGTAGTCCTCATTCTGTGGCCAAGACGTGATAGGTTGCAGAAGCCACTCGGATCCAATGTTCAGTGTGTCCAGCAGGAAATGTGATTCTGGGCCAATGAGATCAACCAGGGTGGTCTTAGCTGTGACTCTCTGGAATAGAGGCTTTCCTGTTCTGAAGCTGTCTGGCTTCTCAGTGGCATGTAAGTGGGCAGCAATGTCGTGCTTCAATGTGTCACTCAATCTATTGCTGAACAGGGCAAATGGCACGACTTCCTGCGTCAGGTACCATTTGTGGTTTTCCATCTTATTAAGTACTGCATCAGCAAGCTCTGGGTCAGTTTTCTTGTACTTCAACATGTCCTGGATTAGACTTAGATCATTCACGGGAGCATCTGCAGCAGACATTGACATCATCCATACAGGAGTGTAGAACAGCGCAAGGAAGGTGTTGAGTCTTTCCAGCTTTGATACAGTGTCTTCGTCGTACTCAAGTTGATCTGCAAACATCAGCATTTTCATGGAGTACAGGTTTCTGGCCATCCATCTGGCCTGATGAATGGCGCCTGGTCGACTCCAGTGAATACCTCGAGGAGGCGTTCCTCCAAGAACAATGACTGTCAGTTCAGCCATTTCCCTGTAGTCGGCTCTTGGAAGCCTTTCTGCTGTTAGAATGTCTTGGAGTATTTCTTCACTGTTCTTCTTCTTTTCATTCAGCCATTTGCTGTTGATAGCCAGCATCTTTGGGTTTTCCTTGGACAAGTCCGTCCAAACACCCTTCAGATGCTCAAACCAGGGATTATCTGGCCCCTTCACCTTCCCAAACAGCTTCTCCCAAACTGCTCCTTCTAGGATTTCCAGAATGTGATGTCGACAGGCCAGATAAAACACCTTTTTGTTCAGCATTTTCTCTAGCAGTTTGGCAGCTCCTCTGTGAACTCCACTGTTACTGGATGTAGTGTCAAAAACAAGGGCAGTAACATTATCCGTAAGTTCCCATGTCTCCAGTAAATCCATTGAAGCCTCAGCCTGAGCTGTGCCAGAAGAATTGTCGATGACAGGTACTCCCAATAACTTTCCTTCAGTGTATGAAGGTGGACCAGACACTAGCACAGCTAAAGTCTCTGAGGTACTTCCAGGTTCACTGCCCAAGACATCTTTGAGCAACTTTCCATCCCAGTGTAAGGCAGCGTACTGTGGGGGGTTTTCACAAAACTTGGACATGTGACTCTGGCTGATATTATACCTGGACAGCATTCTGTTGCGACGTGTTGTTGAGGTTGAGATGACGAAGTTATCCAGATCAGCCCCTCCAGCTTTCAAGGTGGCAGAAACCATGGCAGTAACTTGATTGTCTGATAAACCAAGACGATCAGCTGTATTGCAGATGACATCACATTCCATGACCTTCCTTGGAAACGTCAAAGTCACACTAGTCACAGTGTCTTGATGGTGAGAACATCCAGGACGAGGCTGATGGTAATCCATGTCCTCTGTGTTAGCGTCGTTGTCAGTTGAGTCACCCCAGGTAATGTCATCCACATGAACAACTGCCTCTTGTTCTGCTGCAGCTGTAAAATAGTACAACATGTTAAGAGAGTAATTGTTAAGTACATGCTAAATATCGCAATGGAGTAAAACTTAAAACTTTTTGTGACGTTCAAAGTAATTAGTTTTACCTTGTTCTTGTCTATGCTGCAGTCTTTCATTCCTCGCTGCTTGCTGCAGGAATCTTGTCTCAAAAATCTTGTCATGACCAGACATATGACCTTTCCTCTCAGTCTTTTGGTCCTGATATCCTCATCTTTCTTCTCTCTGGATAACAGTCTGTTGTTCTGTATTTCCTGGATTGCATCTGGAGCTCCTATATCGAACAGGCTGTCTAATTCCAGCACAAATGCTCCTCTTTTTCCTCCAGGGTTACTTGCTCTTCCTTTGCTTTTCACCAGAGCACGATGTTTCTCATGTAGTTTCATGAAGAGCTTCATTGCGTTGTACTTGGTCATTGTCTTGATCCTAGCCATCTGCCAGAATGGGATGATAGATTCAACTGTTTCATATGCAAGGTCTTGAACCATGGGCCTCCCTGCATTTTCCGGTAAATTCTGAAGATTAAGGAAATACTGGAACGCCTGTCTGTTGGTGGGAAGCTGGGAACCACTGATAAAAGCTGAAGGGTATCCAACCAGGAAAGTTTCAGTGAGAGATCTGATAGATGGCCCAGTTGACACCTGCCTGTGGACAGTACGTGGAGGTTCTGAGATATCAACTGTGCGCCCACGGAGCTCCCTCAGCTACTTGCTTAATGCCATTGTGAAGTTGTAACTTGTAGATGGTTTTCTAGATTCTGATTGAGTTTCTGTTGTTTCCTGAAAAATGATAGATAATTATTATTATTATTATTATTATTATTAATTATTTTTTATTTATTATTATTATTATATATTATTATTATTTATTAATTTTATGCTCTTTCATTTGATACCTAATTTGTTGCTCTATCTCGTTTAGATCAAAAGTTAAAGTGCAAAACATAATTCAAGGGACCCCGGAATTGGCGCTTTGGCCGATTTCAAGGCAGAAAATTTAAAGCTCCATGTGGCAATGCTTCCCAACATCCTAGGTCAAAATAGTTGTGATTTTCGGCTTTTTCAGGTCAAAAAGCATGGGAAAATGTACAGAAACCTATGAAAATAAGAAAAAGTTGATTTTTGAACAGGCCTACTCTGGCGCCCGCTGGCTGATTAGGGGCCTATAAGAGGACGGCGGGTCGGCTGAAGTGTTAATATGCACTTGGCTCCTGCTAGGTGAACATCTCTTCCTTCCTCTCCTCCTGTCTTTCTCTTGGGGGATAACGCCGCTTCCAAGTTTCATGACCCCTTGTTGCACCTGCAGCATTCCCCCACCCCCTTCATTGCATACCCCCTCCCACCTTCATTGCATGCCCCATCCCCCCTTCACTGCATACCCCCTCCCCCTTTGCAACATATACCACCCCCTTTCCAACATACCCCCACCCCTTTGCAACATTGGTAATTAGCTCTGCAACATTCTTGCACTCTCCCCTTTTTCGCCCATACTACTCTATTTACTGTTTGAGAATAATCGATAACTAGGCGTTTTTTATGAGATGCATTTGTTACCACTAAAACTTGTGCCCGCCAAGGACTTCGACTGGGTTCGATAATGCCTTCCTTAAGAAGGCGATCTACTTCGGACGAAATAAAACTCATATCTGCCTGACAATATCGGCGTGACTTAATAGCAATGGGTTTGCATTCAGGACTTAAATTATTAAATAAAGACGGAGGTTCCACCTCGGCTGCTGCAAGGTTACACACAGTTAAGGAAGGTTCTCTTCCCCCAAAAGGTATCTCATCTGATTCATGTCTAGACAAAAAATCATGGCCAAGAATAACATTAGTACATAGATTAGGCAGAAGTGATAACTTAACATTTTTATAGGTACGATCCTTGAATGTCAAATCTACACAACAAAACCCATCAACTTTAGTTACATGAGAAGTATTAGCCATTGACACTTGACTTTTACAAGGATATACCTTCCATTTGTTTTCTTTTACAATATTTATATCAATAAAATTTTCGGTACTACCTGTATCCACTAGCGCCTTCAAAGACAAACTATTAGCTAAAATAGTAAGAATTGAAATAGAGCCTGATAGAGAAGGTAAAGTATTAACAGAGGCAGAAGCTTTTGAATTAAACGACAAACTTTGGCAAAATGGTCTTTAATACCACATTTATGACATAAACTATCTCTTGCAAGCAGGGCCGCCGCTTCCATTAGGCGAGGTTAGTAAATGCTAAGGGCGCCAAAGATCTGGGGGGCGCCAGCGCCTCCCGCCCTGTGCACGTCTGATAGTATTATGTAAGAACAACATGAAAAAAATAATGAAGGAATGAGAAGCATAGACAAATGATGAAAGGTTGTACGACGTATGTACACCAGTTTAGCTTGACTGATATTTACATAATTAACTTATTCATCTTATTGGGTCATTATAGAACTTTCACTATCACGACCTTTAACCCTTTAGGGACGGGAGTCGTAAATAAGCGATTTAAAAATGTTGCGCGCACAGACGGGAGTCGTCAATAAGCGACTCGGCTTATTTACGGCTTAATATGAGTTCCGGGAGTCGTCAATAAGCGAATAATTGTTTTTATGTGACATATGCCCTTCTTGCTTGGAAAAAACAGTAGATATGTCCTTTTTGCACGCATATTTTAGCACTTTTGAGCGTTCTGATTTGTTACTACATATGCCTCGCTTTACTCGCTGTTTTGATTGGTCATGACACTTTCTTGAACTGTGAAATGATTTTATAATTTTATAATAAATGTATGTATTAGCAAATTAAAATAGATCAGTGTAAGGCAAATAGTTTCTTCAATATGGTACCTTGATTACTTTGTGGGCAAACCCAATCGTGAAGTGGGAAGCGGGTGGGGGCGCCAGCTGCAGTCCTGCTAAGGGCGCCAAATAGGCTGGCGCCGGACCTGCTTGCAAGACATTTAGCTCGCGGAAGACACATTACTCCCACAAAAGAAACATCTGCGAGACCTTGCTGCAGCAGTAGAAGACTCCTCGCAGAGTTTCATTAGCACCTTGTTTAGCCTCATGTTTTTCTATTGTAATTGTTTCAGTTTCACAACTAACTGAATTTAGAGGAGCATTAGAACGTATATAAGTTGATATCAGACTGAATCTGAGCCAACTCAAGGCTGCGAGCTTGATCAAAAGCGATCTGTAAACCGAGAGATTTGTTTTCAAGCAATCGTTGCCTCATGAAAGGAGTATTCAAACCGTTTATAAAAGCATCTCTTATATATTCATCTCTGTATTGATCTGCAGAGACCAATTGAAAGTTACAGTCTTTACTCAGATGCTTTAATGCATTCATGTAATGGTCCAAACTCTCTCCCATCTCCTGACGACGGGTGGCTAATAGGTGACGAGCAAACGTTTCATTTTCCGGTTTTATATAAAGTTCATTGAGCAACTTTATAGCATCTTCATAGGTAGTACAATCAACTATGTACTCATAGACTAAAGGAGATACATGGTTTACAAGCAAACTTAGCTTTTGAATCTGAAGATCAGAAGGTAACGCGGCCAGAAAGTTCTGAAATGTCTTGAACCAGTGACTCCAGAGACGAGACGAACTTGAGGATGAGGGCTCGGCATCAAATCTTTCCGGCTTCAAAAACTTGTCCATATCCTCTGAACTTGAAATTAAGTTGATTAAATTGAAATGAAACGCTCTCCTTTTCTTAGGCTTTAATCACCTTAATTGAACAACATTCCTGTTAATATAAATATCAATAATATAGTTATGGTACACAAAATATATATACACTCAATGAACATAGGGCATTTATATGAATTCTTTATACTACAGATTAGGATTAATTACATCAAAGAAAATATCATTACCTTCATATAATAAAGTATCTTACATCTCATCAGTTTAATTCAGACATCATCAGATTCATCAATTTAATCGAATTGAATATAAACACAAATGGTTTTACTTAGGTATAACATTCTAATAGTCATCATAAACCTGGAACATAATATTACAGGGGAGTTATGCCCAAATTTATACCAAAATTGTATGGAAATTTTTAGTAAAAAAAAAAAAAAAAAAAAAATATATATATAATATATATATATATATATATATATATATATATATATATATATATATATATATAAAGGGTGATCCAGATAAATGGGACCCATAAAAAAAAGCCAAATATTCTTAATATTTAATTCCTTTCATAAAAACTATATATCATTCGAAAGAGTAGAGTTACAAGTTTATTATGAAATATTTATTTTTTAAAAATGACTCCTTTCAAATGTGCTCCATTAGTTGCCAAGCATTCCAGTGTTCTCGCTTGTAAGTTCTGCATCACTTTTGCAAGAGTGTGCGGTGGTATGGCCTGTATCTCATTTGTGATGGCGGCCTTCAATTCTTGCAAGGTCGTTGGGTTATTTCTGTAGACCCTACTCTTTAAATATCCCCAGAGATAATAATCTAAGGGAGAAAAATCCGGAGACCTTGCGGGCCATTCAACGTCTCCAAATCTTGAGATTAACTCGCCTGGAAACGTTTGACGCAAAACTGCCATGCAGTTCCTCGTGGTATGGCAGGTAGCTCCGTCTTGTTGGAACCAGTGGTTTTCTAGACAAAGATCTCTTGATTTAGGAATAAGGAAATCGGTCAACATTTTTTCGTAGCGATCACCATTTACAGTGACCGTGTTTCCGGTGGAATCCTCGAAAAAGTACGGCCCTATGATCTGAGATGCAGTCAGAGCTGGGCAATAAATACATTGAATGTATTTAAATACTAAATACATGGGAGAAATGTATTTAAATACTAAATACTAAATACATTTTACGAATGTATTTAGATACTAAATACAAAATACATCAATTGTATTTAAATACATTTGTAAATACATTTTAAATACATACAAATTTGTTTGTTGAAGCCATGACACGCACACGATAAAGAAATTAACCGCTTTCGACTAAGAGTGGCACACACTGATTGAACTGACACGTTGAAACATGAACCATGCTGTACTACACTGTCAACGCGTCGTACTGTGCTAGTACAGAACGTGTATTAAACCAGTAAAAGTATTTACATTTTTATATTTTGAGTATTTAAATACATTGTATTTAAATACTCATTAAAGTATTTAAATACTATATTTAAATACATGAAAAACAATGTATTTATAAATACAGTTCTAAATACACAAATGTATTTAAATACGTATTTAAATACAAATGTATTTAAATACTGCCCAGCTCTGGATGCAGTAAGACCACACCAAACAGTTACACGCTGACTATGCAACGGGACTTCGATAATATTCAATGGATTTTCTGTTGCTAGAAAATTGGTGGTCATTTACCTTCTGTTGGATCCATTGACAGAATTGTCATCTTCGTGCGAAATCTCTATCGTTTAGTTGTTGCACTGTTTGAATTTTATATGGAAAGAGCATTAAATTTTGCTTGAATATACGGTGTGTTGTTCCATATCCAACTCCTAACAGCTGAGAAGCACGTCTGATGCTTATGTTAGGATTATCCTGTACAATTTCATGAGTTCTGTTAATGATCTCGTCTATCCTTGCTGTGCGCACTCTTCCAGTTGGTTTTCTTTTTCCAATGCTGCCAGTTAGGGAAAAATTTCTGACACACCGACGGATTACTTTCTTAGAAGGTGATTTTGACATCTGAAAATTTGTCTTGAAAGATCTTTGAGCTGAAACTACACTTCTTCCATGCTCATAATATTGCTCAGTTATGAAACGCAGCTGTTCCACAGTCCATGCAGTCATCTTGAAGGGTTAGTTTTAACTAACACTTTTATTTTGTTTTGTATCTTATCTTGTCTTGTATTGTCAAAACCTATACAATCCTGTACAAACTTGTAACTATCCTCTTTCGAATGATGCGTATGATTTTATAAAAGGACTTATACTTTAAGAGTTACAGGGGTTTCTTTTGGGTCCCATTTCTCTGGATCACCCTTTATATATATATATTCAATGTGAAGATTTAAAATTTGATTTTGCATGTTGTGTCAAAAATGTATAATATAGTCTTGCTTGAGTCACAAATTTGATTTTCTTAACCCTTGGCTATATTTATTTATTTTTAAATTAATAAAATAAATATTGTCTATATTTATTTTGTTAATAAATGTATTTTATAAGAAAATATAACTACATTCGATTTTACAGATAAAATTTCAGCATCAAATATGATATTTTTCTTCTTGTTTTTGGTATTATAAACTGTCAAAAACCAAAATAAACTAATTGGTTGAAACATAGAATCATTGAAGAGACTGAACACAGTACGCTGGACGGCTCGTGAATTTTCTCTAGATGTATTCATATCTAGATACACATCGATATGTGAAACCTTGAATGAAATCATCAATCTCAAGAGTTTAGTCAGAAACAGTGTTAGGAAGCAGCTGGTCTACTTCACATTGTTCAGAGTCGAGCATATCTGGCAACAGCTTGCCTGTTTCATAAAATATTCATGATAACAGGCCCACTCAGTCGCTATCTACAGACAGTCAATGTGGATGTTGTCAGAGCACCTGATATGGTCTCACTTCGATGCAGCAGCTACAGAAGATTCGCGATGACCCAGCTACTGTTATTACTGCTGTCGAAGAAATCGACGATAAAGCACAGTGGCCAGTCATACGTGCACGTAAAAAAAAGAGACAGATCAATGAGAATGATACTGAAATCACTGAAAATAGTCAGGCAAAATGGACACGTGAAACATTTTATACTGTACTGTTCTAGACAAAATTAACTCGGCAATGAACGATCGACGTTCTGCAAATCGAAATGTACTAAAATCAACACAAAAATTTTGTCCAACAAATTTTTCTAATATTGGTGCTTAACTTTCTACATTGGAGAATGAGATCGATGAATTTTGCAGTAATTACAGCATCAATAGTCACGAATGTGCCTTGGAGCTCTATAGCTTCAGTTCCGTATTCCCTTTATCATCGAACACAGAAACGATTTACAGCGCCTACACGAATGTGCCTTGGAACTCTATAGCTTCAGTTCCGTATTCCCTTTATTATATCGAACACAAAAACGATTTACAGCGCCTACACTGTACTCAATCATGATACGGGTCTTACTGAAGCCTAGCCAACTCTTTCAAAAGCAGATGGCATATTAGTGGCAATTACCGCTACATCAGCAACGGCTGAGAGATCCTTTTCAGCATTGAAGCGAATCAAAACGCGCATAAGGAATTCCATGTCGCAGGAGATGCTACTGGATACAATGCTAATGTCAGTCGAACGAAATATAGCAAAGAAACTAGACACAGACCGGCTAATTGTTCGATTTGGTCAATCGTCTGAACTTCTCTCGAAAGCCCTAATTATGTAGTAGAGACGTTAAATATTTATTTTCACATACATGACACACATGTGCTGTGTTTTCTATTGTTTTAAAACGTTTTGTGCTTTCTATTGTTGTAAGAAGTTTGTAATAATAATATTTTCTGCATACAAACAACCTATATATCTATAAATTTATTAACCGAAAAAATCTAACAGTTTGGTCCTGTTTATAACGTTTAAAACGAAAAATGTAAACAAATACGTCTCAATCTCAAAACGGTCAAAAAATGCTAAAATTAAAAAAATTCGAATCATTTCGAGAGGGCACCAAAATGCTTTCTGGTTTTACCAGCGATGAGAGTCCCACCACGCCACTGACCAGTGCAGACCTAATTAAATTGTCTTTGCTAACAAACAACTCTTCAATTATGCCAAGCTTCCAGCATTGCCTTGGTCTTTCATCCCCAGTCATAACCACTTCTTCCACCTTGATACAATTTGCAATGGAGTCCGTTACATTGCCTGATGGGTAATAATTGAGTTCTGGTAAGTATTCCATCTGCCACCTCTTCCATAACTGATCTTGTAGCTCTTCAAGGTACTTGAACCTTCTAGTTAAGTAGTTAACTCTTCCTGACTGCTCTGGATAGGCTGTAAGTCTCTTGGCAAAATGGGGCTTGATATTAATCGTTTACCACAAAGAAAATAATTTGGTGTCAATGGCTTTGCATCCTGCATACTGTTATCAACAAAGGTGATAGGCCTACTGTTCACCATTGCTTCTACTTCACACAAAACAGTGCAGGATTTTTCTTTGCTTAAATGAGCATTAGCTAAAAGTTTCTTTAATGGACACTTTACTGTACACTTCTCACTAGCCTTTCCCAAAATCCTCGCCACCAGGGTGCTCTCTCAACAATAAACTCCCACTGTATCCCATAGTGTGAAAAGTAGGATTGGAATCCCTCCTCTTTTAGCAAGGACCAAACTTCTTGGAGTTCCTTTACAGCCCTTTTGAAGGTTTTTGCATTATCCGATATGATTTTATTTGGGAAACCCCTTCTGTTCACAAACCTTTTAAAGGCCAAAAGAAATACATCACTACTTAAATTGCTTACCAACTCCAAATGGATTGTTCTGGTGGTAGCACATGTGAAAAGACATATATAACCTTTGTTAGACTCCCCTTGCTCATACACATAGACTGGACCTGCAGAGTCTACTCCCACTACATCAAATGGGGCAGTATAGACACACCGTTCTCTTGGAAGTGGAGCCACCTTTTCATGATAAGGCTTTGCACTCCAACGCTTGCAAATCACACATCTATGCAAGACCGTTTTTACTACTTGTCTAATTTTGGGAATCCAAGACTGTTGTCTGATCTCTATTATCACTTCTCCAACTCCAGTATGCAACAACTTATGATGCGTATCCAGGATCAAAAGTTCCATAAAGTGCCTCCGAGAAGGTAGAAAAATTGGATGTCTTTTCTCCTCTGGAAGCACAGAAAACCGTAGTCTACCTCCTACTCTTAATAAATCCTGATCCAAAAACACATCCAAACCCTTGAGAGCAGAATGTGTTGATAGAACCAACCTGTAATGGACTGCTGGTGAGCATTTTCTCTCTTCACCAAATTTTTCCTTCTGCACATATATAACCCAGTATTGCCTGGTTTGCTGAATCTCCTTACTGTTCAGAATTCCTTCCCTTCTTGTTTCTCCCTTAATGTTGTCTGTAAATCTATATACCCATGCTGTCACTCTTAATAACCTTTTCAGACTGCTAATGTCTTCATGCCTCAATATGGGGTCCTGCTGCATAATTTGACAACTGTTCACAATGCATTTTCTCATCTCACTCACCCATTCTTCTTCAGCCTGGCATTCTCCTACAATAGGCTGATTAGAAGGATAATTTTCACTTCCAAGTTTTAACCACTCTGGCCCATTCCACCACAAACTTGACTGTGCAAGATCTTTCACTGAAATTCCTCGTGTTGGTAAATCAGCTGGGGTTTGGGTGCCTGGACAATGCTTCCATTGCTTGGGATTTGTGTGTGCTTGAATTTCCTCCACCCTATTGGCAACAAATGGTTTCCATTTCCTTGCCTGGCTTCTTAACCAGTGCCAAACTATAGTGAAGTCTGTCCAATAATAGCTTGGAATTTCATAGAGGGCCAAAGACTTTTGCACTGTAACTGCAAGCCGACTAGCAATGACTGCACCCATCAATTCCAACCTTGGAATAGAAAGCCTTTTCAAAGGTGCTACTCTGCTCTTTGCAGCAAGCAACCTGCAACTTACTTCCTCTTTGAATGTGCCTCTTATATAAATTCAAGTTGCATAGGCTTCCTCACTTGCATCACAAAAGATGTGCAGCTCCAAATTGTGTGGACTATTGTTCAACTCTCCAAAATACCATCTTGGGATTTCAAAGATGTGCCAATTCTTTGAACCAATATTTCCACTTTACCACCATATGATCGGATAACTCTTGGTTCCACCCAAGTCCAATTCCCCAGAAGCTTTGAAATCAAATTTTTGACTATCACAAATGGAGCCAGGAATCTAAGAGGATCAAAGACCTTTGAAGCCAAACTAAGAGCTGTACGTTTTGTCCACCTTGTCTCATTCTCAGCCAGCTCTACTAAAGATTTCCCATTGAAGGTAAACAAATCCTTTCCTTGCTGCCAAACAATGCCTAGCACCTTGGTGTCTATGGCCCACAACTCCTTAATACCAGAATCCTCAATATTTTCTGCTGCATTAGGTCCTACGCAGGACTGACTCATAAACTGTTGTAACTGAGAATGATTTGTCTGCCATTTTCTAAGCTCCATGCCAGCCTCCCTCATTATAGCTCTAGCCTCTATGAATATCTGTTTAGCCATTTCTGTATTATCCACTGAACACAGCAAATCATCAACATAAAAACTTTTCCTTACGTATTCAATAGTATTAGGATAGACTTCAGGATATTTCTTAAATAATGGTACTGCATAGTAGCTGCCAACAAAAATGGACTAGAGCTGAGGCCAAACAACACTGACTTCATTCTATATGCTTGAACCTTGGGTTCATTTTCCAAAAAGTCTTTTGTATCCACCCACAGATACCTTACTGCATCTCTGTCCTCTGGTTTTAACTTTATCATCAAAAAGGCTTGCTTTACATCTGCAGTCAATGCTACTCTATCAAACCTGAATCTCAGTAACAAGGAAAATAAATCTGCATTTAAATTTGGCTGAGCATTCAAGGACACACCACCTTTGTCCTTGGCTGAGCCATCAAAAACTACCCTCAGTTTGGTGGTAGTTTTGTCTCGCCGTACCACTGCATGGTGTGGCAGATAATGTGCCTCCTGGCTCACCAGCTCACCTTGCACCCTTTCAGCATAGCCCTCCCTTACATAGCTTAGGATGGCCTCATTGTATTCATTTAACAACTCCTCATTTTTCCTTAGCCTGTGCAATGAAGTCTCCAACCTCCTATTAGCTAGCTGAAGGTTTGAACTGGGTTTGCAAGAATCCTTCCAAGGGAGGCCAACTTCGTAGCAACCATCTCTAAACCCAATACCTTTTTCAAATTGCTCTAAAACATCACTGTTCACTGTACTTGCCTGCTTCTCCTGTTTGTCCTTTATGCCAATGGATTCAAGTTCCCAAAACGCTTTCAAATGCCTTTCCAAACCATGGCTGTTCTCCTCAATCTTAACAAAAAGAGCTTTAACCTCCATTTCATTGCAATAGCTACCATGTAGCATCCAGCCTAGCTTACTTTCAATAGCTACCGGACCTCGAGATGTGCGGACAAATTACCAGTGATGAAGTCCCAATAATAGTCAGCTCCAATCAAAAGACTAATATCTTCTGTTCCTTCAAACTTATTATTGCCCAAATTAATTCCTTTAACTTGCAATTCTTGGACACATGCCATATCTAAACAAGTAGTGACTGGAGCACAAAGTTCCTCAATCTCTACAGCTTGGACCTTGATAGTGGGACTTTGTGGTAACAACCCTTAACCAGAACTTCTACCTTCTTAACTTTGGTTCGGTTTTGAACGGAACCCCCAAACCCAGAAATTCTTAAATTTTCCCTCTTAAGTTCTTTAAACTTCTTTTCTGGAAATTCTGGTCTTAATAAAGCTACACTGGCTACCACTATCAAACAACACTCTTACAGTAGCTTCTCCATCATTCCCAATTAATAATGCTGCAGCTGTTTGCAATAATCCCCCTTTACTTTTACTCCCTTTCATAGCAGTGGCATGTGCCACTGATGTCTCTACTTCTGGGGTAGGCCTACTAGGAGTGTTTTCACACAATAATGGCTGATGCCGGCCATGGCATTTTTTGCACAAAATTTTAAACTTACAAAACCTTGCTCTGTGACCTTTCAAAAAACATTTAAAACATGCTGTGGACTTAGTTACCCTGTCCTTTCTCTCCTCAAAGGTAAAGCCTCAGCCACCTCACATTTATATGACTTGTGGTTGCCTTCGCAAAATATGCATTCCTTGATTCCCTTTAATTTATTCTCAGAGGATGCATGTAGAGCTGACACTGTACCTGGGCTATTCCTTTTTGTAGAAACTTTGGTGCTGTGCCTGCCTTTGTCCCCTTGTTTAACATCCCACTGTGCAAACTCAATTCCCTCTCGTCTTGCTAATTCTGTGCCTAAAAGACTTAACATCTGCTGAAGGGGGATGTACACATGTTCTGTAGAGTGTCCCCTACTTAATTCAAGCAAAATTGAGCTAGGCAATTTAGACTCCAGTATAGACCAACATTATACCATACCTTTCCATTCCTACACCCAAGTTGTCCAGGGACCTAGTTCTAACTTCAAATTCATCATATAACTGCCGTAACTCCTTGACACTATTGGGATTATTAACAGGAGGTATAGCTAAAAGTTCACGGAGGTGGCTTTTAATTAAGATCTCTGGCTTACCAAACCGTTTCTTTAATATATCCCAAGCCACATTATAATTAGCCTCTGTTAATGCTAATCCTGCTATTGTCTTTGCTGCCTCCCCTTCCAAGAGGGACTGCAAATAATTAAACTTCTCCACCGCACTTAACACTTGACTAGAATGAACTGCTGATTGAAAACTGTCTGCCCATCCTTGCCATTCCTGAATACTCCCAGAAAATGTTTTGAGTACAAGCCTCGGTAATTGAACTGCAGATCTGTTAACCTTAACTTCACAAACACCATTTGTTGAGGGTTGTGTTTCATTATTAGACCTGGTCTCTAACTGTACTGAGCTGCTAAACTCTTTTGCTCTGTGGCATACTTTAATTATATCATCAATAATCTCTTCAAAGTAAATTATGTTATTTTCTATTTCATCCTCTTCTATAAGAGCCTCAATTTTAACATTTACTTCGCTTAGAGCAACCTTTTTAGTTTCTAATATGGAAAGCTGCGCAGTCACTAAGCTTAAATCCTCTTGCTCTATGGCAGAATCTATAGTGGCAATGACCTTTGTAATTAGACCTTTGTAGGCGCTTCTCCTTTTTTTAAACTTGTTCAATTCAGCTGCACTCATCTTCAATGCAAACAACAATTGGGCTCAATGCCAAATAAGCTGAATTGGCAAAAATACTTAACCAAACTGATCAAACTCAAATTTTGCTTTTTTCAAATAAACTGAATTGCTTGGTTGGGGTACTGACCAACCACCAGTATGGAATACCAAATTTTCCACCCAAGTAACTGGCGCACTGAAGTCTGCAACCTTCGCCTACGAACAATAAACCAAAATTAACCAAACCGGTAAAAATGTAGGCCCAAAACAACGACAGACTAGCGCCAAGTTTCGCAATTGGGCGACCAAACTTTCTACCCTGGGACCTTAACTCAATTATGCTCAACCCGTCCAGGCCTAACTTGGGCTACAATTTGCACAATCAGAACTTTGCCGAAAAATAGTCACTGACTCAGTCTTGGGCTAGAATCCGGTTCGAAGGACCATGTTATTTTTTATTTTATTGGGTTCAGAATCCCAGCTGAGCCGTGAACGGCCAAGCTCTGAAGGGCCACCTACAGCCCAAGTTAAGCTAGACTAAAAACTTACGGACTTGGAGGTCCTATTAGGTCCTACCTCAGGGTTGCTGACTCGATGTGGGCCTACCTTAGGCCTCAGTTGCATAAAATTAAGATAAAAAAAAAGGGGCACTATTTATGGTCTTCTTTCTAAACCTTGCAACAACACACAACCTGCACCATTGCACGATGCAACAATCTTGTATCTAAACAACCAAACTGAATTGCAAGAGAGCTCTCTATAAGACCACCCTGTAAGTGCCGCATTCAACAAACGAGTAGAAAGGACGCGCAGTGCCCCAAAAAAATGATGCCACAAGAGTGCCCAAACAATGATGCCACAAGAGCCCAAAAATGCTATCTCTAAATTAAGTGAATTTTTCACTAACCTTACAATTGTGAGATGAATATATACACTTAACTTAATATATACAAGCAATGCTGCATCAATCAGCTTAATCATCATATCACCTTGGAACAACAATGGCTCTTCCTCTTCTAGATTTTCTAACAGCACCTAACCTCTTTGAAGCTGTTTTGGAAAGAGAGTATATGTGATGTTTCCAGGAAAGATCTTGATAAAAGAAAACGCCAAGAATGTTAAGAAAAGACGAAAGTTTGAGTTGTGTATGGTTGAAGGTAAGGGGATTGTCGTGTGGAAGATTGTGGCGAGTAGACGGATGAAGGAACTGAGATTTTGAAGCACTGAAAGCCACAAGGTTTTCTCTTCCCCAGTCAGATACAGTAGAAAGATCAGAGGGCAGTTGCACCATAGCCATCCCACGCGAAGCATGAAGTGACTGCTGAGAAGGACGCTTTGTGAAGCAGGTGGAGAAGTGAAGAGTGGAATTATCGGCACAGGAGTGGAGGAAGTACGACTTAATAGATCATTAATAGATCATTGATAAATAAAAGGAAAAGAGTGGGCGAGAAGACAGAGCCCCGAGGAATACCATTATTGATAGTTTTAGGAGAAGAGCAGTGGACATCTACAACCACAGCTATAGATTGTCCACAAAGGAAATTAGAGATGAAGGTACAGATAGAAAGATAGAAACCGAAAGAGGGCAGTTTGGAAATTAAAGATTTGTGCCTGACTCTATCAAAAAGCTTTTGATATGTCTATCGCAATGGCAAAGGTTTCACCAATATCCCGAAAGAAGGATGACCAAGAGTCAGAGAGATATGTAAGATCGCCAGTAGAGCGTCCCTTGTGGAACCCATACTGACGATTTGAAATAATATTGTGAGAAGAGAGGTGTTTAAGAATCTTCCTATTAAGGATAGCTCAAAAACTTTAGAAAGACAACAAATCAAAGCACTTGGATGATTGTTGGAAAGTTGAGAGGGGTCACCCTTCTTTGGGACAGGCTGAATGAAAGTTAACTTCCAACGGGAAAGAAAAGTACCAAACGAAAGACAAAGATGAGAGAGTTTGCCTAGACAGGGTGACAGCACAAAAGCACAGTTCTTGAGAATAACCGGAGAGACACTGCCAAGATATGGCAGAAAGAACATCTTTAGAAGAGATTCTAATTTCAGATATAATTAAGTCAGAGGGAAGAGGAGATGGTGGAACATCACCGAAAACGTTCAGGGATGAGATGGAGGCAAAAGTTTGAGCAGAAAATTCAGTTTTATCAGGAGAAGAGATAGTAACTAAGCCGTCGGAATGGTAAAGAGGAGGGGAAAGAAGAAGTTTCTTGGCTAGTTAACAAAAAGAGCGAGAAGAATTAGAATTGGATAAGTTTTCACATTTTTGTCGGATGCAGGAATATTTGGGAAGTCGAGGGACAGATTTTGCACGATTCCGGGCAGAAATATAAGCTGGGTGGAGTCAGGAGTTGGACGGCGACGGTACCTTCTGACAGCTTCCTCTCTTTTGTGGATAGCATTAGAACAGGCAAAGTTAAACAAAGGTTTTTTTTCCATTTGTAGTCGAAATAGAATATGGAATGTACGTCTCCAAGCCCGAGATAATCACCTCCGTGATGCGTTCAGCAAACTCGGAGGGGCTCCGGCCACGGAAGTAGCAATCATTCCATGGGAAATCGGAGAAGTACTATCTAAGGGTCTCCCAATCTGCTGCGCTAAATTGCGAAAGTCGTCTCGAAAGGCCGAATTGGAGCGATAGGGCAGGAAACAGATTGTGGTCGGAGGAGGCTAACGGAGAAAAATGTTTGACAGAGTAAGGAGAAGGATGAGAGGTGAGAAATAAATCCAGAATGTTGGGCCTATTTCCAAGGCGATCGGGGATACGAGTAGGGTGCTGTTCAATCTGCTCCAGGTCATTCAGGAAAAGAAAATTGTAAGCTAGTTTATCAGGGATGTTAGTGAAATGAGAGGAAAGCCAGAGGTGGTGGTGAATATTGAAATCACCTGAAATGGAGATTCCAGCAAAAGGAGGGTGTGATAAAATGTATTCCACTTTGGAAGTGAGGTAGTCAAAGAATTTTGGATAGTCAGTAGAATTAGGAGAAAGGTAGACAGCGCAGATGTATTTAGTTTGAGGTTGGCATGTAAGCCATAGAAAAAGAGTGTAGAATTCGGAGGATTCAAGTTCTGGAGTATGAGAGCAAGTTTGGTCATTGCGTACATGTGCAACATCCACTTTTAGAATGAGACTGAGTAACCCATACTGACGATTTGAAATAATATTGTGAGAAGAGAGGTGTTTAAGAATCTTCCTATTAAGGATAGCTCAAAAACTTTAGAAAGACAACAAATCAAAGCACTTGGATGATTGTTGGAAAGTTGAGAGGGGTCACCCTTCTTTGGGACAGGCTGAATGAAAGTTAACTTCCAGCGGGAAGGAAAAGTACCAAATGAAAGACAAAAATGAGAGAGTTTGCATAGACAGGGTGTCAGTACAGAAGCACAGTTCTTGAGAACAACCGGAGAGACACTATGAGGACCGTACGCCTTCCTCGAGTTGAGCCAAGATATGGCTGAAAGAACAGCTTTGGAAGAGATTCTAATTTCAGATATAATTAAGTCAGAGGGAGGAGGAAATTAGGAGAGTAGAGAAAAGGCGTTGCTGTCATTCGTCCCAGACACCTGATTTTCAGTGAGGAAAAGAAGGTGAGGTTTAAAGGAGGAGAGTGGTGTTCAATAGATTGAAATTTTGAGGAACGGCCACGAATGTTGCAGAAGTTTATGAAAAGTGAATCAGACAGAGGCCCAGAACATCTCAAATGAGCAGTAGCAGAACCATTTTGAAAAGATTATGTAGTGTGTAAAATGTATGATATTTATGTTTAGTGAAGAATACAGAAAGAAGTGTGTTTTTGAGAGCATGCTGGACTGCTCGCAGGGTAGATGCGACACAGAAAAAAACCCAGCTAAAGAGGACAGTGACAGGAGAAACGGGAGTTCCAGCACTCCCTCTCTTCTGCCTAACGTCTCCCCCGGAGTACTTCCCAGGTCGAGTGGTGTCTACAATCTTCTCTTGTATTATTTCGAGTTTCTTCTTCAGACAGGTAACAGATTGGGGTTTTTATTCCGCATATACCTACACATTTCTAATATATATATATATATATTATATATATATATATATATACAAAGGTGGGCAGTTGCGCCGCAACTTGCGGCGCAACATTTTTGGTTGCGCTTGCGCTTGCGCCGCACATTTTTACAGAGAGTTGCGGAATTGTTTGCGGCGCAACTTATATATGCAGTTTCAAGATTAGCGCGCAACGCGCAACATTTAATATTACTTCTCTGTAAAAATAACCCAAGCGAATGTAACTTAAATATTTTTATCTGGCAACACTGCACTTCAATTGTTTACATTCAGTCACATTCTCAATGCGCCAGTATCACTGTCTGACTTTCTGTTGTTTTCGTTTCTTTACTTTTTAGTACTAGTACTAGTACTAGTATTATGGATCGTTTTGTGGTGTCTGTGGCCGACAGCACTGATTCTGCCGACCAGGACATGGACAGAGAGGTTGAAGTGACTGAGAATGTTGACAGCCGTTCCCCTGAGACTGAAGCAAGTGTCAGTGAGGTTTCCGCTCAGGATCGGGGGCCCCTACCGTTAACCCCTGGCCTTACTTGGCCGACTTTTTTGAGTTCAAGGGTCAGGCCCAGGCACAGGGCCACACGGACAACTTCCTGTACGAGTGTGTCCGCTGCAGGCCCAATAAGAAGGTCTTCTCAGCCAACAAGAAGTCAAGATACAGCCTCCGGAAGCATATGGAGAGTAAGCACGGCTACTGCCTTCAGAAGTTTTTGGACTGCTGTATGGACGGGACAAAAGAAGCCAAGAAACGCCATGCATCCTTGCACGAAGCTGCCACCAAGAGGCAGATGATGTGCCGCCAACCAACCTTGATGGAGATGGCAGGCCCATCCAAGTGTAGGCACAACATCAGCAAAGCTACCTTCCAACATAAGGTGAGTCAGGAAAATTTGATTTCAATAATTTGCTTAACATTTTTTTCAAAAATTAACCTACTGAATTAAATTTATGAATGTAACATTATAGCAAATTGACAAGAGATGTAAAATAAATTTTACTTTTATATTTAATTCTATAGCTCATCAACATGTTTGTGGACAACATGATCCCCTTCTCTGTTGTGGACAACCCCACGTTCATGGACTTTGCTGCCATGATACCTGGCGGCTACATGGAGAGTATGTCGCGAAGGACACTGACGAGGTGCATCGAGTCCAGGTTTGAAACTTTTAAATATTATAATCGAATATGCTTCAAAGTGAAATTTTAACGTATACGTGCCATTATAAACTAAGAAATTCTATAGTTATTCCCTTTAATTTTCATTTTCTTTCAATGACATTAGAAAGTATGATGCTTGTATGGATATCTAAACTAATTTGTAATAAAATATATCATGAAATGGAGGTCTGGATAAACTTTGAATAAAGTTTTTTCCGTTTTTTTTACACATTCCTGCGTGCGCATATCCATAGAGGCCCGCAGCTTAAGGCTTAAAATTTTACATTATTGCATATTAGACTCTTTATTTAATATTTATTAACTAAGTGATTTGATTGATTTCATTTGTAATTTGTTTTTATACTTTAAGGTATGAGACTGACCAAAAGAAGCTGAAGGACATCCTCAGCAACCTGCCATCCGTGGCCACCACTGCCGATGCCTGGACGTGCAGAAACAGGTTTGTAAGCCAAATTTTAAAGCAAAAAGAAAAAAATAAGCAACAATTCCACAGAAACATTCTACCTTGAAAATCTGAAGTTGAAAATTAAAAAGTCAAACAAACTTTTATTTTATATAATTTCTAAAAAACGTTTTACATTTTAGATCATACCTCGGCATGACCGTTCATTGGATAGACCAAGAGACCCTCAAGAGGAAGAATGCTGTCTTGGTGTGCCAGAGACTGAAGGGCCGTCACACCTATGACATATTGGCTAAGGTCATCCAGGACACACACTGGAGCTTTGGCATCGAGAACATTGTGGGCAGGACAACCACAGATAACGGGTCCAACTTTGTCAAGGCATTCAAGTAAGTTAAAGAAAAGTTAATTTTTTTCAAGCACATTGCAATACCAAAGAATAATTGCGAGAATGTCTTGGAAGTTGAATTCTAGGTTTGTAAAACTTAAAAGATTTTACATGGTTCATATTTTATAGGGTCTTTGGTGAACCTGAACCTGACCATTTTGGTGCCGAAGTTGGGGAGCAACAGGATGACCCAGAAGATGCTGCTGAGGTGCTGGAAGTGGCAACTATTTTGGGAGGTGATTAATTTAGAATTTGTACCCGCTGTAAATCAAACTTTTTTTAGAAAACTTATTTTTAGAAATTTATTATAATCGTACCCAATGTAAATCATTGTATTAAATATGACTTTATTTTTAGATCATGAAAAAGAGTTTAAAGACCAGCCCTCTTATCAGTCTTATGACCTGCCGAAGCATTCACGGTGTGCTGCCCACACCCTCAACCTGGTGGCCACCGCTGATGCTGAAAAGGCTTTGACCAAGAGCCCCCAGTACAAAAAGACCAGTCGTTCAGCCTTTGCCAAGGCCCAGGAACTTTGGAATAAGCAGCACAGGTAAATTAATTTATTGAACATTTCTACACTCCAATAACAATTAAAAATGAAATAAATTTAAGAAAAAAACAAATAAATTCTATTATTTTTGTTTAACTTAAATTTGTGTTATTTTATAGGAGTTCTCAAGCCTGCGACCTAATCAGGGATGAGGTCGGAATGCTGCTTATTGTCCCAACAGTCACCAGGTGGAACTCGGTGTATGACGCCGTGATCCGTCTGGTCGACATATTCAACAGCAAGGACGCAGCCAGGGGACTGAACAAGGCCTGTCACGCACTCAACATTCCGGCTTTCACGTCCGGTTAGTGATAACTACAATTTTTTTTTTTTAGAAATTAGTCAAGTTAGTTGAAAAAATTAAATTACAAATTGTATAACTTTCCATGTTAACAACTTTTACTTACAGAACTTATATAAAGTTATTTTTCCAGGTGACCAGGAGTTCTTCAAGGCCTATCGGCAGGTCATGGAGCCGGTGGCCAAGAGCCTAGACGTCCTGCAGGCGGAGGGGAGAGCCTACATGGGCGTCTTGGTGCCCACCTTGGTCCTCTGCCTCTCCAGTCTCAACAGGCACAAGCACAACGAAGAGTTGGCCGTCTGCCTCCCTCTGACAGAGGCCTTGACTGAGGGGTTGATGGGCAGGTTTGGCCATGTCTTTACAGACATGGACTGCCTCTTAGCTACTGCCTTCAACCCGCAGTTTAAGCTGTCAAGATGGCCAGAGCTGGTGCCAGGAAGAGACCCGGAGGAGTTGAGGAGGACGGTCACCAGCAAAGTTGTGTCGTTGGTGGACAGGGCCAGGAAGGATGAAGAGTTCAGCAGCAGCAGCAGTGATGCGGAAGCGGCAGACAAAGGGGACTTCCTCGAGCAGCTGTACGACACAAGAGTAATCAGCAAACAGAAGAAGGAGAGCACAATGCTGGTGAACAGTTTCCTGGACCAGAGGCCGGAGAAAAATATCGCGAGGAACGTGTTCACTTGCAAGGAACTGACAGACCTCTTTGTGCAGTATAACACACCCATTCCCTCAAGTGCGGCTGTAGAACGTTCTCTTTGGGGAAGGATGTTCTGAAGCCAAAACGGGCTGGACTCTCCGATCCACACTTTGAGATGCTGGTGTTCATGAAGGGGAACCTGGCTCTTATGTAGTGATTTTTTTGTATTTATTATATATTGTAATAAAATATTGATATTATCTTTTTCTGTATCAGATATATTTTGTTTAACTTGTAAAAAGGCTTTTTATTTTAATATTATTTTATTCATTTTTCAAAAGTTGCGCGTTGCGGTTGCGCTTGCGGCGCAACTTTTTTAAAAGGGTTGCGCTTGCGCGTGCGGCGCAACTATTTCAGCAGAGTTGCGGTTGCGGCTGCGGCGCTACAAAAATCGTTGCGCGTGCCCACCACTGCATATATATATATGGAGAAGGAAACCACTTTTCAGGAAGACTTAAAGTTTTATTTCTTATCAACAATACAGTTTCAGCTCCTCGCGAGCCTTTCTCAATTGGTAATGACCGTATAAACAGAGAACAGAGTTTATATACACCTGGAAGTTAATTATCAGGGATTAGCTGACTGAACCTTCCCATCCTCTTCTCAGGGGATAGTTAAGTGACCCCTCCTACCCAGCTTTGACCTGATGGATGTACTTGTGTTGCCTGGGGATTTTTGGAGGGTAATGTTACAAAATTCTTAATTTTATTACATATAATTTTGTTAAAAGTGAATTGATCATCGGATAGATTAAAATGGCCAGTTTGTCAGTTTTGATGTAAATTCCTTATTTACAAATGTTCCAGTAGATAAAACCACCAATTTTTTGAAGAAATTCTTCCTAACCTAAACCTAACGATTCCAGTAACAGCCAAGAAATTCATAGAATTGGTGAAACTCTGTATTGAGGATAATGTATTTATAGCTGAGGGCACGTTCTATAAACAGAAGTATGGCATGGCCATTGGCCATGAGCAATCCTAACTCCCCCATTTTGGCCAATTTATTTATGGAGTTTTTCGAAACAAAATTGTTGGCCTAGGATACCGTTCCCCAATCCAATTTAGTTAAGATATGTGGATGACATTATCAGTATGGCCATTATATAGAAATATTATCAGATAGAAAAATACCTTTTTTTGGATGTTCTCATCAATAGGGAAAATGACAACATAAAATTGTCTGTGTATAGGAAGGAGATAAATTCAAATTCTTACATTCACTATTTTTCATTTCATGATGACCAAGTAAAAAAAATCAGTTGTATCTTCACTGTTCCTAAGAGCATATAAAATCTGTCACCCTTCTTATGTTGAGGAGGAGATACAAAAATCAACAATAAATTTAAAAATCTGTATTATCCCAAATTGTTCATTTTTAACGCTCATTTGGCAGCCAGAAAAACCTTTTATACTGGCAGGTCAACTGTGAACAAGGATTACAAGAAAAGCATTGTCCTCCCCTATAACAAAAACTTGAAAGGGCTTTAGAAAACTTGTCAGAGAATAGGCACTAATGCGGCATTCAAATATAATAACTGCATAAATGATATGTTAATAAGGAACAAACCTAAGGACGAAAAAGACACAGGTGTGTATATATTACCATGTAAAGAATGTCCTAATAATGTATACGTGGGAGAAACGGGAAGGGACCTCAGTAAGAGAATTTATGAACACAAGAGAGATATGAGGGTGGGGAATGAAAAAAGTGTGTATTCTGTCATGTTAGGGACTATAACCATGCAAGAGATTTCAATAATTGCAACTTTGTTTTCAAATCTAATTATTATGTTAAGCGTAGAATTGTTGAATCTAGTCTTATAGGCTATATACAAAATTTTATTCTATCCGATGGTCAATTCTCTTTTAACAAAATTACATGTAATAAAATTAAAATTTTTGTAAAATTACCCTCCAAAAATCCCCAGGCAACACAAGAACATCCATCAGGTCAAACTGGGTCGAAGGGGTCATTGAACTATCCTCTGAGAAGAGGATGGGAAGGTTCAGTTAGCTAATCCTTGATAATTAACTTCCAGGTGTATATAAACTCTGTTCCTGTCAGGGCCGTTTCTAGCCATTAGGGAGCCCTAAGCAGTATACCCATTTGAGGCCCCACCTCTCCATCCGCCAACTCACGTCTTACTACATCACCTCAGCACACACATACAAAAAGGCTGTGTTAATAAAAAACAATTATGAAACAATTTTAATGAAAGATTTATGTCCAAAACAACAAATATGTACTTTCAGAAGACAAACAGAAAAAATACTCTTCATGAAATTCCTGAAAATTAGCTTATACATTATTTAGAATAAATGACAGAACTATGTATAAAAAAATAATGCAATTATCAACTACCAAACAATTACTAACTCTACGAGACAATCGTGTAATAGCTAACAGTTGTACAGAACAGTTTGTATCTTCAAAATCTTTGCCTCCTAGATTTTTTCTGGGCGAAATCATCAATAACATCATCATATGAAGTCTCCCTGCCAACGTCCTGGTTGATGCTTATGATGCCTAGGCCACTGAGGCGATCCTGCCCCATTGATGATCTGAAGTAGTTCTTGATTAGCTTCATCTGAGAGAAGCTCCTCTCGGCTGACGCTACTGTCACAGGTAGAGTGCAGGCAATTCTTAGTGCAACTCAGAGATTGGGGTATAGTTCCTCCAGTTGCTTCTGATGAATGAAGGAGAGAAACTCCAATGCAGTCATGTTGTGTGAAGGTAAAGTCGGCAAGTTCTTAATTTCGAGGGCCAGTTCTCTTCCATCAATGTCAGAGTCAGCTCCAGAGCTCAGCGAGCTTTTCACACTTGCAGGACAAGTCTTCCTTGTTCATTGTGGTGAAGTTTAGGAGAACCCCAAATATGTCCCTCACATCATCTGATGTTTTGAATCTCTTATTTATTGACCCGATGGCACAATCCACCACTATATTGAAAAATTTGACTTCCAGCCTCTTTAAGGCTTCTGTAAATGGTTCGTCAGGAGCTTCGTAAGCAAAGTGCTTTTTTGTGGATCTGAGCCTCTTCTCCTTCAGCACAGCCTCCACATTCATTTCCTCACATATGTCCCTAGCTACGACTTGTGCTGCAACAAAACCTGTGTTTCTGTAGCTGGTGAGTGAGTCTTTTGTTTTTGTGAGGAGGTTGACTGCCACATCAAACTGCATTGTAGGAGACTGCAGAAGTTTGCTCACATGGTTAACTGCATGAAGAATGTCATACCATACTACCGTGCAAATCTGAAAGCGATAAGATCCTACCTCCTCTGCAAGTGCTTATGCTTCAGTCCTGGCTATGGCATCTGTGGCATTGTTTCTGACTTCCAACAGAGCCTCTCTGATGTTGTGGCTCTGGTATTGCACAGCCTCAATGCTCTTAAGCCGGCTTTCCCACCTGGTTTCACTCCAAGACTTGAGTGTTATGTTCACGTGCTTCTTTAGGATTGTCCATCTCTGTGTAGCTGCTGCAAAAAGGTTGTACAATTTTTGTACGTTGCCAAAGAAGCTGATGGCATCTGTGGAAGCTTTAGCTGCATCAGCCACTAAAAGAGTCAGAGTGTGAGCCCCACATGGAACATAGTGTGAAAAATGCTCTGTACGAATTGGTCCACAATTAACCCACCCCTTATATCTCCAGTCTAACTATAGAGTAGATCAAGTCTAGCCCTGTAGGGGTCAGCCTAGAGATTCCGGAAATGGTCCAGAGCGGGCAGATAAATTGAGGTCCACAGTAGGATTCCTCACCAAACTAGGTTAGGGCAATCTACCTTCACCTTTGTTAAGCTATGAGTTGATGCTGGGTCTTAGGCCACAATGTAGGCCTAATTTGTCTGACCCAGCTTAATTTAATGCGTTTACTTCTAAGTTAGAAGCTAGAAGATCTAACTGGGCTAAAAACACAATTAGTCACTTACTGCTAGTTATTAGAGAGTCTCTTTTCTCCTTCCTGTATAATTGTCGAGAGCGTACTTGCTGGTGGGGATCTTTCTTCGGTGTCTGTTCTTGTCCCTTCCCCAGTTGCGTCCTCTCGCCCCGTTCCTCGTTTTCGTTCTCCTTTGTTCTCCTTTTCGCGGGGCTTTTTCCACCAGCGTCCTGTTAGTTTTTTCCTCGGTTGGTTGATCGGTAATGTATATCTATTACCGAGCACGCTCTTGTCACACAGTATATAAATACTAGTGTGGAGAATAACTCTGGTGAGCAACCAATTGGTTTCATCCACCCAGTTATTGACATAAAAGGAATTTAATAATTGTTAGATTAACTACCTACCTACTCAGTGAACCATTTTCGTTACCTCCCAACTACCCACTCATCGGTTTTCCATATACTGGGGGCCCCGGGAGATAAAAATTTTGGTGTCATTGTCACTAATTTTTATGTCTGAGTGTAGACTAGCTAACTATTTGACTGTAAATGCCTGTTAATCTGATTAACAGTGCCTATCCTCACCTTCTCATGGAGAAGGTGTAGCATTTAATTAGAAGAGAAAATATACATCCATAGGATGAAACTGTCTATGGTCTTTACCATAAGAAAAGAAAAAGTGAAAGTTAGAAGATAAAATTACAATTCCCCAGCATCTATTTTTTGTTGTAAGAATAGTCGCGCCTTTAATGCTGTTTGTCGCTGAGGTCTTGTGTCTGTCAATGTTGTAGTAGGATGCGTTACCACTCCTACTGTCAAAGGAATAGTTACTGGAAGTTCAGTGTCTCCAGTTGTTACTGTCAGTGGAGAAGGTTCTCCAAAGTCCATTGTTTTGGGTTCAGACTCTAAAGGGTACAAAAGAGAAATGTCTCTTGCTGTGTCACCCGTTGAAGTCCTTAATTTGACCACTCTTGTTACCCCGTCTGCCCCTGGTCTGAGTTCTGAAACTCTAGCCAGAGGCCAGTATTGTCTTGGAGTACTGTCATGTATGAGAACAAGGTCCCCTACCTTAATTGTGTCAGACCAATCCTTCTTAGTCATTTGTTTATGTCTCTCCCTTAGACCCATCAAGTACTCAGTTTTCCACTGTTTAATGAAATGAGCTTTAACTCTAGTTAAATGTTGTAACTTAGTCTGGAGCTCATCATGTCGTTGAGTCCAGTTTGGGTCTTCTGAAGAGTCTATATTGTAGTCCGGCAGGAGACTAACTTGTTCTCCCCGAATCAAATGATTTGGAGTTAATGGTTCCGGGTCATTAATGTTTGTCACTCACATAAGTGAGTGGTCTATTGTTGATGATGTTCTCAATCTCAGCCAGGAGAGTGAGCAACTCAAATAAGTGTATCTGTTTTTTACCAATTGCTTTCTTCAAGCAATTCTTTACTGTTTGTATATTTCTCTCCCAGATAGAACCATACCAAGGAGAGGCAACTGGAATATACTTCCACTTTATGTTTGAATTTTTTATATATAATTGTGTGAGTTCATCGCTTAAACAAGTCGTGGATGACTTGTTCACCAGCCTTGAAATATGTAGCATTGTCAGTCCAAACTGTCTTTGTACTGAATGTCGTGCACAGAATCTCTTAAAGACAGCAACAAAGATTCTGCTGTAAGGTCCTCCACAACATCCAAATAACAGCTCGTGAGGCAGCACATGTAAACAGTACAATGTACATTTTTTGTTCAGTGTCAACCACCCCTACAGTCAATGCTCCTGTATAGTCAATGCCTACAGTCTCAAAGGGTCTGTTGAGAGTAACTCTCTCCTCTGGCAAAGCAGGAGGATTTGGTTTTTCCTATAGGGCCTAGCATGAATAGCCTACATGTGACACACTCACTCAGGACTGTTTTAACAGTGATCCTTCCCTTGGGTATCCAATAAGTTTTTCTTAATGTAGTTAGTGTCTGTGGTACCCCATATGATATACATCATTGTGTGTTTTTCTGATGATTATGTTGTCAAATAGCTAAATCTAGGTAAAAGGATTGGATGTTTGCTTTTGTATGACAGTTTTGATTTGTCTAATCTCCCTTTACACCTTAGAAGGCCTTCCTCATCTCTGAACAAGTTTAGATCCACAACTACTGATGGTACAGGTTTTTTGTTTGTTTCCCATTAGTCAGAATTCTAACTCTTTATTGTACTCTTTTTGTTGTGCATGGCCTATCCAGTATTTGGTTGCAACTTCTGTATAATTATGATTGTTTTTATTTAGCTGTTTGTTAATTGTAGCTAAACAGTTGTGAGCAAACCTCAAACAGTAGGCTGTGACCCTGACAAGTTTACTGAAGTCGAATAACGTTCATAATTAGTGATTGGTTCAACCTTTTCATTTGAAAAGATTAATTTAATGTCAAGTTACTTGTTCCACAGCCATTGGTCTGTATTACAGAGCCACTTAGGTCCCATAAACCAAGTTTTGTTTGACTTCAACAACTTGTAGGATAAACCTCTGGTCAGAAAGTCTGCTGGATTTTGTTTAGTTGGAACATAGTGAAAGTTTACTTGTAGGCTTTCATTAGCTTCAGCTATTTCTTTTAGCCTATTTCTTACAAAGATATTCTTACTATTAATGCTATCATTCCGTATCCAGGCAAGACAAATCTGACTGTCAAGCCAGATGTGGATATCAGTTATGTTCACATCATGGTAAGCATCCTTAAGCAATGAAATGGTTTTAATGGCTAATGCAGCAGCCAATAGTTCCAATTGAGGTATGGTTCGGGTAGGTTTGAGAGGTGCAACTTTCCATTTTGCATAAATTAGATGACTCTCTGTAGGACTTACAAGATACGCACAGCACCCATAAGCTTGTGTGCTTGCATCAGCAAACACATGAAGTCTCTGGGGCTTATCCCTAAACCCACAGCACCTTTGAATTTTAATGTTCTGCACTTTTGTTAAATCAGCAGCTAACTTCTTCCAAGATTTTTGATTTTCATTTGTTATTGGATCATCCCACCCAACATTTGTCCTCCAAATTTCTTGGAGGAGAATCTTTGATTTTATTGTTGAAGGCAGGAATAGACCCATAGGATCAAAAATTTTGGAAGCCTCTGATAATATTTGTCTTTTAGTATTTGCTTCCTCATCAAGTTTAAAACCTTTAGTACAGATTGAATCATGACTGTTAGAAGTTGCATCCAAATACCAGTTCATACCTAAAGTTTTAACTCTGTCTGATGGCTCAGTAAGACCATTATTATCCTTTAAAATCTTTTTGTTTAAATCCTCATCATTTGAAATCCACTCTCTAAGTTCAAAGTTACCTTGTTGCATAATGTTTTGAGAGTGTTCATAGACTTCAGATAATTCAGATTTTGTTGTTGTTGAGCCTATTAGATTGTCTACGTAAAAATGTTCCTTAAGGAAGTTCAATGTTAAAGAGTTATTAAACTGGTTCAAATGATGTCCAATTGTCAATGCTAATAGGCTAGGTGAGCAATTGGCTCCAAACAACACAACACATTAAATCTATAGGTTATGAACCCTTTATTCAAATCAAATGGATCTTTGAACCATAAGAACCTAAGTTGGTTCTTATCATATTCATTTTTAAGATTTATTCTCAAAAATGCCTTTGAAATGTCACTTTGTACGGCATATTTATCTAACCTGAACCTCAGTAAGATCTTCACAAGGTCAGAAATGAGATTAGGACCCTCAATCAGGCAATCATTCAAACTGTGTTTATCACTGTCTTTGAGGCTACAGTTATATACTACTCTGAGTTTTGTTGTTGGGGCATCTTGTCGATAAACCCCCCTGTGGGTTAAATAATGACAACCATCTTTTTTAAAAGGGTTATTTGTTACTTCTTCAATGAAGCCTTTCTGTAGCTGTTCTTTGAAGACATCACTGTACTTTTTAATATTATTATCTTGTTTGAGTTTTTTCATTACTTTATATAAATGTCCTTTAGCTACTTTGAGATTATCTCTTAAAGTTGGACAATTTATTTTCCAAGGTAACTCAATAAAATAACTATTGTCTTTGCACTGAATGGTGTCTTCAAATCTTTCTACCATTAACTGATCTTCTGAAGTTTGATTTGTGTCATGTATACCCACAGATTCTAGCAACCATAAAGTTTGAATTGCCTCATCCAAAGTTTCATTTGATAATGATGAATTAATGTTCTCATTTGAGATAATATTATTCAAAGTGTTGCTATTCTTACAGGTGTTATGTAGGACTGAGTTGAGGCACATAGTATTTGTTGGTCATGAACTATTTTGGTTTAGGTCTAGGTTGTATTTGGATAGGTCACCCAAAGGGGCTATCCCTGATGGAGTCTGAATAGCTATACCATTACCTATCTCCACTATGCCCTTCTGAATAAGATTAATATAATCTGCCCCCATTAACATTTCAATGTTAGCTACTGTGTTGTTAGTGATATGTCTATCAGCTATTTTGTAGTGTTTTCCCAAATGATTTATGGTTTGTTCTAGTTTGGGTATAACCAGTTTGTTTTGTCCTACTTTAGAAATAATAACTGCTTCAATTTTCTCTAATTTATTTTCTAACTGTAGTTCCAGGTCAATTGTCTTATAGCTATTTTTGTCCGAGTTATCCTTAACAAAGGATGCAATATTGAGGTTTTGTTCATTCGGGTTTGGTGTCAAACCCAATTTATTAACTACATTTTGCGAAACAAATGTTTGTTGAGAACAACAGTCTATAAGACATCTCACTGGAGTGGTGCTACCCTCACTATTCACTAAGTCCAAAGTAATAGTTGGTAAAAGAATCTCAGTGTTTCTTGTTACGTTGTTTGAGCAAACAGAATGTCCCATGAAAGTGGCATTTTCTTGATTACCTTTGTTTGGTGGAGGTATCTTTTGAGTTTGAGTACTATTGTTTGGACACTTTGGTGAATCACACATTGATGAGACATGTCGTAAACTTTTACAAAACTTACACTTGAATCTTAACCTAGATTTACAGTCTTTCTTATAATTCCCTGGCCAGTACACTTTTTACATAGGTTCAACTGTTCACATCTTTTAGCTCTTTGGTTAAAGTCTGAATATTTGTCACACCCAGTACTACTGTGTTCATTACTTGCACAAAATTTGCAATGTAGTGTGTAAGTTGAGGCAGCAGTTACATTAAAGTTCTGTAATGTAGGTATTCGTGTATTACAGTTGGTCACATTTGATTCTACAGTATCAAGTTTTGTCTGTTTGGCTGTAGCTAGTTGGTCTCTGGGAACAGTCTTTGTTTATCCATAGTCTGGGTATTATTTTGTGTTGGAATATTTCTCAATTTGTAATTGTTAGGATATTGGGAAGTGTTTCTGAATATCTTCAAGATTAGGATAATTTTCTCCCGTCTTTAGAACTAAAATATCTTTAACCCTCAAAGGAAGGCACCTAAGAACTATGCCTTTGTATAATCCAAGATGAAGCTTTAATATCTATCTCATTGCTAAACCAGTTGTCCTCTATAGCTTCTAATTTTGTATAAAAATTTTCCATATCACTATGGTTATCTTTTATGGGTGCCAAATCAAAAATTTGTTGAGATAATTCATATACAATCTCATCTTTATTAATGTAATTACGTTTTATTTTAAGAGATCAATAGCTACTTCATATGAATTCCCTACGGCTGGTAAATAGGCTATCAGGTTATAGGCTGGGAAATAAGGAAACTAGTTAAGTAGCTAAACTTATCAACAGTTGACAATATAAGGTTTATTACCTATTAAACTCTCAATTTGTCAATGAAAGATGGGAATTGTACCGTGTCCCCTTCAAATGTTGGTACTAGCAAAATGGGTAACTGAGCCCTCAATTCTTGTGACTCAGGATTTAGCATGCCACTTAAATTTTGTTGAAGGTTAGCTCTACTTTGATTAAAATCAGAATTAGGTTTATTTGGTGTTAAGTCAGTCAAACGAGACCGTAGTGTCTCCTTATTTGCTGTTCAATTGAGATTACCTGATCATCATTATCAGCTTAAAGGTCTATCAATTGTTCTTCAGCCATTTCGGATTCAACTAACTCTGAAATACTCTCATCATGGCTATTATTTCCTTCTTTTTAGTTTCCAATTTAAGAATTACACACTCTAAATCTTCCTTACCTGGTTGTGTAATATTGTTAAAAGTGTTCTTGGCCTTTGTACAGCTCCAACTTTGCCCCCCTTTTCTTTTTTAACTTTTTCAATTCCGCACTGTCCATGTTTAAGTCAAAAATTGTTAACTGGGGATCGTAATGAAATAGAGGACAAGAAGAAATTACCAGAGAAGAGAGAGCACAGACAAAACAGTCAAGTTTTAAAATTTGGTTTAATCCCCCCACAAGTACTTATGTGTCACTCAGGTCTAAGCTTATAAGAGAATGAGACTCCTTAAATGTAAATGTTTCCTAGTTAGGCCCTAGGTTGTAGACCTAATAGGCAAGTTTGTTACTTTTAGGCTTGATTAGGTTAGGCTTATTAGGCTAGACCATTTAGCCTAATTCTGCAAATTTTTGTTAAGAAAGGTTAAGGTTTGTAAATTCCCACACACGGACCACCAATGTGAAAAATGCTCTGTACGAATTGGTCCACAATTAACCCACCCCTTATATCTCCAGTCTAACTATAGAGTAGATCAGTCTAGCCCTGTAGGGGTCAGCCTAGATTCCGGAAAGGTCCAGAGCGGGCAGATAAATTGAGGTCCACAGTAGGATTCCTCACCAAACCTAGGTTAGTGCAATCTACCTTCACCTTGTTAAGCTATGAGTTGATGGCTGGGTCTTAGGCCACAATGTAGGCCTAATTTGTCTGACCCAGCTTAATTTAATGCGTTTACTTTAAGTTAGAAGTTAGAAGCTCTAACTGGGCTAAAAACACAATTAGTCACTATGCTAGTATTAGAGAGTCTCTTTTCTCTCTTCCTGTATAATTGTCGAGAGCGTACTTGCTGGTGGGGATCTTTCTTCGGTGTCTGTTCTTGTCCCTTCCCCAGTTGCGTCCTCTCGCCCCGTTCCTCGTTTTCGTTCTCCTTTGTTCTCCTTTTCGCGGGGCTTTTTCCACCAGCGTCGTGTTGGTTTTTTCCTCGGTTGGTTGATCGGTAATGTATATCTATTACCGAGCACGCTTTTGTCACACAGTATATAAATACTAGTGTGGAGAATAACTCTGGTGAGCAACCAATTGGTTTCATCCACCCGGTTATTGACATAAAAGGAATTTAATAATTGTTAGATTAACTACCTACCTACTCAGTGAACCATTTTCGTTACCTCCCAACTACCCACTCATCAGTTTTCCATAATAGAGTGCACGACAGTTCTTCTCTAATAACCTTGCCTGAACACCTTTGTTCTTGCCCTTCATGTTCGCTCCGTTGTCATACGACTGTCCTCTGCAGTCATCAAAGTGAATATTCAGTTCATCTAGTCTCTTCAGAATCAGAACTGATAAACCCAGGCCTGTACTTTCTGAAGCCTCAAGAAAGCCCAAGAAGTATTCTTTTATTTCTGGTACTTCACCCATTTTAACAGTTCTGATAATAATCGACATCTGTTCTTGGTGGCTTATGTCTGGAGTGCAGTCTAAAATGAGTGAGTAATATTTAGCTTGTTTTATTTCTGCAATAATAGCATCCAAGATCTTCCCACTAATGGACCCAATGAGCTCATTTTGAATGATGTTTCCTACACAACTTGAATGACTATATTGGCCACTTTCGACTCTGCTGATGTGTTGTTTCATCACTAGATCAAATTTGGCAAGCAGCTCAACCTCCTTCAAGAAGTTGCCATTGTCTCGATTGTACAATGTAGAGGAAGACCCCCTGAAAGCAAGGTTTCTCTCTGCCAGTGATTGGATTATACTTACAAGACGTGTGAGAACATCTCGCCAGCGTCTTCGCTCTACCTCCATTAATGACATTTCAGTTTGGTCAATGGTCCTCCCAGTTTTTAGCCGCAGTTCCAGATCCTTCCATGTTGCCATGTTATCTGCATGTTCTGAACTATTTTCATGGCCTTTCAGAAGCGAACCAACGTTTATCCAGTCTGAAAGTCTATCCGCAATTAGTTTGTACGACTTCCTTGAAAACAACTTGCAGCAGAAGCAATAAAGAGCATCATTCCTTCTAGAGTACATCAGCCAGCTTCGCTTTATTTTTTCCCCATCACATCTCACCTGTGCTATTGGAAAGCTTCTCCTCTATTTTCTTCTTTTTCCGTTTTTGAGCTCCTGATGGATAATGTCGTTTCATTTTCCAAGATGCACGAAGTCACATCTAATTAACCACAACTATTCTGCTAAATAATAATAATCATGATAATAATGATGATGATAATAATAATAATAATAATAATAATAATAATAATTGTTATAATTGTAACGTTAATCAAATACATTCATATAATCAGACCATTTAGGTTTTAACCAACAAAATTCACATTATCTGAAAAAGATGAGAAAAGAATTAATAAACTTGAAAACATAACGAAAATAATTCTAGGTTTTAAAGTGTTACAAACTCTTTTAATAATTAGTAAATTAGTGAAATAATGTTTTACAATACTAGAAAAATTAAGCATTTAGGAAAGTATAAGCATATAGTAAGAATAAAGTTAAATAATATATAAATAAGATCTCACAATAGTTATTTACACATAACGACCAAAACGTTTCGTTTGTCCCCGTTTTATCACATTTGTCTCATACAAAAACTTTAATTAATACGACAATAATAATAATAATAATAATAATAATAATAATAATATAATAATAATATTACTAATAACTTCAGCTATATTCCTATTCTTGCCCACTGAGTTATGATCTGGGAGCCTGTCTAGGGGCCCCCTAGTAGCAGCGGGGCCCTAAGCGGCCGCTTAGTCTGCTTATGCCAGGAAACGGCCTGGTTCCTGTTTATACGGTCGCTACGAATTGAGAAGGGCTCGCGAGGAGCCGAAACTGTATTGGTGTTAAGAAATAAAAATTTACGTCTTCCTGAAGAGTGGTTTCCATCTCCATACTTCGTAGCGACAGTGCGTTATTTTATATATATATATATATATATATATATATATATATATATATATATTAACCCTCCGTCTGTGGCTTTGGGTGGTTCGAGGTTGACGCAGGGGTGCAGTGCTGCCGGAGCGTGCCGGAGCAGCGCTCCGGCACCTCTGCAAGAGGAAGTTTGGAGGAATTACCATAACAAGCAACAAAAAAATTGTCTCCATTAATTATCAACAGTTTCTTACTAGTCTTGTGAACAATTTGCAGCACCGTATGTTCACGACAACATCCATGAAAGGTTCTCAAACTTCTGAACCTCAAAGTATGTATAAATCACTGCTAAATGAAATGTATGTCCTTGAAAAAGACTACTGGCCTGATGAAATACCACCTAATTACGGAGAAGCTGAAATCTCATCTCTCTGTAAGAGGTTTAAGCTTTCTTCTTACTCTGTACTAAATGCCTTTAGAGACTATGTGGAAGATCATGGGCGCCGCATCCCCCAATATTTACACCCATTACTGAGCTGTTCACAAGTTATTCCTATTAGTACTGCTGAGTGTGAGAGGGGATTCAGTCACATGAACTTGATAATAAGAACAACACGCTCAAGAATTCTCATAAATCATGTATCAGCGCTTATGTTTGTTAAACTACATGGACCTCCTCTAGTTCAGTGGAATCCTGAGCCATATGCCATATCATGGCTGCGGTACCACAGATCGGCAGATGACACCAGGACAAGAGTTGCTTCAGACCCCCGCAAACATATCACGCCTGACCCTTTGTGGAAATTATTGTGAAACTTCCCACTGGTGGTATTTGGTAAGCACTAAGTAGTTTTAACTTCTTAAATTGATAAAATACATGATTGCTCTTTTTTCTTTATTTGCTTGATAATTATATTTATTTTATGATAATTAGTGAGTGCAAACACGAAATATTTAGTCATCGTGTGGCATATATAGAAACAGGATAGGAAATGGCAGGCTTTTGTCAGGCCCACCAGAGCTCCGGCACCTATAAAATTGGCACTGCACCCCTGGGTTGACGGGAGTTCCGGTTAGGGTAGCAGCAACGGATTTCTCACTCTGGGGTAGCGGGTACCGTGTAGGGAGGGACTCGGAATAGTTGTTTGATACTACATTCCGATTTCTTCTTGTTGCGGATGGGAGGATTCTGTGAAAACTTACTAAATTATATGACGGTTCCCCGATTCTTCTTGTAGCGTATCAGAGAAATTATTTTATTTTAAAACTAAGTTCTCTGGAGAAGGCAGGGCTCAAAGGAGAAGACAAAGATATCCTCTTACTGTAGTTTACTGCTTCTAAAATATTAAGGTTAATGCTTCAGCCTCTAGGTCAGATCAGAATAATCAGAATGATAATTTGAAAAATTACGAGTTTATATACTAATAATTTGGTGACATCATTATTATTTAATGTTAATTTTTTTTTTATTCTCATTAGGCTGAATCCTTTTGCAAAATATTTGAAGATAAAGTTAAGTTTTGGCTGTAACAGCATATTGACAGATAAACAAGGTATTTGAAGATGAAGTCACATTTATCTCTTAAACAGTATATTGACAGATCTGATGTTATCATGATTTGCCGAGTTAACTAAAAATGGAAAGTGAAATTTGCATTTTATTATGGATTAAAATTAAACATGCATATGAGCCAAATTAAATGTTTAAATTTTAAAATTAAGTGTTAATTTAGAGTTTTGGCAAGATATGACTTCATCTTTTACATCTGAGAGAGAAATGTATAAAAATATGAACATTGCAGAATTTAACACGATTACATGATTAAGGTTAATCTAAAAAATGATTGAGTCATTTTAAAAAAAAAGATATTTCATCAATTACTTAGCAAAAATAAAATAGAACGAAAATTAAAAAAATTTCCCAACTTACATTTTATATACAGTTACAGTGTGACGCAAGTTTGGACTTCATGTGCAAAAGTGAATGTTAGCATTATTAATTTATATATACCTATATATTTCTGAATTGAATTGAATAACCTTTATTAATAATAAAATAAATACAGTAGTCTTTTTACAATTTACAATTTTTACAATGACATGAATAATTGTGAAGCTCGACTATTTATTTTTCATTTAATTTGGCCCTTAAGCTTTAGGCTTTACTGGGCTCTTATTAAAAATAAGCAGCTAGTTGTTATAAATTAATAATAATAAATAAATAAATTAGTAAATAAGTATTATTAATAGTTAAAACCTGTATTTCAATATTAAACAATATTAATGGACAATATTAAACATTATTAGTGGACATTAATCCAAGATTTTTGTTAGTATCCATTATTAATCGGGATTTCAATTTAGTTTTAAACAAATTTACATTCGCAATATTTTTTATATCGGCATGCAAGTCATTCCATAGTTTCAATCCAATGAAAATTCGTAGTTTTTGAGATGAAGACAATCTAAATTGAGGTATAACAAGCTTTGATCTATTTCTGGTCTGATACGAGTGGATTTCTTGATGAGTTACAAAATATCTATTTACCCATTGCAAATTAATGATTTTGCTCTTACACTTTTAAATAAAAATAAAATGTGCCAGTTTGGTTATATTGTTGAGCTTTAGTAGGTTTAGCTCTTTAAATAATGCACTAGAGTGATCAAGGAAATCAGCATCAGATAATAACCTTATTGCTCGTTTTTGGATGACAAAGATACCATTTAATGCGTTGTTAGCGGAGTTTCCCCAAACAAGGGTGCAGTATGTTATATAAGGAAGAACAAGAGTATGATAAAGAGTCAATAAAACTTGTTTAGGGACTACATTTCTAAGTTTAAACATTATAGCAACGCTCCTTGAAATCTTTTTCGCGATATAATTTACATGATCACTCCATTGCAAATTCTTATCTAGCATTACACCAAGAAATTTTGTTACAGTACACTGCTTTATGTCGATTTCATTAATATTAAGTTCATCAAGATATAAATTTTTTTTATTAGTAAAAATCATGAAATTTGTTTTACTGGTATTTAGGAAGAGTTTATTGGTGGTCAACCATTTCATTACACTGATGAATTCTGAATGAAATATATTCTTAGCTGTATTAACATCTTTGCAAGAAAAAGAGACAGTTGTATCATCTGCAAACATTATGAACTTCAATATATCAGATGAACGTGGAAGGTCATTTATATATAATAAAAATAACAGTGGACCCAGAACTGAGCCCTGTGGCACACCATGTTTGACAAGCGCTTTAGTGGAGCAAACCTTATTTACTGATACAAAATTATATCTATTGGACAAATAACTTTTAAACCAATCACTGATTGCTCCTCTCAAGCGTAACAATACAATTTATTAAGTAGAATATTATGGTCTATTTCATCAAACGTCTTACTCAAATCCATAAATATTGATATCATTATTTCTTTGTTCTCCTTAGCTATATTTACATTTTCCATAAGATTTAAAATAGCCATTTCCGTTGTTCTATTATTACGGAAGCCATATTGATTTGGAGATAATAAATTGTAGGATTCTAAATATCGCTGCATTCTACTTTTTACAATTTTTTCGAAAACTTTGCTGAACACAGCGGATGTGGATGTGGATGCGGATTTTTAATTTCAGTATCCACGGATGTGGATATTTAGTTAATCTATCAATATAATATAGAATTATGAATATATGACATAATTTTTAAAATTTCGTGATATTATTATTATGGCAGGCAATGCATAAGAATTAAAATTAATATTAATGTTTTTATTATGATAAAAATAATAACTTTCTCAAGAGTTTCAGGCACAGAAAATTCAATGAAACAAGTTTCATTCAATTTTCTGTGTTACCAGGTATTTATATTTTGAGGTTTATATATTTGTTTGTTCATATATAATTAATACTTTACATGAAATGTGCATGACTGGGCCTTGTAAGCTACTTTATATGCTAATTTAATTGTAAATTGCATAATTTATTAGAGGTAATATCTGCATAACATCCGCAGTCAGAAGTGCGGATGCGGATGTTAAAAATGATGCGGATATCCGGTCCACCACTAATATATATATATATATATATATATATATATATATATATATCGGTGAACCAAAAGTAGGTGGACAGTAGGTTGAATACGGTTTGTGTTATATTATATTATAACTATGGTGTTCATTATAACTATGGTGTTTGTGTTATATTATATTAAATATTATAACTAAATTTATTTAAATTTTATTTTGTATTATAGTATACAAAAAAATTAAATATGTATTCTCAAAATAAACGTTATCATTTACTGTCCACCTACATTTGGTTCACCCTATATATATTATATATATATATATATATATATGATACACACAGACCGTGCATGGAACAAGGAACTCTTCTGGGAAAATTAAATCCACTATAGTCCGAATAAGTAATGGTAAATAACAAACACTATAGTTTTTTTTCTTTTTCATGATGTTAGCCCGACGTGGGCAACGGGTCACTTGCAAAGAGGCCCCAAAAATCTGTGTGTATCATGAAAAAAACTCAGGGAACCATTCTGAGTTCAATCCCATATATGTGTATATATATATATATATATATATATATAAAGTTAACTTTATAAAACTTGACATATAAATTCGTTGTAGCCAGCTAAAAATCTGCGTTTAAATAAACATATGTAAAATCTTACATGGAATCAGGGTGCAAATTTGTGTTTGCAGGGTTTGATTCCCTGCATCAACAGTGCCACTTCCGAACTGGTTTCCCTCCCTATAAATTAATAGAAACCAACTATAGTATTCGGAAAAGTCGGGATACTTAAATAATTGATTATAAACACTCACTGCATGTGTAAAGAAATGAAACTCCAACCCTCATCTTATTATTACGGTGTGTGTGTGTGTATATACAGGGTGTCCCGTAAGTCTGGACCCATAGGGAAAAATAATAAAATTACAAAATAGTCCAAAAATTTATTACATAATCTGTTCAAAGTGTCCGCCGTTGTGTCGCACACATAGTTGAAGACGTAATCTCCACTGCGACAGCACTTTCTGAATCACAGTCGCAGAAATTTCTTGACACGCCTCCACAATGCGTGCTTTAAGGTGGAAAATGTTCTGAAGTTTGACCTCGTACACTTTGGCTTTCAAGTGGCCCCACAAATAAAACTCCAGCGGAGTAAGATCATAATAAAAAAATAATAAAAATAATAATAAAAATAATAAAAAAATATATTATAAATAAATTTTTGGACTATTTTGTAATTTTATTATTTTTCCCTATGGGTCCAGACTTACGGGACACCCTGTATATATATATATATATATATATATATATATATATATATATATATAGCAAATTAATTCACGAAAGTAATTCGTGAATAATATTTATCATGAAAAAACTGCGAAGGAAAGTAAAACACGAAATAGTGCTCAAGTGCTTTCGTCTAATAACATCTTCAAGAACACTGAACTTAATCACAAGATTGAGACTATATATACATCACAAATAAAAGAACAAAAATAATATGATTGGTGTAGGAAATATTTTAGGACGAATTTTGTGCTCCTAAAATATTTCCTGCGCTTATCATATTATTTTTATTTTTTTTTATTTGTGATCTCCATAGAGTAGAAATTTTGTGATTAGTTTCATTGTTCCTGAAATTAATTAGACTATTTCCTGTTTTACTTTCCTTCGTAGTTATTTTCATTATATATATATATATATATATATATATATATATATATATATATAATAAGATGAAGGTAGAAGTTTTATTTCTTTACACATCGAGTGAATGTTTCTTAATAATTTGTTTAACTCTCCCGACTTTTTCGAATACTCTTTATGTGATTTCTACTTGTTCATAGGGAATGAAACCAGTTCGGAAGTAGCATTGTCGGTGTCCAATATATATAAATATATATATTGAATATAACGAAATGTTATGATTCAACAATAAAGTAAAATATTAAGCTACTTTTACTGAGAATTAATTATTTTAAAAAAGGTTGGAACTTAGCGCTTGCGAATGAAAGAAAGTTGTAAATAATAATAATAATGCACAAAAATTACTCGCAGAGGATCGATAATAATTATGTTGGGTTCTTCGACGGTATCTGTATCGAATACATATAATCACGTTTTTAACAGCATTGAAAAACTGAGCTCTACAATGAATAGAGAAAATTAAATATAAAAAAAAAATCGTTCATTATATTGTTTATAAAGTCTGATAAATAAATAATTGTACGCATTTAAACAAATGTAAAAAGTTATATGGAATCAGGGTTCAAACCGGCGGATGCGGGTTGTGCTGAGCGCGCAAGTTTTACATTGCAGAGGCTAGACGCACAATCGCCACCATAGAGTTGAGACCTTTCACAATAAACGAACAGAAATCACATATAGTATTCGGAAAACTTGGGAGATTTAAATATATTATTAAAAAACAGAGTATATACTATATAAAATTAGGGGTGGTCGAAGTTGATACCAGAAAGCGAATAAACATCCAGTAGTTGTCGTTTCATCTATGAAATGTGAAAATCACAAAGAAATGCATTTTGATAAAAGATCAGAATGCGAATTTAGCTTTTAAGTTTTTAATTTTTTCTGTTGTCGCTTCATGCGTAAAATCCCGTATGGGGCATACGCCACCTGACCCGAAAGAAAAGTGAAGAAAAGTATGGAGGTGGTCCTTGTGAATTATTAATGACCGAACCAAACACTTAAAGGCAGCTGATTCAATACTATTATGACCTTAATCATGCTAACCCTGGCACAGATTTTTGGGTTTTAGTGCAGCAAGTTAACAAGGATTTAAAATCCATTTGATCTTCAGTGACTCCAAGGCTGCCTTTGATTAATGACAAATCCATTGACAGAAAGGTTAAAGACCTACTCACTCTTGTGAAAGACATTAATCGCAAGCATGCTAAGGCAAGTGTCAAGCGAAATCTGGATGCTAACTTGGACAAACTTTTTGATATTTCTGCCTGTTCCTGTTCTTTGGATATTTTGCTTTGCAGTGATTCAAGAGTACACTGTAAGAAGGACAAGTGTACACAAGAACACATCATTTGTGTTTGCCCTCGAAATGCAAAGGTGCCACTTGAAGAAAGATCATACCTTCGTGATCAGCGATCCAAAACAGGTCCTAAGGGTGCATACCAGGTGTCTTCAGTGGACACAGCTGCTGCCAAAAGAGACAGGAAGGCCAAACAAGGACAGCAACATGTACTACCTCAGGAGGAAGTTGAGCTAGTTGGATCTTTCATACAGCCTACAGAGTTGCCTGGACTTACAAGCAGTTCATCTGGTGGCGAGGTTAGTTTCCTTTTATTTATATTAATTATATATAATTATAAATAAATAAATAAATAAATAAATAAATTAAATAAATAAATAAATAAATAAATAAATAAAAATAAATAAATTAAATAAATAAATAAACAGAAAACGCATTAATATTTTCCATTTATTTTGAGGAAGGAGAAGATGAATGGCAGCCAAGGAAGAGGCCTTCAGGAGACTACAGCCTTTTAAAGTTTCCCAGATATGCTATGGAACTTGTCAGAGGTGAATGTTCATCAAATCTGGGCGCAGCTCTTGGGAATGCCTTGCTCCATGACATCAAACACCTGTTGAGACCTGAAGTTGACATCAATCACATCATGATTGACAAGTGCAAATTAGACAGGGCCAAAGCCCAAATTAGGGTAGTTAGTGAGGGTGCGGAATCAGAGAAAAAGACACAGCTCATTTGTATTGGTGTGGATGGGAAGGTTGACGAGAATACCATGACTTACAAAGAAATAGAGACACCTGAGGGGGAAACTGTTCTCAGAAAGTGTGTTGACGCAGAACATCACCTCACCTTCACCTATGAAGAAGGAAAATCACCTGGCGCCTACTTGACCCACAGAACAACTCCTGTTATAGGTGCCACTGGTGAGGTCCTTGCTCAGGATACATTCAGTGTTCTTGAAGAATATAATAGCCTTGAAAGTATCCGAGCCATTCTTCTTGATAATACCACAACCAACACTGGCTGGAAGGGTGGTTTAGTGGTAAAACTTGAAGAAACTCTGGGGAGGAAACTGCACACTATTGGTTGCGCACTGCATCAGAATGAACTCCCACTAAAGGCACTTTTCAAAAAAATGGATGGAGTGACAACTGGCCCAAGAAGTTTCAGTGGGCCCCTTGGGCAAAGGTGCGCGGAAGATATCCAGGATAAACCTCAGGTACAGTTTGAAGCTGTGGAAACTCCAATCATTGAAGGGTACATTCCAGAGGAAGTACTGAAAGACCTCAGTCATGATCAAAGGCTTCTGTATGAGTATTGCAGAGGGATCGGATCAGGAAGAGTAGATGACAGATGGGCTGCTTGGAAGATTGGTCCACTTAACCATTCAAGATGGTTAACTCTTGCCATACGACTTCTTTGTTTGTACACAAGAGACAACAGACCAAACCTGAATTTGAAAAAGTTGGTCCATTACATTGTTCGAGTTTATGCTCCTGCATGGTTTGAGATAAAGGCATCCTCTAAGCTGCATGATTCTCCTCGCATCCTCTTCTCTGCTATCAACCGACTGAGGCTGATTCCATTTGATGATGTGAAACGCATTGTAAAGCAGAACATGTTTTTTGCCTCCGACCTGAGAACATCCTCTATGCCATGGTGAAAGATGAAGAAGACAGAATCAGGAATCTTGGGCTTCAGACTATACTCACTCTCAGACACAGGTAAATTTTGCGCTTCTTGTAATTATTATTATTTTTTTTGCCAAAGCTGAGTTATTCTCCAAAAAATATGGAAAAAATATTATAATTGTCACTTTAAGTGGGTAATTTGTTTGTATTATTGAAACGACAATATTTGAGTACTATTTTTCATTTATATTTATATTTTTATTTATATTTATATTTTCATTTAGATTTTCATTTTCATTTATAGAATGGAGAGCAACCAGGAAGCAGGGAAGAAAATTCCCCAGGTGAATTGGAATGCAAATCACTGGCATGAGCTCATCGACCTCACTGACCCTGATGTCATGGAACCACCTACCACACAGCACCTATCTGATGAAGAAATCCAGACATTCATGGACACTAACACTAAGCCAGACATTCCAGACTTGCCTTCTCACTCTCAGTGTGTTGAGAGGAGTGTGAAATTAGTGACAGAGGCTTCCCATACCGTGTACGGTTCGAAACTCGTCACAGATGTATCCTTACTAAAGTACTGAACAGGAAGATGCATCCTGCATTTATGTCAAAAGGATACATTCTTAATCTTATGATGATTTATATGAATAGTTTTTCTTTTTACATGAGAACATGTGATTTTTTTGGATTTATCACCTTTTGAAAGTATTTTTTCAAGTTTTGTAGCCAAAATATGTAAATAAATTAGCAAAAATGCATGTTTTTTCAACGAAATTTTATCATTTTACACTTAAAACACATGATATACATTAGGCATTGTCTCCTCTTGGGATAGAAAATGATATTGAGTTGCTACATCTATAATTAGTTAATATTATGTCTTCAAAAATGACGAGTTTACCTGTCGCGTATGACGAAAATTGGGTCAAAAACCATAACAAACTTTAATTGCAAATCCGCAAGCAGGCCCTTATCCGTTTGCTCTAAAAAATTTTTTGGGTTCATTTCTCAACCAAACCTAACTACTGGGCACTTATTCACCTCGCGATTTGAAAACATGTGGAAAATCGACCCGCCCTAAATTATATATATATATATATATATATATATATTTTTTTTCCTTTTACCTCGTGGGGAATGGACGCCTTGTTTCTCTCTCTGTATTAATATCAAAATGAGAAAGGAATCCCTTCTCGGCGGTTTATTCTGTTTATACCCAAAAGTGTATAAAGTATCAATGAATTCGTGCATATAAATTATAAGTGAAATTCATTAAATTTAAGAAAGTGCAATAGGTCTACAGTTTACACAAATTATCACCAATTTAAAGTCTATATTTAAGTCATAATACGGTTGGCATTCGAGAAAAGTTTGAAATAAGGAAGGAAAAAGTTCATGAAACGCAAAGCTCATAAAACTCTCGTGACCAGCACCCACCGAAAAGAAAAAGAAAAAAAATTTGTGTGTGTGTTTCTTTTTACGATAATTAATGGGTCCAAATTCTCACCTAATTTACAATTTGTGAAATTTGGAAACAACTGAAAATGCCCCATCAGGTGTGATTTCTACCAAAAACTGCACGACTATATCTGTATGAATTGGGATGATAGTAAAATATCCCTCGTATAGAACGTTAAGCAGATCGCGGGGGGTCAAATTTATGTGTGAAGCATGTACACAGACCGTAAACTCTTTTGCCGTTTTTAAAGAAATGGAGAGAGCGAAAACGAGTGTTCCAGAAAAGGAGGGAATAATGGGGAAACAAGAAGAGTCCCGAAATGTCCCAATGCAGCAACGGGTGGATGCGAGACAAACAAATAAAAATATAACACGGAATGAAGACATAAAAGAAACAAAAGAGATAAGTGAAATTTGCGATGTAGTAAAACTGCCCAACAAAAGGAAAATGAAAAAAGATAAAAACTAAAAACGTAGAAAGTAAACGGCCGACAAGAACTGGAAACGTTAAAAATGATAATAATAATAATAATAGTAAAAACAATTATAATGATAATGAAAATAATAAAAATAATGATAATAGCAAAATAAAAATAGAAAATAAACAGATGACAAGAAATAGAAGTGTAGAAAATATCGTCTGTAAATACTACGCAAAAGGGCACTGCAGATATCGGGATGGGCAATACATTTATGCATATCACACGTTATGTAGCTCATATTACACAAATGGATATTGTAAATTTGAAAAGAAGTGCAAGTTCCACCGTCTTACCGTCTGCAACACCTATCCAAGATATGGGAGGTGCAAATACGGACAAAAATGTCGTTACCACCACCTTCAAAGGAACGCGACAGGTGAACATGAAAAATGAGCATCAAAGAGGGCTACCAATTTTTTTAGATGTAGCCAACACAATTCAACTGCTAAATACCATCCAGCAAATACAAAGCCAACTGATAAATATAAGAATCCTAGAGCCGGACAGAAGGCACGCACGAAGACATTTCATGTGATATCGGGACAAAGATAAAGTGAGGAAAATTATGGGAGGACCACAAGGCAACGCAACCGGCACCACCATTGGAAAACGAATCGGAACCACATGCATGTAAAAATGATAGAGAAAAAATAAAAATTATCTTAGCCAACATTCAGGGCCTTAAATCAAACCATTCGCCGGACAAAGTCTTGTACCTGAAAGGACTCATGCAAGAAACCGGAGCAGATTTTGCATGCCTCACGGAAACTCATCTAAAGGACTGCTAGGCGAACTGTGAAAACTGTGAGTTCTCTGTTGATAAAAAAAGAAATGCAAATTGACAACTATAACATACTCCGAGCCGAGAGAACAGTGAGGTGTAAAGGAAGATGTGCTATTTACACACACGAAAGACATATGGAGGAAATTAGTATAAGTACTTCAAACAGCTACGTAGAATGTGTAGCAGCAAAGGTTGAAAGATTAAATATGGTACTATTATAATGTACAGACTCCCGAATACGCCAACTTCAAACTTCTCAGATTCCATGACAGAGGTCAGAAACTGGGTAAAAGCTCTACATTCTCCACCCCCAAATATTTTCCTTTGTGGTGATTTTAATTTTCTATTCGTGAAATATAAAAGGACAGGAAAAAATATATGTATACACCAGGACAAGTGGGGTTGGGCACACGGGAAGACCAAGAGCAGGTAAAAATGTTACTGGTTCTAGCCGATGAATTTATGTTAGCACAAGAAATAACAGAAAACACAAGAAAAAACAACTGTCTAGATTTGGTGTTCACGAACAACAGTAACCTAATTGATAACAGAAATATCCCCAACTATAATATTGGATCACAACATTATTGAAATAACCAATATAAAAGCAACAGGAAAGGAAAGAACACGCACTATGGAAAGAAGCAAATTTGAAATTTTTAATTTTCTCTGCAGAGCTATAAACTGGGAAGGTGTTTCATCCAGCATGCAAGCAATAGATTAGAAAACCATCTTCAAGGCCAAACCAACGGAATAGATGCTGATGACCTTGGAGGAGATGTGGAAATACATGTCCCAAAAATGCAACAAAGAGGAAAGAGAAACAGGTTCGAGAAACAAAAGAAATTCCGTGCATCCTGAAGAGAGCGAGCATAGTTCCAATATATAAAGGAGATCGATCCTGGGCCAAATACTATAGGCCAGTGTCGCTTACATCTCATCTCATCTCATCTCATATTTGAAAGAATAGTTAGAGAAAAAATCTATAGTTTTTTGGAAACTCAGTAAAAATTAAATGATAACGAACATGGATTCCGGTCAGGCAGATCATGCCTATCACAACTAATGGAACACTACAACAACATTATTGATGCACTTGCAAGTAATGAAAACTATGATGTAATATGCCCAGATTTTGCCAAAGCGTTCGACAAGTGTGACCATGGAATCATAATACATAAACTGAAATATATGGGAATAACAGGGAAAGTAGGGAAATTGATATATAATTTCCTTAGTGAGCGGCGGCAAGTCGTTACAGTTCAAGAAATATCTTCATCAGAATCAAAGATCCTTAGCTCAGTACCACAAGGAACAGTATTAGCTCCATTACTCTTCATAATCATGCTAACTGATATAGATGAGGACGTGACCAAAGACAGCACAGTAACATCCTTTGCCGATGACACAAAGATCAGTAGAAAAATAAGAAACCCAGAGGATGTAGGATCTCTACAAACAGACATGAACAGAATCTACAAGTGGACGGAAGACAACAATATGAAGTTTAACACAGAAATTTCAACTGTTACGGTACGGAAAAAGAGAGTACCTAAAATCCATGGAATATTATACCCCAAATGGACAGGAAATTCAGTGAAATTCTAAATTAAAAGATTTAGGAGTTGTAATGACTGATGATGCAAAATTTGAAACACAAAATAAGATAGCAGTAAACAGAGCAAAGAGAATAACTGGGCAGATACTGAGAACCTTGAAAAGAAGGGATAGGAATATAAGAATTCTTCTTTTGAAAACACTGATCATACCCAAGTTGGAATACTGCTCGGTCCTAACATCTCCATATAAAAAAAGAAGGCATTAATCAGCTAGAAGGATTCAGAGAAGCTTCGCAGCCAAGATCAATGGGTGCAAATAACTGAATTACTGGGAAAGGTTACGCGAATTAAACCTATATTCACTGGAAAGGAGAAGAGAGAGATACACCATTATTTACACTTGGAAAATAATGAAGAGACTAACCCCTAATCTTACTCTGAACCCTATAACCCTCCAAACAACAGTGGAAAGTAGAAAAGGAAGACTGTGTCGTGTTCCCAAATTAAAGGCTAGACAGGGAACATCCTCAACTCTGAAGGAAAATATTTTTGTTGTGAGATGACCAAGAATGTTTAACCAGCTGCTCAGGGAACTAGGAAACACGAGTGGTGTTGAGGTGAACATTTTCAAAAGAAGATTAGACGCCTGGCTCAGAACAATCCCCGATGAGCCGATCGTACCTGGCTATGTGGCGTGGAAAGTACAAGAAATGAACGTTCTATTTCACCAGGCCAACTCGAGAGGAGGGGCGACAAGCTTGACCTTCGTGAAATGAGGAATCATTGCACGGAACATCTGGGAAAAAAAAATATATATATATATACACACACACACACACAGTGTATATATATATATATATAATATATATATATATATATATATATATATATATTATATATATAATAAAAAAGGTTATGTAGCACCTCTCGAATTACTCGATAGTTACGTTCTTGAAAATGACCGTGTAAATCAAAGACGCGTAAATCAAACATAATTTTCCCATGGGGAATAATGTAAAAAGTGGAGGTTAGGGATTTTTGTTATAAACAAGTTACAGTACCCAATATTATACCAATGAAAAACTGCAGTATACTGCTAAATCTAATACACGTACAATAAATTCTAGTAAGTAAAAGAAGAAAATGACAAAGTTAATTCCAACATTTATCATTGACTGCTGCTCTTGAATTGCTTGCTGGTGTTGGTGGAGAGGGAGGATGGGAGTGGAGGAGTTATTGAGTGGGCTGGGCTCTTACACCCTTAGATATTGATGGCTCGTCGTCCTTACGAGTCTTCTTTTTCTTGAAATAGAAATCCAATGTCTTCTGCGAGGCCTTCACCGTCTTCTCACCATGAATTTCTTTAAGTAATTGATGTCAGCTAGGACATTTCGGGCCACCTTTGGGCTGTGCTCCGTGTTCGGGTCGTCCTCATGAAAAATAGCGAGAGCAAGGTCGACGTAGTAAAATACTTCAGCCAACCTCTTGCTAGTGAGAGAACGCACTTGCTCGACAATCACCATCTGCTGCTACCACCTCCTCCTGATGTTCTTTCTCCAGCTGAACAAGCTCTTCGTTCGTGAATTTGACGAATTCGGTCGCGTGACGGATCGCGTTATTCCAATCATCGGCCGGCGTAAATTAAAAAAAGGTATAAATGGACCGTGCGCGTTCTTCAAGAAACGCGTAAACCAAACTCGCGTAAAACGCGAGGTGACTGTATAATGTTATAATGTTTTAGACCATGGGTCGGGGAACTTTTTTGGGTATTACCCAAAAATCTATTTGAGTAAAATGAAATTACCCCCAGACTTCAAAGTAAACAAAAACAAGCCAATTGCTCTTAAAATTGTTGCATATGGTGTCTCTCATACCGCACGCATTACCCCCAAACGTTTTAAATGTACCCCATTTGGGGTAATTTACCCCTGTTCGCCGACTACTGTTTTAGACCAACAAAGACCCTATTTTCCAATAAAAATATATAAAGTAATACCAGATGATATAAAAACCCACTCACAAGACTTATGAATGAATCAATAGTACAAGGTGTATTCTCTGATCACCTGAAGATAGCCAGGGTTTGTCCAGTATTCAAATCAGTCAGTCCTGATTCCCTATCCAATTACCAACTAATCTCCGTCTTACCAACTCTGAGTAAAGTATTTGAAAGAATCGTATACAATAGACCAATCAATTTCTTAGCTAAATACGACATCCTAGCAAAAACAAAATTTGGGCTTAAAGAAGGCCACACCACAGAAGACGCCATTAACATACTATTAGAAAATCTCTATAAAAACCTAAGCTACAAAAAGCACACAATCTTAGTTTACCTTGACCTTTCGAAAGTCTTTGATACGCTCTCACATGATATCTTACTAGACAAATTAAACACATATGGCATAAGGGGAAATATGCTAAATTGGTTTTAGTCATATCTCGCTAATCGTCACCAGTATGTTAAAGTAAATGACATTTCATCAGAATATGCTATATTGGAAAATATGGTTCCACAAGAGTCAATTCTTGGACCCTTACTTTTCTTAATGCATGTAAATGATTTTTATCGATCAACAACATTAGACTGTATTCAATATGCAGATGATACAACACTCACTTCTACACACCACGATATCAATTACCTAATGAACGAAGTGAACAGGCAATTAAATCATGTCTATAAATGGATCTGTGCAAATAAGCTTTTTCTAAACTTGACAAAATCATCATATATGATCGTAACTAAAAAAAGTGCAATCGTGCATACACCATTAATAACACTGGTCAACAAAGATTTTTCATCAGAGTAAAATTTGTGGTGGCTGGATAGCATTTTTCACGCTGATTCCAAAACTGCATTCAGATTTTTTCTAGCACGTATAGTTTTCAAGATGAAGGCATATATATAACTACACAGATTTAACCATTTTAAATAGGCAAAATACTAATATTTCAACATTTGATTGTGTTTATTTTATTGTGTTTTTTTAGTTTATTCATCTTATTTATTTCAATTATCTTAATACATCTTATGTATTTCAGGTGTGAGCTTTTACGTCTAGCAGCATTGTGATTCAGGCAACAACGCCGTGCTTTGTGTGTCAAAAGATCAGTCCAGTCCAAGAACTTGTTGTGTCAAGTTGGTGTACATTTTTTTTTAATTTATAGTTTGCTGAGGTCAGTAAACATGCCTCGACAATGTAAGAATGACCCCGACAAATTCTGTTTCGTATGCGGCCAGTTGACAACTAAAACACAGCGACGAAGTATTACAACCGACATTAAGAAAATATACAAGCTATACTTTGGTTGCCATCTAGGTGACCAAGATAAACCATGGGCGCCACATCAAATCTGTTCTGGCTGTTCAAATGGATTACGTGATTGGCTTAACAAAAAGAAAGCTTCAATGCCATTTGCCATAAACCATGATATGGAGGGAGCCGAGAGATCATCATGAAGACTGTTATTTTTGTAGTGTGAACTTAATGGGGTTTTCTGCCAAGAACAAACACCAGATTGTATATCCAAACTTGGATTCAGCACGTAGACCAGTAAAACATGATGAAACATTGCCCATTCCAATTCCCCCAAGTGATAGGCTAGATTCTATCATAGATGACATGGAAAGTGATGAAGGTGCAACTGGCGTTTCCGGACCATCTACAGAACCAGAGTACACTTTTGAAGGTAGACATTTAGAGCCTAAAAAGTTAACCCAAGGACAGTTGAATGATCTTGTTAGAGACTTATCGCTGTCTAAAGAGAAATCAGAGCTTCTCGCCTCAAGACTAAAGGAGAACAATTTACTTGAGAACAATGTTCGTATTAGTTACTACCGAAAGCGGAATTTTGAATTAACAGCATTCTTTTCAGCAGACGGTCCTCTCTGTTATTGCCATGACATCAATGGACTATTTACAGCCATATCTCAGACGTATGTGGCATCTGAGTGGCGCCTCTTTATTGATTCGTCGCAGAGAAGCCTGAAAGCAGTTCTTTTGCATAATGGTAATATAATGCCATCCATCCCCATTGCCCATTCCGTCCATCTAAAAAGACATATGACAATATGGATATACTACTTAAGGCAATCAAATACGACAGTCATCAATGGAATGTTTGTGGAGATCTAAAAGTTATAGGAATGCTTATGGGTATGCAGTCAGGATTCACAAAATTTTGTTGTTTCCTTTGCCTGTGGGACAGTCGCGCCACTATAGAACATTACACCAAAAGTGACTGGCCACTTAGGTATACATATGTCCCAGGGATAAGCAATGTCCAGTCTGTCCCTTTAGTGGATCCCCAAAAGATCTATCTGCCACCTCTTCACATTAAACTTGGTTTAATGAAGAATTTTGTTAAAGCAATGGGTAAAGTCAATTCTGAAGGGTTCCAATATCTTTCAAGGAAATTTCCGAAGGTTACTGCAGCAAAATTGAAGGAAGGAATTTTGTTGGGCCACAAATAAGGGAGGTTTTGAATGACACTGAATTTGAAAAAGTCCTAAGTCCGCTGGAATTGAAGGCTTGGCTGGCGTTCAAATGGATACGTGAAAACTTTCTTGGAAGCAACAAGTCACCTGCGTATAAGGATGGAGTCAAGAACCTCCTTGATGCCTTCAAAGAAATGGAATGTCGAATGTCGTTAAAAATTCACTTCCTGCATTCCCACTTAGATTTCTTTCCTGAAAACCTTGGTGCAGTGAGTGACGAGCAAGGAGAGCGCTTCCATCAAGATATTCAGATGATGGAGAAGCGCTACCAAGGATATTGGAATGAAAGCATGATGGCGGACCATTGTTGGATGCTGTATCGTGACAATCCAGGCCAAATTTACAAAAGGAAATCACACTCACAGCGCTTTTAATAAAATAATGTATATATTCTTTATTTATAAGTACATTGAATAAGGTATATGATGTATTTGTTGTTTAGCATTCCTAAGTGTGATCTATACATCCATAAATTTTCTTATAGCAATATCAAAAACTTAAAAATATCAAAACCAGTGTATCTATATAACTATACGTGCTAGAAAAAACATAAAACCAGATTCGGAATCAGCGCGAAAAATGCATTAAGAAAAGTGTGATCATGTTTGTGATGAGAAACAAAAGTTTCATTTTGTTGGCCAGTGTAATTATTGGAAACACTCCTCTTACCAAAGTAAATGAAGTTAAAGTTCTTGAAGCACAAAATAAGATAGCAGTAAACAGAGCAAAGAGAATAACTGGGCAGATACTGAGAACCTTGAAAACAAGAGATAGGAGTATAAGGATTTTTCTATTGAAAACACTGATCATACCCAAAAAAACTATAAAAAAAACAATTCCCCAAAATGCCCTCCTGACACTGTATTACGCATTTATCCATCCACACTTGCAATATGGGATCACAGCATGGGGTAGTATAAAGAATTATATACTGTATTCGCTAGAAGTAATCCATGAAAAAATTTTACGAACTCTCTTAGACAATGATAACGGACGATCTCATACCTCTCCAACATTCAGAACCTTAACTATTTTAAAATTAAATGACCTGTATAAACTTACTGTCGGTATCAGTATATACAAAGTTGCTAATAAGAGAAACTATACTTCGTCCATTCACAGGGCGATTACCTCCCATCAGATCAACCATAATTATAATACAAGGATTCCAAATGATTTCATACATAAACCAAATTATTCTATGCAAATTGCAAGAAATGCTTCTCCTACAAAGGGGCAGATATCTGGAACGCTATATCCATAAACAGCAGGCAAACACCATCACTAATATCGTTTTGCAAGTCAATAAAAAACACTTTATAAACTCCTACTAATGTGTGTGTGTGTGTGTGTGTGTGTGTGCATATATATATATATATATATATATATATATATATATATATATTCACACACACACACACACACACACATTTTAACTGCAAACAACACACACACAGTATAATTAATGTAAAGAACGACACTTGTGTAGAAGAACGTTCCGCACAAGATGAGGAGGGAGAACGAACAAATGAAAAATGAGGTAACCACCCGGGAATCGAACCCGGGATCTTCCGATTGCCGGTCAGATATGCTATCCACTACACATTTGTTCGTTCTCCCTCCTCATCTTCTATCGCAACTTGTAAATATTACTAAACAATGAAAATCACTTATTATATATGTAAAATTCACAATTCTTAAATGGGTGCAATCATAAACCATATAAATTAGATGTTATAAGTTTCCAATACATTACGCCATAGTTATAATATGCCTCACTCATCTTTGTATCTTTTCTATTATTTCTATAATTATTTCTATTATCATTTTCTATGATTTCAAAGATAATTTCAATTTTCATTTGTAATGACAGAGTTAACTAAATGCAACATTATTTTATTTTCCACAAATTCTATTTATATTTGACATTTTCCTAAGCAAAAATAGAAATAAATTTCAAAGAATCTCAAAGCTGTCAATGCTTCCCAATGGCATATTCAGATAAGAATACTCAATACTGTAATTAAACTGCAAAGATTAAACGTTAATCCCAGCATTGTGTAAACCAGTATGGATGTAATACATATCTTGTGTAATGTGTTCTTTCTGAATAAAGATTACATCGTACTATGGAAAACTGATACGTATGGGTAGTTGGGAGGTAACGAAAATGGTCCAATTGGTCCACTGAGTAGGTAGGTAGTTAATCTAACAATTATTAAACGCCTTTTATGTCAATAACTGGGTGGATGAAACCAATTGGTTGCTCACCAGAGTTATTCTCCACACTAGTATTTATATACTGTGTGATAGAGCGTTCTCGGTAGTAGACATACACTACCGATCAACCAAACAAACAAAAAGGACGCTGGTGGAAAAAGCCGGGGAACAAGGGACTTGAAGGAAGAACGGCATAGCGAACGAAGGGGCTTGAAAACAGAAAAAGATCTCCACCAGCAAGTACGCTCTCAAAAATTAAGCAACTAGAAGAAAGACTCCAAGAAGAAATCAGGACTTATCTAATAACACTCTAGAAGTGAACAATTGTATTTCTAAACCCAAGTTTAGTGATAACATATAAACTAGGCCCAGTTAAATTAGGCCTAGATTGTGGTCTAAGACCTAGCATCAACTCATAGCTTAACAAAGGCTAAGGTAAATTACCCTAACCTAATTTGGTGAGGAATCCTACTGTGGACCTCAATTTACTCTGCCCGCTCTGGACCATTTCCGGAATCTCTAGGCTGACCCCTACAAGGCTAGGCTTAACCTACTCTATAATTAGACTGGAGATATTAGGGGTGGGTTAATTGGGGACCAAACAGTACACTGTTCAACAAATAAAAATCGGGAATACTACTCTTGCAAGGGTGAATGAGGTTAAAGTACTTGGCATTAATTTAGACGAAAAACTAAATTTCAAAAGTCATGTACAACATACTATATCAAATCCAAAATATTAAGATTTCTGTTCATATTATTTAAACTAAAAAGACTCCTTCTCTAAACGCATTCCTTTCCCTGTATTATTCCTTTATCCATCCACATTTTTTATATTGCATTACAACATGGGATACTCAAGAAATATGTAAAACATCCTTTGGAAGTAATTTATAAAAAATGTCTGCGAACTCTCTTCATTAATGAAAACAGACAAAGTCACTTCCCCAATGTTTAAAGAGCTAAATATTTTAAAGCTAAATGACTTACACAAATTCAATGTTGCTGTCAATATGTTCAAAGTTATCAACAAAATCAACATACATCACCCATTCAAAGAACAATCATCCCCCATCAAATACACTATCGTTATAACACCAGATTGTTCAGTAATTTTATACAAAAACCTAACTATACAATAGAAACTGCAGGAAATACACTCTTCTTCAAAGAAGCAGATGTATGGAATGCAATTCCTTTGCATATCAGTCAGATTTCATTATTAAATGTATTTCGCAAATCACTAAAAAAGTACTTCATTAGCTCCTACTAATTTATAAGTTCACTACTGCCATTTTTGCCATGGTAATCAAGTTTATAATCAACTATTTAAAATATGCTAATTTCATTAAGCACCTTTAATTTCGTAATCTATTCTTTTTTTATTTTGTTTATTATTATTATTATTATTATTATTTGCCTTGGCAGGTTGCCAGCACAGAAGCACAGTTCTTGAGAACAAACGGAGGGACACTATCAGGACCGTACGCCTTCCTAGAGTTGAGCCCGGATAGGGAAGAAAGAACATCTTTGGAAGAAATTCTAATTTCAGACATAATAGCGTTAGAGGGAGTAGGAGATGGAGAAACAGCACCGGAATCGTCCGTAGTTGAATTGGAGGTGAAAGTCTGAGTGAAGAGTTCAGCTTTGTCAGGAGAAGAAACAGTAAGTGAGCCGTCGGAATGGAAAAGAGGAGGGAAAGAAGAGGAAGTAAAGTTGTTGAAGAGGTTCTTAGCTAGATATTACATCTATAAATAAATTAAAATAAATTTATAAAGAACCAACTTTCACTGTTAATAGGAGAAAATATAGTACTTACGATAAAATGTCAGCACTAAAGTTTGATGAGTTAGACATTTCGACTTAACACAAACGAAGTAGCCTATATGAACAGTTGGAAGAGTAGGCTTATTTTCGACTAATGAATCCTATTATAGGTCTACCAGCTCATATGGTGGTCATATGCAGGCTGTACGATTATTCCGATAATTCCCACTTACCCAGCTTGTACAGACCTGTATCTTAACTCCGCCCATCAAAATTATATCGGGTGGCTCGAAAAAAACGTTCCAAGATTTAAAATGTAATAACTTCCAAAATATACATTGTACAATCACAAAGTTGAAATGTATATAAATTCAGCCTATTGACAAGCTGCCATAAAATTTTCAGAATTCTACATAAAATACTTTTTCGAAGATGAAGGAAACACTAAGGTACATTCAAATAAACAAATATCATGAAACAAAAAATTTATTATTCACATCATATTTATTGATGGAGATGGTCAACATGCCCGCCGTCTTGCTCACAAACAGATATTAACCTTTTTCTTCCACGACATGATACATTTTCTGACCTCACTTAGTTATTTTGTCTCAACAATTAAGTATCTTTTCTCTTAATTGCGACTCAGTAAATTTTTCTGACCTTCATAAAGTTTTTCTGTGAGAGAGTTCCATATGCAATAGTCCATTGGATTGTAGCCCGGTGACTGAGGTGGCCAGTCATTTTTCCCACTGAAACTGGTCACATTCTGATAGAGATAGTCCTGAGTGTACTTGCTCGTATGTATGAGCGGTAGCTCCATCTTACTGGAATATGAAATCATTATCAGGATAGAGACGCCCACAATCTAGCAAAAGATTTTGTTCCAAAAGATTAACATAAGTTTCTGACTTCACCTTTTTGTTATTTTCATCAATGAAATGAATATTAGTTTTTCCGTTCTATGATACACCAGCTAAAACCATGATTTTATTTTTTTGAACCGATATGTCTGTTGATAAAGCCTCGGAGGAATATCACTTTTACGCGCACCGTAAACAACATCGTTTTGGTGGTTTCGCGCAATTTCAGTAGTGAAATCCTTTTCATTTGTGAAAACAATTTTTTTGACACTCGCTGAAAATTTGTCTAGCAACTTTCTACAGCGAGTTTTTCCTTTTTGTCTAACATTGCTGTCACGTCTTTAGACGGATTCTTTTATATGCCTTAAGTTTTAGAGCTCTCTGCATTCTTTGAACAAAACTGCGACTAGTCTTCAAATTTCATGCAATTTTTCGCTGAGACAAGTGTGAGCCAGGTCGATCTTCTTGAGACAACCTAACTGTTTGGACATAATCAATATTTTCTTGTGTGGAAACACTTTTAGGTCTGCCACTTCCAGATTTCCTTTCAGTTAACCCCGTTTCTTTAAGTTTCCTTATTAATATATTCACCGATCTCTTATTCCAATTTGTTCCAGGAAATTCCTTCACAATTTTTGTCCCAGTCTATCCTTTCTCTATAAAACATCTTTCAGATATCGCCTTGTCAGCTTTGCTTAAAACCATAATTAGAGGGGTTGAAAACTATTCAAGATTAACAGTAGCCTAAGATAGTCCGGTTCACTATGTCAATAAAAACACTTTCGTTCAAAATTTATGGAGATTAGCAAACCAGTGCATTTTTGGAAAGCTTATGGCATCAGGAATCTGAAAATCAATGTTTACATTTGCGCAGATGCCCGCATAGCCGCCATTTTGGATTTTCAAAATGGCCGCCATAAAATAAGAATTTCCGAATATCTCAGCTTGTAATTGACATAGAAACTTCATTCTAATCCTATGTTTCCAGGCTCAAGGAATCCAAAGCTTATGTCAAATTAGTGATTATGAACACCAAAAACTAAGAAAAGGAGAAGTTTGTGAAATTATGTCTGTATTTTCATGAAAAAATGCACACTCAAATTGTTGGTAGTGACAACAGCATACATATAGACGTATTTCCTATCTCAGTTTGACACATCATTACACATCATCATCACTCTCAGTGTCATATTCAACATTACAGCCTGCATCGTTTTCGCATTCTGTGCCGCACAAGCATAGTTCTGTGCAAGCAGGGGCGTACCTAGCGTTTGTGCCGCCCGGGGCGGTCGTAGAATTTGCCGCCCTCTAAACAACATACAATTCCAAGACTTCCAAAAATTTCAAATCGAGACGCCATGAGCGAAGCGAGCGACGCGATTGTAGCGAGCGTCTCTAAGGTAGTGGGTCTGGGGTGAGTGGTAGCTCCACCAGCGGGGTCCGGGGCGGAGCCCCTGCTGCCAACGAAAGAAAGAAAAGAAGAAAGAAAGAAAGAAAATATAAAGAAAGATTTACAATTACATCCATTTATTTTGTTTTGACTGCAGAAAAAAAACAGCAACAACAAACGCGATAATTTTAAAAGTTAATTTTTCTGGCCTTCCTCTCCGCAAAATCTTTAATCACACCATCAAAATCTATTTCTTCGGCAAGGTCACGCTCAATGGAAAGTATTGCTAGATCAGTTAGCCTTGTTTGATTCATTGCTGCCCTAAGGTAGTTCTTGATTAACTTTAGTTTAGAGAACGACCGTTCGCAGCTCGCAACACTAATGGCACGAGTCAGAAACACACGTAGCAGTACGACTATATTTGGTAATGAGTCACCGAGATTATAGTTTTGAATGAACTGCAGAAGTTGCAAAGGACCTCCCATCTCTTTAGTTCCAGCAGCCGCCACAAAATGTTGCAAGCTTTTCCTCTCGACGAGGAACTCGTCTTTCTCTATATCCTCATCAACATCATCTAACTGGCAATCATATTCTTTATCTAACAGGTTTGAAGGTGTAAGGAAGTCGTATTTCTCTGAAAGACCATGAACTTGTTCAAATCTAGAAGATATTTCTTCAATCAGCCTGTCTAGCACAGACAACATTTCTCTTCTTAGCTCAGCTTCGTACCCTAGTGCTGCATCGCCAGATCCTTCACCATCCATTCGTTTCTTCTTGCGAATTCGACGCTCCATGCTTATCCCCAGTTCAGAACAATTTCCTTTGGAATAGGTCATTGCATCGTCCACAGTCTTGTCCCGATTCTGAAGAAGAGCAGCTCTCAAAGCCAAGAGTTTAACCGCACATTGTTGTAAATCCAGTCCTTTCGTTTGGAGGTACTTTTGAGCATCATTAATTTCGGGGAGGACAGCTTTCCAAAGCCCAAGGAAAGACAAAAAAGGAAATGATAGCATCGCGTGAAGAATCAACCCTGCATCTGACCTGGTAGCTGCGTTTTCTCCATCTTCCGTTAGCCGTTCCAGAGCAACGACGACTTCCGAGAATTTTTTCTGTACAATATTCACAGCATCTGCTCGACTACTCCATCTCGTTTCCACAACCCGTTTGATAGTTTGACCAGTTGTCGCAATCAAGATATCCCATCGATGAGTCGAGGCTGAAAAGAATGAAAATAAACGGTCCAATGTTCCAAAAAATGTAACAGAATCGACAGCCACTGAAGCTGCATGCACACCTGCCAAATTCAGTGAGTGATTGGTGCATGGTATAAATACAACCTTTCGGTTGACTTCCCTGATGCGCGTCTGAACACCAGATCGATGACCTGCCATTACGGCCGCATTATCAAATGCTTGTCCACGACAGTCTTGAATCTGAATGTCGTCCTTTCCTAACTGCTCCAAAATAAATGCTGCAATTTGCTCAGCATTTTTGCCTTTCGTTTCAATAAAACGAAGAAATGATTCTTCTACTTTGACTTCCTTTCCATCCATTTTGACATAACGTAAGACCTGGCTCATTTGGTCCTTGTGAGAAATGTCGGGAGTACTGTCGAAGATAATGCAAAAGTATTTACTCTGTTTCACTTGCTCGATGACTTTCTTCCTGACTTGATCTCCCAAAATGTTCACAAATTCATTCTGAGTTTTTGGTGAAAGATAGGAAGTTGTGAACTTTTTCCCAAGCTTCACTCTCACCAAATGTTCCCGTAGCACTGGGTCGAACTTCGCCATCAAATGAACTAGCTCCAAAAAATTCCCTTTATTTTCAGCAGCATCATCATGAACATCTCGATGGCCTCGTAAAGCCAGGTTTTGTTTAGCGAGAAACCGAATGATGTCCAGGAATCTGGTTAGGATTTGCCGCCACTTTTTTGCTTCCTTCTCAACAACGTCTTGTTCTTCTCTGTCGACTAGTTTGCCTTGAGCAAGGCGGATCTCCAACTCTTTCCACTGAATGAACGCCTGGGCATGCGCAGAACTGGATTCATGTTCATGTATCTTAGGATTCAACTTCCACCAATTTTTGAAACCTTCAACTGAATCAAAACTTGAATTTCCAGCTGGAAATAGTCTGCAACAAAAGCAGAACACAGCTTCCTTGAAAGGGGAATACATCATCCACGTTCTCAAGCTTTTCTCCCCGTTCTGTAGAGTTCGAAAAAACCAGTTTCTTGACAGCTTTCTAGTTTCCCCTTTCGTTTTCGTGCCTGGCCGTACGACTTCCTTGAATTCACAATCTATATGCTGCACAACTTTCGATCCTTGTCGTAAAAGCATGGCCCGAATGCTGTGATCAATCTTGGCAGGCCACAGCCCAATATCTTTCAAATCAGTTTTCCCGTCACGCTCTTCAACAGCTTGTGGCTGACCTTCAACATCTTCAACTTCAGCATCATCAGCATCAAAAACTGCACCTTCAGTTTCAGCAAGAACATCACCGGGAACTTCTGCAGTAGTTTCATTTTCCTCTCTTCGCGTGATGTATTTCAGCAAGGCACCTTCATTTCTCTTTGCTTCCTCTTCTCTCATTTTCCTTATTTTTCGGAATGCAGCACCGCTCTCCTTCGTTCGCTTCATCTGTGGAAGGAGGCCAAAAATGTGTAATAAAGTATATATACGAGTATGTATATATATAGGCTAATATATGCAATATATCACCTCCGAATAGTAAACATGGAAAACAAAATAGTTAATTTTTTTCTGGGCATCCACAAAGCCACCTGTATCTTTCATATAAGTCATAGTTAAACTTTCGATTGTATGGTTTATTATTCTTAATTGCTGACTGAGTTATGTTTAAATTTTATTTTCAATTTGTCTTCAAGTGTATATCTGAAAAACTTTTCCTTTAGTAGTCTTGACACACTATTCGTATTGAGGGTTAATTAATAATTTTTATCCTACAGATTTAAACTAACACTCCAATAGATTATATAGCTATATTTAAACACATTTAATACACAAGTTCACGAATAAAAAACATATGTTAAGTCACAGTGACGAGCTGACAGCTGATTTTGATTAACTAAATGCACCACTCCAGGCGACTATACGACAATAGATTTGTGAGCATATAGGAATAAATTACTCCTTACACGATGGGCAACTAAAAAAATAATGATAATTATTATTTATCCATTCCAACAAGAGGCAAGGGGGAGCGATCGCTCCATCGCCACTATACACCAGTCGCCACTGATAGGAAAACTATAGATTCTTACCTTTTTATATAGAACACAATAGATAAGATTGCTTACCTCTATACAGAAATCCTTCAGATAAAAGCACAAACACTACTCAAAAACAATAACACTCCTCAAAAGCGTGGCAAGCACTAGTAAAAAATCAACTTGCTTTCTTAGCAAAAATAGCACAACCTCAAACTTTTGAATCTCAAAATACACTAAAATTTATTTTTAGAATTATGATGAAAATTATATGTATTTTTCACAAGGTTTCGTACAGTTTCTTTTCTTTTGTCTATAATAATAATGAAATAATATTTGTCTGGAAAAAGAAAACGAAAAAAATACATACTGAACGATATTTGACAACCGCGCACTTGGCTTCGCGACCTTGGCTTGGATTCACCAAAAAAATGCCGCCCCCAAAAACGTGCCGCCCGGGGCGGACCGCCCCTACCGCCCCCCCCCCTAGGTCCGCCACTGTGTGCAAGGCAAGTTATTCCTTCTGCATGAACATCTCTGTGTAGAACAGTTGGTTTTGCAGTGGCATCTGACCAACTCGATGATGGCTTGCTGGGCAGGAGGAACCTTTGTGGTGACTGGCAGTATTTGGCCACTTTTGTCCTGATAGTAACCAAATTTCAGAGGGTCAAAAGGCTGTTGCTGCATAACATTGGCTTGGCACCATACTCGGCTTTGTAACCCACACGCTGGATGTGTTCCTCAAGTGCACCGAGTGTAGGAGGTAAGTTGTTGCTTTCAGCTAGGTGTTTACAAAACAGATACCATCTTAGATCAGGGATACTTGCAATGTGAATACCCTTGGGACAGTAGCTTGAGCACACAAATTTGGCCAATACGTCTTTCACCTCCTGTGTTAGGTCGCCTTTCTCCGGTAGTTTCATCAGTGCTCTAAGTGCATGTCAGCTTTCATATACTGCTGAAACCATTTTGTTTTGCCTATTCCTGAGAATTTTCCAACATCGTCTGCTCCAGTGAATGCGTGGAATACAGGTAAAGCTTGCGCCTTTTCTTTGCCCAAAGCTCTCCAGATTGGCTCTATTTCGACTGTACCTGATACCATCAAAATAGATGTCTTTTTGCAGAGCTTGTCATAGTATGCCACAGCCAGAACCAAGACGTCAGTATCAGGAATGAATAATACTAGCTGTGCATCAGGACACCGCTGTGATGCCTCCGCTGCCAGGCAGATCATTCATCAATGTGTCAGCCTCCTCGTGATTGTTGTCTTCAAAGTGCATGTTTCTGTTGCTTCTGGTGTGACCTGATGCTGATGTGATGACTAACTGAGGTGAGTTTTTGTTGTAATCAAGGGTTGCTTTGGCGAGATAGTCTGTCAAATCTGCTTTCGTTTTTTCGTGCGATAGAAACCGTGCCAGTAGGATGTGTTTGATGTTCGTATCATCTGCAACCTGATACTGTATAAGAGTTTTTCCTTTTCGTCGTCTCTCTCTAGTTTCCTCCTTTAGTGAGTCAGGTTTGTATGTATCGAAGACCAGGATGACCTCACTGAACCCTGCTGTCAAGCTCACGAGCCTGTCATTGAAACACTGGGCTAGATCTTTGACTGTGCCGATTGTCCCTGATTTCTTTGTCAACTTCTGGACAAGCACCATTCCATCAACAATGGCGATCTTTTGATTTGATGACGACGATGGAGATGATGATACAGGACCTCTGTCATCATTCTGCTCTTTGGCCGCTAGAGCTTCTGTCTGTTCCTGGGTTTCATCTGTTTTTGCCAGCTTCTCAAGGCTGTGTATCAGTTTGGACTTGTCAGTGCATGGCAGCAGTGAGCCGTCTGGTGCAAATAGTGCTCTCGGAGTCAATGTGAACTCATAGTTGCTAACTGCATTCTTCTGATCGATGTCCCTGCTCGACCTGGTGAGGACCATCAGCCGACCATAGAGATCTTTGGTCTCTTTTAGGTCAACTGTCTGGTCACGGAACTTGAAAGTTTGTTTCTTGCTGCCAGACATGTACATCTTGTTGTTCTGCTTTTTGACTGGTGCCCAGTAGGGTGTGTCAATTTTGGGGGTGAAATGACTAAATTGAAAATCATGTGATTTGGTAGCAATTTAATGTAATGATTTGGCATACAAAATAATATCCTTGCTTCAAAAACAATAAAAAAAAACTCCTACCTACATCAATTTTAATTAAAAAATTCCATTTTTCCATACATTCGTAACAAAATAACAAATGTACGCAAACATCCTATCAACATTTAAAGTGGCAATAAGATATCATTCAGAGTCTTTATTTGAAAGTAACCAATGCAGTCATGTCCTTTTTGCTGCGGTTCCTTGACATCAGCATTCGGCTTGCTACTTGCGCTTTGATGTAGCCTTCTCGCCTCTCGTGACTGTAAACTTGACTAGCTGCTTCTGTGACCATTTTCACACATCTCTCCACACTCTGAGTGCGAGAAGGCCACTTTGGCACTTGCATTGGGGCCTCTTTAAGTTGTGTTAAATCTTTGTTTGTTATACATGTTGTCAGTGGTGGCTCCAAAACTTCCGAACTCAAGTTAACTAATTCTGACAATTTCGTGGCATTGACGTTTATCGGAGGTACCTTCCTTGTCTGAACAGAGCAGTCTCCCAGCTGGTCATCATCTAGTGATGTTCCTCTAAGCTTTAGAATGATTTCCACAGTCTCAGTTCGCTCTTTGGTGCATTGGCTGCAGAGTATTGCTTGCAAAACTGCCTCTGGCCTAGCATACCAAGCGGACCTTCTCACCACAGGTAACACGATGTCCACCACTACTTTCCTTTGGGTTCTCAGTAGCTGTAATTGAAACAAGATGTGGTTGGGCCCCTCCATCCACATTGGATTAAGTTTTACATTGAACCAGTGAGGAAGATAAAACCCAATAATAAATTCAACAATCAACATCAAATTCTGTAGCATTTTGCCCTTCAGTGCATGTTTGGAAACCCAAATCCTGCAGAAACGAATCGCTGTAGTTAACCAACGACTGTGACTTACGGGTCCAATCTCCAAGAGAGCCATATTTTGAGGCAACTCTCCTGATCTGATTGCTTGAACAATACGATAAGCGTAAGATTGATCCGTGCCGAGGTCTTTGATAACTTCTTCAGACAACACTGGAAGGGGAGGGCTTACTTCGACCTTTGGAAATTTTGTATTTATTTCTAATTCCGTTGCTTCATCTAGTATGTTGCCAAGGGGGCCTGACCACTTGTTGTTGCTCTTTGTAGGACCATCAAGTTCCTGGATGAGACGACGAAGAGGTAGTTCCCCTGTGTGCAAATCACATACAATCCAAACAAGCCTTCTTCCAAGTTTTTTCTCTAAATGCGTCATAACACCGCCCTGCCATCCAGTGTTCACCGCAGTTGAGTCTCCACCAACGGCCTGCAGTGAACTGTCAAGTCTTCTTTCTTGAAGCCAACATATTATTTGATCAGCAATTGCCTCTGCATGTTTCTTGCCTTCTACTTCTGCTTCAGGAACAAAGTGAAACAAATAGCGGCCACCAGGTTCGGAACACACAGAGTAGTGTTCTTCTTTGATGAGACCGGGAAACTTTCTGTCCATTCCCTCTACCTCTAGGATAACTTTTGTCATCTCTTCTTCCATCAAACAAAAGGCAAAAGAGACCTTCCTCCTTCAAATCTTTTTCATGCTGATCAGATATTTCCTTCATTATTTTTTCGTGTGCTCTTCTTATCTTATTATGATCTATCACTAAGGATGTATCCTCTCGGCTGATGAGGCCTGCATCTATCCAAGCGGCAGTGGCAATCTCTGCAGTCTCTCGTAGCCCCGTATGGTGGCGAATACTGGCAAGGGCAATGTTTGAGATGTCTTTAGTGTTGTATTTCATTCTCTTCGGCGAAGGTTCAGATGGCATTTTGGAGCTATCATCTGATGTTGCTTCTTTCTGTTCATCTGAAGAGCTTTCAAAGAAATGAGAAACCTCTTGATAGAGCTCTTCATTTCTTTGGGTGGCTTCTTCACTCTTCTTTTTCTTCCTTTCTTCCTTCTCTCGGATTTTCTCTTTTTTCTTAGCAATAACAATCTGTATTTTGGTTTCTGAATAATCTGCCGAACCAATCTGCATACTTCTTTGGCCTCCTGCCTTTGTTCTCTGCGCCTTTATGAAAGCCAGCTCCAAAACAGGGATCTTCCTCTCACGAGGACAGCGACAATCAATGTGAGGGTGAGGTTCTCTTCTGCATGAGGGAGAACAATTGGCTTCAGAACACAACTCTATGGGACACTGGCAGTTAAAAATGTCAAGAAGAGTATCAAGTGTGTGCAGAAATTTATTTTTCTTTGCTAGTTTTCCTTTACCAAGTGATGTCTCAACTGCTTTGTGCCACAGCTTTGTTAATTTTAGCTCAATAGTTCTATACTGATTGAGTACAGGTGGTTTGAATAACACATTAGCTTTTTTCCACTGATGCAGAAGAGGGGGAATTATGTCCCTTATGAGCTCTTTCTCTGTGTAGTTCCTTCTATCCTTTGTATTTTGTTCACGAAGGAGTAACCCTAGTCTCAACATATCTCGCACTGTTGGTAGTTCTGATACGGGAAGCTCCTTGCCTGTACCGACTAACAGGCTCAAGTGGCATGACGACTGACCTCTTGTCTTCAATTTTGGCATCTTAGGAATATCTGAAAAGAAAGAAAAACACTTAAGTATTTTATATCAATTACGATGTTTCAAAGTTTAGTCATTCGATGTTCTAAAATTCAATAAAAAAATATTTCATGGGATTACAACATAATTAGACAGAAGAATATGATAATAAAAATAATTGTAATAATCAATAATCCATACTTACAGTTAAACTGTAGTATTCGTCTAGTAGAATAACTATGAAGTAGGTACAAGAGCAATAACAGCAAACCACCGTCTATGACATCTAAGAGGTAACTGAGGACTGAGAGTGAGGGACAGTTCTATTCATGTTGTGACTTGTACATTGTACAACAACTATATGACCTTGAAAACACTCCATATGCGATCAGTGGGATAATTCTGTGACAGATGAATAGTTAATCAATTTATGTCCTATTATTTAGTAAAAGAGTCAATTTCTGAAACTTTAAGGTAAAATTGATCAATCTAGGTATTTTCGCCGCCGGACTTTTCGCCGCCGGACTTTTCGCCGTAGGAATTTTCGCTGCAAGGAATTTTCGCCGCAAAGAATTTTCGCCGCAAAATATATAATTTGTATAGATATATAAATATAAGCCTACCAAATTTTCTGAACTCTCTAATACGTCGGGTTTGGATGACTTGGAAATTTTCATTTATTCATTCTCTTAAATAGGTAAGTGATTTCATGTACTTCAAAGGTTTTGAACCCTTAGGTTTTTAAAAACCATTTTTGATGGTTTAAAGTGATACTGCACATGCAATAACAGATACTGTCAAAGTTTTATAAAATCGTATTGGAAGTGTGAAATAAAAAACTGCAAGGCAAGAGTGCATACAATTTTAGAAAGTGACGCTAAAATAGTAATTTGCAAAACATTTGGTGAGCATAGTCATTCTGCAAACCCATCAAAGTCTAAAGTGTACGCCACAATAGCAAGTATGAAAACGACTGCTACTAACTCCCAATTATCTGCAAGATCACTAATTGCCGATGCTTCTGCAAGCCTAGATGATGCAGGTTGTTATCTAATGCCATCAATTGCAACTTCATCAAGAAATATTAGAAAATGGAGGCAAAAGAATATGGATATGTTGCAAAAGTACATAATAGAACGTAAACTACGCTAGGATCTTTAGGAGACATTTTTTAAATGAATCCATCAAATAAAACGTTAAAACTAACGAAAATATTACGACTTAACCTAACCAATCGTCAACTTATTTTTTATTTTTTAAAAATTCTTTTGCGGCGGCGAAAATTCCTTGCGGCGAAAATTCCTTGCGGCGAAAATTCAGGCGGCGAAAAGTCCGGCGGCGAAAAGTCCGAACGCGAAAATTGATGTAGGTAAGGGTTATTTTATTTCATTTTGGTTGGCCAATTTCAAGTTTTGACATGAAAAGACACTATATTCTCACTACCAAAATTGATTTGAAAAAAGTTGACAAAATTGACACCCTAGTGCCCAGAGACTAACATCTCCATTGATACGTTCAGTGACAATCTTCATAAAGCTTCTGTCCGATGTCATCAATGTTCAAGATTTGTGGAACATACTCTTGTCGTACATATGCATGTGTGATGAAATTGTATAGCTATAGCTGATCACCTTCAACAGCAAAGGGATTCCCGTGGCTCAGTATTGCAGCCTTGATTTTGTCAACAGCTTCATGGTCTTTCCTGACAGCACTGGGTCGTACATCACGGTGTTCCTCTGGCTTGTTTACTTGAAGCTCGAACAGTCCTTTAAACTCTGTTGAGAGGCACGACATCTCTGGAGAAGCCAAGAAGAATCGCTGCCTAGCATTCGCATTATTGGAAATGTCAATTAGGCCAGAATGAACCTTCATCATCTTGTTGAGATGTTCGCAGGCATGGTCTGCACCTATTGAGACGAACGGAATCTCACTCTTGGTGACAGATATGTTTCCATCTTGAACTTCTCGCCATGTTGCTGGATGGCTTGTCTTCATTTCGTGCATGTCGGCGATGTACCTTGGCCAGAGGCGTTTGTATTTTATTCGATCCATTGCGAAAAACAGCTTGCTGAGTGCTTCTCCAGCCTCCAGATGGAGAACGAGATCAGCATTTCTGGATGCTTCAACAAAGAACAAGATGGTTTCAACCCGGTGGAGGTAATTCATCAATGACTTGAACATAGCGTTAGATGATTTCTGAGCTTCCCACTTCTTCAGCTGTTGAATGACATCTTCGTTGGTCAAGACTTGAAGCAGGTGAGTGTTAGCAATTCTGATGTATTCTGCTCCATCACTTGTCCCAGAAGTTGTGTTTGTGCAGGCTTCCTGCAATTCATTTGCTGGCTTCGAGCAGATTTCTTTTAGTTGTGGCATCTCTGTGAAGAACTGTTCTAGAGCAAGTTCATTCAGAGCCATGTAAGTGTGGATGTGTGCACGGAGTGCTCTCTTGTAGTGGCCGCACTTGAAGATCTGTCTCGTTGTAGCAGGCCCATATACATCTGCCTCAATCCATGCATCATCTATGCCAGAATTTTCTATTGAGGCTCCGAGTGCCTTCAGTGCAGCCATCACAGCAAGCAGCTCCCCAAGTCTCGGAACAACTTCTCTTTTCAAGTTAGGTCTTGCATCTAGCAACTGTACTGTCTTCTCGTACAGGGCCATGTCAAAGGTTATGACAGTTGGGTGGTTTTCACCAACTGCCAAGCTCTTCAACTGAGACGTTTGCAACATCACAGTCAGCATGATAGACCACTCATGTGCGACCTCTGGAAGTAGAGGCAAGGCACCGACTTGAGTCAGTGACTGACTAGATGACACAAGTGATTTGTAGCCTGCCCAGCCTGGGATACTGCTTTGTGATTCACTGTCGGTTGATCTAGACAAAACAGATGCAATCATCCAACCAAGATTGGTTAGTTCATAGGATTCAGCAACACCTGTGGAACACGCCTTGAATTCCTTTACTCTCTTGACTGACCCAGGTTTTGGTTTACTGCAAGGCTCGATCGGTACATGATAAGGGACAACCGACAGGTTTTTTTGCCTCACTAACTTCCGAATTGGGTGCGACTGATTCTCCAGGTGCATCTGCCTTCTGATACACTGCGGTGATTGTGCCATGTGTGGTGCCTTTGCCATCTACAGTGTCCTCTGCAAAATCTGTATTATCAACAGCGAAGAAGACAAATGTACCTTTCTTGAGGAAAGGTGGTACATACAATCCATCAAATTGTTTTGTGTTTTCCACAACAGCATTGGCAATTGCTGTTTCTAGGAGCAAGGCACGGCTGTGTGATACGCAGTAGTTCTGTACATGGAGGAGGTCCATCAGCGCCTTGTTCCTGGTGTCATGATGTACAGTGAGTGCCAACCCTACAACCTGTGGGTTTTCTCGTGTGTGTGGTGTCCGAAATGTGTCAGTGGCTTTCTTGGGCACGTGGTGCACTTGTCTCCTGGTCTTGAAAGCATACATGATATTCTGACTTATAGTCAATGCTGACCTGTCAACTGTCCTGCTCCTTATCTCCGTTTGCAGCTCCTCCTCAGATCCCACCAAAATCCACCGTATAAGGCTGTACAGCTCGGTCGGGACAGCCTCTCTTGTGCTGGATACTGTAATTGTGTGTGTTTCCTTCTCAGCGAAATTGGCAATGCTGTTGCGTATTAGCTTAGCTGTCTTGTATATCATCATTGTCTTGTCCATTTCACTTGTGGCATCTTGCATCAAGGAAGTGTAGACCATATCTTCTTCGCAGGCTTCAGGACAGTAAAGAACAAATGGTTTTCTTCTGTCTTTCTGCCTCACTGACTTCACACTTGGTAACTCTGCAAGAATTTTGTCCTTTAGCCACTGTCGTGTCAGTGTCGGAGTGTGCTTCTGTGCCTCATCACTACCACCAAACATAGATATGTAGGTTTTTTCGATGGTATCCATGGGTAGATGAGCCTTATTTTGGGTTTGATATTCAATGAGATTGATCAGCTCAATCAAGCATGGTACTTGCATTGGTAGTTCTTTCTTTGTAGACTTGGCCCGGTTGCTGGCATCATCCCTCAGGACATGGAACACATATCGTGTCCAGCATGGTTTGTGGTATCTTACATCTATCGCATGGGCATCACTTGGTGAGAGTGCATTGCTTAGTCTTGTCATCAATACTGGATCTTGGGGAATGTCCACAGGTCGTTTAAGTGCCTTCCTCGCGTTTTCAGTTCGTACGGTGAAGAGACGCTGGTCATCATCTTCTTGACATAAAAAGCAGTGATCCCTTGTCAACGGTTCTGTCGCAGATCTAGTGAAAGGTGCTGAGGTGCCTGGGGTTGCTGATTGCCCCATTTCAGAGCTTGTTCTTTTATGCCCACGTTTTTTCACAGCATAGGTTCCTGTAGACATGGCATGCTGCAAGCGGTCTTTCGCTCGCTGTATGGATATTTGATTTGTGGCATCAGAATAACAACTGCGATGCTACATGGGTTTCCTTTCAATCAATATTTCTTTGGTAAAGTCTTTGAGGCGTCTTTGGATGTCAACATATTTTCCATCCTGTAAGCTGGCTCTTTCTTCCACTACATCGAGTAGTTTCTGGTATGATTCTGTTCTGGGATATTGAACAAGTGTTCCTTTGCTGGCAGTGGACTCCTGACGAAGAATGCACTGCTTCCAGTCTACTGTGTCCAGGGACGACTTGACCGAACTCAACTTGCTGGTTCCCGGGTCTTCACTCATGATGACTCAGGCACTGAAAAGAAAGAGAGCCACCACTATATTAACCAACACCAAGATAATTGTGTACTAGTTGTGTTAACATAAATTTTTACAGTATAAAATTAAATATTGCAACACTACTGCAAAAATACTGCAAAATTATTGAAGCATCAGGATTTATAAACACTGTTGCAACTGCCGCCAAAATGGCCGCCAAGCAGGCATCTGCGCAAATGTAAACATTACTTTTCATATTCCTGATGCCATAAGCTTCTCAAAAATGTACTGGTTTGCTAATCTCCATAAAATTTGAACAAAAATACATAGTGAACCTGACTAAGAACACCATTTGACATTTCTGCAGAAACTAGCTTAGCTTAGCCTAATTCCTCCCCAACTTTCGCGATGAGAATAGTTGCCAACTACAACTATATAAATTTTTTGTTTCATGATATTTATTTATTGGAGTGTACCTTATTGTTTCTTTCATTTTCGAAAAAGTATTGTATGTATGATAGAATTCTGAAAATTTTATGCCAGCTTGTCAATAGACTGAATTTATATGGATTTTAAATTTGTGATTGTATAATGTATATTTTGGAAGTTATTGCACTTTAAATTTCGGGACGTTTTTTGGGGGCCACCCGATATATACACTATACACTATACAGTGTACATACCTTTGTACTCATAAGTAGATTTTAAATAATATTTTGGTTTGGAATACATTATAAGTACCCAGAAAAATTAAATAATTTTGATATATGTACAGGGTGTACATAAAGTCAGGATCTATTTTTGTGAAGCACTTGGAAATTATATGGAATTCAATCATAAAATGATAAAGTGGTAACATTTATTAAATAATTAAGAGTAGGATTCGACGTGACGCCCATCAGTATCCCTGCACAGCTCAAATCGTTCCGCAGTATTTCTAAACACATTCTGGAGCATTTGCGGGGTTATGTTATCTGCAGCAGTTCGTATACGTGTACGTAAGTTTTCAAGACTCGTAATCTTCGTCTGATAGACGTGCGATTTGATAAGGCCCCATGCAAAGAAATCTAAAGGGGTTAAATCTGGTGATCTCACTGGCCAAGGTCTGTTGCTTCCGCGTCCGATCCAGCGATTTGGAAAACGTCCATTTAGATAATCCTGAACAATTTTGGCATAGTGACAAGGAGCACCATCATGTTGATAGACGACGGTACTAACAATCCTATCCCCGTCGTCTATCAACATGATGGTGCTCCTTGTCACTATGCCAAAATTGTTCAGGATTATCTAAATGGACGTTTTCCAAATCGCTGGATCGGACGCGGAAGCAACAGACCTTGGCCAGCGAGATGACCAGATTTAACCCCTTTAGATTTCTTTGCATGGGGCTTTATCGAGTCGCACGTCTATCAGACGAAGATTACGAGTCTTGAAAACTTACGTACACGTATACGAACTGTGCATGGATACTTGACTCTGCTTTCAAATTTTAAATGTCCAACTTTGCTTCGCACCCGTAATCGATATAGTTTTGCCGACATGCTAACTCTGCGAGGCTGCCAAAAGATTAATGGCTACATTGTGTAATTAATGGCTACATGGTCTAAATATAGAAATCAAATTCTTAGAACAATGACCACACTCATAAGCAGGATGCAGGTTAGAACAAAGAGCTGTGTGACGTCATCCACGCTTTATGACGTCAGTGATTTAATATACCCAAATATGGTATCAGCACCACAGCACAAAATGCTCTAGGTAATACTATAGAGCATTTTGTGTCGATGGGATAAAAATAGATTTTTTTAATTTTTTTTTATTGTTTTATACCATACAGCTTAACATAAAATACAATTCGATTAACATATGTAAATGCATACTCATTTTTTTGAGATCCTTCAGGTGTATATTTACCAACATAAATATGACCTAATGCTTTAGCTAAATCATTGGTTGATATCTTAATTAAAGTATTAGGGAATTGGGCAGTTACTTGTTTACCTAAATCACACACCTGCTTCAGTCTACGATACATTCTAAACTCCTTAAAAGGTGAGAACCACTTAGTTCTGGGATGATTCATTACTTGCTCTGCACTATGTGAGGAATCAATATTAGGTTCAAACAAAACACAATGGGGAACAATTACATATGGAGATGGAGATATCCCTACATTAGGTCCCTCTATCCTTTCCCTACCATCTTTCTTACGACTTAATGAATCTTCATAATTAATAACATATCCAGACATATTCATTCCGGGAATACTATGAAAAGATACACCCGTTACTTGATAATAATTAAATTTTAAAATAGTTGATTTAGCATCCTTAGTTAAAAGATCCAAACTCAATGTATAATATCCATCTGCATTAACATCAAAAGTATTTTTAGACAAATAAACAAATTTCATTGAAGCTGTAAATATCTTCTCCTTTGACCGCCATTTAACTTTCCTTCGAGGAACATACTTCCTTTTTCGAGGAACAAACTTCCTTCTTCGATACATCTTGACAAGTAAATAATACACGTCACTCCGATGCAATTCCAATGAAGAGAATGAAGTTTAAACAATTTGTGGATCTATTTATAGATTCTCATTACGTCATGTTATGACAAGAATCCTATCCCCTTAGAATCAACATGATGGTGCTCCTTGTCACTATGCCAAAATTGTTCAGGATTATCTGAATGGACGTTTTCCAAATCGCTGGATCGGACGCGGAAGCAACAGACCTTGTGTTGCGAGATGACCAGATTTAACCCCTTTAGATTTCTTTGCATGGGGCTTTATCGAGTCGCACGTCTATCAGACGAAGATTACGAGTCTTGAAAACTTACGTACACGTATACGAACTGCTGCAGATAACATAACCCCGCAAATGCTCCAGAATGTGTTTAGAAATGCTGCGGAACGATTTGAGCTGTGCAGGGATACTGATGGGCGTCACGTCGAATCCTACTCTTAATTATTTAATAAATGTTACCACTTTATCATTTTATGATTGAATTCCATATAATTTCCAAGTGCTTCACAAAAATAGATCCTGACTTTATGTACACCCTGTATAACAAATTCTAAAATCGATGATCTGAAAGCATCAGTAAAGTACTTGTACGGACCTGTATCTTAACTTCGACCAATAAAATTATATACATATAATAAAATAATTGCAGAATAAAACAAGATTACCTTCGTTACCCTTTGGATCATCGAAGAAAACGACACTGATATATATATATATATATATATATATATATATATATATATATATATATATATATATATATATATATATTCAGAACTAAACATGTGGTTTCTTTTGAAATTATGGTTTATCCATTTTATAAATTATTTTAAAGTTGTTATTCTTTATTTGGTAATAATCATCAGTACTATGACCGAAAAAGGCAGAGTGCAATTGCAATGTTGCAAATACAAGGTTGATCAATGTTGCAAAGGGGAATGGGGGTGATGTTGCAAAGGGGAAGGGGTTATACAACAAGGGGGTATGCAACAAGGGTTGGGGGTAACCCCCAAGTTGCATGAAGGGAAGCTTTTGGGGGAGAAGGGAGGATGATCTCCCCCAAAGGGGTAACCCTGACCTTTTTGGGGAGAAGGGGGGATGGCCTCACCCCTCAAAGTGATATACCTAACCTAAGAGAGAGGAGAGAGAGAGAGAGAGAGAGAGAGAGAGAGAGAGAGAGAGAGAGAGAGAGTTACAAGGAGTTACAAGGAAAAGAAGTACCTCAAAAGGCCTTGCGGCCCATACCAAGGAGGTACCAATGGCAATGGGTGCCACGGAAAATTTTCTACACCCTCAAATAGTGTGCAACATTCGGTCTAACCTTTTCTTGAACAGATCCACAGAAGAACTGTTCAAAACTTCTGAAGGTAGCCTGTTCTACGTGTCACAGATCTTATACGTAAGGTAATTCCCACACACACTAGTCCTAAACCGTTTCGAATCCAACTTCCAACCATTGTTGCGAGTTGGGTTATCATTTAAACTAAACATGCTTCTAAAATCGACATTGTTGAACCCGAGTAAGAACTTGAAAGCCTCGATCAGTTGACCGCGCAGCCTCCGAGTTTCCAGCGAAAACAAATTCAGGGCGCGTAAGCGTCGATTGTAACCCATATGCCTTACGGAAGGGATTAACTTTGTAGCCCTCGCCTGCACTCGCTCCAGCCTCTCAATATCTATCCTGAGGGTGGGCGACCAGAACTGCACATCATACTCCAGGTGCGGCCGAACCAGAGAATTGTACAACGAGAGCACAATCTCCTTGTTCCGAAATCGAAATTGCCTCCTGATATAAGCCAACAACTTCTGGGCTTTCTTTTCCACCTCTACGCACTGTTTGGTAAACTTAAGGTTGCTGCTAATTAGCACACCCAAGTCCTTTTCCAAATCAGTGGCTTCGATATTACTCCCCACCATTGAGTAGTCCGACTTGGGATTGGCGTAGCCAATGTGCATCACAAATGCAAAAAACTTCACTTTTTTTCTACGTGAAGGTCAAAATATGAAAATAAAAACCCACTCTAATAGACAGAGTTTATTTCCAAGACAGTTTCGACGCCCACTGGCATCCTCCTCGGGTGGATACAGAAACACTAATGAACCAAAACAAGAGGGAAAAACAGTCCAGGGAGCGACCGTTAAGAAATTCGCACCTAGGTTAGATCCCATTCTCCCGACACCTGAAGGGCATTTTCATTAAGTACATTCGCGCAAATTTAAAACTATCTTCCTGTTCTAAACATACAGATTCTAATATATTTTTTACATAATTATTACATTTATTATTAAATTTATCACATTTAATATTGCATAATTATTTATTACAGAAATTATAAACTTATTATTACATTGGTTATTACATTATTGTTTACTATACAGAACTTATAAACCGAAAAACGAATGAAAAAGGCGATTAGGAAACAATCCAGCGACCATTGAGAAATTCGCACCTAGGTTAGATACCGTTCTCCCGACATTGGAAGGGCATTTTATTACCGGGTCCGCTTATAAGTACATTCCCACAAATTAAAACTATCTTCTTGTTCTATACATACAGATTCTAATATTTTGACATAATTACTGCATTTATTATTACATTTACATTTTTTTAACATTTATTATTATTACCTTTACCCTAATTATTAAATTTATAATATTACCTTTATTATTACATCTGTTGCATTTATATTTATTTCCACAATTTATTACTTCCATTATTACATTTACTAAAGGCGAGTAAGGAAACATTCCAATCCAGAGACATTTAAGAAATTCACACTTAGGTTCGAACACGTTCCCACGACTCCGTAAGGGATTTTTTGACCAAGAATCTCATTAAAGGGTCTAACTTATAAGTACCTTCGCACAAATTAAAATTATCTACTTTTTCTATACACACAGATTCTATTATTTTTCTTTTGACATAATTATTACATTTATAAAGTACCTTACTTGATTCCCAATCTATAGCATGATTATTTTGGCTGGCGTGATAAAAAATGGCATTATTAGTATTACAACTTCTGAAGGCATATTTGTGTTCTTTAATACGGGTTTCAATATTTCTTCCAGTTTCTCCCACGTATACTAAATCACAACTTTTACAGGGAATGCTGTAGACACAGGCTTGTTCCTCTTTTGCCACGTTATTCCTAACCAATTTACTTTTCACGGTAGACGAATATTTGAACGCCAAAGCAAACTTAAAATCTTTCGTCAACGGTTTTACTCTTTCTAAGCCGGCAATGTAAGGCAAACTCACATATTGTTTTTGGTTAACTGAAGGTTCCCGAGGGGCATAAAAAGATTTTCTGGCTTTAAAATACGCCTTTCTGATAAACCACTCGGGATATTTTAAATCCTTAAAAATGTTCCAAATCTTTGAATTTTCCGGGTCCAGCAAATGTGGGCTACAAATCCTGAGTGCTCTTAGAAACATGGAAGAAATAATTGAGCTTTTAACCCCTTCATCATGATATGAAAAATAATGAATGTACGAATTACAATGAGTAGGTTTTCTATAGACCGTGAAATTGGGCTTTCCGCTTTCGTTAATGACCAAAACATCTAGAAAAGGTAATTGTTTGTCGTTCTCCCATTCATATTTAAATTTAATAGAGGGAACAAGATTATTTAATGACTGAAAGAAAGTGTCAAAGTTGTTCCAGTGGTCAGGCCAAAATGAGAAAATATCATCTACATAACGAAACCAAATTAGATTCCTGGGACATATTGTTTGCAACAATTCCGACCCATAGTATTCCATGTATAATGTACTCAGTATTGGGGATAAAGGAGACCCCATTCCCATACCAAAACGTTGCAAATAAAATTCTTCACCGAAGGAGAAGGCATTATTGGTGACACAGAGTTTTATCAGTTCTAAAAATACAGATGTGGGCATGCCTAGTTCTACGTTACATGTTGGCAATTTTCTATCTAAAAAACTAAGTACATCATCAATGGGAACTTTCGTAAACAAGGACTCAACGTCAAAACTGATCATTCTTCCCCGTTTTAAATCTAAGGACATAACTTTGTTAATAAAGTCACAGGAATTAGTGATGTGCGAGCCTGAAAATTTACCAACTAATGTGCATCACCTTGCACTTACACAAGTTAAACGGCATTTGCCATTTTTTGGACCACTCTCCTATTCTACGTAGGTCGCACGCAGTTGCTCTATCGCTTCGGGCGTCCCAACATTGGCCCCAAGATTTGTGTCATCAGCGAATTTGGCGATCCTACTGACGATGCCACCGTCGATATCATTTATGTAAATGATAAACAACAGTGGCCCCAAAACGAACCATGAGGAACCCCACTAATGACTGAGGCCCAACCCGAACTAACCCCTTAAGGATAGGGGGGGGTCACGTTGGCTTCCCTCCAGTCACCAGGCACCTGGCCCGTCTCCAACGATTTGTTGAAGACTGTAGCCAGGTGGGGAGCCACCTGGTCGCGCACCTCCCGCAAAGAGAGAGAGAGGAGAGAGAGAGAGAGAGAGAGAGAGAGAGAGAGAGAGTTACAAGGAGTTACAAGGACAAGAGGAAGCCTCAAAGACCTTTCGGTCCACTCTGGGAGGTTCCTGTTATTAAAAGTTTATTTTTGTTTCAACTATCCTAATAGTAGTAGAAAACTGGATAGAAAAGTAGAAGGCTCTCTCCCCACCCTCCACTCCCTCCCTGCCAGAGGCAGGTACGGAAAAAGGTTGAAGAAAATACCTTGGCCCTGGAAAAGTAGCCAAGGAAATTTTACAGGAAAGTGGAGAATATATAAATAGCTCTATATTTAGCTTTCTCACAGAGACACCGTGCAAGCGAACTCCTGCAGAGTTTTCTGAGGTTTTAATCTGAAACTATGAGTGTGTTCAGTACTTTGTCTAGCCTATTTTTAAACACATTTACACTTTGACTGGAAACACCCTCTGAAGGAAGTTGGTTCCAGATATTAACTATTTTATAGGAAAAGAAATTTCCGCAGACAGAGGTCCTAAATGTCTTTAGTTCCAGTTTAAACCCATTATTTCTTGTCGGATTGGCATTAAGTGGGAATAAGTTTCTGTAATCTACCCTGTCTATTCCTTTGAGCATCTTGAAGACTTGAATAAGCTGACCCCGTAACCTCCTTAGGGTTCCCCTTGCAGAGGCTTGCCACCCGTAGTTCTTCGTTACGTTTCGCTAGCCTAACCTTCGCCTTCACTTCCCTACACAGGCGGACATACACTTCAGTGTTCTCGTGGGAACGATTGGCCTTCGCCCTCCTATACGCTACTTTCCTATTTCGGATAGCCGAAGCGATGTCACGATTGAACCACTTAGGCTGCGTTGAAGCAGGGGTGACCGGTTTTGAAGGTATGGCAGCAGACTGCAGCACCATAAACACGTCCCGGAATGCACTCCACATTCCCTCAACATCGCCGCCAACCTCTACCCCCATCTCTCCTACGCTATCCCTGAGGCTAACAAAGTTCGCCCGCCGGAGATCGAGCTTACTGCCTCTCGAGTTACTACGCTTCACCCGAGGGACGCACACACGGAACCTAATAAGACCGTGATCACTCCGGCCCAATGATTCGTCAACGGTGAGGCCAGTGACGAGGTTGTCTTCAGTCGTGAATACTAAGTCTAGAACGCTTTCGCCTCGTGTAGGCTCGTTGACCCACTGAGTGAGGAAGTTCTCATCAGCAAAGTCAACTAGCCTCCTCCCTTCAGCATCGGCAGTCCTGTTTTCCCATTTAATGCCGCGACAGTTGAAGTCTCCTAAAACTACACACATCCTATCCCCTAGCAGGCTACTGAGTTCGGTGTACAGGGCTGTATCCTCCTCGAGGAGGAGATGCGGAGGTCTGTACACCAAGATTAACCTATAGTTCGTCCCTCCCACGTTCAGATCGACGCCAAGCAGCTCCCTTTCCGACCGGAACTGGCAGTCAACCGGACTCAACGTGTCTCTGACGTATATTAGTACCCCACCCCCCTCCCCACGGGTGCGGTCTTTGCGAAACATTCTATACCCGGGAATTTCGAACTCCCCAACGTAGTCCCTACGATCAGTATGAATCCAGGACTCGGTGATAGCAACGATATCCTGGTATTCTGATGCTAAGAGCGCCCGTAGCTCGCCAAACTTGTTCCTGATCGACCTAGCATTAAAAAGCATTGCACGGAGGGAGCCTCCCCTATTCAGACCGCCCCCTAGCACGACCCGTTTCCCGAACAGCCAGGGCTGTTGGGAGTTGAAGAGCCCCTCATTAACGAGGGGACAATCTCCGCAGGAGCCTGAGCCCCCTCCAACGTGGAAGGAGAGTCACTACCTGCTGTTGGAGGGGGACTAACTACTGGGGGAGGGGGACTAACTACTGGGGGAGGGGACTACCTGCTGGGGGAGGGGGACTACCTGCTGTTGGGAGAGAGAGAGAGAGAGTAAGAGCGAGAGTTACAAGGAGTTACAAGGAAAAGAAGTACCTCAAAAGGCCTTGCGGCCCATACCGAGGAGGTACCAATGGCAACGGGTGCCAGGGAAAATTTTGTACACACTCAAATAGTGTGCAAGATTTGGTCTAACCTTTTCTTGAACTGAGAGAGAGAGAGAGAGAGAGAGAGAGAGAGAGAGAGAGAGAGTTACAAGGAGTTACAAGGAAAAGAAGTACCTCAAAAGGCCTTGCGGCCCATACCGAGGAGGTACCAATGGCAACGGGTGCCAGGGAAAATTTTGTACACACTCAAATAGTGTGCAAGATTTGGTCTAACCTTTTCTTGAACTGATCCACAGAGGAACTGTTCACAACTTCCGAAGGTAACCTGTTCCATGTGTCACAGATCTTATACGTAAAGGAACTCCCACACACACTTGTCCTAAACCTTTTCAAATCCAACTTCCAACCATTGTTACGAGTTGGGTTATCATTTAAACTAAACATACTTCTAAAATCGACATCGTTGAACCCGCGTAAGAGCTTGAAAACCTCGATCAGTTGACCGCGCAGCCTCCGAGTTTCAAGCGAAAACAAGTTCAGGGCGCATAACCATCGATTGTAACCCATATGCCTAACGGAAGGGATTAACTTTGTGGCCCTCGCCTGCACTCGCTCCAGCCTCTCAATATCTTTCCTGAGGGTGGGCGACCAGAACTGCACAGCATACTCCAGGTGCGGCCGAACAAGGGAATTGTACAGTGAGAGCACAATCTCCTTGTTCCGAAACTGAAATTGCCTCCTGATATAACCCAATAGTTTCTGGGCTTTCTTTTCCACTTCTACACACTGTTTCGCAAACTTAAGGTCGCTGCTAATTAGCACACCCAAGTCCTTTTCTAAATCAGTCACCTCGATATTACTACCCAACATCGAGTAGTCCGACTTGGGATTGGCGTAGCCAATGTGCATCACTTTGCATTTACCCAAGTTAAACGGCATTTGCCATTTTTCGGACCACTCTCCTATCCTACCTAGGTCCGCACGCAGTTCCTCGATCGCTTCGGGCGTCCCAACATTGGCTCCAAGCTTGGTGTCATCAGCGAATTTGGCGATCCGACTGACGATGCCACCGTCGATATCATTTATGTAAATGATAAACAACAGTGGCCCCAAAACGGAACCCTGAGGAACCCCACTAGTGACCGAGGCCCAACCCGAACTAGCCCCTTTAATTACCACCCTCTGCCGCCTATTCCTCAGCCAGTTTTCAATCCACCTACCTATTTCCCCACCGTTACCCAGCGCGCGCACTTTCGCCATTAGCCGGCGGTGAGGTACCTTATCAAAGGCTTTCTGAAAGTCGAGAGAGAGAGAGAGAGAGAGAGAGAGCATGTTGTTTCGCTTGGCATAGCCAGACGCATAATAAAGCTCTCGGCTTCAGCACCTGTTTTATAAGGTGTAAATCAGACAGTTGGCTTATTCAGCCATTTGGCTTAATCTGGCTTAGAAGGCGTAATTGGCTTGTTTAGATGTATACTAATAACCTTCGAGCGAATTAAAAGCGCACACACACGCACATACACCCCCGACTATATATTCGCTCATAGATCCCCTATTATTAAAGACACACACACACACACACACACACACACACAAACACACATTGGCATAAGCAGTCATTTGGCTTAGAAGGCGTAAATGGCTTGTTCAGGTGTACATTATTACTTTTTGAGTTGTCAGATTGTGTTATTTATCTAATTGAAGTAGATGTTCTTGACAATTGTGCTTAGAAGTCTTAAGCAGCCAGTTGGCTTAGAAGGCGTAATCAGCCATTTGGCATAGTGTATATATATATATATTGAGGAACATTTTAAATGCGCCTCGGTGGTGTAGTGGTTAGCGTCGCTGACTACGAATCCATCGGTCCCGGTTTCGAGACCCGACGGCAGCCGGCGCGCAGTAAAACCCAGCTGTTCATCCTTCCATACAATAAAGAAAGTGGTTGGTAGATAAGTGGGTACCCTAGGTGGCCTAGTGGTTAAGGCGCTGGGCTGCTGATGGGGCGTGGTTCGGATTCAACGTTAAACTGTAGGTCTAAGGTGGAGTGAAATGCTTGACCTTCGTCAGAATGAACAATTCGGGCGGAAGCTAACCAAAGGTTTTTTATATTGTAGCAAACATTTATATATATTCCCATCTCCCCAGTTATTCCTTAATATCGTTTATATATACAACCAAACGAATTAAATAAAACATCATCAAATCATTCTGTTTATTTAGACGAATTATTGGAATTAATTTCCTGAAATATATAGAAAATAAATATACAATCAAAATAGTTCATAATATACACAGTTTAAACCAGAAATATATATATATATTATAAGAAATACAGTTTAAACGAGAAATATATATATATTCAATAAAAATAATAATAGTATAACAAATACACAAGTTGAACGCAGAATATATATATATAGAATCAAAAAATTATATTTGATAAAGAGACACCTTCATGTGAAAATAAATCTGCGGAGAGAATAAGCCAAATTTGATAAAGGCACACCTTCATTATTCGTGAAGGTGACCAATCAGGACGTCATTGTCTAAACCAGGGGTCACCAACCTGGGCGGTAGCGCCCACTAGTGGGCTCACATTAAAGGTAATTAAACATTTATTTCATTATTTATTTTATCGATTATGTTGATTTATTCTTTTTGATCTAAGGTGGGCGATAAGCTTTTTTAATTTTAAAAAAATCGTAAAAGTGGGCGGTGAACAAAAAAAAGGTTGGTGACCCCTGATCTAAACCGTGGGCCCGTTACATCGGTGTTAAGACAGCTTATTGGCACACACATTGAACATAGTCCGCCCAGTTACATTGGCAACCAATCAACAAACTTACGAACCGCCTGGTAGTCTTCTGGGGGTGGTGGTTACATTGGGAATCATGCATATAAAAGGAAGTATTTACTGTTGTAACTCAGCAGTTATTTTCACCAGTGAATAAACACGCATCATGACCGAGTCACAACAACTTTACAATTTACCGGCTTTATATGAAGATGGCGACACTGCCGCGGTGGCTACAATTAGTTTTTTTAACGCAACTGATCGGGACGGATTATTTTCAACGCAAACCGTTGATAATATTTGCAATGACGTTGCGTACGATCCAGAAAAAGAGCTTACATTACCGATGTGAGTATAAAATTTATGCACTCGTATTTCTATTTTATTTTTGCGCCCTATATTTATTCGCGAACTTATTTGTTTTAGTGTTCCTGAGGATGTTATTAGGCGAACGCTCTTGAGCACCATTCTGTTTCCTTCCTGGTTATTTTATATATATATATACACACACACACATACACATATATATATATATATATATATATATATATATATATATATATATAAATGAACAATGAATAATCAATATTCATTTTTACATAAAAACCAAAATCGCTTAACGCGAGTTTGGATAAAAAATTTATTTGTTGCTTTCTATTTTTGTTTGTGTCACAACCCTACGATCTACCATTTCTATGGTTTAGTCGTATCCATTTTCCATTTTTATTTGTTATGAAATTTATTACAATTAATTATGGTTGTCTTGCATCTCACCCTCGTCCCTAGATTATGCATACACATGCATATAACAGGATTGGAGCCCGTAGTTGTACTTCTTAGTCCTTAATACCCACTCTTTGTCTCTAATTCGTTTCTTTTAAATCCTCCCAATAATAACTTATACACTATGACGTCATAAAATAACTTAAATTTCCTTCACAGTTTCCATACCTTGAACAATGAATCACGTGTTTAGTATTTGGACATCTTCCGTATTCAATGTATGGTAAATTCTTTAATAATAATAATAAAAAAAAACTTCATTATTTATGTTATGTAGTATAAATATTATTATTCAACCATATTCATCTATACGTCCATATCTTATCTTGACCATTATCCTCTATCAATTCTATTAAATATTCATTTTACTCGTGTCAGTCTATGAACTGCAAAACTTTATGTATTCGTATTTGTTCGTTCGAAAACGCGCAAATACGTTCTCGTGTATTATTTTGTTTATTTTTATTTTTAGTTATTTCGCCACCCGCAATGAACTCGAAAATGCTTAGGTAAGTGGTCAAATTCCGTTATCCACGGCAAAAGCAAGCATCTGAATTCGAAATCCTCTCTCTTGCTTCTGCTACAAATTTATAACATAAGATGTTATGTTGTATGTTATATTATATTATGTTATATACCGTATGTGCCCATGTACCTTGTATTATATTTCTAACATCTTAATTGTCTATTAATATGAAACACTGTAAACACTGAAAAACAAAACAAAGTTATAGTAATTGTTTAATTGTAATTAACTGTAATACTTTAATTTAATATAATGTATTGTACTTTAATGAAACTGTAATTAAATGTAATAATTTAATATATAATGTAATAATGTACTTTAAATAGGATTGTAACTAAACGATACTAAGGGAATGTGAATTAATCCATAATTATAATCTTGATTGTTGTGAACCAAAATTACAACGTACTCAATGATGTACTTAGATTGTACTTATGTATTACTACGAAATTATATCGCCTTCAGAAATGCATACTCGGCGAAAATACGATTAGTTTTTATTTTGTTTTTTTTAAATTTTTATTTGGAATCTTTTATCTGATCATGTGTTTAAAAGGGGGGAAACTTAACCTTCAACTGCATTCCCCCAACATTTAGACTTATATGATACATGTAATTGTAAAATTAACTTCACTCTTCTTTGGTCACTACTACGAGACTCCCTTGTTAGCAGCCTCGCTGCGAGGAGGGTGCAGAGGCCCCTTGCCTCCTTAATTTTTAGATTCCGGCCTGAGCCATGGTCGAAAGAGGTCGAACCTCTACCCCTGTAAATTCAGAGCACTACCTGTACATTTTAGAAGTAAACTACAATCAAAAAAGTTTTTTTATCTCTTCCTTCGAGCCTTGTTATCTTCCGGAATTTAGTCAGTAAAGTCGATAAGTTTAGTACCAAGAAAAAGTATCAGAGTATTATAGAAAGAGAAGAATTAACAACTGTCGACCCTATAACGAGAGAAAGAAATTAGAATATTATAGAAAGGTATCGCGAGAAAATATCCGTTGCTGCCTCCCAACCAGAACCCCCGTCGATTCGAACCACCCCAGGGCCATAGACGGAGGGGTTATAATATATATATATTATATATAATATATAGAGAGAGAGAGAGAGAGAGAGAGAGAGAGGGAGAGAGGCTGTAGTAATTACATTTTATTGTGAAATGTTTCATCAAAATAGCAGCTATTCTCAGTCTTTTATTATAGATTAGTTTGCATCAGTAATTCATAATTAATATTATGGTAAAGTCCTGTAACTCCTTGTAACTCTCTTCATATATATATATATATATATATATATATATATATATATATATTAGTGATGGGACGATTGTCATATTTCATACAATCGCTGTTGCGATTGCGATTGCGATTGTCAGAATTTGAAAATCGCGCGATTGCGATTGCGATTGCGATGTTTTAGCTTTAGCCTCACATAACGCTCATTTATGCTTTAAATATACCTAAACGCGTTACCTACCATAGGGTTAGCTTGATTTTTTAACATTCCAATTTTACATAGAGCAAATAAAGAGGTGTACTTATTGTTATTATTAAACCAAATTTTTATTCTGTTTTCAACTAATTCGCAACCCGTTTTCATTTCTGTTTTTGACTTATTTATTATTTATTTATTATTCCGTATTGTTGTTAGCTAAACTTTCCTTTAAGTACGCATGAAAGAGCAGCTTTCATAGCAACTTTTGTAGAGATTTAAATCTTTTGTTCACAATCGCAACAATCGCACTCATTAAATGCGATTGCAATTGCGATTGCGATTGTAAAAAATGTGCGATTGTATCGCGATTGCGATTGCGATGCATCGTCCCATCACTAATATATATATGTATATATATATATATATATGTATATATACACATATATATATATATATTAGGGTGGAGTGAAAATATTAAACCGTCTTGCTTCACTCATGATTTGGTGTATTGACCCTCTAGAGCAGGGGTGGGGAACCTTTTTTCATTGGAAGGCCGCATTTCATTTAACCAAGACCCTATTAGGCCGCATGCTGAGAATTTAACATATACAGTACAACAAAATGTCGTATTTTAGTCTACAATCTACATATTTACTAATTTTAAATCAAACTTGATAATACGTGAGGGCTTTTATAATAAATAAAAAATTCAGCAAATGCACATTTATTTTTTGGGGGGAATAATTGACAATAGAACTAATATTAAATTAAAAATGATATTAAGTGAAATGATGTTAATATGATATTAAGTGAAAAAGTGATAGGCCATTTAATGACTTTTGGTGACTGCTTATTGCGGAACAGGAGTCGTACATTTGGTTCCAACATCGTTGACCGTAGTTTTAGTTGGTCCTCCAGGTGAATATTCGTCATCTGAGATCTCAAGCGCGTTTTGATTTGAGTCACATATGAAAAAGTTGATTCACAACAGTAGGATGTGCCGAAACAAGACAACATTCGACGAGTATGTTGGCGCAGACGTGGGTATTCAACGGCATTTTTCCATATTTCAACAGGATCCTTCTTAGTATCAAATAGAGACTTAAGGATATTATCTTCTAATAGCTCAATCAACTCCATCTGTAAATCTTCAGGTGCTTTGGAGACATCAACCAGGTGTGGTTGGAAAACTAGTTTCAGATGTTTCTCAAAATCTTCAAATCTTTCATCGTATTCTTCAATCAGGGAGTCTAGGACAGCTGTGTATTCTTTCACATCGCATTCCCTTAATGATTTGCTTGTATCTTCTTCATCAATTACCTTTGCCAGTTCAGGGAAGTGTTCAGCTGAAAGTTCCGATCGGGTAAGGATAGTTTTGAAAAAGCGCAGCTTCCTCCGAAAAGCCTGGATTTTTTGCCACATTTCACAGATGGATTTAGTTTTACCTTGCAAAGAAATATTCAGATCATTTTGCTTTGACATTACGTCACACAAAAATGCAGCATTTCTGCAGAAATCCTTTTTTGACAATTCACATGGTTCACTGAGTTCCTCAAAAAATCTTGCGAGTTGTTTTCGCAAAGACAAAAGTTTTTCAAAGACTTGCCCTTGTGACAACCAGCGCACTTTAGAATGATACGGAAGATCCACAGTGAATGTTTCATCATCAAGCATAAGCATATTGCGAAACTGGCGATGTCGTGATGCATTTGCTCTAATGTAGTTCACAATACGTATAACTTTACTTAATGTGTCACTTAAAACAGTAGATTTGGCACAGAGATTCTGTTGATGCAAAATACAGTGAAAGGAAATCAAGCTATCTGGATTTGGCAGTTCTTTTTGTAGTAGCGCAACAAATCCTGCACATTTTCCTCTCATGGAAGGTGCACCATCTGTGCATACACTTACTAAATTATATAAGTTCAGTTTCGCTTCACGGCATTTTTCTTTGAAGAGAGACAAGACGTCAATTCCACGTGTCTTCCCCGTAAGAGTACCCAAAGCCAGTAACTCCTCGTAGCATTGAAAATCTGCAGTTATAACACGAATAAAAAATGACACTTGCGCTGAGTCAGTAATATGCCTAATATCAGTGGACTCATCCAAGGCAATCGAATAATAAGTATTTTCACTTTGGCATATTGTATGAAGTTGTTCAATTACATTGAGGGCTAATTCATGTTGCCGATCAGTTATGGTCCTTCTTGAAAGAGGTAGTTGTTTGTATTTGTTAATTTTGTCTGAATCTAAAAAGGCTACAACTTCAACAATGCATTCTTTTATGATTTCCACATCACTATATGGCTTACCTCTTTTTCCAAGTATACATATATGCTACTTCTGTTGTTGCTGCTTTTGAAGTTTCATCTTCGTAAGTGCAGACTTTCGGGGTTCTCCTTCCAATATAACATACTTGTGGTTCTTATGAGTTGCATAATGCTGATATGCATTGTGTTTCTTCACTGTTGCAATTATGCGTTGCCGAGCAAACACATCATTTTATCTTTCTCAGCAACTATGAAATACTGCAATTCCAATTCTTCATGGAATACTCTGTTCTCTTCCTTTAATTTTCTTTTCACAGTTTTTGACATGATTGTGGTACCAGAAGATTTTTAAATAAAAATGGTACACGAATTGATCAAAGATTTACAGTTTTAAAGGAAACAAGCGTGCGTGTCACTGTCGGAGAATCGTCAATAACTGTCATCCAGTCAGCCAGTCGAGTTGATCGTTGATAGGTAAGGGCGTAAGCCGTAAGGCAACGCTGCCAGTTTCAACTGGCAGCGTTGCCATATTTCTTATTGTTCAGCCATAAAGAAGGCTTGTATGTGTAAGAAGCAGTGAAGCTGAAACCATGATCTAATGAAATAGCCTAAAGCCCTAAAGGGGTATCAGTTGCTGTCCATTATCGTACGATATGAATTCTGAATGTCAAATAGGCAGAAGGCCGCAACTAGTACCCCAAAAGGCCACATGCGGCCTTAAGGCCGAAGGTTCCCCACCCCTGCTCTAGAGTCTAGAAGTTCTTAAAAGATATTTTCTTTTTAGGACCCTCCACTCGCCGCATTTTTGCCGAAAACAAAATGGCGGAAAGTCATATTTTGAAAGACCTCTACTATAATATCTATCGGTTTTTGAGAGAAGATATCGTGATATATTGTGCGTTATTTGGTTGTAACTATGATAACGAGTAAATATATTCATACAACACAAGCGACGGTTATCTAAACATCAGTCTCACTCGAGGTCAATGACATCTTGCATATGGCTGATAAGGGATGGGGGTAGGAGCCGCATGCTGCATATTGTAGCATGGGTGGCTACAAAGACAACTGAGTAAAATATGTTTACATTTTAGTTTTAGAGCTTATATATAATTTGTTTTAACTAATTCCGTGTTTTGTATTTTTTCAGATTTTCATATGATATTTCTGTAGAAATTTAACCTCAGATCTAAATATGGCAAAATCCCTACTAACTAGACAGTCGGTGAAGCAACATTTTCTGTTCGGAATTCCAAGTGAATTGCCACATAATGTCTTACCCTCTAATATGCAGGTTGGGAGATATTTTCTTCTACTGAAGGAAGGCTCATCTGCAAAATTGACAAATAATGATATTCTCGAAACGATAGCAGAAGCATTGGTCGAAGTGTGGAAACGTTCATCAATACCCTCAATGAGTAAAAAATCCATAATTACCAAGCTGAAACGCTTTACCGACAAGGGTACGCAACTCAATCGATCCAAAAACAGTGCGAAGCTTATATTGTTCAAAAAATCATTGACATTTGTGCCTGTAAATGCAACTTCGTTTCGCACCATGATTTTGGCTGCCGAAAAAGCGGATGTAAAGAAAAACATATTATTTGTGTTTGTCGTGAGAGTAAAACAAAACTCGTGAGTTAACTTTTGGGTCTCTAAAAAGAGCTTAAGTAATTAATTGGTTGGTTGGCTGGTTGGTTCTTTGGTTCATTTAGTCAATAAAACTATAGAAAACAATGAGCCATAAAAATCCTAAGCTTCACATTGTGTCAAGATTTGCAAAACTTAAGATTTTCATGACTATAGTTTTATTGACCAAATAATTGAACCCCCAGTAATTGGGGGGACCCGCAGGTCCCCCCCCCCCCCAAATTACTGGGGGTTCAGTTATTTGGTCAATAAAACTATAGAAAAGAACGCAGCCATGAAAATCTTAAGCTTCAAATTTAATACAATCAGCCCACCCCAAGCAAGTGCTGGGCATAAAAGCTATAGAAATGGCTTTATAAAACTAAAATTACATCCAGAAAAAACAAAATACCATAAACAACTTGATTATCTAGCATATAAGCCTAGCAGCGCAGGCAAAAACAGCTCGTATATATATATATATATATATATATATATATTATATATATATATATATATATATATATATATAATTTAGTGGTGGACCGGATATTCGCATCCGCATCATTTTTAACATCTGCATCCGCATCCGCACTTCTGACTGCGGATGTTATGCGGATGTTATGCCACTTCAGATGTGTCTGTGATTGTGTCTCTCTCTCTCCTGGCTGCTTCTGCTGCGAACGATGGTTCCACGGTGCCATTGCCTGCAACAGGGAACGGATCAGGATCCCCGTTGTAGACAACAACCGCGTATACCAACAACGCAACGATCCACAACACAAGAGATTGAAAGTGTCTCTCTCTCTCTCTCTCTCTCTCTCTCTCTCTCTCTCTCTCTCTCTCTCTCTCTCTCTCTCTCTTTCCTGGCTGCTTCTGCTGCGAATGATGCTTCCGCGGAGGGGCATATTAAGGGATCTCAGCGAGAACCCCGTTCTGGACCACCACCGCGTATACCAACAACGCTACGTAACACAACGTAAGAGATTGAGGGTGTTCTCTCTTTCATTCCTGGCTGCTTCCGCTGCGAATGATGCTTCGGCGGCGCCATTGCCTGCAACGGGGATCGGATCAGGAACCCCGTTGTAGACAACGCGAACCGCGTATACCAACAACGAAACGTAACACAACGCAAGAGATTGAGGGTGTTCTCTCTGTCATTCCTGGTTGCTTCCGCTGCGAATGATGCTTCGGCGGCGCCACTGCCTACAACGGGCATCATAGCAACATCCCCGTTCTAGACAACAACCGCGTATACCAACAACGCAACGTAACACAACGCAAGACATTGAGCTTGAGTGTCTCTTTCTCTCTGTCTCTCTCGCTCCAGGCTGCTTCCGCTGCGAATGATGCTTCGGCGGCGCCATTGCCTACAACGGGCATCATAGCAACATCCCCGTTCTAGAAAACAACCGCGTATACCAACAACGCAACAGAACACAACGCAAGAGATTGAGATAGAGGATGTTTCTCTCTCTTTCCTGTCTGCTTTTAATGATGCATCCTCTAACGACACGACTCGAGCAGCGAAGCAGAGTCGTACCGGCGGACGGCACTTACGGTCAACCCCGTTCTAGACCTCTACTGCGTATAGCAACAACGTATACGGGTTACTACCGTATCATTTTTCGTAACTTAGCTTTGGGCGGGCTAAGCCTATCAGCGCTACCTATTAGTTAACATATAGAGAGCTCAATAGAAGGGCCACATTACTTAAAAACTTAGGGCGCCCGGAGGACCTGCTACTCCGGACTCTCTCTTTCTGATTTATAATAGATTGAGATAGAGGGCGTTTCTCTCTCTTTCCTGGCTGCTTCCGCTGCGAATGATGCTTCCGCGGAGCGGCATATTAAGGGATCTCAGCGAGAACCCCGTTCTGGACCACCGCCGCGTATACCAACAACGCTACGCAACACAACACAAGAGAGTGAGATAGAGGGTGTTTTTGTCTCTTTCCTGGCTGCTGCTGCTTCTGCTGCTAAAGTTGACGCTTCCGCGACGGGTCTTACTAAGGGAGCTCAGCGAGATAGCCTCGAGTAATTATCCTCTACCGACACGACTCGAGCAGCCAAGCCGAGTCGTACCAGCGGACGGCCCTTACGGTCAACCCCGTTCTAGACCACCACCGCGTACACCAACAACGCAAAATAACACAACGCGAGAGATAGAGGGTGTTTCTCTCTCTTTCCTGGCTGCTTCCGCTGCGAATGATGCTTCCGCGGAGTGGCATATTAAGGGATCTCAGCGAGAACCCCGTTCTGGACCACCGCCGCGTATACCAACAACGCTACGTAACACAACACAAGAGAGTGAGATAGAGGGTGTTTTTGTCTCTTTCCTGGCTGCTGCTGCTTCTGCTGCTAATGTTGACGCTTCCGCGGCGGGTCTTACTAAGGGAGCTCAGCGAGATAGCCTCGAGTAATCATCCTCTACCGACACGACTCGAGCAGCCAAGCCGAGTCGTACCAGCGGACGGCCCTTACGGTCAACCCCGTTCTAGACCACCACCGCGTACACCAACAACGCAACGTAACACAACGCAAGAGACAACTAACGCAGTGAGTCCAAAATCCGGCTCCCAGCTGTTTACCGGTCAACCCGCGAATTTGGTACAATTTAGAGATGGGAAAAAATAAACTACCCTAACCCCCCTGGAGGGCCTGTCGATGTCTTATGACTTAGAACCACATCTGAGCCTCTCCGTGAAGGGATCTGCCTCCTCTCTGCTGTTCACTGGGTTATAGCTTCGCCAGCAAAGGGTTACAGAGATGGAGACGTGACTAGAATAGAGCAATCCGCCGGTCGAGACTAGTGGACAAGCACACGTCAAGAGCCTCAGCACCCGACAAGATCAGTCCGAGATTGGACGAGCATCAAGAGTGCCTCAGCCCCAGACGGCTCAATCCGCCCACCGACGAGCAGCCCGAGACTATTTACCGTCATCGCGGGACGATCTTTGGTACCCAGCAAATTGAGACGAAACCTTATGAAGAGTCATAACCTTACTCCCGCCTTAATTTGCTGTCGCTTAACTCATGAACATCAGCGGCGGAAGATTCCTGGCTTCGTCCGGGGGTGTATGTTACTACAGCTCCCTACTGATTGCCGGTCAACGAGGGAAACCGGAGAACTCAAACTACGTAACCAGCAGGGATTGGGGAAGCTTTGATGCGTCCTGCCACTCCGGACTCCGGACTTTCTACGATTTAATGGCTTATTTTTTTGCCCTTAAAAGATTGACAAGCAATGAGATTGCCCGCAGGGACTGGGGAAGCTTTGATGCGACCTGCCCCTCCGGACACTCTTTTTACGATTTACAGGCTTAGTACTTCGCCCGTAAACGACTAAAGAGAATGGGACAATACTTGAGATAAAGGCCATTAGCAAGAGCAATCCGCCGGTCGAGACTGGAAGGAACGTCAGCAGCGTCTAAGCGCCCGACGGCTCAGTCCGCCCGCCGACGGACAGTCAGCGGCCATTTCAATTAGCGTCGCTCGGCCGGAGGTGAATCCGGACGAATACTCGACTCGACTCGACTCTACGACTCTCCAAGGTCTCCCAAGTTCGTCGTCGTCGGGGTTCGATAAGCGAGAGAAAATAATGAGGGAGAAAGAAAAAGAAATTTCATTTATCCCCCGGAGGACCTGCTACTCCGGGCTCTCTCTCGTCTGTTTACTGGCTTATTACTTCGCCCGTAAAGGATTCACTGCAGTGAGATTGCAAAACAGCCCGCAGGGATTGGGGAAGCTTTGATGCTTCCTGCCACTCCGGACTCTTTACGATTTAATGGCCTATTTTTTTGCCCGTAAAGGATTCACTACAATGATACTATTTCAGAGAGATTACAGGTGACAACGAGGGGCCCCCGCGAACCACAGTGTCAAAGACTGTTGATGGCATCAGACGTCGCTGCAACTAGAACGACGGATGAGACGTTCAGTCGCTACAACGCAATTCTACTGACAGAGTCCATTCTAAACCCTATCTCCCAGGTAAATGAATACCAATCCAGGGTACAGGAAAACGTCTATGAATTGAGGATTCCTCCTCCCAGCACCATCGACAGTTGCTGTGGCTCTACTCTCGTCGCCAAAAGTGTAGAGCAGCTCACCTCGTTAAAGTCAATATTTCGTTTCATCTCTCGTATCTTGGCATTGGGTCTTGAGCCTATTAGGGCTACGTATATATATTAACGTATGTGGGCTACATTCCGTGTACATACGGCGACTTTTGGCCGATACTTGCGACATCGCAAAAATCTCCAGCCGTCCTGTGGCATTTTTCAGCTTATTACCGAACCTATGCCTTAGGGGGAGGCTACAGGCACCGGAGGTGGTCAGTCTCCTGTGTGCCTAAACATTTGTTACAAGATTGATGAAATTTTTTTTCCAAATTGACAAGCGTTTTAATGGACTCATAGGGCATACGTGAAAGCCAAGTGGCTGAGCGGTTTCCAAATTGGAGCCCCCACCATCGGAGGGGGATGGGGGAACTTTGTAGCCCAGGGTTCCCCCTGTAAAAGATTTAAAATCGAACATAATCTCAATTGTCCTAATCTCTAGTCCGAGAGACGTAGGTCCGTTGCCTAACGATCACTCACGGTCTACAATCACCAATGGGTAAACTGTGAGTTTTTCATTAGGTAGAAAGCCATCTCACATTCCTATGGGAATTAATTCAATAGGTTATTTTGTGAGATCGGCAAGACAAAAACTCACAATCTCACCTCTTGTAAAAATAAATACCTACCTATTGATTCTCACAACGATGTAGCCAGTTTCCGTAGCCCAATCTGTGAAATGCCCAATCTGTGAGAAAATTTACCTATTGAAATCTTTTGTAGTCTTAAATAAAATTTACCTATTGAAATCTTTTGTCGTCTTTTAAATAAAATTTACTTAATGAAATGTTTTGTAAACATGATAAAATTATTAACCATCTTACTCTTAATTATTACGTAATTGCATACGAAAATGTAATGCAAATTAGCTTTTACGAGGAGGGTGCATCAAATTCCTCCACGTCTCGCATTGGCAATGAGACTTTGCCTATTAGCGGCCACATGCCACTTTACTTCTATATTATTCTATATTATATTGATAGATTAACTAAATATCCGCATCCGCGGATATTGAAATTAAAGATCCAAATCCGCAGATGTTGAAAAATTGACATCCGGTCCACCACTAAATTATATATATATATACTGTATATATATATATATATATATATATATATATATGGGATGAATTTCACAATTAAACACGTGAAATGAATGAATGAAGCAAACCCACAAGGAAAAAGAAAAACGATTCCAAGGCCTTTCGTGTATTCAGAACTGAACCTCGTCAGGGAATGACGTCATTCCCTGACGAAGTGTAACTCTGAATACACGAAAGACCTTGGAATCGTTTTTCTTTTTCCTTATGGGTTTTCATCATATATATATATATATATATATATATATATATATATATATATATATATATATATATAAGAATTAAAAATAAATAATTCTTATATTCAGTTTGCATATAAAGTCCAAACTCGCGTGACACTCTAACTGTATATATAACGCAAGTTCTGGAAAAAAATTTAACTTTCTTTCTATTTTATTTTTGCTAAATAATTGATGAATTATTTATTTTTTAAATTACTTAATCATTGTTTAGATTTAGCTTAATCATGTAATCGTGTTAAATTCTGCAATATTCATTTTCTTTATATATTCTCTCTTAGTTGTAAAAGATGAAGTCATGTTTTGCTTAACACTTAATTTTAAATTTTAAGCATTTAATTTTGACCCATATGCATGTTCAATTTTAATCCATAGTAAAATGCATATTTCAATTTCCATTTTTAGTTAACTCGGCAAATCATGATAACATCATATCTGTCAATATGCTGTTTAAAAGAAAAATATGACTTCATCTTCAAATATCTTGCTTATCTGTCTAGACGCTGTTACAGCCAAAAAATTTACCTTTATCTTCAAATATTTTGCAAAAAAAAATCACCAAAATTTGTGTATACATATAAACTCATATAATTTTTCAAATTTTCATTCTGATTATTCTGATCTGACCTAGAGGCTGGAGCATTACCTGTAACGTTTTAGAAGCAGTAAAGTACAGTAAGAGAATATCCTTGTCTTCTCCTTTGAGCCCTGCTTTCTTCAGAGAACTTAGTCTTAAAATTAAAAAAAATAATTTCCAGTAGACTACAAGAAGAATCGGGGAACCATTAGATAATTTAGTGTTTCACAGAATCCTCCGATCCACTACAAGAAGAAATCGGAATGTAGTATAAGAGAAACTATTGCGATTCCCTAGACGGTACCAGCTACCCCAGAGTGAGAAATCCGTTGCTGCCACCTAACCAGAACCCCCGTCAACCTCGAATCGCCCATGGCCCATAGACAGAGGAGTTAACATATATATACACGAGTATATACATATATATACACACACACACACAGTATGTATATATATATATATATATATATATTAGGGTGGCTATCAGCATATAGGGACAAAAATTATTTTTTTAGCTTTAGAGTTCGGAAGGTCGGATTTTGTTCTTTATCATAAAAAAAAACTTAGCATGCCATTTTTTAAAACAATCAAATCATATTTCGGGGTGGCGCACGGCAGTATAAAAATGTAAAGTAATGTACTTTTAATCAATAGTAAAATACCCCATTTATTTATCTGCAAAATTTGCAGAAATTATTATTGAAATGTTTATAGGAAATATTCATATGTTTTCAGATATATAGTTGTATTTATGATATAATATCAATCAGGGCCGTTTCCTGGCATAAGCAGACTAAGCGGCTGCTTAGGGCCCCGCTGCTACTATGGGGCCCCTAGACAGGCTCCCAGGTCATAGCTCAGTAGGCAAGAATAGGAATATAGCTGACGTCATTATTATTATTATATTATTATTATTATTATCCTTATTATTATTATTATTATTATTATTATTATTATTATTATCGTATTAATTAAAGTTTTTGTATGAGACAAATGTGATAAAACGGAGGCAAACGAAACGTTTTGGTCGTTATGTATAAATAACTATTGTGAGATCTTATTAATATATTATTATTTAACTTTATTCTTACTATATGCTTATACTTTCCTAAATGCTTAATTTTTCTAGTATTGTAAAACATTATTTCAGTAATTTACTAATTATTTATTAAGAGATTTTGTAACACTTTAAAACCTAGGATTATTTTCGTTATGTTTTCAAGTTTATTAATTCTTTTCTCATCTTTTTCAGATAATGTGAATTTTGTTGGTTAAAACCTAAATGGTCTGATTATTTGAATGTATTTGATTAACGTTACAATTATAACAATTATTATTATTATTATTATTATTATTATCATCATCATTATTATCATGATTATTATTATTTAGCAGATTAGTCGTGGTTAACTAGATGTGACTTCGTGCATCTTGGAAAATGAAACGACATTATCCATTAGGAGCTGAAAAACGGAAAAAGAAGAAAATAGAGGAGAAGCTTTCCAGTAGCACAGGTGAGATGTGCCACTTGTATATTCTTATGATTATAGTTCAGGCAACTAGGTTAGGTAGACCATCAAGCTAGGCATGTACTCAGGAATCGTGTAGAGTAAGCTAGTCTCTGTAATATTTATAATATTTCAAAATGTGAAATTTAATGGATCACATCACCTCAAATTCTGTTCACACAGATCAATTATCAAACTAGATAAAAAGAGTATTTTAGCAAAAATTAACAGAATATGTAATGTTATGTTCTTCTCAGGAGCACTAGTGAAATATTTGGAAAAGCCATCCTCAGCAAAGCCTGATGAACATCATGAGCCAACAGCAGGACCATCCTCTATGCAACATCAAACACCAGTAGAAGTAGAGCCTGATGAACCAACAAGTGGCCCATCTTCTGTTCAGCTTCAAACACCGCACACAGGCATTTCTACTGAGCAACAAGAACCAAGATCTGCTCCACCGCTTGATCCGTATGACTGGCCAGTTGTCCTGTCAGATGGCTTGAAGAAAGATCTGGTGTCTCGAGGACCATTTCAAATCAGTCCAGATTTCACATTCCCTAAAAGAGAGGACGGTAGAAGCGTTCATCACCATTACATGTACATAACATTAATTAATGGGGAAAAAATAAAGTGAAACTGGCTGATGTACTCTAGAAGGAATGATGCTCTTTATTGCTTCTGCTGCAAGTTGTTTTCAAGGAAGTCGTACAAACTAATTACGGATGGACTTTCAGACTGGATAAACGTTGGTTCGCTTCTGAAAGGCCATGAAAATAGTTCAGAACATGCAAATAACATGACAACATGGAAGGATCTGGAACTGCGGCTAAAAACTGGGAGGACCATTGACCAAACTGAAATGTCATTAATGGATGTAGAGCGAAGACGCTGGCGAGATGTTCTCACACGTCTTGTAATAATCCAATCACTGGCAGAGAGAAACCTTGCTTTCAGGGGGGGTCTTCCTCTACATTGTACAATCGAGACAATGGCAACTTCTTGAAGGAGGTTGAGCTGCTTGCCAAATTTGATCCAGTGATGAAACAATACATCAGCAGAGTCGAGAGTGGCCAATATAGTCATTCAAGTTACCTAGGAAACATCATTCAAAATGAGCTCAATGGGTCCATTAGTGGGAAGATCTTGGATGTCATTGTTGCAGAAATAAAACAAGCTAAATATTACTCACTCATTTTAGACTGCACTCCAGACATAAGCCACCAAGAACAGATGTCGATTATTATCAGAACTGTTAAAATGGGTGAAGTACCAGAAATAAAAGAATAATTCTTGGGCTTTCTTGAGGCTTCAGAAAGTACAGGCCTGGGTTTATCAGTTCTGATTCTGAAGAGACTAGATGAACTGAATATTCACTTTGACGACTGCAGAGGACAGTCGTATGACAACGGAGCGAACATGAAGGGCAAGAACAAAGGTGTTCAGGCAAGATTATTAGAGAAGAACTGTCGTGCACTCTATGTTTCATGTGGGGCTCACACTCTGAATCTTGTAGTGGCCGATGCAGCTAAAGCTCCCACAGATGCCATCAGCTTCTTTGGCAACGTACAAAAATTGTACAACCTTTTTGCAGCAGCTACACAGAGATGGACAATCCTAAAGAAGCACGTGAACATAACACTCAAGTCTTGTAGTGAAACCAGGTGGGGGAGCCGGCTTAAGAGCACTGAAGCTGTGCGATACCAGAGCCACAACATCAGAGAGGCCCTGTTGGAAGTCAGAAACAATGCCACAGATGCCATAGCCAGGACTGAAGCACAAGCACTTGCAGATGAGGTAGGGTCTTATCGCTTTCAGATTTGCACAGTAGTATGGTATGACATTCTTCATGCAGTTAACCATGTGAGCAAACTTCTGCAGTCTCCTACAATGCAGTTTGATGTGGCAGTCAACCTCCTCACAAAAACAAAAGACACTCACCAACTACAGAAACACAGGTTTTGTTGCAGCACAAGTCGTAGCTAGGGACATATGTGAGGAAATGAATGTGGAGGCTGTGCTAAAGGAGAAGCGGCTCAGATCCCCAAAAAAGCACTTTGCTTACGAAGCTCCTGACGAACCATTTACAGAAGCCTTAAAGAGGCTGGAAGTCAAATTTTTCAATGCAGTGGTGGATTGTGCCATCGGTTCAATAAATGAGAGATTCAAAATATTAGATGATGTGAGGGACATATTTGGGGCTCTCCTAAACTTCACCACAATGAACACGGAAGACTTGTCCTGCAAGTATGAAAAGCTGTCTAAGATACTGAGCTCTGGAGCTGACTCTAACATTGATGGAAGAGAACTAGCCCTCGAAATTAAGAACGTGCCGACTTTACCTTCACACAACATGACTGCATTGGAGTTTCTCTCCTTCATTCATCAGAAGCAAGTGGAGGAACTATACCCCAATCTCTGAGTTGCACTAAGAATTGCCTGCACTCTACCTGTGACAGTAGCGTCAGCCGAGAGGAGCTTCTCTAAGATGAAGCTAATCAAGAACTACCTCAGCTCATCAATGGGGCAGGCTCGCCTCAGTGGCCTTGGTATCATAAGCATCAACCAGGAACTTGGCAGGGAGATTTCATATGATGATGTTATTGATGATTTCGCCCAGAAAAAATCTAGGAGGCAAAAATCTTGAAGATACAAACTGTTCTGTATAACTGTTAACTATTACACGATTGTATCGTAGAGTTAGTAATTGTTTGGTAGTTGATAATTGCATTATTTTTTTATACATATTTCTGTGTCATTTATTCTAAGTAATGTATAAGTTAATTTTCAGGAATTTCTTTAAGAGTATTTTTTCTGTTTGTCTTCTGAAAGTACATATTTGTTGTTTTGGACATAAATGTTTCATTAAAATTGTTTCATAATTGTTTTTTATTAACGCAGCCATTTTTTGTATGTGTGTGCTGAGGTGATGTAGTAAGGCGTGAGTTGGTGGATGGAGAGGTGGGGCCTCAAATGGGTATACTGCTTAGGGCCCCCTAATGGCTAGAAACGGCACTGATATCAATATATGTAACTACTTCTTGTAACTTTTGGCATCTGAAAAACTGGCAAGGAGCAAGCTGCAACTCAAATCCTCAATTAACGGCATGCTGAGGAAGTGCGTATGTGGTAGTAATTCGTGCTCCATTTATTTCACGTTTAGGAGTTTCACGACCTAAAACTTTCAATTTTTTTGCAATCATGGCCAGTACTAGTTATAGTACTCGTTCTAAAACAGATATATGGCTTGTTGGTCCAACTTTACCAAAAATATTGGGCAATAAACTCCCTTCTCAGCAGCAAGTTTTGGCACATTTTTTTTTATCATTATTCAGAGATGAAGTTCCCTTTGAAAGATAGTGCTAAGAACACTTTGATCAGTGTTATGGGTTTCTGGAAGAAAGCCAGTATTCCAACTGCACAGGAACATGATCTTATTAAGCGGTTTGCAAACTTCATTCTGAATGGAAAGCATTACAAAAAAGTAAGTTCCGTCAATCTCAAAAGCAAATTTCCAATGAAACACACTTCACATCACGATTCAATGAACTAGTTGACATTAGTTGTATGGGTGAAAAATGGACGAGTGCAGGAATGTCGCAATGCTGCAATGCAATGTTGATCAATGTTGCAAAGGGGATGTTGCAAGGGGTTATGCAAGAAATGGGGATGATGCAAGGGGTTACGCAACAAGGGGGAGGGGTTGTGCAACGAATCGATGCTGCAAAGGGAGGGAAGGGGGTTATGCAATAAATCAATGCTGCAAAGGGGGAGGGAGCTTCGGGGGGGAGAAGGAAGGATGACCCCCCCCAAAGGAATAGCCTTAACCTAAGAGAGGGAGAGAAAGGAGAAGGAGGAGGTCTTTGGGGGAGAAGGTGGGATGTCCTCCCCCCCTCAAATGGAAACCTAACCTAAGCCTTAACCTAAGAAGGAGAGAGAGTTCTTTATTCCACCAGAGTCCGACACATTATGAGCGTCCAGGGGCCAAGAAGCTGTTATATAGAGGGTCGTAAGTTGCCAGACACCACTTATTTATATATGGAGTGATTACCAGAGAGCACTATATATTTATTTTAATTTTATTTAGATGAGTTGCCAAATAATGTTTTTAATTTAATTATGTTTAGGTGTACCTTATTAGGGCGAGTTGCCAGCTTGCGCCATTTATTAATTTAACTTATTTAAGACGAGTTTCTACTTATTTATTTATTTATTAAAGGCAAGAATGACTTTCTCCTGAAATTTGTTCAGCAAGAGAACTAATTATTTAAACAGTTCCCAATATTAACAATAAAAGAAATACACTAGACAATTAATCCATGAGTTAGCAAAAGAAATCGTTCATCTTAATATCAATTCATTCTCTACAGTATACTAAATTGGCAATAAACATTTTAAGAATTCTATAAGAATAATATTTAATTTACCTATAATTCGAAAGACATGAAACGCTTTCATTTATTCTAACACCTTAGAAAGTATACTGTGTCTATTTACCTTTGACATTCCTTTCTATATATGTTCTATATTTTTTATAAACAAAAATACGCGAAATCAAGAAGAGGATTCCTTTATTCATTTATTTTCAATTAAAATTATTTCGTACCTTCACGCTAGTATATTTAATTAACAATAAAAGAAAAATGCACACAAAATAACAGTACACACTTTAAACGCTGTATATATATATATGTATATATATATTTTTTTTTTATTGGGGTTGTTTAACCTCCTTCGCAACATCTAAGGTCATATGACGGAGGGGACCTACAGCTTTACTTGGAATCCGAACCACGGGTTGCTACATAATCTGGGCGCGGAGGACGGTCTCCCATCCAACTACTACCCAGACCCAATGTCGCTTAACTTCGCTGATCTCCGGGAAGCGGTGTTACGACATTAGCCACGACGTAGCCCATTATGTTTGTAAGATTTTTTCTTTTAAATGTACAAGTTCCTTACATCATGAATAATATATATATATATATATATATATATATTATATATATTATTAATGATGTAAGGAACTTGTACATTTAAAAGAAAAAATCTTACAAACATAATGAATAATAATTATTTAAAAAAATTTAATTCATACAACATTTTAAATCTCTAAACTTGTCCGCGATACTTTCTTTGAAAATAACTTTGTGCTGCCTTTCCTCGAAAAAAAATCTAACGGTATAAACTCGGATGGGATGAAATGGGCAAAAAGGTGATCCTTTGCGGTTAACCTGACCTAAATCCGTCCAATACTACACAGAGAGAACCCCTCTCGACTCCTATTTATTGTTTTCAATATTGTAATTGCTAATGAAGTTAAAAACTGAACTTAAATATATACATAAGCATCACGTGATTGCTTTCCAAATTATTTATAGGCTAAATTAGCCTTTAATTAAGTAATGAATTTCCTTATTATATTCCCATATGCATATATATATATATATATATATATATATATATATATATATATATATAAACCAAAGGTTTTATAATTTCATTAAATATATAGAAAATAAATATACAATCAAAATAGTTAATTCTATACACAACATAAACGAAGAATATGAGAATAAAAACCCACTCTAATAGACAGAGTTTATTTCCACGACAGTTTCGACGCCCACTGGCATCCTCCTCGGGTGGATACAGAAACACAAATGAAACAAAACAAGAGGGAAAAACAGTTCAGGGATCGACCGTTAAGAAATTCGCACCTAGGTTGGATTCCATTCTCTCGAGACAGGAGGGGCATTTTCATTAAGTACATTCGCACAAATTTTAAAACTATCTTCCTGTTCTAAACATACAGATTCTATTATTTTTACATAATTATTACATTTATAATTAAATTTATTACATTTAATATTGCATATCTAACCTAGGTGCGAATTTCTCAATGGTCTCTGGATTATTTCCTAATCGCCTTTTTTCATTCGTTTTTCGGTTTATAATTTCTGTATAATAAACAACAATGTAATAACCAATGTAATAATAAATTTATAATTTCTGTAATTAATAATTATGCAATATTAAATGTAATAAATTTAATTATAAATGTAATAATTATGTAAAAATAATAGAATCTGTATGTTTAGAACAGGAAGATAGTTTTAAAATTTGTGCGAATGTACTTAATGAAAATGCCCCTCCTGTCTCGAGAGAATGGAATCCAACCTAGGTGCGAATTTTTTAACGGTCGATCCCTGAACTGTTTTTCCCTCTTGTTTTGTTTCATTTGTGTTTCTGTATCCACCCGAGGAGGATGCCAGTGGGCGTCGAAACTGTCGTGGAAATAAACTCTGTCTATTAGAGTGGGTTTTTATTCTCATATTTTGACCTTCACGTAAAAAAGTGAAGTTTTTTGCATTTATAAACGAAGAATTTGGGATTGTTTGTTGTGAGTATGTTTGCACTAAAACCATATAAATACGAAGAATATGGGGAATGTTTTTGGTGGGTATGTGTGCACTAAAACCATATAAGACATACGAACGAAGAATATGGGGAATGTTTGTGGTGGTTATGTGTGCACTAAATACCTAAGATATACCATCGAGGTAAACTCGATATGCGTAAAAACTCACACCTGACTTGCCTGAGGTAAGGTCCATTTGACCTAAATCCGTCCAATACCTCTCTCGACTCCAAATTTTGTTTCCCTGGTAGCACAGTATATATAAGTCTATTTTATTTTTCTTTGCGTGTAATTTGTGTGGTATCTTCTTCATAGTTGTGTTAAAACTTTACATTGCCTCTGTTATTGAAATGAAGTGAAATGAAATGAATGAAAATGGAAAGGTTTATTATTATTATTACGATTATCATCATTATTATTATAATGGCTTCTTGCAAATTTTTTAAAAAATTAACACACACACACACACACACACACACACACACACACACACACACACATTTTTTATTTGAAATCACTGTTAAAAATTATATTTATTAGAAATCAACTTAAAGGGTTTGCATTAAACAACCAGTCAAGAAATGCCGCTGTTTTACCGAGCAGTCAACTCAGCGATTGCAATATCACTATTATTACGTGCTGTGATTTCACGAAGGTCAAGCTTATCCCCCCTCCTCTCGAGTTGGCCTGGTGAAATAGTGAGTGACTTCCTTTACTCTCCACCTCACATAGGTACACCCGGCTCATCGAGGATTGTATATACACACCAAGAAATCACAATGTCATCGCCCGGACTCGATCTCTCAACCTCCGATCAGCACCCCAGCGCCTTAACCACTAGGATACCTAGTGCGCCCATTTATCTACCAGCCCAACCAGACATTCATTTTATATATAAATCTATTTTATTTTTCTTTGCGTGTAATTTGTGTAGTATCTTCTTCATAGTTGTTTTAAAACTTTGCATTGTCTCTTCTTGAAATGAAATGAATGAATGAAAATTTAAAAAAGGAAAGGTTTTTTATTATTATTATTATTATTACGTGCGATGATTCCACGAAGATTAAGCTTATAGCCCCTCCTCTCGAATTGATCTGATGAAGTGATGAGTTGACTTCTTTTACTCTCCACCTCACATAGGTACACCCGGTTCATCGGGGATTGTATGTACAAAGAAATCACAATGTCACCATCCGGACTCGATCTCTCAACCTCCGAGCAGCACCCCAGTCTTAACCACTAGGATACCTAGGGAGCCCATTTATCTACTAGCCCAACCAGACATTCATTTTCACGAACTAAACACAACTTAATCACACTCCTACGCGAGAATTGGCAAGTAAAAAGTCAATCCAAATAGATGAATCAAAGTTCAGGATCGAATAGTATGACCGCAAACAATAATCTACAGATCTACAGAAGCTAAGGCTAACAAAGACCCTAAGATCCACTCTAAGGTTAGCCCGAGAGAAAGGAAAGAATAGGGGGTTAAGAGAAGAGAAGAGAATAAGGGGTTAAGTAAGGAGCAACACCTATCATTCGTGGGTTAACATTCATTCAGAAAAAGAGGAAAAAAGTCTCACCATCATCATCTGCCGGCCACTGCCGACAAGTCAGAAAAATAGTCGGAGAATATAGGAGAGGGGTGAAAAAATGAAAAGAAGTAAAATAAGAACGCTTACAAACCATGCAAACACAGTCTTAACTCACTGTCATACCATGCAAACTACAAACATGCAAGAAAAGAGTTAGAGACATGCAAAGTAAGGAGGATAAGAAAAAAAAAAAAAAAAGTAGGTTAAAGTTAAACAAAAAGTGGGTTAGTTTACGCTATGAGCTACATCTACATTCGTGTTAGTCTAATTTTTTTTTTTTTTTTTTTTAATAATTTTATTGCTGGCATCACACGCTGGCATGTCACAAGCTGGCATTCATCGTCAACAGACTCGTCCCCGAGCACCACCACCAGAGCTTCTGTTACTAACTTTGTTGTTATTTAAATTAAACAACGTTAATACCTTTAAAATGTCTGTCAAGACGGTTCTTAAACATATTAACGCTGGTAGAATGAACGACTGACGCGGGAAGATTATTCCATTTATCAATTACTTTAAACGTAAAGAAGTTTTTAGCGATATTAGTAATGAAACGTCTGCCACGCAACTTGAATCCGTTATTGCGAGTATTACTATTATCGAAAGTGAACAATTTGTCAAAATTCACGTTATCGATGTTATTAACGATTTTAAAAACTTCAATAAGCTCCCCCCTTAATCTCCTAGTTTCGAGTGAATACAAGTCTAACACTTTAATCCTATCTTCATAAGGCTTGTTGCGCAATGACGGAATAAGTTTCGTGGCACGACGCTGAACCCTTTCTAACCTATCAATATCCTCACGCAAGTACGGGCACCAAAACTGAACTGCATATTCTAAATGAGGCCTGACTAGGGACTTGTAAAGGGGCAATATGATATCCTTTAATAATATCCTTTTACATAATAATGTAAAATATTGTCGTGATAGAGATTGCAAGTGGCAAATATTGATCAATGTTGCAAAGGATGAGGGATATTGCATAAAGGGGTGTGTTCTAAAATGGGAAAACGATAATAGTATGGGCGCAAATATTAATGCAAATATTTGAAACCATCGTGGGAGAGATTGCAAGTGGCAATACACTTTGAGATGTGAGCATTAAATCTACCTACGGAGAGAATATAAAGACACCATTAGTCAACCAATCAGGACGTCCAAAGCGTGGACCCGTAATATAGGTGTTACGATTGGTACACAAATTTAACATAGCCCCACCCAGTTACATTGACAACCAATCATTAAACTTACGAGCCGCCTATTAGTCTTTTGGGGTGTTGCTTGGGGATCATGCATATAAAAGGAAATATTTTCAGCAGGAACTTATAACAGTCATTTTCACCAGTGAATAAACATTCCCTCCACCATGAATCAAGAACTTTACAGTTTACCGGATTTATATCAAGATAGAGACATTGCAGCGGTGTTCACAATTAATCTTTTTAACGCAGCCTACCGGGATGGATTATTTCCAACGCAAACCATTGATGATATTTGCAATGACGCTCCTTACGATCCGACGCAAGGGACTGCCGTAGAAATGTAAGTAATTATGTGCCTGAAATTTTATTTTTTTGTAGCCAATTATTCGCGAACTGGTTATTTATTTAGTGTGCCTGTCATTAGGAGAAAGAGCACTGTTCTGGATTATTTCATCATATGTATGGAGGGTTGTAGTAATTCATCTCATCACATTAAAAATGCTTCATTTAGGTATCCGCAATTATAGATTAGTTTGCAATTAATATTATGCAAAAGTCCTGTTTTGATTCGTTGAATTTTTTATAGCAATCCTTTGCATATTTTAAATAATTTTATAAATTCCATAATAAATGTAATTGGGCATTTTCTCTTAAAGGAACTTCTCTGAGCGGTTCAAAGATATCTTCACATTGTAATACTCTTACTATATGTATACTCTACATATGTTATAAAGAATTGGGTTTTCATTAAAAAAGATTCAGTATGAACTAATGAATTATTCTTTCTCCTTTAAGGTCCGATGAGGATTTGACACGTGTTATACAATGTTTTCGTTTTGAAGAAACGCATGTCGTGGACCTGAAAACGGAGGTAGAAGTTTTACCGAGCAGACAATCCAGCGATTGTCACATCATTAACGAAATAATGTAAGTTTTTTTTTTTTATGTTTCAATTTTTTTTTTCGGGGAAGAAGACACAATGTATTTCCATCAATTTATCAAATGAAAGAAATCATGTTTTTAGTACAATAACCATCTTAAGCTACAGAATATACAAACTAACTTTATTGGTTACAAGCATATATATATATATACAGTGCCCGCGAAAAGTATCCGATCACTCAAGAAAATACAATATTTTCCCTTGATATTCAGAGACACGTAATTCACTTTCTATTTGTTCTAGCGACATCTGGTAACTTTGAGGTTGCTCGCTGATATGAGAGCTATCCAACGCATTCTCAAATTATTGTTCTGGTAGCCTTCGTTGCGGGTGGCTGTGTCTCAAATTTGTCAGATTTCACTGTTTGTGTAAATTTCTTGATATTTTTTTTTTTTACAGAAAGTGGTGTAAATAAAATTTATATATAATGTGTGCTAAAAAACAACTTAAGAGTGATTGTCGAGGTGCTATTGTTGCTTTGCATGCATGTGGGAAATCACAGAGACAGATAGCTAAGGAATTAAACATATCCCAAAGTACCGTTAATTTATGGGTTTCACGGGCTAAGAACAATGGTGGCCTAACCACGCCAGTCCCTAAAAAACGATCTGGCAGACCGAGAAAAACAAATTCGCGAACAGACAAACTTATGAAACGTTTAGTATTGAAAAACCCAACAATAACTGCGAAAGAAATAAAATTTAATATGAATAATTTGTTATCTGGTGTTTCTGAACGAACTATCCAGGAGCGGCTCCAAAAAGAACTCGGATTACCATCTCGCCATGCTGCTAAGAAACCGTTCATTAATGAAAAAATGCGTAAAAAACGTGTCGCATTTTGTAAAAAATACATTCATTGGACTGTTGATGACTGGAAGAAGGTTTTATTTAGCGATGAGTCGACATTTTTGACATTCAGAAGTTGTCCAAAAAAGGTTCGCCGGCCTATTGGCTCAAATAGGATGGACCCTAAATACACCCTAAAGACAATGAAACACCCTCCAAGTGTGATGGTTTGGGGTTGTTTCGGTTACTATGGGCGTGGAAACTTATATTTTCTTCCGAAGAACACAACTATGAATGGTGCACGGTATTTAGCAATGCTACAGGATAAACTTCCAATGGCAATGGCAATCCAAAGGACAAAAACATACATGCATGATGGTGCACCATGTCACAGGGCCAAAATAGTGACAAAATGGATTACTGACAATAAATTTGATATTTTGGATTGGCCTGGTAATAGTCCAGATCTCAATCCGATAGAAAATCTGTGGCTAATAATAAAAAATAAGGTTGAATGCCACGACACTGGCTCAGTCGAAAAATTACAAGAGGCCATCAAAAAGGTATGGTGCAAGGAAATATCAGTGGAAGTTTGTCAAAACTTTATTAAATCCATGCCAAAACGTCTAGAACAAGTCATCCAAACCAAAGGACAGATGACAAAATACTAATATAAGGTTAGTATACATTTAAACATTGTTTTTTATGTAAAAAATACAAATTTCAAGGGTGATCGGATACTTTTCGCGGGCACTGTATATATATATATATACACACGAACAAAACCTCATACTATACAACGAGTACGTACAATCGGAAAACGACTTTTTATCTGTCTGCATACCATTTCGTCGTTTCGTTGAGTGTGACACGGGTCGAATAATTTTAAAAAATTTATAAATTCTTTAACACATGACATATGCATGAGAAATGAAAGGCAGTACATCCCACAAGTATTACTAAAATATCCTTGTAGACGGAAGGGATTCCATACAATTTCGGGGATATGCATCTGATTGAGAAATTTTAAAATAACAGGGTCACTCCAGGGTTGAGTCCCGAGTGAATCAAAATAGTACATGCGGTCCCTATTTTTAAAATAGATTCCAAACCAATGAATCCCTTCACTACCAATAACATCTGTGTTCACAATAAGACTACCGAAATATCTCGTAGTTGACAACTTCAATGTTTCATTCTTCGCAAACACCGATAAATTTGGAACGTGTGATTCGTTCACTATTCATTACTTTCTGAAGTGTATTCGCATCCATTTTAAAAGTCATTGACAACGCCCCTAAATCCGTCTACTTCTATTAAGGCTTGTGACTCGAGGTATACTGGTACACTAATAGGCGCGTCTATCGGCTTGGTGAATTCCAATCAGACTGAGATGTTTCCACTCTGTTGTGGACTTAAGTGTGTATTTACACTAGCAGATAAGTCAGGTGTGATGTCAAACGGATAAAGGTTAAATTGATCGATGAATTCTTTCTGCGTTACCCCAATCCCGAGCTTATCACAATCACCTGCAATATGGACCAGATTACTATATGCTCTCACGCAAAGCGGAACACAGCGTCTGATGAGTAGTCCGTATCCAATGTTCCTCCCAACGCAACGCCATTAACGTAGAGTTATATTTTTAAGGCCGAAATTCTCGAATTTAAAGGCGTTCTTTTTATATCTTCCATTCACCAAATTGTGTTCCTGCATTCCAATTAATATCCTTTTAGGTAGATTTCCCAGGGCGATGTTTTCTATCTGTTTCGATGCTAACCCTGCTGGCACCGTGTATAGTTTGATTTGTACTATGTTATTTGGGTATTTTACTGTGGCGTGTAGTAAATTTTTCTCAATTTCTATTTGTTTTGTTGAACTTAATTTCGCTCTCCGTATGCGGAGGCATGTCTCCATAATGTGAATCACAACGGGTTTTACTCCCTCTTCTTGATCACCATCCAGATTTAAACAGATCTCAGGATTCGTGCGGGTGAGCTTTATTTTCATATACACCCCATTCACAAGCAACTTCTCGTGGAAAGTGAAATCTGTATGCAGGCGTCCAAAACACTCATATATCTTTCTTTTAGAATTTTTAAATTTGTCCTTTATACTACCTTCGTCTTTAGCTTGATAATAGCTGTCGGCACTTAAAAAGGTAGCCTTCCCTTCTTTGAAAATGTTTAGCACATTTTCCAGATACTGTAGGCTCGTAGGTGATAGTACCCCGTTCCTGCCGATATGTTGACCTCATTTAAATATACGTCACTCTGGTTGAATATGGAGTGCAGAAAGTTTGTTTCAGGGTATACAGCATATTTGTCATCACAGTCCGTTCCATCAGAATGGGCTATACGTAGTTCAGCGTACATGTGCACAGGGCTTGGGTCAAAAAAGTAAGGGCCTGAGCTGGGTATCACGAATTCTATAGGGGCACTCGGGGAACTAATTGTGTTTAAAGTGTTAATTGTAATAAAGTCACTGTGTTCAATAGAAACTTGAGTTGGGGGCATGTCAAAGAGGGACAGCTCCAATTTACAACATTGTGACCTAAAAGGATAGATGAAGTGTGTCATGACGAGTTAGAAATAGCGCCTCCCCTCTCGACAAGTAGTAAACAAACTCTGATTCATGAGATCAATGTCCTTAGTTTATATCAGTCAAAAAAATAGTCAACCATAGGTTTCATTTGCTTAGAACACTTCTATTTTGAAATCCGTTTATGTTTAATGCCACGTGATGGTAATCCCTTCTTCCGGACAGCCCTCTTCTTCCCACCACCACGCATTTTTCTCTTTGCATCTTTGACGATTTCGTCCCGTGTACGCTTTAAGTGTTTTTCAGAACTTCTATAGGTTTAGCCCCAGCCAATATGTCTTCTGAGTGTAGCGCTATGGAAAAACTATATATGCTTACAACATGGTATTGTATTGGTACCTTTACTTCTTAATTAAATATAAATTATTAATTAATTGAATTAAATATCTATACAAATTTGCCTCAGGATTGGCGACAAAGCTTATTGGGAATGAAAATAATTGCCATACATACCTAGAACCCATATGTAGGCATCGGGCATGCATAACAAGAATAAAACCAAATTTATTATTTCGTGTTAAAAATTTTCCACTGCTGACTCGTGAAAATTGCTTCGAGAGAAGAGTCAACGAACTTTACAAATTCAGCAAATAATAAAATATGAAGACAACGATTATATGAGCGGTTCGCTCGGAGCTTGCTTATATTACAGCGATGCTTTAAGAAAGGAAGATGTACTTTATCTTCCTATAAGTTCTGAGTGAAATCCTCTTAATATAAAACCTAATAAATATAAAAAGGATAGGCCTATTCCTTCAGGTATTTAAGTGTAGTAACTGCCTATATTAATTACATCAAAGCAACTCGTTGTATAACTCCGTCGTACCGCGGCCCTACATCGAAAAACATCGTCGCGTCCTACGAACAGAAGCGAGGATCAAAGAAATAATAAAATAAGGAAATTTCTTTCTTTACCATTAAGCAGCGCAAATTCCGAAAGTAAATAAACATAAAGAGGTCCTTTAAAGACCTACACATACATAACTCTCTAACGAAAAAAAGTAGGGCTTTTGTCGTTAACTCTCCACTGTAATCTGCTGGAAATTTCCAACGGATGAGGGTAACAGGCAATCAACCCATAGCCCTATATAGTTTTTTCAAAAGCGCTTTCCTCCCGAGGTATCTGGCACCCATCTTCAGCAAGGGGACAGCCGTACGTAGTATGGTTGAAAAAATGGATCCAAGTCCACTACCACGCTGGTATCTCACCTCTCGATAGAGTGTGAAAAGCTTTCTGTCTATTATAACTCAGTGTGTCGAAAGTGCAGCTTCACTGTTAAGCTCCCATCACCGACTGGGAATTTTTTTCCCTCAATCGTTCTTATATATATTGAGATATTGGTTATTAGATTAGTTGCGACATTCACATAATGGGGTCTGTCATATGTATTACTCAAACTCTTCCCTTTATGGTTAGGAATGTGAGCAATGTGTAGCTCCACTATATTGCTGTAAATACAGCATATATCTGGGGGATGTATAGCCAGCAACCAATTTCTCCAATTTCATCTGATACATTAGGTTGGACAAGTGATGTTGTGTCTCGTGAAAGGTATCTCTTTGGAAGGCTGATCGATATCGCCCCTAGGTTACAATTTTGAACAGCCCTTTGTCCTTAATATTTCATAGCCTTTGATTTTAGGATTAGAGTATGTGCAGGGTTTTCTTTGTTTACGATTTCGTATACTAAATCGGCCGTAAGATTTGAGTTTTTTAAACTTACGTTTAATGTCTCTCACAACATCCTCAGTCGCACCATAACGGCCCGGACCTAGTATTACTACTGTACTGTAATAGCGTGCATCCTCAGTCCGGGCGATACGTATAGTTTCATCCCGAGTTACCGCGGCTTTTTCACACTCATCAAGGTCTCTAAGAATCGTAAAAACGGGATCTTTATATTCAATATTTAAAAAAAGAGTGTCCAGCTGAATTTTGCATATCCCCACCTCATACGAATGACGAACCAATTCAATGGGCCCATGGAATTCTGTTGCAAAGTTAGCCAGGGTATTGTTAGGATGTACAGAGAGGGACGACGAGGACGGTAGTGTGACGTAGAAATGGTTAGGCGCCATGTTGCATACTATTTAAGCTTCATTATTGCATTAGCTATTATACAGGTGTTGAAGCTTTCTGGGTACCCTAGCCATTTCACCAGGTACATTTTTCTCTTTCCTGAACCTTTGCTTCCTAAAATTTTTTCAATTTTAAACACATTTTTTTCTTAAATTAAATGTCACTTTCTGCAACCCCTCGCGGTAAAAGCCTCCTGCTATTTCTTCCCAATTCAAATCTTCAACGTAATACATTATTTCGCCTTTAAGTCTCATAGCCCTAACTTTAAAAATCTCACGTGTCCAGCCTTGCTCAAATCCCTTCGCGAATTTATTTCCCGAACGCGACAGCCTTACATAATCATTGATTTTGAAACGCTCAGAGTGTGGTGGTGGTGGTGTTTCATCTCTTTTCACATCAGGCTCTGGGCGCGTACCTCTTTCTAAAGTCTCATTAGGTGTTGCCCCAATCGTGCGATGGTGTGATCGGTTGTAGGATGAGGCTAATGATTCCAGAATGTCTAGAAATTTGTATGTGTTTTTATGTGTAAAATAGCGGTGCATCCGTTCCTTTATGGTACGTTGAACTCTTTCAGCTAAAGATCCCTTATGTATAGAATTGGTAGTGTAGTAGCTGATATTAAACTCTGTCAACATGTTCTGAAAAGCGCGGCCTATAAATTCTTTCCCCATATCCGTCCAAAATTAGCCAGGAACCCTGTTTTCTTTCAACATCAACGTTTTGGTGGCTTTAGCAACTGTTTCAGGTGATTTATTTTTCAGAGGAATTAGCCACAGATATCTAGAGAGTACATCTATTATGAATAGGATGTAGTGGTAACCATCATTATACACTGAACATCTTTGCATGTCTGTTAAATCTGCTTGCCAAATAAAGTCAATCGAAACAGCTGTTGTCTAGGCTGTTTTAAACATTTTTCTCACAGGCTTATGAAGCGTATAAGCGTCCTGCTCCCGCAAAAACCTCACAACATCTTTTTTCCCTACTCCATAATTGTAAACACTTCTGTTCAGTCTATCTACGCCTCCGTAGGATGCTGGGTTAGAAATGTCATAATAACGTCTTCTTAATATGTTAGCCATTTGCGTATTTAGAGGCACGTGGGTAGGGTTGACCGTTGTTTAACCTCTTCTTTCTCTTTTTAAGAGGTGTTACCGCCGGGGGTGATGGCGTTTTCAATTGTGGCATGTGCGATACATGTTCCGAGTCTTTTAACCTGTTCAAATTTCCTATCATTGCTTTGGGGATATTATCTGTTGTAGTCTTGCTTTAATATGCTTCCATCCTGATGGGGATGGCCTATCCCACTTTCTCACCAGATCATGAACGATGTTTACGATATTCGATCCCTGTACCTTTGCTCCTTCCACAATGATCTCACCTGCATCGGTCCATTTTATGTTGGGATCCTCATTCAATAGATTATAAAGACTTAAACCTTTATTCCTCAATGTATGTGGGAGGGGGCTTTTTAATACATGCTCGATATGTTGTTGGGCCGACCCGTTATTCTTTGGTACGGGAGCTTTATCGTCGGGCACAGGCCCTATGTCACCATCCCCATCGTTGTCCATGCTGTGTCTAATAACCACGGGAATCTCTGTCGGATTCCTATAATTTTCGTACTCCTGAAGAAATTTCTGCAGAGCTTCTTGGTACAAGATCCTTTTCTCATCAGATGTTTTTTCACTGTTTAGTAGGGCTAACAATTCGCTTTCCAGTCTTTTAAGCCTACTTTTACGGGGTTCTCGTGTGGAATCACTACCACTTTCTTCATTATATTAATCTAGTCAGTAAAGGCCCCAAAACTGAAAATAAGATGGAGAGAAATGACCCTCCTCTTTGTAAAATAATTCGTTTTTTTCTTCCCCACAGTTTGACTTTTATGAGCGAGTGCACGTATTATGTTCTTGTAACTGCGTAGGCGAGCTTTCTGAGGGGGTTTCATTGATACATTGTAATTTATAACGTTAAGACAGATTTCACAGATGCATTTTAAAAAGTCGGAGTCGATATTTTTAGCAAACATCTGTTGCATTGCCCGGTGCAGTCGATGATAGATTTTTATTAATTCAAGGTATTTCTTTAGCCTCTTTGTCATTCTGGAATATACACCGTTTCACGCTCGTTTGGAAATATATTCGTTCTTAGAAGCACCCTAAACGTGTTTCGCGGATGAAGGTCGCAAAGGAAATATCTGTAACGCGGGCTTGTAGCTTCTTTATAAACTTCCAAAAACTCCTTACGCTGATTCGGGAACATTTGATTGGCTAATACCCCAATTTGCGATACATCTCTACGATGCGCGAATAAGACTAGATACTGTGTATTTAACGACACATCGCGCATGTACCTATTTTTGAAAAATAGATTCTGGTTGATGAAGAACACGCTTATGTTAAGATGGTGGGAGAATACTGTAAATGTTTCGGCAAACGTTTTATCCATCTCTAACATGAGATCGTCAATTACAATGACTGTATGTTCATTTCTCTTTAACGAATTGAGCGGTCGCGCGTCTTAAGGTACCTAAGCGCCACCACAGGTGAAAACGTGTTTTTGATGGATATCACTATTTTCACCCTTTCTCTATCGCGTGGTTTGGGTTATAATGACCTTACGACACTAGAAGTATGGTTGAAAACCTTATGAAGCGAACTACCTTTTTCACCTCTATCGCCAGCTGGGCTCTGCCGCCCAGATGTGATGCGCGTCTTAAGGCCCCAATATCCCGTTCAACTGGTGGGAGGTGATGGGGTTGGAGTTGGTACGCTCGGTCTCTGGGTGGCGGGAACAGCATGAGGAGCGCGAGCCAATGAAAACTTGGCAGCCACGCCGCGCTGCTTTCTGATTGGCCACCCGCTCCACGCGCTGAAAGGGACACGACACAAACCCCGCCAGTACCTTAAGTCTCGCGTTGCTGTTAGCAGGCTTCCTGTGTTCGTGCTCATATTGCTGAATATTGCGTGGCTTATTCTATTCACCCGCTTCTAACTATTATCAACGTGTGCAGCAATGTCTCACCGTGCTAGTGATAATGATGAAAAATCAATGGAATCATTCTGTGCCAGAAATCGCACCCAAAGTTCGGCATAATAAGAAAATAAAAAAATTAAAAAAAATATATATATAAAATATGAAAATCTATTCCATAAACTCATCAACATCTTCATTAGCATACTTAGAACTCTAATTTACCCAAAAATGAACGTTCTAGCTCAATTAATAATAGAGATACTATGCCAGAATATTGCTGAACTTGGAGGCGATTTCTGGCGAATTTTAATTTTGGCGCTTAAGTACCTTAAGACGTGGGACCCCCTGAATTAACGTCGTATACACCTTTGTGCAACAAAATATTATCTTGGTACTCGTTGAACACTGATTGATACGTCGAATAACACCATATAACTTTATGAACAAATTTTGAGAACATCTCTCCCTTTTCTTTAATGATTTTAAGCATAAACACAGTTTTACCACATCCTGTAGGACCAGATATAATACAGGTGGATGGGCTCGTGAACCTGAATTTTTCTGAAGAATCTATTTCTAACACATCACACTCCTAAGCGGGTCATTTACAAAATATAATACACATTTAAGTGATGTTCCTAAAATTCTACAGTCTTGTTTTTCTCTTCTCCCACAGAACCGTGAACGGCGATAAGGTACAGCACTCCATCATCGATATTACAGATGATCCCGACGAGAGTGTAGTTGTGATCACAGACTCCATCCCCAATGCCGAGTCCACACCAGCGATACCTGTAGCACGCGACAATTCAAAGAGGAGGCATGATGAAGAGCTCACCACGTCAGGTATAAAGCGTGCCAGGATTGCGCCGGTTGTTAGATCGGCGCAGTAATAGAGCCCCAACCCTCTTCGTCTTACGACACAACCCCCACAATAGTACCTTCCTTAAATATTCCTCATTATTCCTGTTCAATTCCGGGTACATCTTCCACAACCGCAGCAGCTTCTCGTTCTGTACAGGATGGTATAACATTCGAGTTGGTGCGCACCGCTACCCGCACCCAAGCCTTGACTAAAAATCGGTATATAGTCAGGGTTGATCCTAGATCCATGTATAGCAATAGTGTTGAACACGGTTTGCGACTCGTAGTTGAACGTATTGTAGAGTTTGCCCTTCAGAACCGCCATGAACGTGAAATCAGAACGCGGCTGTCCTTCGGGTTCGAGTCAGACGACGGAGATGTAGATGATTTTTGGGTAGTATATACCATTCAGACGCTTGGCAGCTGTAGATATAGAGCAGTGCTCTTCAATCTGGGCGGTACCGCCCTCTAGTGGGCGAAGGATCTCATTAATCTAAAGGTAATTGCAATTAATTTTATTGTTTTATGCAGGGTATATAACTTTTAGTTTGAGTTTTTGCATTTTTAATTTTGGTGGGCGATACGGAGATTCAAAAGTTACAAAAGTGGGCGGTAAGCATAAAAAGGTTGAAGAGCACTGATATAGAGTATATATTAGGCCGTATAATGCAGTCCTCTCAAAGTAGTACAGCCTTCAATATGGACAACTTCACGGTAAATATTGACCGTGTATTCCATGTTGCAGGTCATAGTGCCACACGTTATACTCTTAACTTCAATTCTCAAGCTATTTACAGGCGGCATACAAACACCGATTGTGGTTGCGGCTTTATAGCAGTAGTCTTGGCCCGTATGTTTACGTACTAAATACACGTGTCAAAAACACTTGGTTGCCTACGGTAGTGGAGCGTGCCCGTAAACTAGCTATAGACTGCAAACTTGAGTTTGACTGTAATATGGGTGTTGAAGAGCTGAGAAGGGTAGAACAGGAAATGAATGCTTTTTTTAGTTGTATTTGGAATGGATGATCGACGTAGGACTGTGTATGTTTTTAAAAGCAGTGTGAGGGATCGTACAAGACCCCTACTTATTTTAGGACTGTCAGGAACAACGTACAGTATCTACCCATCCGTAATACAAGGGACCTTTACCCGAGTTATGATACAAGTCGAAAATATGGACGACATCATGATTTGTGTAAGGGGTGTATCGAGTTTGCGGATGATATAGTGAAACATTGTAAAGATTGCCACATGGTATGTGAGCAGTGTAAAAGCTCCAAATGTGAAAGCCGTGTAGTTGAAGCCGAGAAGAGGGATTGTGATGTGTGTAGAAGCACATTTTTCAATAACTGTTTTGAGCACCATAAATCAATTGGAACGTGCAGGAAAATGAGAATCTGTGAATGTGGTATGTTTCATATGATATGGATAATTGGGGGAATTTCAAGCATAAATGTGATGAAATTCATTGTTCTACATGCTATGAGAAATATAAGGCAGTTGGAATAAAGCATGTATGTTATATGAAAGACGCTAAACCTCAAAATAGCCCTTGTATAACTGCGTACTACGATATAGAAACATACACGGTTGCTGAAACGAAAGAGGTTATTCTACATTTACTTGTAAACCAGGCTATCTGTGATGAGTGTATGGAGATCGAGTGTGATGATTGTCACAAATGTGGTAAACGGACAAACGTTTTTAAAACGAATGCCCAGGATAACCCTGTGAAACTGTTTGTATCCTATATTGTCAAGTTAGCGGACAAGTTAAAAAAAATGACTGTGTATATTCTTGCCCATAACGGGGCAAAATTTGACACAGTTCCTTTATAAGGAGTTGCTTCGGCACGAGTCATCTGAGATATTTACAGGTGATCCCTTGAAAAGAGGCAACAAACTAATACAGATGCAAATAAGAGGTAATGTACAGTTTAAAGACACTTTATTATTCACACCTTGTAAATTAGCCAAGCTACCAAAGGTGATGGGCGTAGCCGCTGAAGTTTCAAAAAGATATTTCCCTTACACATTCCTCACTAGCGAAACTTTAAATTACGTAGGACTACCTCCACCCAAACATTACTTTAACTACAGTATGAATGTATGAGCACAGATGAACGTGAAGATTTTGACCGCTACTACAACAGTTTTAATGAAACTAAAGCAACAGTATAGCTGATGAATGTCAGCGTTATTGCGTGAATGATGTGCGCGTGCTTAGAGTATGTTTCCAGGCCTTTAGAAAGACGTACATAGGACGTTTCAAATGCGATCTGTTGCAAGTCGCAACAACGATCGCCTCATTATGTTTTACGGTGTTCAAGAATAACTTCATGCCTAAAGACACCTAAGCCGTTATTCACCGAAACAGTCCCCGCAGTTATGGGCACAAGGCTATTTACTGGCTCATACACATACAGCAGCAGACAGGTGTATACATAAAGCCTGCTCGCAACACGGGAGAAGTACCCATTAAGGTTAATAGTCGTGTTTTTTGGGTTGATGGTCAAAGTGAAAACCGTGCCACTGGTGAGAAGACTGTGTACTACTTTAACGATTGCTGGTGGCACGGATGCCCCCGTCCTGATTGTGGAATCGTAGGAGATATCGACGGTAGATTTCCTGCCGACAGTCTTGCGTGGACGTGAACCCGCGATCAACTTATAGGCGCCCAGTTCACTCACAATGTATTGTGGGAGCATGAGTATGATGCACGGATGGAAACAGATGAACAGTACCGTGAAGAAATAAACACGATCAAGCGTTCAATGGTGCTGGATCCTCTCAAATGCAGTGATAGTTTGTTCCGAGGGCGTAAAAATCCCTTCAAGCTATACTTTCCGCCTACTGAGGGCGTGAAACTCCATTACTATGACTTCTGTTCTTTATATCCTTATGTAATGAAGAACAATCCGTACCCCGTAGGTGCACCTGAGAAACTGGTGGGATCTGACCTGCACATCATCGAGGTGTTCTCAACAAATTTGAACGGGTACTATTCCGGCCTTTCTTTCGTAGACGTGCTCCCCCCCCACGCGATTTATGGATGCCGATCTTACCCGTCGTGAGAGATCACAAGCTCATGTTTCCCCTGTGCGTGAAGGGCGCAGAGGAGACCAATGGGGAATGTAATCATACAACCAACCAGCGTAAGCTCAGAGGTGTATATACAAGCCCTGAGTTGGATCTAGCTGTTCGCCATGGCTACAGAATATTGAAGATACATGAGGTGTGGAGGTTTCAGAAGCTACTCAACCTTTTCACGCCATATATAAACGCTTTTTTGAAGGATGAGGTAGAAGCATCAGGGTATCCGCGAGATGTTGATACAGCTTGACCGTTCCCAAATTGTAAAGAACCCACGCAAGCGCTTTAGTGCAAAATTGTGTCTAAACAGTCTTTGTTGAAAATTTGCACAGAATACAAGCAAGGGGAACGTTCAATTGGCTCAAAGTTATGGTGAAGTCTAGGATTATGCCAATGCTCCCGATATAGAGGTCATGGAGATCGTGAATGTAGATAATACTTCCATAATAAAGTACAACAATTCCGAATTGGCCACAGATACCTCACGGGTTACAAACATACCTGTAGCCAGCTTCACAACGGCCTACGCACGCATCAAACTTTGGGGCCTATTGCATTCTCTTGGTCTGAGGGTTTTGTACGCGATACAGATAGTGTAATATTCACAGCGAGGGAGGGTGAATACATGCCTCCTATTGGTGAATTTCTCGGAGAGTTGACTGATGAGATCAAGGATGAGTATGGAGACATCGCATACGCCGACTCTTTTGTTACAACAGGACCAAAAACTTATGGGGTACGGGTGAGGGTGGTGGAGGATATGAAATATATAGTGAAGGCTAAGGGTATCACGCTCAACCAGGCGAAACGGCGAGTCGTTAACTTTGATTCGTTGAAGGATTTAGTGTGCTTGGATGATGATGAGGGTGAATAGCCGCTCCAACTAACTGTAGGTACCCACAATTTTTCGGCGCTGAAGCTGGTGGGCGTGAAGGAACTTAGGGGTACAAAGGTGTGCCGTAACACCTATAGGAAATGTTACCAGGTTCCTGGTACCTATGATACCGTACCTTTTGGATACCCTAATCTTTGATATGTCTATTATTAACGATATGTTTATTTATTACACGTATTTGTAAATATATATATACACCTTGAATATTTCGTTTATTAAATAAATCTTGTTTCAATTAGTGTTTCACTTTCTCCTTTGTGTGTGTGTGTGTGTGTGTGTGTGTGTACAGGAGAAAATTCTAAGCTCCACCCAGCTTGTGTACAGGAGAAAGTTCTAAGCTCCGCCCACCTGTATGATTGGTCACGTAACTCCTGCTACTACCTGGGCATATCTCTTCCCTGCCTGCTCAGTTGATCGCTGCAGGCCCTGGATCTCAAATGTGCATTTCCCCACGTAGACGAAAAATAGTAATGGCTACCTTTAATATTGCGTGTTCGACGTTTATGAAGTGGTATTCGGCAAAGTGTGAAGATAAGGTTACTGAATTGCTCCCTATTCCGCCTTCCTTTGATACTTTTAAGGCTATATTGAATCGTACGAAGGAACAAGAGGTACGAATACTCTACGGCTATTCTGGCGAGAGCATTGCAGGATTTCGTGGTACAAGTGATGTATTGAACTATGTTGTATGACTAAACCTTATAAAAGCTTACATATACCGTGAAGTAGAAGAAACAACACGTGGAGAAGAGAAGCAACGGATATGGTTAGTGAGTCTTGTTGATGAGTGGTGCGACAAGCGATATTATGTCATGTTGCATCATACCCAGTACTCGTACCCTGCGACTGAGAATGTAAATCTTGCCATCATAGAGAATCTTAAGTATTTTTACCACTACATTAATATATATCATGACGAGGTTTGTAGTGAGGTTGTGGCTAAAGGTTTGCATGAGTATTTAACAGAATTTAAAGATGAGTATCGCATGCTAAGCAAAAAGGAAAAATATGGTCATATGTTTCTCTCAAATAGTGCGCCGGAGTGTGAATAGAATGTGTTTAGTTCGTGAAAATCCCCTTATGCAAAAATATCTGGTGCGTATTCTGGCGAGTGGGAGTGATAAAACATTAAAACCGATATTGCTTCATGTATCGGAAAATTTCTCAAAACACCTACCCAGTATAATGGGATACAAGTATTCCCGTCGAGCCGATCCGCTCGCCTGTGGCTAATAGTCATCTCAGAGCTAGAACCGAGTGGACGTGCACTACACGAATACGATGGAACTTCCTTTGAGCAGCATTCTCAATGCCGTGTGCGATGTGTCCGTGACGAAGTCATTGCGCGTGTACAGGTGTAAATATTAAAGGTAGCCATTACTATTTTTCGTTTACGTGGGAGAATGCACGTCTCACATCCAGGGCTTGCAACGGTCAACTGAGCACGCAGGGTAGAGATATGCTCAGGTAGTAGCAGGAGTCACGTGACCGATCATACAGGTTGGCGGAGATTAGAACATTCTCCTGTACACACACACACACACACACACACACACAAAGGAGAAAGTGAAAAGCTAACTGAAACACGATTTATTTAATAAACAGATTATTAAAGGTGTGTATATATATATATACACAATACATGTAATAAATAAAATAAACATATCGTTACCAATACACACACACATATTATATATATATATATATATATATATATATACACATAAAACAATCAAAGATTATGGTATCCAATGGGTACAGTATCATAGGTACCAGGCACCTGGTAATGTTTCCTATAGGTGTTACGGCACACCTTTGTACCCCTAAGTTCCTTCACGCCCACCAGCTTCGGCGCCCGAAAATTGTGGATCCCTGCAGTTAGTTGGGATGGCTGGTCGCCCTCATCATCATCCAAGCACACTAAATCCTTCAACGAATTAAAGTTAACGACTCGCCGTTTCGCTGGTTGAGCGTGATATCCTTAGCCTTCACGATATATTTCATATCCTCCACCACCCTCACCCGTACCCCATACGTTTTTGGTCCTGTTGTGACAAAAGAGTCGGCGTATGCGATGTCTCCATACTCATCCTTGATCTCATCAGTCAAATCTCCGAGAAATTCACCAATAGGAGGCATGTATTCACCCTCCCTCGCTGTGAATATCACACTATCTGTATCGCGTACAAAACCCTCCGACTAAGAGAATGCAATAAGCCCCAGAGTTTGATGCGTGCGTAGGCCGTTGTGAAGCTGGCAACAGTTATGTTTGTAACCCGTGAGGTATCTGTGGCCAATTCGGTATTGTTGTACTTTATTATGTATTACCTACATTCACGATCTCCATGGCATCTTTATCGGGAGCATTGGCATAATCTCAGACTTCACTATAACTTTGTGCCAAATGAACGTTCCCTTTGCCAGTATTCTGTGCAAATTTTCCCCAAAGACTGTTTAGACAACTTTGCACTAAAACGCTTGCGTGGGTTCTTTACAATTTGGGAACGGTCAAGTTGTATACCTTCACGGACACGGTAACGTTGAAAGCCGATTTTTCAACTTCGGTATCAACTCCTCGCGGATACCCTGATGCTTCTATCTTATCCTTCAAAAAAGCGTTTATATATGGCGTGTAAATATTGGGTAGCTTCTGAAACCTCCACACCTCATGTATCTTCAATATTCTGTAGCCATGGCGAACGGCTAGGTCTAGCTTAGGGCTTGTATATACACCTCTGATCTTACGCTGGTTGGTTGTGTGATTACATTCCCCACTGTTCTCCTCTGCGCACTTCACACACAGGGGAAACATGAGCTTGTGATCTATAACGACGGGTAAGATCGGCATCCATAAATCGCGTGGGGGGGGGGAGCACATCTACGAAAGAAAGGCCGAAATAGTACCCGTTCAAATTTGATGAGAGCAACTCGATGGGGGGCAGGTCAGGTCCCACCAGTTTTTCAGGTGCACCTACGGGGTACGGATTGTTCTTCATCACGTAGGGATATAAAGAACAGAAGTCATAGTAATGGAGTTTCACGCCCTCCGTAGGCGGAATGTATAGCTTGAGGGGACTTATTGAGGGGACTTATTGAGGGGACTTATTTCTTCACGGTACTGTCCATCTGCTTCCATCCGCGCATCATATTCATGCTCCCACAAAACTTTGTGAGTGAACTAGGAGCCTATAAATTAATCTCTTCTCGGCAGGAGATCTACCGTGGATATTTCCTACGGTTCCACACTCTGAACAGGGGCATCCGTGCCAACAGCAACCGTTAAAGGAATACACAGTCTTCTCACCAGTGGCACGGTTTTCGCTTAGACCACTAACCCAAAGAACACGACCATTAACCTTAATGGGTACTTCCCCCGTGTTGCGAGCATGCTTTATGCATACACCTGTCTGCTGCTGTATGTGTATGAGCCAGTAAATAGCCTTGTGCCCATAACTGCGGACATTGTTTCTGTGAATGACGACTAAGGTGTCTTTAGGCATGAAGTTATTCTTGAACACCGTAAAACATAATGAGGTGATCGTTGTTGCGACTTGCAACGGATCGCATTTGAAACGGTCTATGTACTTCCTTCTAAAGGCCTGGAAACATACTCTAAGCACGCGCACATCATTCACGCAATAACGCTGACATTCATCAGCTATACTGTTAGCTTTAGTTTCATTAAAATTGTTGTAGTAGCGGTCAAAATCTTTACGTTCATCTGTACTCATACATTCATAGTTAAAGTAATGTTTGGGTGGAGGTAGTCCTACGTAATTTAAAGTTTCGCTAGTGAGGAATGTTTAAGGGAAATATCCTTTTGAAACTTCAGCGGCTACGCCCATCACCTTGGGTAGCTTGGCTAATTTACAAGGTGTGAATAATAAAGTATCTTCAAACTCTACATTGCCTCTTATTTGCATTGGTATAGTTTGTTTCCTCTTCTCAAGGGATCACCTGTAAATATCTCAGATGACTCGTGCTGAAGCAACTCCTTATAAAGGAACTGTGTATCAAATTTTGCCCCGTTATGGGCAAGAATATACAGTCATTTTTTTTAACTTGTCAGCTAACTTGACAATATAGGACACAAAGAGTTTCACAGGGCTATCGTGGGCATTCGTTTTAAAAACGTTTGTCCGTTTACCACATTTGTGACACTCATCACACTCGATCTCCATACACTCATCACAGATAGTCTGGCTTACAAGTAAATGTGGAATAACCTCTTTGGTTTCAGCCGTGTATGTTTCTATATCGTAGTACACAGTTATACAAGGGCTATTTTTAGGCTTAGCGTCTTTCATATAACATACATGCTTTACTCCAACCGCCTTATATTTCTCATGGCATGTAGAACAGTGAATTTCATCACATTTATGCTTGAATTCCCCAATTATCCATCATATGAAACATACCACATTCACAGATTCTCATTTTCCTGCACGTGCCAATTGATTTATGGAGCTCAAAACAGTTATTATTGAAAAATGTGCGTCTACACACATCACAATCCCTCTTCTCAGCTTCAACTACACGGCTTTCACATTTGGAGCTTTTACACTGCTCACATACCATGTGGCAATCTTTACAATGTTTCACTATATCATCCGCAAACTCGATACACCCCTTACACAAATCATGATGTCGTCCATATTTTCGACTTTTATCATAACTCGCGTAAAGGTCCCTTATATTACGGATGGGAGATACGTTCCTGACAGTCCTAAAATAAGTAGGGGTCTTGTACGATCTCTCACACTGCTTTTAAAAACATACACAGTCCTACGACGATCATCCATTCCAAATACAACTATACGAACATTCATTTCCTGTTCTACCCTTCTCAGCTCTCAGGACCCATATTACAGTCAAACTCAAGTTTACAGTCTACAGCTAGTTTACGGGCACGCTCCACTACCGTAGGCAACCAAATTTTTTGGGTCCGTGTATTTAGTACAGTAAACATACGAGCTAAGACTACTGCTAAAAGCCGCAACCACGATCGACGTTTATATGCCGCCTATAAATAGCCTGAGAATTGAAGTTAAGAGTATAAGGTGTGGCACTATGACCCGCAACACGGAATACACGGTCAATATTTACCGTGAATTTGTCTATATTGAAGGCTATACTACTTTGAGAGGCCTGCATTATACGGCCTAATATATACTCTATATCTACAGCTGCCAAGCGTCTGAATGGTATTACTACCCAAAAATCATCTACATCTCCGTCATCTGACCCGAACCGAAGGACAGCCTCGTCTGACTTCACGTTCGTCGCGGTTCTGAAGGGCAAACTCTACAATACGTTCAACTATCGCAGTCCGTGTTCAACACCATTGCTATACATGGATCTAGGATCAACCCTGACTATATACCGATTTCTAGTCAAGGCTGGGGTGGGGGTAGCGGTGCGCACCAACTCGAATGTTATGCCATCTACAGAACGAGAAGCTGCTGCTGCTGTGGAGGATGTACCCGGAATTGAACAGGAATAAGGGGTATATTTGAGGAAGGTACTATTTGGGGGTTGTGTCGTAAGACGTAGAGGGTTGGGGCTCTATTACTGGGTCTAACAACCGGCGCAATCCTGGCACGCTTTATACCTGACGTGGAGGGCTTCTTCATCATGCTCCGCTTTGAATTGTCGCGTGCTACAGGTATCGCTGGTGGACTCGGCATGGGATGGATGTCTGTGATCAACTACACTGTCGTCGGGGTCATCTGTAATATCGATGATGGGGTGCTGTACCTCATCGTCATTCACGGTTCTGTGGGAGAAGAGAAAAACAAGACTGTAGAATATAAGGTCATCACTTAAATATTTATTATATTTTGTAAATGACCCACTTAGGAGTGTGACGTGTTAGAAATGGATTCTGTAGAAAAATTCAGGTTCACGAGCCCATCCACATGTATTATATCTGGCCTACAGGATGTGGTAAAACTGTGTTTATGCTTAAAATCATTAAAGAAAAGGGAGAGATGTTCTCAAAATTTGTGCATAAAGTTATATGTGTGCTATTCGACGAATCATCAGTGTTCAACGGGTACCAAGATGATATTTTGTTCCACAAAGGTGTATACAACGTTAATTCGTTGAAAGGAAATGATCATACAGTCACTGTAATTGATGATCTCATGTTGGAAATGGATAAAACGTTTGCCGAGACATTTACAGTGTTCTTCCATCTTAATATAAGCGTGTTCTTTATCAATCAAAATCTATTTTTCAAAAATGAATGCATGCGCGATGTGTCGTAAAATACACAATATCTAGTATTATTCCGCAACGTAGAGATGTATCACAAATTGGGGTTTTAGCCAATCAAATATTCCTGAATCAGCGTAAGGAATTTTTGGAAGTTTATAAAGAAGCTACAAATCAACGTCACGGATATTTGTTTTGTGACCTTCATCCGCGAAACACGTTTAGGGTGTTTCTAAGAACGAATATATTTCCAAACGAGCGTGAAACGGTGTATATTCCAGAATGACAAAGAGGCTAAAGAAATACCATGAATTAATAAAAATCTATTATTGACTGCACCGGGCAATGCAACAGATGTTTGTTAAAAATATCGACTCCGACTTTTTAAAATGCATTTGTGAAATCTGTCTTAACGTTATAAATTGCAATGTATCAATGAAACCCCTCAGAAGGCTCGCCTACGCAGTTACAAGAACATAATACGTGCACTCGCTCGTAAAAGTCAGACTTTAGGGAAGAAAAAACGAATTGTTGCACAAAGAGGGGGATCATTCCTACCCATCTTATATTCAGTTTTGGGGCCTTTAGTGACTAGATTAATATAATGAAGAAAGTGGTAGTGATTCCACACGAGGTGTATGCTTCACTGCAAAGTTCAAAGAGTCCAGACACGGTTTTAGAACCCCGTAAAAGTAGGCTTAAAAGAATGGAAAGCGAATTGTTAGCCCTATTAAACAGTGAAAAAATACCTGATGAGAAAAGAATCTTATACCAAGAAGCTCTGCAGAAATTTCTTCACGAGTACGAAAATTATAAGAATCCGACAGAGATCCCCGTGGTTATTAGGCACAGCACGGACAACGATGAGCATGGCGATATAGGCCTGTGCCCGACGATAGAGCTGGCCAACCAAAGAATAACGGGTCGGCCCCACCACATCAATCGAGCATGTATTAAAAAGCACCATCCCACATACATTGAGGAATAAAGGTTTAAGTCTTTATAATCTATTGAAAGAGGATCCCAACATACAATGGACCGATACAGGTGAGATCATTGTGGAAGGAGCAAAGGTACAGGGATCGAATATCGTAGACATCGTCCATGATCTGGTGAGAAAGTGGGATAGGCCTTCACCATCAGGATGGAAGCATATTAAAGCAAGACTACAACAAATAAATGTCCCGAAAACAATGATAGGAAATCTGAACAGGTTAAAAGACTTGGAACATGCTCGCATGACACACATGAGAACGCCATCACCCCCGCGGCAACACTCTGAAGAGGAGAAAGAAAGGTAAACAACGATCAACCCTACCCACGTGCCTCTAAAATACGCAAATGGCTAACATATTAAGAAGACGTTATTATGACATTTCTAGCCCAGCATCCTATGGAGGCGTGTACATAGGGAAAGCCCAGGTTTAAAGTTTAGTATCTATCGGAAAAAAAAAACAATTTGTCCTACGTACACTTTTACTCGGGACATGACACCCCCATTAAGAAGGCCATTTTTTATTCAATGTTTCTCCGCGCTCTTAGGATCGCCAGTCCGGAATACATCGATGCCGAATTGGAAAAATCAACGTTGTTGGAAGTGACCTGTGCTACCCACCTGCCTTTATGGAATCTTGTCTTAATAAGGCAAAACGAACCTTCTATCGTGTGAATAATAACACTCGCACTTTGTCAAAGAATATTTTACTACTTCCATTTTTCCCAGGCTTTTTAGGCATTGCTAATGTACTTAAACTTTTGGATATTAATGTAGTATTTTCATATAACAATACTGTGAAAAATATCATAGTAAAAAATAGCCCTACCAATAATTCAGGCATTATCTATAAAATTGGTTGTAAACAATGTGATTCCTTTTACATTGGTCAGACGGGAACGGATTTGCACACGCGTGTAAAACAGCATCAATATTCCGTTACAACGGGACAGTCGTCCAGTGCCCTTTTTGTCCATTTGTCAGAGTTATCCCACTGTATTGATTGGAATAATGCTTCAGTTTTGTTTCACTCTAGCAACATTGTTAATAGAAATATTCTTGAGTCTGCTATTATCCAACTTACAAATAACTTTAACATGAGCAAAGGTCTTTTTCAACTCGATCCCGTTGTTTTGAATTCGTTCAGAATGGATTTAGACAAGAAGGGTAGAGTGCTAAAACTTTGTTAATGTTTCCTTATAAATTTGTATGCTTCTCTTACAATTTTTATTTTTCAATTTAGTTTTATATATATATATATATATATATATATTTTTTTTTTTTTTTTTTGGTGACCTATATATCATTCAGGCCTTATCTATAAAATTGGTTGTAAACAATCCATTTGATCTTGTGTTGAATTCGTTCAGAAAGGATTTGGACAAGAAGGGCAGAGTGCTAAAACGTGGGTAGTTTTCCCTTATAAATATGCATGCTGCTCTTACAATTTTTATTTTTTCAATTTATTTTTATATATATTTTTTAAAATTTTTTGTGACCTATATATCATTCAGGCATTAACTATAAAATTGGTTGTAAACAATCCATTTGATCTTGTGTTGAATTCGGGCAAAGTGCTAAAATTGGTCGTTTTCTTTACAACTTTGTATGCTCCTCCCACAATTTTTATTTCTATATCATTATATATATATATATTTTTTTTTGTAATCTGTATATAGTCTTCAACTCTTTATTTACTTCAGTGTTCCTGAGGATGTCATTAGACGAAAGCGCTTGAGCACCATTTTCTGTTTCCTTTCCTTCGTGGTTTTATTCATAATATATATATATATATATATGATGAAATAATCCAGAACACTAAATAAATAGCCAGTTCGCGAATAATTGGCTACAAAAAATATAATTACAGGCACATAATTACTTACATTTCTACGGCAGTCCCTTGCGTCGGATCGTAATGAGCGTCATTGCAAATATCCTCAACGGTTTTCGTTGGAAATAATCCGTCACGGTGCGCTGCGTTAAAAAGATTAATTGTAGACAACGCGACAGTGTCTCGATCTTCATATAAATCCGGTAAACTGTAAAGTTCTTGTGAATGATTCATGATGGAGAGAATGTTTATTCACTGGTGAAAATAACTGTTGTGAGTTCCAGCTGAAAATATTTCCTTTTATATGCATGATCCCCAAAATACTAATAGGCGGTTCGTAAGTTTGCTGATTGGTTGTCAATGTAACTGGGCGGGGCTATGTTAAATTTGTGTACCAATCGTAACACCGATATAACGGACCCACGCTTTGGACGTCGTGATTGGCTGAATAATGGTGTCTTTATCTTTTTACCCTAGATTTAATGTTCACATCTCAAGGTGTATGAGTGAATTGCCACTTGCAATCGCTACCACAATGGTTTCAAATATTTGCATTATTATTTGCGCCCATGCTATTCTCAGCTTTCCCATTTTGGAATCCCCCCTTCATGCAATATCCCTCACCCCTTTACAACATTGATCAACATTTATCCCAGATATTTGAAAGATTTGAAAGACGTTATTGTAGGCCCCTTAACGAAGATTTTTAATCAGTCACTCGAAACGGGGATTATTCCTGAAGACTTCAAATTAGCTAACGTTACGCCTATTTTAAAAAAAGGCGACCGCACACTAGCTAGCAATTATAGGCCCATTAGCTTAACGTCAATTGTCGGTAAACTTTTGGAATCCGTAGTTAGGGATCGTATCATCGATCACTTAGAAAGTAGAGATTTGATTAATAGTAGTCAGCATGGGTTTCGACGCCATAGATCCTGTTTAACTAATTTGTTAGAATTTTATAACGAAATAGTGCGCGAATACGATAGGCATAGAGCGGCTGACGTTATTTATTTAGATTTTAAAAAGGCGTTCGATACAGTTCCGCATAAAAGATTAATTGCGAAGATTAAAGCGCACGGTATACGCGGTCAGGTAGCTAACTGGTTAGAGGAATGGCTTCGTGTTTGGAGACAGAGGGTCGTTATTAATGGTAGTGAATCGGGGTGGTTGGATGTACGTAGCGGTGTCCCACAGGGTTCAGTGTTAGGCCCCTTGCTATTCGTAATCTACATTAACGACATAGATGTAGGATTGACTAGTAACGTGTCAAAATTCGCGGACGATACTAAAATAGGCGGTAGGGTTGTTAACGAGGACGATAGAAATAGGCTCCAAGACGATGTAAATGGATTATGGAGTGGAGGGATAAATGGCAGATGCAATTTAACGTAGACAAATGTAAAGTTTTGCTTATAGGTTCTCGTAACAATAATTACACGTACACGATGGATGGTAGAGAGTTAGCGAGCGTTGACGAGGAAGTAGATTTAGGCGTACGCGTATCTAAGGATTTAAAAGTTAGGAACCAGTGCCTGGAGTCTTGCGCAAAAGCTAATAGGATGTTAGGCTTCATAGCGCGTAATTTCGAATTTAAATCGAAGGATATTATATTGCCCCTTTACAAGTCCCTAGTCAGGCCTCATTTAGAATATGCCGTTCAGTTTTGGTGCCCGTATTTGCGTGAGAATATTGGTAGGTTAGAAAGGGTTCAGCGTCGTGCCACGAAACTAATTCCGTCATTGAGCAACAAGTCCTATGAAGATAGGATTAAAGTGTTAGACTTGCATTCACTCGAAACTAGGAGATTAAGGGGGGAGCCTATTGAAGTTTTCAAAATCGTTAACATTGATAACATAAATTTTGACAAACTCTTCACTTTCGATAATAGCAATAATCGTAATAACGGATTTAAGTTGTGTGGCAGACGTTTCTTTACTAATATCGCTAAAAACCTTTTTACGTTTAAAGTAATTGATAAATGGAATAATCTTCCCGCGTCAGTCGTTCACTCTACCAGCGTTAATATGTTTAAGAACCGTTTAGATAGGCATTTTAAAAATATTAACGTTGTTTAAAATAAAAAAAAATTAGTAACAAGAGCTCTGGGGCTGGTGGTCGAGGATGAGTCTGTTGACGATTAATGTCAGCTTGTGACATGCCAGCGTGTGATGCCAGCATTAAAATAAAAAAAAATTAGACTAACATGAACGTAGATGTAGTTCGTAGAGTAAACTAACCCACTTTTTGTTTAACTTTACCTATTTTTTTTCTCTCCTTACTTGCATGTCTGTAACTCTCTTTACTTGCAAGTCTGTAGTTTGCATGGTATGACTGTGAGTTAAGACTGTGTTTGCATGGTTTGTAAGCGTTCTTATTTTGGATCTTAGGGTCTTTGTTAGCCTTAGCTTCTGTAGATCTGTAGAACATTTGCAACATTGCATTATCTAGCACGACAATATTTTACATTATTATTTGGGGTCATACTATTCTCAGATTGATCCTCAACTTTCCACATTTTGGATACATCTATATCGGTTTATTCTCTCTGTAGATTTATTTTCACATCTCAAGGTGAATTGCCACTTGCATTCTCTATCACTACAATATTTTGCATTATTATTTGCGGTCATACTATTCCCAGATTGATCCTCACCTTTCAAAATTTTGGATAGGGAAATGGCCTTATAATTTGAACAGCGGCAAGTCGTTACAGTACAAGGAGAATCTATGGTCTGAACCATAGGCCAGGTTAGGTTCAGGAGCCAGCATTTAAAGTGTGTATTGTTATTTTGCATGCATTTTTCTTTTATTATTAATTAAATATACTAGCATGGAAGTACGAATTAATTTTAATTGAAAACAAATGAATAAAGGATTCCTCTTCTTGATTTCGCGGAATTTTCTTTATAAAAAATATAGAAGGTGTGTAGAAAGGATTGTCAAAAGTAAATAGACAATTTCGGTTTGGCTTTAGAGTAAATGAAAGCGAATCAGGTCTCTCGAATTATAGGTAAATTAAATATTATTCTTATAGATTAAGTTATTGGAATAATGTACAATAAAAAGAATCCTGTGTATTTCTTTTATTATTAATATTGGTGTTTTATTTAATTCTTTTGCTAAGCCATGGATTAATTGTATTTCTTCTAAATACTGGGACTCGTTTTGTGTCTAATTATAAGGGTGTAACATATATTCTGCTCGATTTTTTAGTTCATTCAGAACAAAAATTAAAAGACTTATAAAGACAAATTTGCTCGAACTTTTAGTTTATTCACAACAAAAATTAAATGACATAATGACAATTAATCATTAATATAATTCCCTTCTTTTTCTATAACCTCCTCCCACATGTAGAAAAGTTTTTTATGCTACGTTCGAAGAAATCCCTTGGTTTCGAGTTAAAAAAGCGATCACTTCGTTTTCGATAGCTTCCCTGGATTGCAACTTTTGCCCATCTAGGTGGTGTTGCAGACTTCTGAAGAAATGGTAGTCTGAAGGTGCGATGTCCGGAGAATAAGGTGGATGAGGCATTTTTTCCCATCCAAATGACTCCAATTGAGCAGTGGTGATTCGAGCAGTGTGAGGGCGCGCGTTATCATGGTGGAATAGAACACCTCTGCGATTAATTAATGCAGGACGTTTTTCTTGTAATGTCATCTTCAATCGTTGGAGTTGTTGGCAGTAGACTTCAGCTGTGATTGTTTGGTTATCTGGCAGAAGCTCAAAATGAATAATTCCTTGCATATCCCACCAAACTCATAGCAAGATTTTCTTTGGATGGGGTCCATTCTTTGCCTGAGGTTCAGGCTTTGTTTCACGGCTAAGCCACTGATGTCGACGCTTAATATTGTTATAGAGGACCCATTTTTCATCCCCAGTGACGATCCGATTAAAAAACGGTGCCTGCAGTTGCCGAGAGTGCAGTGATGTGCAAATATCGATTCGATGTTAAAGATTCGCTTGTGACAAATCATGCGGAACACATTTTCCAACCTTCTCTACTTTTCCTAACAGCTTCAAATGACGATGAATGGTCATATGGCTAACGCCGAGTTGCAGGCCAAGTTCTCTTACAGTTACCGTTGGGTTTTCCTCCACTGTTGCTTTCAGCAACTCTTCATCTAACTCATTTGGTCGTCCTGTTCGTTGATAATCTTTCAGACTGAAGTTTCCATTTCTGAACTTCTCAAACCATCTCCTACACACCCATTCGCTCACAACATCATTTCCAGTTTCCATAAACTCTTTGAAGGTTCTTGCGGATTCACTAGCGTAGATCCTTTATGGAACTCATACAGCATCACATGTCGAATATGCTCTTTCGTGGGATCCATGTTTTTTCAATTACTGTAATATCGTAGGGGGGAGTCCCGTAGGGGTGGCGCTGTAACTGTATGAAAAACACCAGAGAAAATATTCATTAGCCTAATCCTACACTAGCCTAATTCATTCTGTATCATTCTGTATCGTGATAAAACCTGTGCGAACCTGTCGCCGCGTGTATTTTGCAAAATTTTTGAAACTATTTCACATTATCTTGAGGTTATTCTATTACACAGGTCAACAAAAAAACATTTTTTTTTTCGTTGCCTAGGAAATTCGTACGAATTTAGGGTATTTTGGGGTTGCTGAATTCCAAAATGAAAGTAGTTTTTCCGATTTGGCTCTAGTTCTTGAGATAATGAATACCCTCAATTAATAGGAAACGTAACCATAACGCGTGCATATGGGAAACTACCGGAACATTCTAGATGGTGAGACCGAATAAAATGCCATTATGTATTTCATGTGTTTACTTTTGTATGATTTGAGACAATTTCAATGCGATTTGTAAGTAGGCTCCGCCTGAACATTAAATTTTTTGCATTTTTACGTGTTTCAATGGGGTACCAATTATCTCATAAATTAGAGCCAATCTAGCAAAACCGATGTCATATTCGGAATCAGCACCACAAAGTTACCCCAAAATCACTCTAATATGATTGGCAATAAAATGAGTGTTGACCAGTGTTATCTATCGTCCGTTTTCTAATCGAGCAGAATTTATGTTACAACCTGTTATATTGTAATAATTCGAGCAATTATGGAGAATGTTTTCCTCTCTCTTGTGGGCAGTGTAAAGCTTTCGCTTAGTTAACTATATTGAGAAGACAGAGGAATGACAAAAGTAAATAGACACTTTCAGTAATTTACTTATTTATTATATTACTAAAAAAATTATTATCATCTGAAAGAAAGTTCAAATATTTTAAAAAGTTTTTCCGAGTTACTGTAAAATTTTCTTTTAAGTGTACAATATAAAGAATCCTGTGTATTTCTTTTGGGGTTCGTTTAAATGTATTAAATTAATTCGAGCAATTAAGGAGAACGTCTCTCTTGCCTTTAATAAATAGGGGTATCTGGCAACTCATCTAAATAAAAGTTAAAATAAATGGTGCAATCTGGCAACTCACCCTAATAAGGTACACCTGAACATAATTAAAATATATATAGGGGTGTCTGGAAATTCACGACCCTCTATATAACAGCTGCGGATCCCCTGGACGCTCATTATGCGACGGTCACCGGTGGAATAAAGAACTCTCTCCTCTCTCCTTCTTCGGTTGGGGTTTCCCTTTGGGGGGTGAGGACATTCCAACTTCTCCCCCAAAGACCCTCCTCCTTCGCCTTTCTCTCCTTATCTTAGGTTAAGGTTACTCCTTTTGGGGGAGGTCATCCTCCCTTCTCCCCCCAAAGCTCCCTCACCCTTTCATTGCAGCTTGGGGGATAACCCCTTCCCCTTGCTGCATAACCCCTCCCCTTCATTGCAGCTTGGGGGGTAACCCCTCCCCCTTGTTGCATAACCCCTCCCCTTTGCAGCTTTGCAGCATTGACTTATTGCAAGACCCCTCCACTTGTTGCATAACATCTTGCAACATTCCCCCACCCCTTTGCAACATTGATCGATATCTGCAACATTGCGTTGCACTCTACCATTTTGCGGTCATGCTACTGACATATCTGAATGGAAGGAAATAATTGAATTCTGTAAAACTAACCAAGAAGAACGTCAACCAAGGGATGATTACCGAGAAACCTTAGAATTAATATTGTTGTTTCTGGGAGAAATACCCCCACGAGGAAGAAGACTGATGCAACCAGGTGCTCTACATCGTGCCCGTTGCTAGCAACGTAATTTATTCTATAAAGATGTATCTCCTCCATTCACAGGCTCATCTAACACCAAGAGAACTATCATCTTCAAGAAGATTCAATTTATTCACTACAAAGATTTATGTAAACGCATGGTTCCAATGCCCCCAAACAACCTTAGCTCCTGCAAATAACCTCGAGCTCCTTCAGCAATTGAAAACTTACCCAGACACTGTCGTCTCCAAATCTGCAGGCAAGGTATTCGGTAATCATTTGTGATATTTAAGTGAACGTCTGATTGGTCTCTCTCTTTCTTTGATGATTGTGTACCTTTAGAAATGAAGAGATTGATGGTCGCACCTTTAAAAAATGAAGGAGATAAATGCGCTCCAAAGAGAATTTGTCCAACGATTGCTGAAGGAAAAGATCTGTCATCATTTGTCACAGCAACGTCTTGACAACTGTTCTCAATTTTAGGGTTGGAAGATGACTTTCTAACTTTTGTAGATCCAGCTCAATGAGAACAGATTCCAGATTATCGAAACCTTCCAAGATTCTTAAAAGCATGAAGGTTATCAGTGATATAGCAGAAAGGGGAGTAGCATTGATAAAGGACTTTAACGCCTCTGTAACGAGAAATGAGGAACAGACACAGTTTTTGCTTCAGGTCGTTGAGGAACATCGTAAAACATTCCCAGATGCAAGAAAGAAAACGTTAGTTGAAGGTCTCCAAAGTTAAACCAGGCGAAACCCCCTCCATTGAGAGGATAATACTCACCCTTATGGGTGAGGGGGACCTGGAGCTGAACTCAAAAAAAGACTGTAAGCTAAAATCTTCTGGACTCTTGCGGTACCTCTAAAACATTTCCGATTTGTATACAAATTGGTATTCTGAGTTTTTTAGGGAATAAGAACAATATTATGGGTTCCGAACTTAACTTTTTGAAGATTATGTTTATACATATATATATATATATATATATATATATATATAGAGAGAGAGAGAGAGAGAGAGAGAGAGAGAGAGAGAGAATAAGCCCTCTGTATTTGCGAGTTCGCTTTTCGTGAATTTTATATATGTATATAAAATAAATTAATAGACACCCGGGTAGGGTGATTCAAAAAAATCAAAGTTTTTTTTTTAATTGTTCAACCTGTATTTTTGTTCCCTATGACAAAAAAGTAGTGTATGCCAAATTTGGTGAATTTTAAATAAAATTTACTATGTGCTACCAGGCGTCAAAGTTTCCCTCTTTTTCAATTTGTTTGTTTTTACAACTTATGATTTTATGTTTGTTTATATTTCAGAATTTTTAATTAATGGTTTATATACTAGCTTGCTTTTAATTGTTGCTTGGAACTCGTAATTTTGATACCAATTAATCGATTATGGAAGCTAGGCCTAACTCACCATCACCCAGTTGCTCATTTGGGAGAAGTTCTACAAGAAAAGAAACTGAAGTATGGCTAATTGGGCAGCCCTCTGCAGTACTAAAAACATCCGTATTACCATCAGAGAAGGAAATGATGGCCCTCTCCATGCACTACAGAAATATTAAAAAGCAAAACATTAGAGAATCATGCTGCTCTACTGCAGATGATGTGCTAGCAGTTTGGAAAAAAGCAGGAATACCAGCAAAACAAAGAATACATGTAGTAAATAAAATTCAAGGAATACTGAAGGAATGACAGCTGCTTAAGAAAAACAAAGCAAACAAATTGAAAAGATCACAAAATTTAAATAATAAAGAAGAAAAATGGAAAGATAAACTGGAAAACTTATTTGACATTGCTCATGAGAATGCTATGCAGCTTATAAAAATAGAAGATAAGAAATTCTTGAAAATGCAACGTGAGAAAGGACGTCATGGAAAAATGGGTACCATTGATAAGGCTGTTGCTAAAAAAGAGCAAAGAGCAGCAGAAAAGCAACAACGTTATGAAAAGAGGAAAGCAGAAGAAGAGATCAAAAGAAAGAAGAGTGAAGAGGCTGTCATACTCACCAGTACATCATCAGAATCAGAATCAGAGGAGAGTAAAAGTGATGAATCTGGTTTCTGTGCTGCACAACCTTCAACATGGAAAAGTAAGGTTGGCAAACGTAGAAAATTGTTTGATGATAAATTATTAGGAAGTCTTGATGTTGCAAAATTGAGTGACAGAAATGCGTCTCTTTTTAATGCAAACAATCAGACATCGCTTGAATGGGACATCTGCGAACAAATAAAATGCGTGTTTCAATATAACGGCAGCCAATACTGGTCCTAGAAATGGTGCAGCTATTCTTCTAGAACAAAAATTCGACAACGATTTATTGTGGCTGGCATGTCGACACCATATATTTGAAATTATGCTGGAAGCTGTTGTTTCAAAGTCTTTATCACCATCTTCTGGCCCAGATATAGTCCTTTTCAAGAAGTTCAGAGAAAAATGGTCAAGCATTAATAAGGAGGACTACGAGACAGCATTATCAGATCCAGATATCTATGAAAATATTCATGACATCAAAGATGACATAATTATATTTGCAACAAATCAACTAGATACATTCCAACCAAGAGACGATTACCTAGAACTATTGCAGTTAACAATTATTTTTTTGGGAGGTGAACCAAAAGGTGGAATCAAATTTAAACATCCAGCGGGACTTCATCGGGCTAGGTGGATGGCCAAAATTACATATTCATTAAAAAATTTTATGTTCAAATCTCAGTTCAAAATTTCAGTAAAAGACAGCTCCTGTGCCATCTTGCGCTCCTCGTCTTGCTCTGGAATTATTACAGAATCTTGTGGTCTACAAACAAATAAATGACAATTGCATTTGTTGCTATTAAAAAACTGTTAGGTCACCTCTGGTACCTATCAGAAGAACTGGTAGCCTTGGCCTTTTATGATGATGAAGTGCCTACTGAAACGAAAAACAAAATTGTAAAAGCCTTGCAAAATACAATAGAAACTCTTCCTGCAAAACGGGCTTTTCTAGATCCTGCACTTATTCCAACGAAGAAATTAGAAGATTTTGTCATCAAATACTCAAAGATTCTTTACAATAACAGAATTTAGTTCAAAATTTTTACTCAAAGATGCTAAAGAATGGCATAATGATGAAGAGTATAACTCCGCTAAGAAATCTATCAAACAGTGGAAAGTCGTGAATGATATAGCGGAAAGAGGAATAAAATTAATGGATGAATATAATAAAATATTAACACATGACGAAGATCAAAAACAATTCTTGCTACAAGTAGTGAAAAACTACAGGGCTGTTTACCCTGATAGAAAGAAAGAAACATTGATGAAGTAAGGACAGCTAATGTCCCAAATATCATGCTAGTTTAATTATGCATGCTTGTGGTTATGGTAGGACCTACGGGGGAGCTTTCCACATTAAAAAAAAGCAATGCGCCTTGTACTGTACCCCCTGGGTGGTGTGGAAAAATTTGACAATTTGAGTCGTTCTGTCAATTTTTAATTGCTGGTAGCAACTCCTAAAAATTAAAAATTTGCTAAAATATTTTAGGATAGTTGTTTTTATGCTGAAATGAACCATTTAAAGGGTTGAACACATTAAAATAAAAAAAAAAAATTCTTACCCCCATATTTGAATCACCCTAGGCCGCCGCCCGTCACTATATATATATAAACACAATTGCCCCATCATGAAAAAACGGCGGATATTTTTGTCACTCTTCTGCAGGTATTGTTGTGAACACGCCTCAGTTGTTGAAGTTCTATTGTGCCTACATGTATAGGTTAAGTACGTAAATATACTCTATATTCATACCAGAACTGGGTCAACGTGCTGCATTACATCAGATGGTCTCTAAACCTTATATACTTTTAATTTTTTAAATTTTTTTATCTTTTAAAATGGTGGTCGCTAAAGTCCATAGTATGACGTCTCATTTATATATATTCAAGTTAGGCTATATAACTATACTCTATATTGAACTGGCACCCCCACTTATCACTCTCCATCTCCCCCTCACATTTTTTTCTCATCCCCCATTAACCCCCACCTCCTTCGGCATAAATGCACCCATGCTACTAGAAATTTGAAATTTTTGGAATATTTCATACATTTAGGTTCATTTTATAAATTAAGGCTAGTGTTCTAGTGTCTCCAAGAAACTGATACAATGAGAAACCGGTCATAATTAACGGTCATAATTAATTTACCTAAAATAATCTAAAGACCTCATCATACTAAGCATATGTGGTGTAATTTATCAGTAAAGTCTGTATCACACGACCATTTGTAACAGTTTTTCATCGCTCAGTTAAATATCTCCCACTTATAACAGATTAGAGCCATTTACACATTAATCAGTAAAAATTGGTGGCACATTCAGATATATTTTGAATTAAGAGTATGTGATATATCAGATTGTAACATAAATTCTGCTCGATTAGAAAACGGACGATAGATAATTAGAATAACCTCAAGATAATGTGAAATAGTTTCAGAAATGTTGCAAAATACACGCGGCGACAGGTTCGCACAGGTTTTATCACGATACAGAATGATACAGAATGAATTAGGCTAGTGTAGGATTAGGCTAATGAATATTTTCTCTGGTGTTTTTCATACAGTTACAGCGCCACCCCTACTGGACTCCCCCCTACGATATTACAGTAATTGAAAAAACATGGATCCCAAGAAAGAGCATATTCGACATGTGATGCTGTATGAGTTCCATAAAGGATCTACGCTAGTGAGTCCGCAAGAACCTTCAAAGAGTTTATGGAAAATGGAAATGATGTGAGCGAATGGGTGTGTAGGAGATGGTTTGAGAAGTTCAGAAATGGAAACTTCAGTCTGAAAGATTATCAACGAACAGGACGACCAAATGAGTTAGATGAAGAGTTGCTGAAAGCAACAGTGGAGGAAAACCCAACGGTAACTGTAAGAGAACTTGGCCTGCAACTCGGCGTTAGCCATATGACCATTCATCGTCATTTGAAGCTGTTAGGAAAAGTAGAGAAGGTTGGAAAATGTGTTCCGCATGATTTGTCACAAACGAATCTTTAACATCGAATCGATATTTGCACATCACCATCACTGCACTCTCGGCAACTGCAGGCACCGTTTTTTAATCGGATCGTCACTGGGGATGAAAAATGGGTCCTCTATAACAATATTAAGCGTCGACATCAGTGGCTTAGCCGTGAAACAAAGCCTGAACCTCAGGCAAAGAATGGACCCCATCCAAAGAAAATTTTGCTATGCGTTTGGTGGATATGCAAGGAATTATTCATTTTGAGCTTCTGCCAGATAACCAAACAATCACAGCTGAAGTCTACTGCCAACAACTCCAACGATTGAAGATGGCATTACAAGAAAAACGTCCTGCATTAATTAATCGCAGAGGTGTTCTATTCCACCATGATAACGCGCGCCCTCACACTGCTCGAATCACCATTGCTCAATTGGAGTCATTTGGATGGGAAAAAATGCCTCATCCACCTTATTCTCCGGACATCGCACCTTCAGACTACCATTTCTTCACAAGTCTGCAACACCACCTAGATGGACAAAAGTTGCAATCCAGGGAAGCTATTGGAAACGAAGTGATCGCTTTTTTTAACTCGAAACCAAGGGATTTCTTCGAACGTAGCATAAAAAACTTTTCTACAGGTGGGAGGAGGTTATAGAAAAAGAAGGGAATTATATTAATGATTAATTTGTCATTGTCATTTAATTTTTGTTGTGAATAAACTAAAAATTCGAGGAAATTTGTCCTTATAAGTCCTTTAATTTTTGTTCTCAATGAACTAAAAAATCGAGCAGAATATATGTTATAACCTTATATTTCGTCTCATTTTGAGTTCAAATTCAAATGTTTTCATTTTAGCAACCCATAATCTGTTAGTTTATATATATATATATAATATATATATGAAAATTATTTCACGAAAGTGACACGTGAAAAATATTTATGATGAATAAAACCACGAAGGGAAAAGAAACACAAAGTGGTGCTCAAGTGCTTTCGTCTAATAACATCCTCAGTGTTCCTGAGGATGTCATTAGACGAAAGCGCTTGAGCACCACTTTGTGTTTCTTTACCCTTCGTGGTTTTATTCATCATATATATATATATATATATATATATGATACACACAGACAGTGCATGGAACAAGGAACTCTTCTGGGATAATTAAATCCACTTTAGTCCGAATACGTAATGGTAAATGACAAATACCGTTGCCCACGTCGGGCTAGCATCATGAAAAAGAAAAACTATGGTATTTGTCATTTACCATTACTTATTCGGACTAAAGTGGATTTAATTATTCCAGAAGAGTTCCTTGTTCCATGCACTGTCTGTGTGTATCATAAAAAACTCAGGGGACCATTCTGAGTTCATTCCCATCTTGAAAAGGACATGGTATGTGCCTTGAAAAGTGGACGCTCAATTCTACCAGTTGAGGTTTAAGTTTTGGTTTTTGGTTAAAATATAATAGTTACCCCTTTTTCTTTGATGTATTCAATCTGACGTGAAGGCAGCGAGTCTTTTGCTTATATTGAGGTTCTAAATGTAGCAGGGCTAGGCTGCTTTAAACCCTAGATCCATGTCCCAAAGCTGGATCCTGTCTGCTTTGCAGATAGCTGGTGAGGGAAGCTATATTTATGGGACCTCTTTGCGAGTGACCCGTTGCCCACGTCGGGCTAGCATCATGAAAAAGAAAAACTATGGTATTTGTCATTTACCATTACTTATTCGGACTATAGTGGATTTAATTATCCCAGAAGAGTTCCTTGTTCCATGCACTGTCTTTGTGTATCATAAAAAACTCAGGACCATTCTGAGTTCATTCCCATATATATATATATATATATATATATATATATATATATATATATATATATATATATATACTAGGGTGGTCCAAAAAATTAAAAGTTGGAATTTTAATTTAGACACATGTCGCCCTAATTAATACCTTTACCCCAAACATGTCCTCAGGCAAAATTCCAGTTTCTTATCTCAATATTCAGGGGTCCCGCAAAACTTCAACTTCCCGGTCATCACAAAAAATTGACACAATTATCTCAAATAAGCTCACGGAAAAGGAAAGGCATCATTGTAGATTCTAAGTTTATTTCAGGAAGACAGCTTTTGACATGGAGGGCATATCCTTCCTGTGCTGAGCTACAACTTTCAGGAGATACTGCTTCTGGGTCTCATCCTTGGTGATGGATGAGTTGAATTGTGTGATCAGAGCAATACCCCTTTCGGCGCTGTCGTTCACAACCTTCAGTGAAGCGACGGAGGCCATGAATTGTTGGTAGGTTTCATCTTTGTTTCAAGAAGAAGGTGGCTTGGCGAGGAAGGACTCCGACTCCTGACGACCATTCGGGAGAATGAGGTCAAAGATGTTCTTGTCTTGGCAGTCACGAAGTCAGGAAGCGGTGTTTGAGGAGAGAATCTCTTGCCATCAATTCTCTTCAGTCCCTTCCGCTCTCTCTTCTTGAGATTTTCCACCATTGCAACTTTCTCCTCTTCTCCAATCTGGTCATCAAAGAATGCAAGACCGATCAATTCCTCGGACACATACCACAGGTGGCGTTTGAAGGCTGTGAGGGCAGTGTTCGCCAGCTGACGATTCGGAATTCCGCTCTCAAGGTCCTTCATGAAATCCAAGTCATTTTGGGGGGCATATGATGCGATCGTTGCTTGATGCCAGTACCTGGTGCAGAACAGAGAAATGAAGAGGCTGAGATTCCGCACCGCACACATTTCGTGAGGAGTGAGTGAGGGTGAACTGCTCTCTGAAGAGGAAGATCTTAAGAGCATAAATGGCCTTTGCCATCCATCTGGCTTGGTGGAAGGCCCCAGGTGCCCTGATCTTCATACCTCCCTCTGGAATTTCCCCAAAGAAGGTGTGTGACAGGACAAGAAGTTCCTTGTAATCGTCCCTGAGGTGAGCCTTTGACTCGATTGCCACCTTCAGGTCCTTCAGCGCCCTTTCTTTGAATCCTGCCAGGGGACCAGAAAATTCTTTCACGATATTCTCATCGTGCGTTGCTGGCTACCAGCGGGTTCCATCAATGAATCTCCACTGCTCTTGGAACCGCATGAACAAGGGGATATTGGGGCCGCTGGATGGTCCGTACTCCTTCTTGAAGACATCAGAGAGAACAACTTCTAGGATATGGTGACGGCAAGCGGTCCAAATAATCTTCCGGTTGATGGCAGCCTGTATCTTCGTGCAAGCTCCCTCGGACAGACCAGTGTTTGAGGCCGTGGTGTCGAACACCAAGCCTCGCACATGATCCATGAGGTTCCACTCCTGAAGAGCAGTGATGCAAGCGTTCGACTGGTTCACACCTGTGCTGCTGCCAATCTTGGGGACCCCGAGAAGGATCTCTTGGTTGCCTCCTGTGACCAGGATGGCAATCCTGTCAACCTTCTCGGACTTTGACACATCAGGAAGAAGCTGCGAATCCCAGTGGGGGAGGAGTGGGGTTTTGGGAGGGAGGTTCAGGTTCTTATTTGTCTTTGCGAATGCTTCCCTATTGGCCATCCTGTGTCGTCGAATTGAACTTCGTGAGAGCGTCATCTTCTTCAGGTTCTGTCCCGATGCCTTTGCCAGGGCTCCCGAAAGGCCCATGGCGGCCCTGTCGGAGATGTTGAACCGATCCATGGCTGCAGTCACTTTTGGGCTGAGCAGAACACATCGATTCTCCTTCCTTCGTTGCAGTGACCTGCCATCTTTGAGCATAAACTCGGCGTCATTCTCTTCCGTATCTGTTTCTGAGGAAGAAGGCAGTGCCATCTGCGAGGAATCAGAGACTTCAAATAACACCTTCTTCTCATTTTCACTTCTCTCCTTCTGTTGCTTAATCACCTCCTCTCGTTTCCTCTTTTCCGCGCTGACTTTGGTGTGAATAACATCGATCCCAGTCATGGAGGATGATGTTCGATCTTCCCTTTGGCTCACCAGGAAGGCCTTATCCTCTTCATTTGACATGATAATCATCTAGGGTGGCCATTTAAAAAGGACACTGCGTATGTGGCCGTACGTTAACATATATATATATGTTAACGTACGGCCACATACGCACTGTCCTCCTTTTTGGAAATTTGGAAATGGCCACCCTAAGGACAGAGTGCTCAAAAGGCAGGCTGTCCGCCTAAAGCCGGACGTCTGGCCACTCTATAATCATTGCATCCTTGTGAGCCACATCAAAGAGATCCTCGAGCTGGTCCCGGAATATTGCCTCTTGAGTACGACAGGTCTCGGGGTCTCTATTGCGGTTTTTCTTGAGCTTGTCGTACTCATCAATCATTTTCAAAAGTTTGGCTTTGATGTAAGCCAGGGTTGATGTTGGAATTTTAGCCTTTTCCCATATCTCTAGCACTGCTTGAATAGATGCTTTTGCAGCATCTGCTTTCATTTGCTTCATGACAGAGTGATGGAAGTAATATTTCCTAAGCACTTGGCCTCTGGAAGGCCTCTGGAAGGCTGGCCCACCTCGTGTCACCATATCCATTATCCAATCAAAAACACTACCTGTGGACACAAAACACAGAAATTAGGTCTCATAAGCGTAACTATAGAAAGATATAGGCTACACGTAATAATTTTCAAAGAGTTAAAAGAAATTGGCTGCTTTGCTAGAATTTTATGAGACTAAAATAACTAAACGTTTTGCGGGACCCCTAAACATCATCCAATTTTCTTCAAATTTTATAGAAAGCTATTGTACATGAAGTGCAACGGGGGCACCATGTGCTCGCTAGGTTCAGACAACTTTCAAATTTTCACCCTAAATTTGGACCACCCTATATATATATATATATATATATATATATATATATATATATATATATATATATATATATATATATATATATATATATATATATATATATATATGATACACACAGACAGTGCATGGAACAAGGAACTCTTCTGGGAAAATTAAATCCACTATAGTCCGAATAAGTAATGGTAAATGACAAATACCATAGTTTTTCTTTTTCATGATGTTAGGGGACCATTCTGAGTTCATTCCCATCTTGAAACGGACATGTTATGTGCCTTGAAAAGTGGACGCTCAATTCTACCAGTTGAGGTTTAAGTTTTGGTTTTTGGTTAAAAATATAATAGTTACCCCTTTTTCTTTTATGCATTCAATCTGACGTGAAGGCAGCGAGTCTTTTGCTTATATTGAGGTTCTAAATGTAGCAGGGCTAGGCTGCTTTAAACCCTAGATCCATGTCCCAAAGCTGGATCCTGTCTGCTTTGCAGATAGCTGGTGAGGGAAGCTATATTTATGGGACCTCTTTGCGAGTGACCCGTTGCCCACGTCGGGCTAACATCATGAAAAAGAAAAACTATGGTATTTGTCATTTACCATTACTTATTCGGACTATAGTGGATTTAATTTTCCCAGAAGAGTTCCTTGTTCCATGCACTGTCTGTGTGTATCATAAAAAACTCAGGGGACCATTCTGAGTTCATTCCCATATATATATATATATTATATATATATATTAGGGTGGCCCTTATTCATATGGTGAAATTTCAGAACAGAGCATTGTTACGTCTGACCCTGCCAAATGGTTCCTTTTTATGAAAAGGTATCCTATGTGAAATTTGAACAGAAGATATTAATATTTAGAGGTGGCTCAAAGCCGTCAAAATTTGTACACTCTAGCACCCCTCCAGACATAGCAGATATAGGCCAAGTGTGTTGGCCGTTTAAGTTATTTGTCTAGGAAATTAAGTATATTTGTTCCATGACTCCTTTTATTGCGTTATTATAAAGAAAGATCATTGTACAAAAATGTAATTACATAATTTCAAAATAGTGTAGAAGGGACACTTGGTTATAACAGAATCGCACATCACGACTTCATCAGCAGCGTTGATTTCTTCGTGTCAGGAAAGTTTGCCCGGCTCTGCTCGATAACTTGGAGGGCATATTGCAGCTGCTCTTCATTTCGAAACTAAGACCAGAACATCCAAACTTTGAGGATGTAAATGGCTTCTGCCATCCAGCGAGCAAGATTCATAGGCCCAGGAGCTCGAAACGTCTTCCCACGTGAAGGTGTGCTTCCGACTTGGAACCGCTTGAACAAGAGGATTTCCGGTGCACTGTTGGGGCCCAAGCAAGCTTGAAAGGCGGCGGCCAAGACCAACTCCAGGATATGGTGTCGACAGGCAAAATACAGAAGACGCCGGCCCAGTAGGAGCTCGAGAATTACGCAGGCTCCTGACGATCGACCGGTGTTGGAATTAGTTGTGTCAAAGCACATGGCACAGATAAATTTTTCTAGACCCCACTGGCGAATGGTGTTGTACACAGCTTGGGCCATAGCTTCGCCGGTCCCATTGGGTATCTTCGGAATCTCCAGCAGCTTCTTCTCTCCCATTGTCGAGACCAGAATAGCCAGCCTATCCACCTTCATATTCCCTGTGAGATCAGGCATGAGCTTGCTATCCCAGTGGACTGTAAGTGGTGTGTCTGGTTTGAACGCCTCTTTGATGCTGGCAGCAGCTGCTTCTCGGTGTTGTTGACGTTGACGTTGGATGGTCGACCTGTTCAGAGCAAGTTCTTGTGTGTCTTGTCCAAGGGCTCTGGAAGCCTCGAAGATGATCATCATAGCAGCTCTGTCACTTAAACCATTTCGATCAAGCATAGCGGCCAGTTGGGGTGAAATGACAGGTTTGCGTCATCGTTTTCGTGGCGGAGAGGCACTACCCGCACTACTTGTGCTGGGACCTAGTTCTTGATACAGATCTTCTGAGTCAGTGCTGCTCTCCAGCTCCGTTTTTCCCAACAAGGCTTCTTTGTCAAGTTGTGATCGATGACGTCTCCTCATCAGTTTTTCTTTCTTCTCCTGCTTCTGCTGTTGTTGGAGCAGCACCTTGTCAACTCCCCCCAGGGAGCCAGGTCGTCCGTTCTTCCGCTGAGATTCAAAGAAAAGCTTGTCTTTTTTATTCTTGATGAGCTCCATGGCATAAGCGTGTGCTACGTCAAAAAGTTCCTCGACTTTGGCTAAGAACGTGGCTTCATTTTCTTGTTGGGTGTGGGTTCGACGGCTTTTGTTCTTCAGCCCCTTCCACTCGAAGAAGAGTTGCTCAAGCTTTTTGATCGAATCCTGGCTATGTTTGGTTGGGATTCTGGCGCGAGACCAGAACTCTTCGACTCGCTCGATGGTCCGAGTTGCTGCTGTTCGGATTTCTTCTTTGAGAACAATATGGCGATGCAAGAAGTGGCCAAGAACTTGCTTCCCCGAAGGGAGTTTACTTCCTTCATCCCGTCCGCGGGGCTAACCAGAAAATCGTGGGAGCGCGTTGCCATCATGCATAAAACCTGTAAGCAAAGAAAAGGAAACAAACAGGTCATCGAGGTCACAAATAGGAGACAAACTTTGAAGCCCTTGAGCCACCCCTAAATATTATTCAATCTGGCTCATATTTGACTCATCTTAGTTTTTACCAAAATTACCTGAGAAGATCAGACGTAGAACTTTCCAAAATGTCAAAACATGGACCACCCTAATATATATATATATATATATATCAATGGGGCGCCCGGTAGCTCAGTGGTTTCGGTGGTTGACTCTGATCGGTGAGACTTTGGTTCGCTCCCGCCTGCTGGGTTCAGCTGGCCACTTACCCAGTTAATGATCAGGCTAAGTAAAGGTGACCCTTGTGGCACACTCACCACCACACATCGTGGGGAAATAAACTTCCGGTGGCTGTTACCCTTAATCTTTTAAATGCCCCTCGGTGGTGTAGTGGTTAGCGTCGCTGACTACGAATCCATCGGCCCCGGGATCGAGACCCGATGACGGCAGGCGTACGCAGCAAAGCCCAGCTGTTCATTCTTCCACACAATAAAGAAGTTGGTTGGTAAATAAATGAGTACCTTGGGTAGCCTAGTAGTTAAGACGCTGGGCTGCTGGTGAAAGAGAACTATAAAGGGAAATATAAGGACATGAAGTGTGAAGTATGCAGGAAAGAGAATGATACGACAGAACACTTGTTTCAGTGTGAAAAACTAAGAAACATAGTGGGGGAGATGATGGGAGTAGAGAATATAAAAAAAACAGAAAGTATCAAAAATTATATTGTAAAAATAATGGAAATTAGAAGAAGACTGTTGACAGTAAAGGTTTAAGTACATAATAGGAGATACAGAGTAGAGGCTCTACACCGTAAACGTGTGCTGATCCGCAAGATCAAGTGAGCAATTTCTCTGGAACCTGGAACCTGGTGGGACGTGGTTCGGATCCCACGTTAAATTGTAGGTTTAAGGTGGAGTGACACGCTCGACCTTCGTCAGAATGAACAATTCGGGCGGAAGCAAACCCAAGGTTAACCAAGGTTATACGAGGGTAATTCAATAAGTATCCGCACTTTTTATTTTCACATCTGATAGATTATAAACACCACTTCTCAGCATTGTCTCCCTTTTTCTCAATACACAGTCCAACGATCTACAAGCTTCCTAATGCCATCACAAAAGAATGTTTTTGGCTGTGTGCGTGGTCGAAACAGGTAAAAATCCGAAGGTGCCAGGTCTGGACTGTAGGCTGGATGGTCGAAAACTTCGAATTTAAGTTCTTGAAGGCATTTTCTAGTCTGTGCAGCGGTATGAGGGCGCGCATTGTCGTGTAACAGAATAACACCTTCCGACAATCTCCATCTCCGTTTTGTGCGAATTGCTTGCTTTAACTCATTCCGAAGCATGTCAGAATACGAATAATGATAATGATAACCTTGAACATTATCCAGAGCGTGGAACTACAGTAACAAGTGCATCGTATTCTGACATGCTTCGAAATGAGTTAAAGCAAGCAATTCGCGCAAAATGGAGAGGGAGAGTGTCGGAAGGTGTTATTCTGTTACACGACGATGCGCGCCCTCATACCGCTGCACAGACTAGAAAATGCCTTCAAGAACTTAAATTTGAAGTTCTCGACCATCCAGCCTACAGTCCAGACCTGGCACCTTCGGATTTTTACCTGTTTGGACCACTAAAAGACGCTTTGAGAGGTCAGCAATTCCAAGGCGATGATGACCTGAAGGAGGCGGTGCATGACTGGCAACGCACACAACCAAAAACATTCTTTTGTGGTGGCATTAGGAAGCTTGTAGATCGCTGGACTAAGTGTATTGAGAAACAGAGAGACTATGTTGAGAAGTGATGTGTTTATAATCATCAGATGTGAAAATAAAATTGTGAAAATAAAAAGTGCGGATACTTATTGAATTACCCTCGTATATACTGTATATAGCGTAATGTTTGCATAATTATAATAATGATAATAATGGTTAGTTGATATAGTTATAATTGATTGTTAATGATTGCTCAGGCCGAAGTCACCAGGTCTTTGCAGACCATATACTGTAATGTATTAATTATGTTGATTGATAGAATGATTTTTCTTCCTTTATTAAATAAAATGAATGATTTATGAATGAGACAAATAAAAGTTGATTATTTACAGTTGAAATTAAATGTGCAGTTGAGTAATGACTTCAATATTATAATGACTTCAATTGTAGTAATTAAGACTAAAACCTTTCTTATTTTACGTTTTTATACTATTTTGCTCTTTTTTTATTCAATTTCTCTTTATCCTTCATCATTCTCTTTACACTCGCTTCGATTTACTTTATAAATACGGGTAGCACGTGACCGAGTTTGAGGCGCCATTATAATTCGAACACTGCAAAGGAGACCGGGGGATTAATTATACATTAATTACACTTCACTAACTCTTTTATTTATTCCGAAACGCTTTTAGATAAACGGGGTAATGCGAGGGGAGGGGAGTAACGTTAACATTTTAACCAGAGAGAGAGACGAAATACTATTCTAAATTTACAACTACATCGCAACACACAAAAACACCTTTTTAAACCCAAGGCCGTCCCATGACTGAAGGGCATTTCTGCCCAGCCTCTAGACCAGTGGTTCCCAACCTTTTCACCACAAAGGACCCCTTTTATTTTTATTTTTTTCCCACGGACCCCATGTTTTTGAAAGATTCCGTCTACCAAACAAACTGTTTTTATTAACTAATAATTAACTCGTTTTCTCATTTTTCACTATCAAATAAAGGACATATAAGAGAGTATGCAATTAAAATACAGCCTATTAAAAAAGTATTAATAATTCCAGCCAAGAGCAAGGAAACTTGAAATTTTAGCCTAAGCGCCCTTATCGTGGGTAAATGTACGATTTCCATTGGAGCCTCTCGAAATATTGAAAGCTCACGGACCCCCAGTACTACCTTCGCGGACCCCCAGGGGTCCGGGGACCCCAGGTTGGGAACCACTGCTCTAGACCATGTTCAGGCGTTGCCAACTAGTATAGCCAAACAATTATTTAACGTAATTACATTTTTATTAAATATTATTATCTTCTTTATTAAACAAACATTATTAAATTCTTATAAACAAACATTTTAATTCTTAATTAGACATTACTACACAATATTAATAACGCGCAAGGTAATGATTAGTTTTTATATAAAGTAGGTGAATGACACCAGGCCTAAAAGACCCCTGTACACGTTCGAAGTGAGAGAGAGAGGTGCGGTGTCGGCGTAGGAATACTTGAAGTAGTCCTTGTAACGAGGTTGAGGTGTGAGGCAAGGCATAAGGACATGCCTTTAAGCGAATCCTCGCGATGTGACGTCATCTTGGTCGTACTTATGTGACATCATCTTGGTCGTGTTTGTGTTGATGGAACATCGCTAAAATATTTGAAAACGTCTCTGCCACTACATACATACATACATATATATATACGCATGAGCGTTGTGTATGAAACAAAACTGCCCCACTAGGACTCGAACCCGGGACTTCTTAAATAGGAGTCACGAGCGCTACCACCACACTGCGACGGGATGAAAATTGACGCAGCCTGTCATATGTTAAGCAACCGAAGAAACGCAGAGGACGGTCCCCCTCACCGAACTATTCTCCATACCCAATGTCGCTTAACTTACGACATTGGCCACGACGTACCCTTTCTTCGACCTTACCGATAAAGTCATGTATAGTTATATTTTATTTATTGTATTAAACATTAATGAAATTAATTAATTAATTATTCTTGTTTGTAAAGGTTGTGTCAGCTGAAGGTCGGTCGAAACCTTATGCAAGTAATTAGATTAGATAGGCGAGGGTTCAGTAATTAAAACATGGATAAATCTAGATATATAATGACTAAATAAAAAAATTAAAATGAGCTAAAAGAAAAAATTAAATGAATGCAAATTATGACAGTCGTGGGTTTTGTATCCACGAAAATTTGAGATACTGGTTTGTACTCAGTGAAGATGAAGTTCCATCTTGATGGCGACTTCTTGGATCACGATTGTTTTGAATGATTAAAAGGGCACCCCCGAAGGGCGACAACACAGTCATAGGGCCGAACCAAGTGCACAGCCGTGAATTGCTGAACGAAACGTTATCGAGGCTAAATTGAGGTCCAAACCGATTCGAAAGTTGAGATTTAATCGTAGTAGACTAATCCTAGACAAAATCGTATACAACCTTACGAAGAAATAAAGCAGTCATCATAAGGTGACATAATACCTAAACGTTCTGCTTACAAACAACAAACTGAAATTAACAAGTTTAGTTCTCATAATTAATTCACATAACAAGTTCACATAAAAAATTAAATAAGGTCTAAAAACAGGATGTGAAATATCGGCTTACCTTACAAAGACCTCTGTTAGAGTGTGAGAATGTTTTTTATGCCCGATATATTTACAATAATAATAATAATAATAATAATATCAGAATACGACCATCTATTTCGTTAATTAAAGTTACAGTGCGTACATACTAACGAATTAGGGTCAATGTGGTGTTTTGTACTGACACCTTAATTAACAGAGGTCGACGCTTTGTTAATGTTTGAATGACGGAAATTGAAAAACAATAAATAGCATTACACAGAGATTCTAAAATCAGACTGTGAAAATAAAAGACAAAGTAAGGAATAATACCAATAATAAAAAATAATCAGTGAAGGGGACCAGAAACTAGTACAGCGTTCAGACCATCTGATGCGGCCGATTGCTCTGACTCCTGTATCATTATGACCAAATTATTGGGACAACGTAAGGAATAAAGATAATTTTAATCTCCCAGTGATTGCATTAAACTTTAATAACACCAAAGCTATAGTCGGCTGGGAGTTCCTCATGGCCCCCACCCACTTCGGAATTTTCCCATCACTCTAGCGGTCAACCAGTCACGAGCAATGTTACCAATTTAGCTGTTCTTCAACCAGATCAAGTCGTTTTAAAAATTTCCTAGTTGGAAAAAAATTCTATTTAGTTGTTAGTTTGAAATTTAGTTGTACAGTATAATATACAGTAATTTGAAATTTTACTATTTTCTTCGATAATTCGATGTGTTGATAGTCTAATTGTCATGCTGTAGTATATATAGGGTGGGGCACGGGAATCAAGTGTTTTTTGAATAGCTAGTAATCGGCCATTAGGAATGGGAGGGGCGTGCGGTAGGTAGCATTCCATTCCTGGGTTCATAGCATTTAACTTTAACTGACACTCACCTTTATCTTTCAGGTGCCATCATGGAGCAGTGGACGTTAGAACACCGCATGTTCGCGTATGATCATTTTGTTAGGAGTGGCGAGTCAGTGACAGCAGTTCAGCGTGCGTTTCGCCGCAGATTCAACATTCATCGAAATGACTCTGTTCCCGCTCGTGACACAATCTTACGTTGGGTTAACAATCTTCGAACAGGAGGCTCAATAATGAAAACAAAACCGAAGGGGCCGCAACGCACTGTGCGTACTCCAGAGAACGTTGAAAGGGTCAGACAAGCGATGTTGCAAAGCCCAGGCCGCTCTGCTCGGAGACATTCAGCTGCACTCGGAATCAGCAATCGTACTGTTAGACGGATTTTGCATGAAGAATTACATTTTCACCCATACAAGTTAGCGATGGTGCAGGAATTGAATGTAAACGATTGCCCCCAACGACTGAATTTTGCACAGGAAATGCTTGCACTTTATGAGCAGAATGAAAACATGATGGTGGTAATGAGTGATGAAGCCCATTTCCACCTTAATGGGGCCGTCAACAATCAAAACTGTCGGTATTGGGCTGCTGAAAATCCGCGACAACTCCATGAAAAACCGCTGCATAGCCCTAAGGTTACAGTTTGGTGCGCGGTGGGAAAGTTTGGCGTCATCGGTCCCTATTTCTTCGAACAAAATGGGGTTACCGTTACCATAACATCTGGGCGTTACATTGAGATGGTGAACACCTTTTCATCCCTGAGTTACGAAGAAGGCGTATTGCTCGTCGACATTTGTGGTTTCAGCAAGATGGGGCCACGCCACACACCGCCAGAGCGTCAATGGCTGTTCTTCGCCCCTGTTTCCCAACCATCTCATTTCGAGATTTGGTGACATTGCATGGCCCCCTCGGTCCCCTGACTTGTCCACATGTGACTTCTTTCTATGGGGGTACCTCAAGTCACGTGTCTACGAGGACAAGCCCCGTACATTAGATGCATTGAAGGAAGCGATCCGTCAACAAATCATCCAAATCAACAGAGACCTGCTGGGAAGAGTGGAGGCCAATTTTCGTAAACGCCTTCAACAATGCGTCGACGGCCAAGGACATCATATGCCAGATATAATTTTCGGTACATGATTATTATGACATGAAATGCTATGTTCTTACGAATGTTGTTCTACCAATATATTTTCTTTACAAAAATAAATATCATTTTCCTGATTATTCCAAAAACACTTGGTTCCCGTGCCCCACCCTGTACATACTGTTAATGAGTTAAATCTTATAAAATGGTCGTGAAACATTATTTAGTTTTTACTATGGTGCCACACAACCCACCTTCGCCCTCACGGTCTCACCCCTCGACCCTCACTCTGAAAATTCGAACACCCTCTCCAATTTCAATTCCTGGTGAAAACACTGGTAATGGGACCAACCAAAGCGAGTATGCAACAGATTCAGAATATACGAAAAACCCTTTATGAATCAACCCCTCGATCCGAAGTCATTTTATATTTTGGACAAATGTTCACAGGAAATGAACGTGTGCGCCAAGTTGTCATAATAATAATGTCATATGATGTCACAGGCTTCATGGACAAACATGAAACCATGTCTGCATTGTGAATTATACACATTGCAAGGAAATAAACGATAGAAAAACAAAATAATAAATATATTTATGAATTAATTTTATTAGCTTAAAAAAAAAAATATATATATATAATATATAAGTTACTAAAATTAATTCATATATATATATATATATATATATATATATATATATACCCACCCAAAACAATCATGCCAGCAAAATCATTTAAACTGCGCATGGTATTTCCGGAAGGATGGCTAGAAAGAATGTGAGTGAGAGCCTACATACATTGATGATAATTTAATTATAAATTATTTTAATTAACACTTATCTCGACAAAATTCATAATAAAGAATCGTTGCATACTCTATCTTTTCAATGTCTGTAACTTGGGTATTATATGATGTAATACCCTCTAGTATAGCTGAATAACAATGATTCACACACACACACACCCGCACCCACTCCCACACGGACACACACACACACACGAGAGAGAGAGAGAGAGAGAGAGAGAGAGAGAGAGAGAGAGGTGCTGCATATCAGCTGAACGCACAATACCTTTATTAACCAGTCAATAACCGTCAATATCCAATCAATATCTCAAGGCTGTTTCCCGCCTGAAAATATTGGTTTACATAAATGCATAAAAGAGATATTCCTTTCTCCATCTTCAGCTTAAATTCAAGCCTTTCTTTGTTAGGAATTTGGAGGTGACAGAAAGCGCAAACGTGTTTCACAATAACAGCAGAAGAGACATTGGTCTACATGGTGTTAAATCTACCACAAAAGATATAAAATTAGGCTCGGTACATTTGAAGTTGGAAAATTTGTTTACCTAAAAATGAAGAAAAGAATATATATATATATATATATATATATATATATATATATATATATATATATATATATATATATATATATATATATACAGGGTGTCCGAGAATTATCTGTACAATTTTTGGCTGTTATTAAAAGTCAACCATGAAGTGTAGAAATTCCAGTGTTATCCCATTTTACAGAGAATCTCCTTAAGTTTTTTCTGATACCACGTTTTGACAAGTTTTTTAGAAATGTACGCGGGTGACAGACATTGATGATTTAAAAGCAAGAATCACAGCTGCTATTGAGCGAATTGATGTGGATATGCTGCAACGTACATGGCAACATTTGGAATATCGATTGGATGTTTTGCGAATCACTAATGGTGCACATATCGAATGTTTGTAACAACGTTACTTTAATAAAAGAAACTTTTGAAAATACAGATTCTAAATAATCTTGTTTAAGAATTTTACGTGTGTTATCAAGAATTTTATTAAAAGATGAAATTGTACAGATAATGTTCGGACACACTGGAATTTCTAAAAAACTTGTCAAAACTTGATATCAGAAAAAACTTAATGAGATTCTCTGTAAAATGGGATAACACGGGAATTTCTACACTTCATGGTTGACTTTTAATAACAGCCAAAAATTGTACAGATAATTCTCGGACACCCTGTACATACATATATATATATATATATATATATATATATACAGGGTGGCCCAAAAGGTACCTACCAACATTAACTTACATTTTCTCCGAAAAATGAATAGCATTCGATGAAAATTTGCTGACACACTATACTACTCACGCCATTTGTTGACCATCAGTTTGGAGAAAATGTCATTGGTTTGAACTATCGGAAGCACTATGGAAGCGGCATTGATTGGCCTGCCTATTCGCCTGATCTCAATCCGTGTGACTTATTTTTGTGGGGATACCTAAAAGATAGCGCTTACCAGAGCCCAAAGACTTTGGAGGAGCTGAAATCATCGATTGAACATCAAATCGTCGACATTCCGACAGAGGTTCTCCACAGCGTGATATCGAATTTTGGGATGAGGTTGCGAAAAATCGTCGAAGTGGAGGAACAGCACATCGAACACATTGTCACATAAATGGCTTGAGATGCTGATTTGAATGGCGTTCGAACTATCTTTATACTCTCAATAGTTTTGGTGAAGTAAAGGCTTAAATTTGGTAGGTACCTTTTGGCCCACCCTGTATATATATATACAGGGCGTCCCAAAAAAATGTATACACACTTTAAATACTTATAAAGGCAGTGTTTATTAAAATACATTTCATTTTCAAAATGTAATAGAATCTACAGACATTATTTAATTGTTTTGTCAACGCCTGTTTTCAAACTGACGTCCGTTCTGGTCCAGGCACTGCTGATAACGCAAAGCAATGGAATCGCAAACATCACGAAACATTTCGTTTGGTATTTGTGTGCATTCTCGTTCAATGGCTGCTCTCAATTCAGCGACTGTTGCAGGTTTTATAGCGTAGACTTTGTCTTTTAAGTATCCCCATAAAAAAAAGTCTAGTGGTGTGAGGTCTGGTGAACGCGGAGGGTATTCTACGAAACCCCTTCGTCCAATCCACATCCACATCGTGCCAAGTACCACTCGCAATACTCCACTCTTCGGTCCGGATCATCTTCATTAATAGCATGGACTAATTTTGGAATGTAACTTTTCCATTGACAGCGCTTCAAAATGCGTTGGACAGACGATTCTGAAATTCCTACCTCACGACTCGCTTGCCGCACAGATTTTCTTGGACTTTGGTGATACGTTTCCAGTACTCTTTCTTGCTTTGTGGGGCTTGTCGATGTCCGTGGTCTTCCGGAACGCTTCTTGTGGACATTCTGAACAGTTCCATCGGCTTCAAACTTATCTCTAATTCGAGTGATGGTAAGTCGCGTTGGTGGATCTGTTTGAAACTCCCTCCTAAACTGTCTTTGCACTTCAACTGCGTTTTCACACTTCCAGTAGCATTTTAGAATGAATTTCCTTTGTTCAAAGCTTAGTCTGACTGCCATTATTAATTCTAATGGGTTTAACTTGGAAAGAAAGAAACATCAATTGAGCTATCAGCTGTTAAAGTGTGTATACATTTTTTTGGGACGCCCTGTATATATATATGGGGCTCCAATAAACCTTAGCCCCCCCGCCCATGGCCTAAACCATTAGAGGTACAGTAAAACTAAACATACCTTACAAAAGAGAATTTAATCCTGCATTTAATGAGAAACAATTAAAACTTGGTGTTCCCGCCATTGGCATCCAAGACAGCCTGAATTCGTTTTGGGTAGCTTGCCAAAAGTGATGTGAATAGATCGCGTTGGTGGATCTGTTTGAAACTCCCTCCTAAACTGTCTTTGCACTTCAACTGCGTTTTCACACTTCCAGTAGCATTTTAGAATGAATTTCCTTTGTTCAAAGCTTAGTCTGACTGCCATTATTAATTCTAATGGGTTTAACTTGGAAAGAAAGAAACATCAATTGAGCTATCAGCTGTTAAAGTGTGTATACATTTTTTTGGGACGCCCTGTATATATATATGGGGCTCCAATAAACCTTAGCCCCCCCGCCCATGGCCTAAACCATTAGAGGTACAATAAAACTAAACATACCTTACAAAAGAGAATTTAATCCTGCATTTAATGAGAAACAATTAAAACTTGGTGTTCCCGCCATTGGCATCCAAGACAGCCTGAATTCGTTTTGGGTAGCTTGCCAAAAGTGATGTGAATAGATCTTGATCGTTACGCAAATTTGTTAAAACAGTTTCAATGTGTTGCGTCATTGTATCCTTCGAAAATCGATTTGCTGCAGGTTCTTGAAACAAGAGACATTCAACCTTGTCCTTTATAACTGATCCAATGTGTTCACATACGTTCAGGTCAGGAGAATTTTCTGGCCATTCTTCATTTCCAAAGAAATCGATCTCATGGTTCCACAACAACTGTTGAGTGGCTAATGCCTTAAAGTAGGGGGCCTTATCGTGCAGAAGTGTAACCTGATCGACATCCATAACATTGTTTGGGTTTCTTAGAAAAGGAATGACATGATGGGATAGAATAATATCACGAAAATACTGTCCATCCCAACTCTGACCATTTGGCTTCAGCACCCACATGAGCTTCTTTGCAGTGAACAAAACAAACACACCAACACAGTCTGGACTTTTTAATAATTCGCGATAATGTTCATTGTCATCGATTTCATCTGGTGTTGTGGCCCACACTCGATCATTTTGGTAGTTAGGCCGACGTGTTACGTAAACAAAAAATTCATCGGAGACAGCTAAATGCATGAAATCATCCACATCCCAATCTTCAAGATAATGGGCAAACCACATTCTGTCATCGATGTTAAGTTGAGTTTTTCTTGGCTTTGGAAGTTCATGCCAAGGCTTTAAACCTTGCCTATGACGGTACAGTCGAACGATCTCACCACTAACGATCTTTCCTCTCAACACTTCGATCTCTCTAGAAAGTTTAGCACAGTTGTTTTTCCGCTTACGCGTACCGCTTTCAATGATGTCCTTTGTTTCCTGAGAGAGTGGCAAATTTGGGCGCCCAGATTTGGTTGTATCCATTTCACATTCATCCAAAGTTTTATTCCAATTTCTTTTGACGAAGTCCTCACCTCTTCGCAACTTTTTGGCAACCCATGAACGTGTTATAAAGGTGGCTCCAGCATCACTAGCTTCCCGAAATGTTATTGCTCGTATGCGATCTATCACACGTTGCCTCTCCGAATCACCAATTAATTGAGAAGCCATTATATTATCACTTTATCAGCTAGAGTGATTTTAATACCTGCAATAAATAAAGAATTTTATATATTTTTATAATCACTAAAAACTATTTCGATATAAGTAAACATTTAAGCTGCAAATAGGGGGGCTAAGGTTTTTTGGAACCCCTTATATATATATATATATATATATATATATATATATATATATATATATGGGCCTAGTTTTAGCCGTTTAAGGTGATTATGATTAATTTAATGCTAGTGATTAATTGATGCAATGATTGAGTATTAATGACAGGCTGGGTTAACAATTTATGATGTCTTACAGTATCACCAGTTGAAGGTGGCTAATGGAGTAGGCCTACTATAATATTTCTGAGTGATACGAATTGCTTCGAGGTCACCAGCTTGGATTACACCGAAGCAAATATTGTTAAGGCCTAGTTAATTTCACTTTGCATTTATGAATATCGTATTTACATAAAAGTTATTTGATATGGCTACAGAAAATGAAATGGTCAGTAATAGCTAAGCACAAGGATCACTGTGAATAAATAACGTAAAATAACGTTCGCGTCACTCCAGGGTTAACCAGTTTATAGTGGACCTAGTTTTAGCCGTTTAAGGTGATCATGATTAATTTAATACTAGTGATTAATTGATGCAATGATTGCGTATTAATGACAGGCTGGGTTAACAATTTATGATGTCCTGCAGTATCACCGGTTGAAGGTGGCTAATGGATTAGGCCTACTATAATATTTCTGAGTGATACGAATTGCTTCGAGGTCACCAGCTTGGATTACACCGAAGCAAATATTGTTAAGGTTATAAAAAGCACCTTATTGTTTTGTATTTAATTAAGAAAATAAATCAGTTATTTGTCCACAGTGAATAACAAATGATTGACAATGATTAGAGTGCTTAACAATTCTATAACGGCATTTGTATAATGGAAAAGTCTGACTGAGGATTAGTAAATAAAAGGAATTATACAGATCAATTGTTAAGAAATACGCTCGTTTATGAGAGGCTAATGGCATGCAAAATGGAACACAACATGAAATATGAAACCTAGTGATAAATGAAATTATGCACGTACGTTTTAGTACACTGAATAGAATACGTAACACTGATTATATCTAGGCTAAAGGTTAGGCATGAATGAACATGGAATAAATGATGCAGCCAAATGATAATGGAAATTATGCACGTTAAATTGGTACACTGTAAATGAATTAAGTAGGCTAGAATTACACATAAGTAGACTGTTAAACAAGAGTCTGGAGCCTAATGATAATTGGGAGAAATGCTACGACAATGATTACACGAATATCATTTATACAAAGGCTTACACGAATATCATTTATATAAAGGCAATTATAGGATGTTAAGTGATTACGCCTAAATGGGACATAGAAACAAGAGGCTGTGGCCTAATGATAATTGGAAGGGAAGTACTAAGTTGTGGTACACCGTAAATGAATTAGGCCTTCAGTAAGAGAATACTCAAATCTATCACATAAAATAAACGGATGTAAAGTATTTATATGAATGAACACAATAGTAGAGGCTACACTTTGGGAGTATAGCCTACCGTTCGGCGGTAGGCTGATGTAGGCTTCACGAGAGTTACTTAAAGGACGCACTGAAGAAGATGCTTGAAGGTGAACCTATTACTGTAGGCTCGAAGTGTCGTTGACCGTCCTATTGAAGTTGGTTGACTAAGCGTTGGTCGTGTTGTTGCCTCTTGAGATGCAGGATGGCCAGGTAGGCCCCAAATGATGCTGACCGTCCCATTGAAGTTAGTTCAACGGGCGCCGATCGCCTCAATTGTTGATTTGCTTCGTGTAGAGTTGAGATGATGCTTGAGGGACAAGCCGGCTGAAGTCGAAACGGCGCTGGGCTTCGAAGAAGTGCTTCTGCAGGCTGACGGCAGATGGTCTTACTTGATGAAAGATCGAAGGCCTTGAAAGAACAGCAGGCCGCTCCTCCGGCGGGAAGCCGGAGGGCGGTTGACGTGACGAGTTCTGCTCGTGTAGGTGGAGAGCAAGTGAGTGAGAGTGAGTAAGGAAGTGTATCAGTGGAAACTCGCTTATATAACCTCTGTGACGCGGAAACCTTCGGGGGCATTTCTTGAAACTCCGCCCACGCGTCCTTGATAATGGCTTGTTTTCGCGCCTTTTGGGAAGAAACAGACGTTTTCATTGTTTCTGATTCCTTGGCCACGTGTGTCTTCCAAGAATGTTTGATGATGGCGTGGAAGGAAGAATTTGTCTGTCTACTTGTTAGTCTACTTCTTGTCGGTCCGCTATATATATATATATATATATATATATATATATATATATATATATATATATATATAGTCATGCGGGTTGCTTCTACAAAGCTTCAATTTAATATTTAGGAGAAATCCAATGACAAGGAGGAATGTAAATGCCATGAAAAGTCTTCTTTAAAGTATAAGTCCTTTTATAAAATCATACGCATCATTCGAAAGAGGATAGTTACAAGTTTGTACAGGATTGTATAGGTTTTGACAATACAAGACAAGATAAGATACAAAACAAAATAAAAGTGTTAGTTAAAACTAACCCTTCAAGATGACTGCATGGACTGTGGAACAGCTGCGTTTCATAACTGAGCAATATTATGAGCATGGAAGAAGTGTAGTTTCAGCTCAAAGATCTTTCAAGACAAATTTTCAGATGTCAAAATCACCTTCGAAGAAAGTAATCCGTCGGTGTGTCAGAAATTTTTCCCTAACTGGCAGCACTGGAAAAAGAAAACCAACTGGAAGAGTGCGCACAGCAAGGATAGACGAGATCATTAACAAAACTCATGAAATTGTACAGGATAATCCTAACATAAGCATCAGACGTGCTTCTCAGCTGTTAGGATTTGGATATGGAACAACAACACACCGTATATTCAAGCAAAATTTAATGCTCTTTCCATATAAAATTCAAACAGTGCAACAACTAAACGATGGAGATTTCGCACGAAGACGACAATTCTGTCAATGGATCCAACAGAAGGTAAATGACACAACCAATTTTCTAGCAACTTTGATTATGTCAGACGAAGCCCATTTTCACTTGAATGGAACTGTAAACAAACAAAATTGTCGTTTCTGGGCAACAGAAAATCCATTGAATATTACCGAAGTCCCGTTGCATAGTCAGCGTGTAACTGTTTGGTGTGGTCTTACTGCATCTCAGATCATAGGGCCGTACTTTTTCGAGGATTCCACCGGAAACACGGTCACTGTAAATGGTGATCGCTACGAAAAAATGTTGACCGATTTCCTTATTCCTAAATTAAGAGATCTTTGTCTAGAAAACCACTGGTTCCAACAAGACGGAGCTACCTGCCATACCACGAGGAACTGCATGGCAGTTTTGCGTCAAACGTTTCCAGGCGAGTTAATCTCAAGATTTGGAGACGTTGAATGGCCCGCAAGGTCTCCGGATTTTTCTCCCTTAGATTATTATCTCTGGGGATATTTAAAGAGTAGGGTCTACAGAAATAACCCAACGACCTTGCAAGAATTGAAGGCCGCCATCACAAATGGGATACAGGCCATACCACCGCACACTCTTGCAAAAGTGATGCAGAACTTACAAGCGAGAACACTGGAATGCTTGGCAACTAATGGAGCACATTTGAAAGGAGTCATTTTTAAAAAATAAATATTTCATAATAAACTTGTAACTCTACTCTTTCGAATGATATATAGTTTTTATGAAAGGAATTAAATATTAAGAATATTTGGCTTCTTTTTATGGGTCCCATTTATCTGGATCACCCAGTATATATGTGTGTGTATGTATATATATGCATAAAAATCACAAAATACCACGTGATGTTATTAATAAGCAAACAACCACAGGGAAAAAGGAAAAAGAAACACGAAATCCGAATTCACGAAATTCGAAATCACGAAAGCGCTCTGATTCCGTGTTTCTTTTTCCTCTTTCTCTGTGGTTGTTTGCTTATATATATATATATATATATATATATATATATATATATATATATTAGTGATGTAGCGGATGTCATTTTTTTCACATCCGCGGATGCGGATGCGGATGAGGATGTTTGATTTCAACATCCGCGGATGCGGATGCGGATGTCTACATTTTCGTTATTTTTTAGGATATATTCGAGATTTGTTGTGTTTAACGTATATAATAAGTTATTATATAGAGAGAGCTGTAGCTATAATGTAGTATAATTGATTAATTGTACAATAATTGCTGTACTTTTCTCTGAACATATAAAATAATATCAAGCATCTAACTAATATAGAAATCAATCAGTGAATTCGTCTGCAAATAAATTCGTTATATTTTGTTGAGTTTCAGCCACAATTAGAAACCATAATTGTGTTACCAGGATGCGGGACGTGAACCCAATTCAAATGCACCCCACCGACCTCTTTCCCCAACCTCCACCCTTATAGAAAGAGATCTTTAATTAGCTTCATAACTATTTATATTAAGTTTAAAGTTTTATTAGGCATATTTATAAATGAGTAATTAAATAAAGTAAACTAAGATGTTCATCGTTTAATGTTCAAACTTAATTATAGGAAGGTTATGCTTAAGGAACATTAATTTTTCTGCCTTTCCTGCTGCCAGTCTGTTTCTCTTTTCATCATATATTAATCCAGCACTGCTAAATAATCTCTCGCTTGGTACGTTTGTTGGAGGACAGGCTAAATGTTTCCTTGCAAGTTTACTCAAGTATGGATAGATATTCTGCGTATTTTTCCACCAACTAATAGGATTGTCACATGCAGCCAGGCGTTTTTCTTGGTGATAGCTCTCGATCATTTTTACTACATCTTTTGACATCGCGTAGGTCTCGTCATTGCTGCTTGACTCAAGAAACTGAGAGACAGATTCTGTGATAGATTTGCTTGTTGAAGGTGTTGGTTCTGTCACTGAAACTTTTATTCCTTTGGTGGGTGGCGAAGCGACAGATTCAAGAGATTGAAGCTCTTCAACTGCTTTGCCAAGTGATGATTTAACTCGTTCTAATGTACTAGGTGAAAATAACAGCTTTGTAACGTGGATCTAAGTAGGTTGCAAGAGAGTAACTTCATACAAGAACAGCCTCTCGTCTTGTCGCTTGCATCACTTTTGCGCACAATGAACTAGTTCTATTAATATAGTAGAATTTTATAATTTCCGCTTATTAATGACGTTTTATCTCAACGGTCCACATCCGCACGACATCCGCAGTCCAAAGTGCGGATGCGGACGCGAGAAAATGTGCGGATGTTCCGCGGATGCGGATGCGGATGCGGATGTGACCTACATCACTAGTATATTATATATATATATATATATATATATGTGTGTGTGTGTGTGTGTATATATATATATATATATATTATATATATATATATATATATATATATATGTTTGTGTGTGTGTATATATTTATAATGTTATAATACTATAATGTTTCAGACCAACAAAGACCCTAGATCCACTCATGGCTGGTCTACCTAACTGTGTTCGTAATTGTGTATTGTGCATGTCCTCCGTGGTGGGGGAAGGGACCTACAATTTTACGTGGGTTCCGAACCGGTGGCGGCTCGTGACTTTCAGTTATGGGAGTGCTGCCTCAAAAATTGCGAACAATTGTGTTGATTATATGTATATATGAGCGAGACAGAAAGTCGAATAGATAAATAGATAACTACTCACTACTCAGTCATAAAAATAAGTAAAATAGTATCATAAAATCAATTATAGGGTACTTATGCTTAACGGGTAATTTCGAATTTGCCGAAAATTTTATTTATAAACAAATTCTATTCTTCTGTTTTTATTCTGAGCGAAAACATATTCTAAGAAATGAAAGCTATATATTGTAAATAATCCAATTATTATATAATTAACTTCAATCTCACGACAAAAAATAAATGATAACGAATCATTGATAAATGCAATTCGGAAATTAAATTTCGAAATAGCAAACGATACAGCAACACAACTACCACGTCAAACAAACAAATCGGCACTGCTCTGTCCACAGTGCTTTGGATCCTCTTAAACCCGCGATTCTGACTCGCTCTTCGTACGTCCGCCACCGATGTTTCAAGCGTTTCGAACAAAATCTGGAACTGTTAAGTACGCAGTTCCACGGGAAGGCTGAAGCTACTTTCGTGATTCATTCGTTCGGCATTGAAATAGTTTAAGGAAAAAAGGATATAATCTGATTTAAAAACTCAAAGTTCATTGAAAAAAAACAATCAAAGAGGCTATTTTAAATATTTAAATATAAAGATCATAAGATCATGGGGGTGCTGCAGTTCCACAGTGCCTACCTGCGAGCCGCTCCTGTTCCGAACCACAAGGAACATAAGAACATAAGAAATTTTTAAAGTGGGCACACTAGGGGCCACGTCGGCCCATCGACGCGGCTCCACTATGTAAAAACTGCCTTTACATTGGCAACAACCAATTTTTACAAAACTAAATATCAATTTAAAACTAATTAATTATCATTTTAAAACTAAAGATAGAATCTCTGGATCCAGAGGATCAAGTCATAATAGACTACTATCCAGAAATATGTTACACTCTATATCTATTTACAGTGGTGTAGTGCTGTGGGAACGCGTGGGAACGGCGTTCCCTTACTTTTTTTTGGTAGACGGAACGGCGTTCCCTCACTATTTCAAATAAATCCGAACTTACAAATCTCTAACCGTCTAACGTCATGAAATTTTAATTCCCACCCATAGAAGAAATATGAGAAAGAATCATTAACTGTTTCATTTCTTTTAGCTTCGACTGAGGCAATGCTAGCCTATAAAGATCTGATGAAACAGTCACCACGGCGTACCAGTTGTTAACTTTTTTTTAGTTAATCATTCCAGTTGTTAGCTATTTTTATTGATCGTACTGGATGTCGTATATCTAATGACACTGGAAATACTGCATCTTCAACCTTGGAATATATCCTAATATCCAGTGCATATGACCTCAAAATATCCCTGAAATTGGTCAGATTTCAAAAGATTTCTCGGGGGGCTTACAGTGCCCCCGGACCCCCAGCTGTATGGGCTCGCCGCGCTCGCCATTGTCCCCCCCGCATCTGAGTAAGACTTTCAAAATGCGTTCCCCTGCATCTGAGTAACACTTTCAAAATGCGTTCCCCGCTTCTTTATTTAGCACTACACCACTCTCTATTTATAAAGAATCCAGTCAATTTCATTAGGGTATCCATCAACACCAGTACCTTGCCAAATAAAAATAAGTCAAGGTCCATATCAATTGCGGACCAAGTCACAATTTACAACCATATACATTACAATATATATACTTAGGAGGAAAAGTGTAGGTGTGGCTGTAAAGACGGTACAGTAATGTAGAATTGTGTGTGCACCCATTGTGAGTCTCCCATTTAAAGGTGTTTGTGGGGCAAGTGAAGATCATGAGTTTTTCAATACCTCACAGTACTATGGGGGGCACCGCTCGGCAGAGGAATCTCTTTAAATGGGGTGTGTAGGGACAGAGAGTATCCCCTAACCCAAGATGCTGCCTCCTGATCAGAATCCGTGCTGATTTTCGTTGAATCTTTCCAGTGTCTCCAAGAAGTCATAGATTTTCTCTCTGACTATTCTTTCAAATATTTTGGTGAGGTGGGACGTCAGTGACACTGGTCTATAGTTCTTTGTTTGAGATCTATCCCCTCCTTTATATGTAGGGACAATGTTCGCGCTTTTCAAGATGTTCGGTATTTCCTCAGTGTCTAGGGATCTTCTCCATATCCAGTCAGGGGCGGATTGCAGCTAAAATTCGGCCCGGGGGATTTTTTGATACCGGCCCATATGGGTATTACTTTTTTGTCCTAAACATAAATAAAACACAATCACTAAACTTTTATGAACTTTAATTGTCAAAGGTAATGATTCAAACAATAAACACTATGAGTATGCGAATAAAGTGCAGAGAAATGATAAAAGACTTTCCAAAGTTAATAGTAAATTAGGCAGTCAAAGATAAGGCTGTAGAATAGATTAAAAGGTAAATAAACTGTAGGATTGGAGGTTCAGAAATAGTTCAACACTTTTGAATATGTTGCGCTCTTCTGTGCCAAAGACTTGATGATTTGATCATCGGATATTTTTTGCAGTATATCCGGTTCACAGGACATTAGCATAAATGTTTCGAGATGTGCAGGACTCATGGTACTACGCAACCGATTCTTTATGAGTTTAAGTTTGGAAACAGTCCGCTCGCAACAGACTTGTGTGGTTGGCAGCGTGAGAAGATAAGTGTAGTAGGTGAACAGCGTATTGTAGGCGTCTGAGTACAAACAGTATTTCTCAGAGGGAATAAGTAACAGCACAGTGGACAGTCCTTGCAGTTCGAAACATGCTTTACATCGTCGTCGTCGTCGACATCTTCGAATGTATCACTGTCGCTGTCTTCACCATCATTACTCAGAATCATCATCGTGTAATTATCTGAAACGCAGCACTTAAAGCTTTGCCACTTTGACCCAAAATCAAGCAGTTCTTCTCGAATTTGTTGCGGTGTGGCTTGTGAATTAAAACGCAGAACGTTTTCACTCAGTGCTTGGAATGCGGTAAACGGTAAGCGAGCTGCTTCGCTAAAGTTCTTGGGATCAAGACACGTGAGATCAGCTAAAAAAATTTAATTCTGGCAAAGTCGTCTTTCCAGGCTGTTTGTAATAATATCTAAAACACGGTTATAAATCTGCACTTTCTATTTTTCAGTGGCATCACTAATCGGCTCGTCATCACTGCTTTCCCCTGGCAATTGCTTTCGTTTCCGTGATCTAACCGCTGCCAATTCGGACTCAATTTCATCTCTTTCAAGATTTTCATCATCATCATCGTCATCATCCAACTTTTCATTTGCCCATTTGACAAATTTTTTGACAGCTGCTTCAGTATCTTCAAAGTCACCCGAAATTGCACTGAGTTGCTCCCATGTATCTGTTACCATATTATGAGATTATAGCAGATCCATTCCCTTCGTCTGAAGGTACTTCGAAAGAGGAGTGGTGTATTGAAAGATTCGAAGATAAAGCTGAGCTGACAAAACAACTTTAAAAGATAGGAAAGAACTCTTCAAGGTTCTTGCTCGAAGTCCAGCATCGCCACTTGATCTGTATGCAATCTTCTTTAATGTCTTGATGAGGATGATATACAAACTGTTCGAAGGATTGTTGTATTTTCCAAAAAGTGCAGTCAGCAGTTTATCTTTGGACCACCATCGAGTCTGTCCGATAGTGTTTAAACGACGATTGTCTCCGTGGTCTCGGTCCATAAGTCCATCCGAGTATGACTTTCTCTGATGAAAACTACACAGAGTATAAAGGCTACCAACATTAACGGTGTCACTGTTAGTTGCATCAATCATGACAAGATTTAGCACGTGGGCATAACACCAGTCGTGAATTTGGTCAGGTGAAATTTGTGATAAATGAGATGTAAAGCCATTGTACATGCCTTGCATGTTTGCAGCTCCATCAGTTGCGTTTCCAATGATATTTTCAGGGTTTATACCTGCGTCAGATAAAGCTTTGCAGAAGACATTTTTAAGGTCTTGACCTGTACCAGATGTACACTGACTCAGCCAACAACCGTTCTTGGGATGCCTCTCCTGCATGCATGTACCAAAGAATTATGCTCATCTGATCGGAAACACTGATATCTTGTGTTGTGTCTACTTCAACTGAAAACATTTTGGCTTCTCGGGCTTCTTTGGCGGTGTACCCCTTCATTAAGTTCCTAAGAATTTCAATGATATGACTGACAGTTGTTTTTGACAACAATGTGATCTGCTTTTTTGTCGATTTTGTCAATTCTTCTATATATTCACGAAGTATACTATCAAATTCGGACAATAGCAAATTTATTTCTAGGAAGTTGCCACGATCATAATTTTCCTTCAGCAATAGTTTACTACTTTCATTTCTTTTTCCGCGATAACTCAAGCCCCACTTTCCAAACACTTTGATCACTTTAATTACTCCCTACAAAATTTGTCTGTTTCTGTCCACTTATGTTATGTGCGTTTCTTTGTTTGTGGAAAAGAAGAGCGTGTACCTTACAGTTCAGTTCACACGAGAGATGAGCATCGACACATCTCCTGTGGTGATGACTGCTTTCGTGTTCAGATATTCTGTTGTAAATGTGCCTGGGATAAAATGCTGAAAAACCCGAGGTAAATGAATTCGGATCATTTGTTGAACCATGTGCGAGACAAACGGTACAATAAAGCGTTTTTTTTTTGCACTGTAAGTCAGCCACTTGCGACTTGTACCGTCTTTTCAATAAAATATTTTTTCCGCATTTTTGAAGCCTGACAGACTTCTTGGTTGAACAGGATGGTACTCAAAAAACTGTCTCAGATTTGTTACCACAGGTTTTCGAAATGGATCAGTTATCTTCTCTTTCCTGTACTACGCTGCTTGTCCACGGCCAGTGTGTGTCGTTACCAACACCAGCTGTACGCCCAATCTCGTCACCAACACCAGCTGTACGCCCAATCTCGTCACCAACACCAGCTGTACGCCCAGTGTCTTCACCTGCACTTGTGCTGATGGTGTGTCGTTCGTTCCTCCTTCCGTCCTCTGTTGTAGTATTTGAAGCATCTCCCGTAGATTTAAACTCTTTTTTTGCTTCATTTTCTAAAAGCTTTTGTTTCTTTTCTCGCAACTTTTCTGCGCCTCCTTTTCTCTTACTCATAATTTCTGAAACACAATATAATATATTATAAATGAATATATAAATATAATATACTATTAATTAAGTTTAAGTATAGCAGATATATGATGTTAGAGAATTACGGAAACTTTTTTAAAATAGACGTAAAACAGTAAGATGCAATAGTGCTCATAGAAAATTATTGGAGCAAGTGTAGTTTACGTCCCCCTGTGGTGCCTAGTGTAGTTTATGTTCCCCTACATTATCCTAGTGTAGTTTACGCTCCCCTACATTACCCTACATTACCCTAGTTTGCGTCCCCCATCTTTGTCCGCGTATACCCAATCAAATAAAACGTTAAAACTAACGAAAATATTACGACTCAATCTAACCAATCGTCCCTCACTAATTTGATTTTCAATTTTCTTTGCAGCTAATCGACCAACGACGTTCATCTTGTGGTAAACTCTTACTCAGTAGTTGAGAATTTTTTTGAGTCTACATTTGAAGTTTTGCTCCGTTTTCTTCTGCTACCATGCTGACTCTAGAGCAGAGGTGTAAAATCGCTGCATGGCAGGAGGTTTTTCAATCTGTGGTCGAAGTGCAGCGACGATTCCGGGCAGTCTACGGACAGCATTATGCACCGGATAGGAACACTATCGTCGCCACCCACCGGAAGTTTATGGAGACCGGATCCGTAAAGGACAAACCACGATCAGGAAGACCTCGAAGTGGGCGGAGTGAGGAGAATGTCGAAACTGTCCGTGAGGCGTTTACTCAGAGTCAAGGAAAGTCCATTCGGCGAGCTGCTGCGGAACTGAACATCAGCGCGACATCTATCCAACAGATTTTGCGGCGTGGTCTCAAGCTGTATCCGTACAAGATCCAGGTGGTTCAGAAGCTGGAACCTCAAGACTACGATTGCCGGGTGGAGATGTGTGAGACACTGCTGCATCACTACGAAAGAGACCCATCGATCCTGGAGCACATGTGGTTCAGCGACGAAGCTCTCTTCCACCTTTCTGGTCGCGTCAATCGGCACAACACTCGCATCTGGGGAACTCACAATCCTGCGGAGATCCGTGAACATGAAAGGGACACGCCGAAATTGGTCGTCTGGTGTGCCATCTCCTCAGCTGGGCTGATTGGTCCGTTCTTATTCCGGGATCAAGATAGAAATTCCGTGAACGTCAACGGAGACAATTACCTTCGTATGCTTCAGGAGTTCTGCATCTCCCAAATGTCAGCTGTAGCTGACATGCAAGAAGTCATTTTCCAGCAAGACGGTGCCCCTGCTCATTACTCGCGTGAGGTTCGCTCATTTCTGAATAAGCAGTTCCCGGATCGGTGGATTGGTCGCCGTGGTCCCATCGAATGGGCTGCTCGCTCGCCTGATCTTACCCCATGCGACTTCTTTTTGTGGGGCTACATTAAGAGCAAAGTGTACGCCACCAAGCCGCGAGACCTCCCCACACTAGAAGAACCGATCAGGAATGCGTGTGCTTCTGTTACTCCCGAAATGTTGTCCAATGTCGGCCAAGAATGCGTAAAACGGTGGCTCGCTTGTTTCGAAAAAGACGGTGCCCACGTTGAGGTGTACCAGTGACTTTCCAGTAGACTTATGAAGCCAAGTTTGATGCCACCAAAATTCTCATGAATCGTAGACTCAGCAACCAAATTGTCATTTGGTTCCTCTTGTAATTGCTATTTTAATAAAATTTTAAAAATAATGAGGGACTTTTGAAACACCCTGTGTGTGTATATATATATATGATGAATAAAACCACGAAGGAAAGGAAACACAAAATGGTGCTCAAGCGCTTTCGTCTAATGACATCCTCAGGAACACTGAAGTACATAAAAAGGGTTAAGCCTATATATAGGTTACAGAAAGAAAAAAAAGAAAAAATAAATAACATACATACACACACACACACATATACATATATATATATACATACATATCTATATATACAAATACATACATACATACATACATACATATATATACAATAAACAGAGAAGTAAAAATAATAAAAAAAAAAATTAAAATTAAAACCTTAAAGGATTACCAGTGAGGCGTACAAATTTGTAAGGAAAAATATCGATTTTTAGCACAAGATCAAATGGATTATAAAGATACAAATTTATACTGGAACTCTGCCGGGTTTTAACACAATACTGCCTATGGTCAGGTTTCGATATATATAAAAAAATAAATGCAAATTAAAAGTTAATCGATTTTTAGCACAAGATCAAATGGATTATAAAAATACAAATTTATACTGGAACTCTGTCCGGGTTTTAACACAATGCTGACTATGGTCAGGTTTCGATATATATAAAAAAATAAAATGCAAATTAAAAGTTAATAAAGTAGAAGACAAGTTTACCAAAGATTTAATGTTTTACCCTTCTTATCTAAATCTTTTTTAAAGGAATTCAACATAACAGGATCGAGTTGAAAAAGACCTTTGCTTATGTTGAAGTTATTTGAAAGTTGGATAATGGCAGACTCAAGAATATTTCTATTAACAATGTTGCTTGAATGGAATAAAACTGAAGCATTATTCCAATCAATACAGTGGGCTAACTCTGACAAATGGACAAAAAGGGCACTGGACAACTGTCCTGTTCTAACGGAATATTGATGCTGTTTTATACGTGTGTGCAAATCCTTTCCCGTCTGACCTATGTAAAAGGAATCACATTGTTTACAACCAATTTTATAGATAATGCCTGAATTATTGGTAGGGCTATTTTTTACTATGATATTTTTCACAATATTGTTATATGAAAATACTACATTAATATCCAAAAGTTTAAGTACATTAGCAATGCCTAAAAAGCCCGGGAAAAATGGAAGTACTAAAATATTTTTTGACAAAGTACGAGTGTTAATATTGACACGATAGAAAGTTCGTTTTGCCTTGTTGAGACAAGATTCCATAAACGCAGATGGATAACACAAATCACTTCCAATACCGTTGATTTTTTCCAATTCGGCATCGATGTATTCCGGACTGGCGATCCTAAGGGCGCGGAAAAAATCAACGGTATTGGAAGTGATTTGTGTTATCCATCTGCGTTTATGGAATCTTGTCTCAACAAGGCAAAACGAACTTTCTATCGTGTCAATATTAACACTCGTACTTTGTCAAAAAATATTTTAGTACTTCCATTTTTCCCGGGCTTTTTAGGCATTGCTAATGTACTTAAACTTTTGGATATTAATGTAGTATTTTCATATAACAATATTGTGAAAAATATCATAGTAAAAAATAGCCCTACCAATAATTCAGGCATTATCTATAAAATTGGTTGTAAACAATGTGATTCCTTTTACATAGGTCAGACGGGAAAGGATTTGCACACACGTATAAAACAGCATCAATATTCCGTTAGAACAGGACAGTTGTCCAGTGCCCTTTTTGTCCATTTGTCAGAGTTAGCCCACTGTATTGATTGGAATAATGCTTGTTTTATTCCATTCAAGCAACATTGTTAATAGAAATATTCTTGAGTCTGCCATTATCCAACTTTCAAATAACTTCAACATAAGCAAAGGTCTTTTTCAACTCGATCCTGTTATGTTGAATTCCTTTAAAAAAGATTTAGATAAGAAGGGTAAAACATTAAATCTTTGGTAAACTTGTCTTCTACTTTATTAACTTTTAATTTGCATTTTATTTTTTATATATATCGAAACCTGACCATAGTCAGCATTGTGTTAAAACCCGGACAGAGTTCCAGTATAAATTTGTATTTTTATAATCCATTTGATCTTGTGCTAAAAATCGATTAACTTTTAATTTGCATTTTATTTTTTATATATATCGAAACCTGACCATAGGCAGTATTGTGTTAAAACCCGGCAGAGTTCCAGTATAAATTTGTATCTTTATAATCCATTTGATCTTGTGCTAAAAATCGATATTTTTCCTTACAAATTTGTACGCCTCACTGGTAATCCTTTAAGGTTTTAATTTTTAATTTTTTTTTAATTATTTTTACTTCTCTGTTTATTGTATATATGTATGTATGTATGTATGTATGTATTTGTATATATAGATATGTATGTATATATATATATGTATATGTGTGTGTGTGTATGTATGTTATTTATTTTTTCTTTTTTTCTTTCTGTAACCTATATATAGGCTTAACCCTTTTTATGTACTTCAGTGTTCCTGAGGATGTCATTAGACCATTAGACGAAAGCGCTTGAGCACCATTTTGTGTTTCCTTTCCTTCGTGGTTTTATTCATCATAAATATTTTTCACGTGTTACCTTCGTGAAATAATTTTCATATATATATATATATACATATATATATATATATATATAATATATATATATATATTAGGGTGTCACTTATTTTTCAACTTTTAAGTTTCCGTGTTCTGACCCCATCAAAGTATGTCATATGATGTAAAAACACTGTGCACAAAGTTTTATTGAGATATTTTAATATTTAGAGATCGCTCAACGGCTTCGAAGTATTTGATACGAGATCCTCAGAAAGTGTGAATATAAACAATTTCCAAATGTATTTAAACAATTTGCTATGTTCCTACATTAGCAGGAAGTGCACAATGATTTTGTGTTTTTTTTACAAAGTTTTCCAAGCTTTTTTCTTTCACAGTATCCACGTCAACAACCACACGCTTTGGAGGGTTCTCTTGTCCATCAACACTAGTCATAGATATGACCATGCGATTTTTGATATTAGGGAGGACATCGTCATCGAAAAAAGCAAGACCCACCAGCTCTTCAGACAAATACCATAAATGAGTTGCCATCTTCTGTGAAGTTACCATGGCAATGCGTGGATGGGTGTTTGAATACTTTATTAGTGGCTGTAGGAGATGAAGGTCATTTTGGGGAGCACTAATGGCGCAAGGGCACGTGGTCCAAGCTTTCACATAGATGCATACAATAAAAATGCAAAAGTCGCGAAGTCCTCTTTCCTCACGGTTTGTTAACTTAAATTGTGATCTGAACATCCAAATCTTTAAGGAATAGATTGCCTTTGACAGCCTTCGTGCCTGACGCATCGCTCCAGGAGCATGAAAAACTACACCACGATTAGAGACAGCACCAAGAAACAGACATGCCAATTCAAGTAGCTCCTTATAGTCATCTCGCGGGATTTTTGTAGTCATTGCAGATTTAGAGAAGTTAATGAGACCTTCCTTTACATCAGCGACAGCAGAAGTGGCAATTTCACCAGTGATGAAGTCTTCATACCGACCGCTTTGGATCAATGTCGTCCCACTTTCCTTAAAATCTCTTAAAAAGTTGGACATCTGTAGCTAATGTGGGGCCCATGCATTCTTTAAAAGCTACTGCAGCCAAACATCTGTAGGCCAGATGGAGTAGGTCACGTTTCAGCATCTGCTGTAAAATAACGCAAGTCCCAGCCATTAGACCAGTATTGGAGCTAGTTGTATCGAAGGATATAGCTTGGACCTTTTCTTCAATATCCCACTTACGAAGAGCTTCAACGACAGCTGCAGCTTGTGCTTTCCCAGTTCCAGATATGAGCTTTGGAACGTCAAGAAGCTGATGTATTCCCTCACCTGTTAATATGACAGGAAGACGATCAATTTTTTTCTTTCCAGTAATTTCCGGTAATAATTTACCATTCCAGTGTATAGTAAGAGGTACATTCGGCTTAAAGTTTTTCATGATGGTCATAGAGAGTGCCTCCCTTTACTTCTTTCGTTCACGTCGGATGGTCTCTCGATTCACAGCAAGATCAGGGGTACCATGGCTGAGACTTTTCGTAGTCTCCGCAATAATCATAGTGGCAGCACGACAGATACTTTACAGCGATCTAGAACTGCTGTGAGAACAGGCGTGATGACTTCTTTTCTCCCCCGCTTGAAAGGGGGTTGGTGCCTACTTGTTCCATGAACAGCTTCAGGTTCTGATTCCTCTTCCTCAAACGTCGATGAACTGCTGCTCTCTAGTGTAACAGAATCTAACAATGAATCCTTGCTTTGTTCTGCCTTTCGACTTTGTTCGCTCAACACACGTTTCTCCTTCTTTGCCTCCTTCTGATGTAGCACAATATCAACAGAAGACATTGTTCCGCGACGGACTTTTTCACGCTGAGCAATGAGAAACTGCTTATCTTCCTCCATTTTGATTATATCGAGGGCATTTGCATGAGCGATATCAAAGAGGTCGTGAAAACAGTCCTTGAACATGCTCTCATTCTTAGCCTGTACTTCTGTCTTGCGGGATGCATTTTTCTTCAATGCTTTCCATAGTGAGAAGAGTTTTTCCAGTTCTCTGATTGTGTCCTGTTTGTGTTGAGTTGGAATTCGCGCACGATTCCTCAATTTTTTCAATTGTCATTGACGAAGCCTCTCTTATCGTCTTCTTTTTTATATGTAAATGAAGGAGAAAGGACAGATCCTGAAGATTTAATGGCAATTTACCACCTGAATATCATTCTCACACTTGTCAATCAAGTAAATCTTAGATTTCTTTCGAGTCTCCATCATTAGATAATAATGTATTTTGCTATATAAATGTACACCTGAAAATAAAAAATAAGTGTTATAGCTATTATGCAATAAAAAACACTAATACACACATATCCTACTATAAGACTAAAATAACACACACGAATGCAAACACATCCTACCATTAAAGTGACTGAAATGATACAGGGTGAGGCATAGAAAGGAAGCGCATTTCATTTTAGGAAAAGTAACGACGCGTCATCAAAATTTTAATGGCCTTGAGCGACCTCTAAATATTAATATTTTTTCATGAAACTTCATAATCAGCGTTTCTATATGAACTGTCACATTTCTAGAGGGTCAGACCGAAACTTCTTCATGGTTCAATTCTTACCATACAATTAAGTGATACCCTAATATATATATATATATATATATATATATATATATATATATATATATAAAATATATATATATATATACCATATATATATATATATATATATATATATATATATATATATATATATATATATATACTGATATATATATATATATATATTATATATATATTATATATATATAATATATACTATCATATATATATATATGTATGAAAATTATTTCACGAAAGTAACATGTGAAAAATATTTATGATGAATAAAACCACGAAGGAAAGAAAACGCAAAATGGTGCTCAAGCGCTTTTGTCTAATGACATCCCAGGAACACTGAAGTACATAAAGAGTTACAGCCTATATATAGGTTACAAATTTTTTTTTTATATATATACAATAAACGGAGAAATAAAAAAAAATATATTAAAGGATTGTGGGTTTTAAGTTTAGTATCTATCGGAAAAAAAAAAATTTGTCCTACGTACACTTTTACTCTGGACATGACACCCCCATTAAGAAGGTCATATTTTCTTCAATGTTTCTCCGCGCTCTTAGGATCGCCAGTCCGGAATACATCGATGCCGAATTTGAAAAAATCAACGGTATTGGAAGTGATCTGTGTTATCCATCTGCGTTTATGGAATCTTGTCTTAACAAGGCAAAACGAACCTTCTATCGTGTGAATAATAACACTCGCACTTTGTCAAAGAATATTTTAGTACTTCCATTTTTCCCAGGCTTTTTAGGCATTACTAATGTACTTAAACTTTTGAATATTAATGTAGTATTTTCATATAACAATATTGTGAAAAATATCATAGTAAAAAATAGCCCTACCAATAATTCAGGCATTATCTATAAAATTGGTTGTAAACAATGTGATTCCTTTTACATTGGTCAGACGGGGAAGGATTTGCACACGCGTGTAAAACAGCACCAATATTCCATTAGAACGAAGCAGTCGTCCAGTGCCCTTTTTGTCCATTTGTCAGAGTTATGCCACTGTATTGATTGGAATAATGCTTCAGTTTTGTTTCACTCTAGCAACATTGTTAATAGAAATATTCTTGAGTCTGCTATTATCCAACTTACAAATAACTTTAACATGAGCAAAGGTCTTTTTCAACTCGATCCCGTTGTTTTGAATTCGTTCAGAACAGATTTAGACAAGAAGGGCAGAGTGCTAAAACTTTCGTTGTTTCCTTATAAATTTGTATGTTTTTCTTACAATTTTTATTTTTCAATTTAGTTTTATATTTTTTTTCTTTATTTTTTGTGACCTATATATCATTCAGGCCTTATCTATAAAATTGATTGTAAACAATTCATTTGATCTTGTGTTGAATTTGTTCAGAATGGATTTAGACAAGAAGGGCAGAGTGCTAAAACGTGGGTAGTTTTCCCTTATAAATTTGTATGCTCCTCATACAATTTTTATTTTTCAATTTATTTTTATATATATTTTTTTATATTTTTTGTGAACTATATATCATTCAGGCATTAACTATAAAATTGGTTGTAAACAATTCATTTGATCTTGTGTTCAATTCGGGCAAAGTGCTAAAATTGGTAGTTTTTCTTACAAATTTGTATGCTCCTCCCACAATTTTTATTTCTATATATATATATATATATATATATATATACAGTGGTGTAGTGCTGTGGGAACGCGTGGGAACGGCGTTCCCTTACTTTTTTTGGTAGACGGAACGGCGTTCCCTCACTATTTCAAATAAATCCGAACTTACAAATCTCTAACGTCATGAAATTTTAATTCCCACCCATAGAAGAAATATGAGAAAGAATCATTAACTGCTTCATTTCTTTTAGCTTCGACTGAGGCAATGCTGCCTATAAAGATCTGGTGAAACAGTCACCACGGCGTACCAGTTGTTAACTTTTTTTTAGTTAATCATTCCAGTTGTTAGCTATTTTTATTGATCGTACTGGATGTCGTATATCTAATGACACTGGAAATACTGCATCTTCAACCTTGGAATATATCCTAATATCCAGTGCATATGACCTCAAAATATCCCTGAAATTGGTCAGATTTCAAAAGATTTCCCGGGGGGCTTACAGTGCCCCCGGACCCCCAGCTGTATGGGCTCGCCGCGCTCGCCATTGTCCCCCCCGCATCTGAGTAACACTTTCAAAATGCGTTCCCTCACTTCTTTATTTAGCACTACACCACTGTGTGTATATATATATATATATATATATATTTTTTTTTTTTTTTGTAACCTGTATATAGTCTTGAACTCTTTATTTACTTCAGTGGTCCTGAGGATGTCATTAGACGAAAGCGCTTGAGCACCATTCTGTTATATATATATATATATATATATATATATATATGAAAAGAAGGATCAACACAATGGCAAACATTTTCATTTATTTGTACATCAGACGTTTCGACAAATCTTTTGTCATCATCAGTGAGTTAAGTCTTAAAACCTTAAAACAAAATTGAAAAGTGAAAGTTACATCAATACAATATTAAAACCATTAAAATTAAAACCTTAAAGCAAAATGAAAATTGCATCAATACAAAATTAAAATCATTTAAATTTCATCACTATAAAAACTAAAATTAAATTAAATTTCATCACTATAAAAACTAAAATTAAATTACCTCAATAGGTAAATACACAATGTTTACATCCACCTCCATACTTGGCAAAGTCTAAGGGAACACTGGATGGTCAGAGGATTAGAAAGGATATGTCTGTGAAAAACGGTTGGTAGTCAAAAGAGTCGTAATTTGTAGGATGAGCTATTATTATTAAGGGAGGGTTTGTTTCTATAGATGTACAAAGATTCTAAAATTCGGAGTTCTGTAAGGTTATTGGATCTAGTTAAAATTTCAAACTGAGTTTTGTGAAGGGGATGGTCGTTTTCATTACTGTGGTTTCTAATTGCGGATTGTGGAGGGCTACTGAGGGGACGGTTGGTACGGACTGACAAGCCCAAATGTTGAGAAAGGCGCACCTCCAGTTGGAGTTGAGTGCTGCCAATATACGCAGCCTTACAGCTGTCGCACGTGTATTTGTAAACAACATTGGGGCATACAGTTTTGGGGAATTCATCTTTGAACTTTAAAAAATTTGATACTTTAAGTGGGTTGACGAAGGCGAATCTAAAATTTATTTGGGGATAACTAGACTTGAGTAGTTTGGACAATTCACCTCGAATACGCAATGATAAATAACCATAAAAAGGTAATTTAATATATCTGGTTTCTTTTTGTACTGTAGTGACGGGGAGTTTAGTATCAAAAGTGTTATTTAAAATTTCTTTAATTGGTTATCGAATAGATGAGAAGGGTAGTAATTGTTAATAAAGTATTGTTTTAAAAATTTAAATTCTTCGTTTAACGAAAAGTAATCCGAACAAATACGGTAACTTCTTGTTAATAATGTTACTATAGCACTAATCTTATATTTATAAAACATACAACTTAAATAATTGGTTCCCAAGCCAGTAAAAGTTTGTTTCCGAAATAGTGAAGTATGGAACTTATTATGGGTCCGTTTAACTAAAACATCCAGGAAAGGTAAACTATTATTTGTTTCGTTTTCACACGTGTACTTAATATTACTATGTTGTTTATTAAGATAATCAAGAAAAAGTTTTACGTGTGAAGGATGGTTAAATATTAAGAAAGTGTCATCCACGTATCTTCTGTAATATATGGGTTTAAAACTACTAGGACAATTTTTCAACCAAATTTCTTCGTAATGGCAAAGAAATGCATTTGCTAGTGTTGGGCTTAACGGGGAACCCATAGCTACCCCATCAACTTGGCTATAAAGGTTGCTATTAAATAAGAAAAGATTATCAAAACACACTATTTCGAGAAGGTTTTTAAATTGAGTCTGAGTGAGGCCATTAATAAGAGTATTATCAGTAGTGAATAACTTATTTAGTATGATATTTAATGTTTCTTTTAACGGGACATTAGTAAACAATGACGAGACATCAAAACTGGCCATAGTAAGAGAATCGGCATGATTGATCTCTTTTATCTCTTTAGCAAAATCAAACGAGTTGTTAATAGAATAATCATTAAAGGTGAGTTTTGAAAGCAAGGGAACGAAGAATTTGGCTAAGTTATAATTGAATGTACCACATGCCGAAAGAATAGGTCTTAGTGGGAAATTTGGCTTGTGGACTTTAGGTAAACCATATAGAATTCCTGGATTAGAACCAGAAGCAAATAAAAAATTGTATGTATTGTCAGCAATAATATTACTATTTTTAATTTACGCAAACACCTATTAAGTTTATCTTCGAGTTTTAGTAATTTAGACAGAACATTCTCTTTTACCCTTTTAAATTTAGACGTATCCGACAAAATTGTCTCCATTCTATTTATGTAAACTGTTGAATCAATCAGCACTACTCCTTTACCCTTATCCGGTTTTGTAATGATGACAGAGTTATCCTTTTTCAAATTATTAAGAATTTTAAAATCTTGCTTATTAAAGAGGGGAGAAAACACCTTATGGGGTTTAAAATTATAAAAATTCTTAAAAGAGATGCTCTCCACTTGTTTTACCAAGTTATGAAACGAGAAACTTGGTCGGATCTCACAATTCTTAATATTCATGAGAAGATTTTCAAAACCAGAGAAAAATTTATAAAAATTTAGTTTATAATGAGGTAGATCAAAATTTAAGCCTAACGACAATATTTCTTTCTCTCTAATACTTAAAACTTTATTAGAGAAATTACAAATAAAATTATCTGGGTTATTAAAAAACGACTGAGTGATTCCCAATTTTTCCAATTTGGCAGCATGTATCCTTTTATGTCTGTTGACAGTTTTATCACAGCAAGTTTGAAATTTAGTAACTAAACAATGATAATCAATATAAGACACCCTAGATTTTAGACCAAACAGAGAATTCTTATATTTCAGCTTGAGAAAACTCACTGTTTTAGTTTTCGATTGAAGCTCCAGTAGCCCTCCACAATCCGCAATTAGAAACCACAGTAATGAAAACGACCATCCCCTTCACAAAACTCAGTTTGAAATTTTAACTAGATCCAATAACCTTACAGAACTCCGAATTTTAGAATCTTTGTACATCTATAGAAACAAACCCTCCCTTAATAATAATAGCTCATCCTACAAATTACGACTCTTTTGACTACCAACCGTTTTTCACAGACATATCCTTTCTAATCCTCTGACCATCCAGTGTTCCCTTAGACTTTGCCAAGTATGGAGGTGGATGTAAACATTGTGTATTTACCTATTGAGGTAATTTAATTTTAGTTTTTATAGTGATGAAATTTAATTTAATTTTAGTTTTTATAGTGATGAAATTTAAATGATTTTAATTTTGTATTGATGCAATTTTCATTTTGCTTTAAGGTTTTAATTTTAATGGTTTTAATATTGTATTGATGTAACTTTCACTTTTCAATTTTGTTTTAAGGTTTTAAGACTTAACTCACTGATGATGACAAAAGATTTGTCGAAACGTCTGATGTACAAATAAATGAAAATGTTTGCCGTTGTGTTGATCCTTCTTTTCATCTGTAAGCTCCGGTTCCCTAAGGAGAAGTCAATAGCTTTGATATTAACCCAGAGATATGGCCGATCGACATTGAACTATTACAGACAATGTGAAAGAGTCTATTTGAAACTGAACAAGGCTATTGTGATGAGAGTTTCTTGTCTAAGTGCAAAAGTTATAATATTGTGCCTAATTTCCTTAGATTTAAACTTTATAATAAACGCCTCCATAACTCCAAACTATATAAATCATGGCACATAAATTATTAAATTTGGAGCTTCAATCGAAAACTAAAACAGTGAGTTTTCTCAAGCTGAAATATAAGAATTCTCTGTTTGGTCTAAAATCTAGGGTGTCTTATATTGATTATCATTGTTTAGTTACTAAATTTCAAACTTGCTGTGATAAAACTGTCAACAGACATAAAAGGATACATGCTGCCAAATTGGAAAAATTGGGAATCACTCAGTCGTTTTTTAATAATCCAGATAATTTTATTTGTAATTTCTCTAATAAAGTTTTAAGTATTAGAGAGAAAGAAATATTGTCGTTAGGCTTAAATTTTGATCTACCTCATTATAAACTAAATTTTTATAAATTTTTCTCTGGTTTGAAAATCTTCTCATGAATATTAAGAATTGTGAGATCCGACCAAATTTCTCGTTTCATAACTTGGTAAAACAAGTGGAGAGCATCTCTTTTAAGAATTTTTATAATTTTAAACCCCATAAGGTGTTTTCTCCCCTCTTTAATAAGCAAGATTTTAAAATTCTTAATAATTTGAAAAAGGATAACTCTGTCATCATTACAAAACCGGATAAGGGTAAAGGAGTAGTGCTGATTGATTCAACAGTTTACATAAATAGAATGGAGACAATTTTGTCGGATACGTCTAAATTTAAAAGGGTAAAAGAGAATGTTCTGTCTAAATTACTAAAACTCGAAGATAAACTTAATAGGTGTTTGCGTAAATTAAAAAATAGTAATATTATTGCTGACAATACATACAATTTTTTATTTGCTTCTGGTTCTAATCCAGGAATTCTATATGGTTTACCTAAAGTCCACAAGCCAAATTTCCCACTAAGACCTATTCTTTCGGCATGTGGTACATTCAATTATAACTTAGCCAAATTCTTCGTTCCCTTGCTTTCAAAACTCACCTTTAATGATTATTCTATTAACAACTCGTTTGATTTTGCTAAAGAGATAAAAGAGATCAATCATGCCGATTCTCTTACTATGGCCAGTTTTGATGTCTCGTCATTGTTTACTAATGTCCCGTTAAAAGAAACATTAAATATCATACTAAATAAGTTATTCACTACTGATAATACTCTTATTAATGGCCTCACTCAGACTCAATTTAAAAACCTTCTCGAAATAGTGTGTTTTGATAATCTTTTCTTATTTAATAGCAACCTTTACAGCCAAATTGATGGGGTAGCTATGGGTTCCCCGTTAAGCCCAACACTAGCAAATGCATTTCTTTGCCATTACGAAGAAATTTGGTTGAAAAATTGTCCTAGTAGTTTTAAACCCATATATTACAGAAGATACGTGGATGACACTTTCTTAATATTTAACCATCCTTCACACGTAAAACTTTTTCTTGATTATCTTAATAAACAACATAGTAATATTAAGTACACGTGTGAAAACGAAACAAATAATAGTTTACCTTTCCTGGATGTTTTAGTTAAACGGGCCCATAATAAGTTCCATACTTCACTATTTCGGAAACAAACTTTTACTGGCTTGGGAACCAATTATTTAAGTTGTATGTTTTATAAATATAAGATTAGTGCTATAGTAACATTATTAACAAGAAGTTACCGTATTTGTTCGGATTACTTTTCGTTAAACGAAGAATTTAAATTTTTAAAACAGTACTTTATTAACAATTACTACCCTTCTCATCTATTCGATAACCAATTAAAGAAATTTTTAAATAACACTTTTGATACTAAACTCCCCGTAACTACAGTACAAAAAGAAACCAGATATATTAAATTACCTTTTTATGGTTATTTATCATTGCGTATTCGAGGTGAATTGTCCAAACTACTCAAGTCTAGTTATCCCCAAATAAATTTTAGATTCGCCTTCGTCAACCCACTTAAATTATCAAATTTTTTAAAGTTCAAAGATGAATTCCCCAAAACTGTATGCCCCAATGTTGTTTACAAATACACGTGCGACAGCTGTAAGGCTGCGTATATTGGCAGCACTCAACTCCAACTGGAGGTGCGCCTTTCTCAACATTTGGGCTTGTCAGTCCGTACCAACCGTCCCCTCAGTAGCCCTCCACAATCCGCAATTAGAAACCACAGTAATGAAAACGACCATCCCCTTCACAAAACTCAGTTTGAAATTTTAACTAGATCCAATAACCTTACAGAACTCCGAATTTTAGAATCTTTGTACATCTATAGAAACAAACCCTCCCTTAATAATAATAGCTCATCCTACAAATTACGACTCTTTTGACTACCAACCGTTTTTCACAGACATACCCTTTCTAATCCTCTGACCACCAGTGTTCCCTTAGACTTTGCCAAGTATGGAGGTGGATGTAAACATTGTGTATTTACCTATTGAGGTAATTTAATTTTAGTTTTTATAGTGATGAAATTTAATTTAATTTTAGTTTTTATAGTGATGAAATTTAAATGTTTTAATTTTGTATTGATGCAATTTTCATTTTGCTTTAAGGTTTTAATTTTAATGGTTTAATATTGTATTGATGTAACTTTCACTTTTCAATTTTGTTTTAAGGTTTTAAGACTTAACTCACTGATGATGACAAAAGATTTGTCGAAACGTCTGATGTACAAATAAATGAAAATGTTTGCCGTTGTGTTGATCCTTCTTTTCATCTGTAAGCTCCGGTTCCCTAAGGAGAAGTCAATAGCTTTGATATATATATATATATATATATATATATATATATATATCTTCTTCTTCTTTCTCTTCGCCCGTTCCCGCCTCTATGCGGGGTCGGCGTTTCTGACCAGCCTCCTCCACACAGCCCGGTCCTGGGCCTCTTCCTCCGACAAACCCTTCTCCCTCAAATCGTCCCTCACCTTCTCCATCCACCTTCGCTTCGGTCTGCCTCTCTTTCTCCTGCCATACACCTCCATATTCATCGTTCTCTTACCCACATAATCTTCGTCCCCTCTCATCACATGTCCATACCATTTCAGTCTACTTTCTTGTATCTTCCTCGAGATTTCTCCAACCTTTGTTATGCCCCTTATCCTTTCATTCCTTACTCTTTCCAACCTTGTCACTCCGCACATCCATCTCAGCATTCTCATCTCCGTTACATCTATTCTTTTCTCATGATCTTTCTTTATAGCCCAAGACTCAGCCCCATACATCATAGCCGGTCTTACCACAGTCTTATACACTCTTCCCTTAACCCTTGCACCTATTCTTCGGTCACACAACACCCCTGAAACTTTCTTCCAATTTGATATATATATATATATATATATATATATATATATATATATATATATATATATATATATATATATATATATATATATATATATATATATATATATATATATATATAGAGGTGTTTCAGGAGGAAAGGTCAATACTTCGGGAGGTGATAGTATCGGTCATTGTGAGAAAAAAAGTTCATATGAACATGTGTCTAATTCTTAATGGTTACGGAGATAGAGCTGTTTAAATCTACAAATACAAAAGAAGCATTGTTAATGGTAATCAAGAAAGAGGAACCAATTACTGTTTCTAACATTTAATGTTTAAACATTGGCATTTTGAATGGTATCAGATACAGAAATGACAAATTTGTTACAGTTTACAATACGTTTTCGAAAATCCCACCGTCAACCTCAATGCACTTTGCAACTCGTGTGCGAAGATCGGGTGTTGTTCGTCTGAGTTGATCTTGACGTTCCTTTATGCGGGCAGCAGCATCCAAAATGCGCGCGAGCAATTCGTCTCGTGTATCCACCTTTCTTTTGTAAACTTGACTTTTCATCCACCCCCACAAACAATAATCTAACGGAGTGAGGTCTAGAGACCTTGGTGGCCATTGAATGGGACCACCGCGGCCGCTCCATCGACCAGGGAAAGTTTGATTTAGGTATTGCATCACCAGACGGGTAGAATGTGGAGGAGCTCCGTCATGCTGAAAGTACATACTAGCGCGTGTAGCCAAAGGAACATCCTCCAATAGTCCTGGCAATTCATTTTGCAGAAATATTAGGTAACTTTGTCCTGTAAGACGCTTCTCTGAAGTAACAGGGCCAATCAGCTGATCATCGATGATACCGCACCAAACATTGGCAGAGAAGCGATGTTGAAAATTTGTTTCCACAGCGGCATTTGGACTTTTGTCTGACCACCGATGAGAGTTACGAGTGTTGTTGATACCGTCACGGGTGAAAGTAGCTTCATCGGTGAACAGTATTAATCGAAGCAATCGGCGATTAGCATTTACCCAATGACAAAATTCCAGTCGCATGCCAGCGTCTCCTGGTTGAAGGTGTTGTACACGCTGTACATGATATGGATGCGAGCACGTAATGTTCGCCGTACTCTTGTGTGTTGGTAGGACTACGCTCTACCAATTGAAGAATGTTTTCCACTTCATCCAGATCTTGTTGACCTTCACGTTCAGATGAAACATGAGCGCTGGGAAGTGTACCAATCTCACGCAATGTATTGAAAACCATGGTAAACATTCTTCGATCCGGAATTCTGCGGTTCGGAATACGTCGACGGTATTCTGCAACAGTAGCTGTTGCACTTCCATCGCAAAAACCGTAGACATACACCATATCTGCATATTCGGCATATGTGAAGGTGTGTGACATTCTTAACACTGCTTCAACCACCAAACAATGTCACTCACAACAGTCAGCTGTCGATTAGCTTAAGTTACATGCTTACATTACAGCTTACATGGTTCAAGGTTATAGGGGAGGGAATGGGGAGGAAGAGCTGCGCGCGCATCAGATTCAAACAGCTCTATCTCCATAACCATTCAGAATTAGACACATGTTCATATGAACGTTTTTTCTCACAATGACAGATACTATCACCTGCCGAAGTATTGACCTTTCCTCCTGAAACACTCTGTGTATATATATATATATATATATATGTATGTATGTATGTATGTATGTATGTATATATATATATGTGTATATATATATATATATATATATGTATGTATGTATGTATGTATGTATGTATGTATATATATATATATGTATATATATATATATATATATATATATACACACTACATATATACAATACATACATATATATATATATATACACACTATATATATATATATATATATATATATATATATATAATATATATATATATATACACGTACGCTATATAACTTTACCTTACAACCTTACAAAAGTTCCGCACGATGATTTCTCATTTCGCGAAGGTCAAGCTTGTCGCCCCTCCTCTCGAGTTGGCCTGGTGAAGTAGTGAGTTGGATTCTTGCGCTCTCCACCTCACATAGCCAGGTACGGCCGGCTCATCGGGGATTGTTCTGAGCCAGGCGTCTAGTCTTCTTTTGAAGAATTCCACTGCAACTCCCTTCGTGTTTGTTAGGTCTTTGGGCAACTGATTAAACAGTTTTGGTCCTCTCACTACAAAACTATTTTCTTTCAGGGTTAAGGATGTTCCCTGTCTCGCCTTCAATTTGGGAATACGACACAGTCTACCGCTTCTACTTTCCACCGTTGTTTGGGGAGTTATGGGATTCAGAGTAAGATTAGGGACTAGTTTCTCCATTATTTTCCAAGTGTAAATAATGGTGTATCTCTCTCTTCTCCTTTCCAGTGAATATAGGTCTAGTTCTCGTAACCTTTCCCAGTAATTTAGTTCTTTGCACCCATTGATCTTGGCTGTGAAGCTTCTTTGGATCCCCTCCAGCTGTCTAATGTCTTCTTTTTTATATGGGCATGTTAGGACCGAGCAGTGTTCCAATTTGGGTATTATCAGGGTTTTCAGTAGAGGAATCATTACATTCCTATCCCTTCGTTTAAAGGTTCTCAATATCTGACCCGTTATTCTCTTTGCTCTGTTTACTGCTATCTTATTTTGTGTTTCAAATTTCGCATCATCTGTCATTACAACCCCTAAATCTTTTGCTCTGGAATTTCTCTGAATTTCCTATTCATTTGGGGTATAATATTCCATGGACTTTAGGTCTTCTCTTTTTCCGTACCGTAATAGCTGAAATTTCTCGGTGTTAAACTTCATATTGTTGTCTTCAGTCCACTTGTAGATTTTGTTTATGTCAGTTTGTAGAGATCCTATGTCTTCTGGGTTTCTTATTTTTCTACTGATCTTTGTTTCATCCGCAAAGGATGTTACTGTAGGCCTGTTCAAAAATCAACTTTTTCTTATTTTCATAGGTTTCTGTACATTTTCCCATGCTTTTTGACCTGAAAAAGCCGAAAATCACAACTATTTTGACCTAGGATGTTGGGAAGCATTGCCGCATAGAGCTTTAAATTTTCTGCCTTGAAATCGGCCAAAGCGCCAATTCCGGGGTCCCTTGAATTATGTTTTGCACTTTAACTTTTGATCTAAACAAGATAGAGCAACAAATTAGGTATCAAATGAAAGAGCATAAAATTAATAAATAATAATAATAATAATAATAATAATAATAATAATAAATAAATAAATAATAATTAATAATAATAATAATAATAATTATCTATCATTTTTCAGGAAACAACAGAAACTCAATCAGAATCTAGAAAACCATCTACAAGTTACAACTTCACAATGGCATTAAGCAAGGAGCTGAGGGAGCTCCGTGGGCGCACAGTTGACATCTCAGAACGAACCTCCACGTACTGTCCACAGGCAGGTGTCAACTGGGCCATCTACCAGATCTCTCACTGAAACTTTCCTGGTTGGATACCCTTCAGCTTTTATCAGTGGTTCCCAGCTTCCCACCAACAGACAGGCGTTCCAGTATTTCCTTAATCTTCAGAATTTACCGGAAAATGCAGGGAGGCCCATGGTTCAAGACCTTGCATATGAAACAGTTGAATCTATCATCCCATTCTGGCAGATGGCTAGGATCAAGACAATGACCAAGTACAACGCAATGAAGCTCTTCATGAAACTACATGAGAAACATCGTGCTCTGGTGAAAAGCAAAGGAAGAGCAAGTAACCCTGGAGGAAAAAGAGGAGCATTTGTGCTGGAATTAGACAGCCTGTTCGATATAGGAGCTCCAGATGCAATCCAGGAAATACAGAACAACAGACTGTTATCCAGAGAGAAGAAAGATGAGGATATCAGGACCAAAAGACTGAGAGGAAAGGTCATATGTCTGGTCATGACAAGATTTTTGAGACAAGATTCCTGCAGCAAGCAGCGAGGAATGAAAGACTGCAGCATAGACAAGAACAAGGTAAAACTAATTACTTTGAACGTCACAAAAAGTTTTAAGTTTTACTCCATTGCGATATTTAGCATGTACTTAACAATTACTCTCTTAACATGTTGTACTATTTTACAGCTGCAGCAGAACAAGAGGCAGTTGTTCATGTGGATGACATTACCTGGGGTGACTCAACTGACAACGACGCTAACACAGAGGACATGGATTACCATCAGCCTCGTCCTGGATGTTCTCACCATCAAGACACTGTGACTAGTGTGACTTTGACGTTTCCAAGGAAGGTCATGGAATGTGATGTCATCTGCAATACAGCTGATCGTCTTGGTTTATCAGACAATCAAGTTACTGCCATGGTTTCTGCCACCTTGAAAGCTGGAGGGGCTGATCTGGATAACTTCGTCATCTCAACCTCAACAACACGTCGCAACAGAATGCTGTCCAGGTATAATATCAGCCAGAGTCACATGTCCAAGTTTTGTGAAAAACCCCCACAGTACGCTGCCTTACACTGGGATGGAAAGTTGCTCAAAGATGTCTTGGGCAGTGAACCTGGAAGTACCTCAGAGACTTTAGCTGTGCTAGTGTCTGGTCCACCTTCATACACTGAAGGAAAGTTATTGGGAGTACCTGTCATCGACAATTCTTCTGGCACAGCTCAGGCTGAGGCTTCAATGGATTTACTGGAGACATGGGAACTTACGGATAATGTTACTGCCCTTGTTTTTGACACTACATCCAGTAACAGTGGAGTTCACAGAGGAGCTGCCAAACTGCTAGAGAAAATGCTGAACAAAAAGGTGTTTTATCTGGCCTGTCGACATCACATCCTGGAAATCCTAGTAGGAGCAGTTTGGGAGAAGCTGTTTGGGAAGGTGAAGGGCCAGATAATCCCTGGTTTGAGCATCTGAAGGATGTTTGGACGGACTTGTCCAAGGAAAACCCAAAGATGCTGGCTATCAACAGCAAATGGCTGAAGGAAAAGAAGAAGAACAGTGAAGAAATACTCCAAGACATTCTAACAGCAGAAAGGCTTCCAAGAGCCGACTACAGGGAAATGGCTGAACTGACAGTCATTGTTCTTGGAGGAACGCCTCCTCGAGGTATTCACTGGAGTCGACCAGGCGCCATTCATCAGGCCAGATGGATGGCCAGAAACCTGTACTCCATGAAAATGCTGATGTTTGCAGATCAACTTGAGTACGACGAAGACACTGTATCAAAGCTGGAAAGACTCAACACCTTCCTTGCGCTGTTCTACACTCCTGTATGGATGATGTCAATGTCTGCTGCAGATGCTCCCGTGAATGATCTAAGTCTAATCCAGGACATGTTGAAGTACAAGAAAACTGACCCAGAGCTTGCTGATGCAGTACTTAATAAGATGGAAAACCACAAATGGTACCTGACGCAGGAAGTCGTGCCATTTGCCCTGTTCAGCAGTAGATTGAGTGACACATTGAAGCACGACATTGCTGCCCAGTTACATGCCACTGAGAAGCCAGACAGCTTCAGAACAGGAAAGCCTCTATTCCAGAGAGTCACAGCTAAGACCACCCTGGTTGATCTCATTGGCCCAGAATCACATTTCCTGCTGGACACACTGAACATTGGATCCGAGTGGCTTCTGGAACCTGTCACGTCTTGGCCACAGAATGAGGACTACAGAAAAGCGTTGGACTATGTTAAGAATCTGAAAGCGGTGAATGACATTGCTGAACGTGGTGTCAAGATGATGAGCGACTTTGCAAATGTCATAACAACAGATGCCAAGCAAAGGGACTATCTCCTTCAAGCTGTGGAGTTCAACAGACGCCGCTTTGACAGCTTCAAGAAACAAACTCTCAACAACTGACTGTGTAAATGTCATTATGAAATTAATCATCATGTAATGCTTTCACTTCTTGATCGATTAGACTTGTGACAAAATGTTAATCTCAAATTTGTGTCATGAATAAGGCGCCTTGTCTGTCTTGAGTGTGAGAAAACGAATTTTGTGATATTTCTGAAATCTTTGTATGTACCAATGTGCCATTTCTTGTTCCAAGACTATCATAATTGTATAAGTTAGAAAGAGGATTAAAAACACTTTAATTTGGTGCCTATTTTGTTGCTCTATCTTGTTTAGATAAAAAGTTATAGTGCAAAACATGATTCAAGGGATTTTGGAACTGGTGCTTTTGGCCGATTTCAAGGCAGAAAACTTAAAGCTCCATGCGGAAATGCTTCCCAACAACCTAGGTCAAAATGGTTGTGATTTTCGGCCTTTTCAGGTCAAAAAGCATGGGAAAAAGTACAGAAACCTATGAAAATAAGAAAAAGTTGATTTTTGAACAGGGCTAATGTTACTGTGCTGTCTCTGGTAACGTCCTTATCTATGTCAGTTAGCATGATTATGAAGAGTAGTGGAGCTAATCCATTTCCCTACTTTTCCTGTTATTCCCATATATTTCAGTTTATGTATGATGATTCCGTGGTCACACTTGTCGAACGCTTTAGCAAAGTCTGTGTATAGTACATCATAGTTTTCATTACTTTCAAGTGAATCAATAATGTTGTTGTAGTGTTACATTAGTTGTGATAGACATGATCTGCCTGATCGAAACCCGTGTTGGTTATCATTGAATTTTTTCTGAGTTTCCAAAAAGTCATAGATTTTCTGTCTAACTATTCTTTCAAATATTTTAGTGAGATGAGATGTAAGCGACACTGGCCTATAGTTTTTGGCCTCGGATCGATCTCCTCCTTCATATATTGGGACTATGTTCGCGCTCTTCAGGATGCCCGGTATTTCTCCCGTGTCTAATGATCGTTTCCATATCCAGTATAGGGGCTCAGCGATTGCATTCTTGCAGTTTTTGATCAGTGTGGCATTCCATTTATCCGGTCCTGCCGCTGAGTGTGTTTTTAGTTTCCCTATGGCTTGTGTAATATCATCCGTCGTAAAGTCGAAATCCGTTATACTTTCCCCTTGTGGTTCTTCTTCAAAGAACGCGTTTCTATCGCATATCAGTTCGTCAGTTTTTGGGATACTGAAAGATGATTCGTACTGAGCTCTTAATATTTCAGATACTTCTGTTAGATCATCAGATAAATCACTGTTCTCATTTTTTAAAGGTCCGATAGTCGCTTGGTTTTTCGACTTTCTTTTTGCGAAATTATAGAAGTACTTTGAGTTAGCCTTTATCGCTTCTATAGCGTCATCTTCTTCTTTTTCTGTATGCTTCTCGATTTGTTCCTGTATGACGACATCGATACTTTGTAGTTTATCATTTAATATTTTCTGATGTTGTTATCTTTACAATTACTTAATTTTGCAGTCACTCTTTTTCTCTTTCGGAACAATGCCCTCTTTTGTCTTTCGAACCTGCTTCTCTTTCCTCTTTGTTGTATCTTTGGGACATGTTTTTCCACAATTTCTAACGTCTTCTCCTCTAACGTCATTAGCATCTCTTCCGTTGTCTTGGCCTCGAAAATGGTTTTCCAATCTATTACTTCCATGCTGGATGTCACATCTTCCCAGTTTATAGCTTTGGAGTGAAAATTAAAAATTTCGAATTTGCTTCTTTCTGTTGTGCGTGTTCTTTCCTTTCCTGTTGCCTTTATGTTAGTTATTTCAATGATGTTGTAGTCTGATATCATAGTTGGGGATATTTCTACATTATCAATTAGATTACTGTTGTTTGTGAATACCAAATCTAGGCAGTTGTTTTTTCTTGTGTTTTCTGTTATTTCTTGCGTTAACATAAATTCATCAGCTAAAGCTAGTAGCATTTTTACCTGCTCCTGGTCTTCTCGTGTGTCCCCCTTGTCCTGGTGTATACATATATTTTTTCCTATCCTTTTATATTTCATGAATGGGAAATTAAAATCACCACAGAGAAAAATATTTGGGGTTGGAGAGTGTAGGTCTTTTACTAAGTTTCTTACCTCTGTAATGGAATCTGAAAATTTTGAGGTTGGTGTGTTTGGGGGTCTGTACATTACAATTAGTACCCTATTTAATTTTTCAATTTTTGCTGCTACACATTCTACGTAGTTGTTTGATGTACTTATAGCTATTTCTGCTATGTGCCTTTCGCGTGTGTAAATAGCACATCCTCCTTTACATCTCACTGTTCTGTCGGCTCGGAGGATGTTATAGTTGTCAATTTGTATTTCTTTTTTGTCAATACAGGACTCACAATTTTTACAGTTCGCCTGGCAGTCCTTTAGATGAGTTTCCGTGAGGCATGCAAAGTCTGCTCCTGCTTCTTGCACGAGTCCTTTCAGTTATGCAACTTTGTTCGTGGAATGGTTTGATTTAAGGCCCTGTATGTTGGCTAGGATTATTTTTATTTTTTCTCTTTCTTTTTCGCATACAGGTGGTTCCGCTTTGTTTTCCAATGGGGGTGCCGGTTTCGTTGCCTTTTGGTCCTCCGAGAATTTACCTCTTTTTATCTTTGTCGGTACCTATTGTCCCGATAACGCATGAAGTCTTTGTTCGTACCTTCTGTCCGGCTCTCGGACTCCTATATTTATATTTGTCAGCTGGTTTGTAATTGCTGGAGAGTATTTAGCAGCTGAAATGTGTTGGCTGCGTCTAAAAAATTGCCACTCTTCTTTGATGTTTGTTTTTTCTGTTCCCTCGTTGCGTTCCTTTGAGGGTGGTGGTATCGGCATTTTTTTTCGTATTTGCAACTCCCATATCTTTCATAAGTGTTGCAGACCGTAAGGTGGTGGAACATGCATTTCTTATCAAACTTGCAGTATCCACTTGTGTAATGCATTTTGCATAATGTGGGATGTGCATATATGCATTGCCAGTGGTGGGCACCGTTAACCAAAAAGTTAACTTCGTTAACCGCTAATCCGTTAACCAAAAAGTTAACTTCGTTAACCGTTAATCCGTTAATTCGTTAAACATGTAACGGAAGTTACCGTTAAACCGTTAACGTTAACTTTTATTATAAAAAAAATGAAAAACAATATATATATATAATTTAATTTTCCCTCTTCTTCTCGTTCTCCATTTTGTCCATGAGATGCATGTTGCCCTTCATGAAAATTAGCATATCAAAGTTTTCATCAGACAGGGATGATCTCTTGGCCCTCAGGATGTCCTTGCCCATAGAGAACAAAGTGACATGAGAATTGAAATCTTACCTGATCAGTTTTATGGTTCTTGAAATGTATCAAGGAGACTCTAATAAGGTACTGACAGACATATTATAAATATACATGACTTACTTGACAACGATTATTTTTAAATATTCACTAGCACAAACATGTTGCGCAAGAGACAGACTGCAAATGAAACGAATGTAGTTATTTGTTGTAATTGTTACATATATATTATTGAAAGTGCCTTAAAATGCTCGTGATATTTCTTGAAAGAAGTTGAAACATTCAACTCAAATGGCAAATCTTTCCGCCTGATTTTACAGTCGACCATGTTTTGCTCAAACCAATGCCATAAATAACTACCATATTTGGTAAGACACAAATTGTGGCGACGGAAACAAATATATCGCCTGATTTTGCACTGCGGAAATGGAAATTCGTTCATCACTATTAACAGTGGCGGATTAATTGCGCACCTGCTCAGCACTGAAAATAATAGAAACTTTTAAACGTTTATTTATGAATTTTTGGGGTTAACGGACTTGAGTTAACGGAAGTTAAATGTAACGGAAGTTAATTAGTCCGATAATGATTTTCAAAGTTAACTTAAAAGTTAAATCGTTAACGAAAAAGTTAACTTCGTTAATTAACGATTAACGGATTAACGGTTTGTGCCCAGCTTTGTGCATTGCCCATCCCGATATCTGCAGTTTCCTTTCGCGTAGTATTTGCATACGATATTTTCTACGCTTCTGCTTTCTTTCTTATTATTTACCAAGTTCTTAGTTTTGGCATTATCATTATTTTTCTTTGGCTGTTTATTTTCTACGTTTTTAGTTATTATCTTTTTATCATTTCGCTCGTTGGACCGTTTGTCTACTTCGCCACTTTTACTTATTTCTTTCCTTTCATCTATGTCTTCCTTCCGTATTATATTGTTTATATCGTTATTTGTTAATAAATTGTCGTTCGTTATTATGCTGTTATTCGTTATTTCGTCTTCTCTCTCATCCACCCTGTTTTTCGTTGGGGCCATTCCGGACCCATGCGTCCCCATTATTTCATTCTTTTTTGCAACTTTCGAGTCTGCTATCTCCATTTCTTTAGAGACCGCGAAAGAATTTACGGTCTGTGTACATGCGCCACATAGAAATTTGATCCCCACGACGTGTTTCGCGTTCGAGACAAGTTATTTACCGATCATTCCAATTCATGCAGTTAAAGTCGTTTAATCGTTTGCAGAAATCACATCTAAACGCTAGGCTTTCCGTTGTTACTAAATTGCACACATTACAGATTAAGTGAGAATTTGGACCCATATCCATGATATTCCTTAATTAGCGTAAGAAGAAATACCCACACAAATTCTTTATTTATTTTTATTTTTATTTTTATTCCTGTTTCTTTCCTTTCGATGGTCGAGGGTATTTCGAGGGTTTTCTGACCTTTGCGTTTTATGACCTTTTTCCTGCTTTGTTTCAAACTTTCTCGAATGCCAACCGTATTTCGTTTTGAATATATACGTTAAAATTGGTGATAAATTATGTAAACTGTATTGCACTTTCTTAGTTTTAATGAATTTCGCTTTATAATTTATATGCACGGATTCACTGATACTTTTTACACTTTCGGTGGCAAACAGAATAAACCGCCGAGTAGATTATTCCCGTCTAATTTGGGTGTTAAATAGAGAGAGCAAAACAACACGTCCATTCACCACAGGGTACAAGCAACTATATATATATATATATATATATATATATATATATATATATATATACACACACTGTGTATGTATATATGTATATATATATATATATATATATATATATATATTTTTTTTTTTTTTTTTTTTTTTTATGTAAAAATCAACCATGAATAATTCCTATATTCTTATACTATATTATTCTTTCGTGTAATTCTTATATTCATTTATATAGTTCTTGTATCCATTTTTAAAATTCATATATTTATATGGTTCATGTATTTATATAATCCTATATATTCGTATATATTTAACTTTATATAATATCTATATTCATATGTATGTACGTGAATGTATTCATTTTTACATAAGGACCAAAATCGCCTAACGCGAGTTTGGCTAAAAAAATTTATTTGCTTTCTACTTTGCCAAATAATTGGTGACTTGTTCTTTTTAACATCTCTTAATAATTTTTTTTAGATTTCACTTAATAATGAATCCTGCTTAAGCTTTGCAATGTTCATGTTTTGTATACATTCTTTCTTTGTTATAAAAGATGAAGTCATGTCTTGCCTAAGCATTTAATTGTAAATCTTAAACCTTCAATTTTTACTCATATGCATATTTTAGTGTAAAGATGCATAGTTCAATTTCCACTTTTAGTTAACTCGGCAGATCATGATAACATCAGATCTGAAAATACGCAGTTTAAATAAAAATATGGCTTCATCTTCAAATATCTTGTTTATTCGTTTAAACATTACCACAGCTAAAAGATTTACTTTATTTTCAAATATTGTGCAAAAATAATGTAGCCTTTTCAACATTTAATAATAATGATGTTAGCAGTTTTGGGGTATATAAACCCACAAAAATTCTTCCATATTCATTCAGAATCATATTCAAAGGCTGAGCACTGCCTGTACATTTTAGCAGTAAATTACAGTAAGAAATAGTCTTCATCTTCTCCTTCGAGCCTTGCTCGAAGGAGAATTTAGTAAGCCTCCCAGAATCCTCCGACCCACTATAGAAGAACTCGGAGAGTAATATAGAAGAAACTACTGCAAGTAACAAATCCGTTGCTGCCACCTAACTAAAACCCGCGTCGATTTCGAACCAACCCAGGCCATATACGGAGGGGTTAACAACTGGCGACCCTGCCCCAGGATAAGAAACTGACGACCTCTGCATCCAGAATTCTTCCAGTCTTCCAGACTCTGGAACTAGAACCAACATCCAGTTGACCGGCGTGTCAGAACTTCCAGTTCGTCACATCCACCCTTGAACCGGTGTGTCACGAATCCAAGTTCTCCACGCCTAGTTTTCATCCAAGAACAAGTGGCCAGCAAGACACGTCTTCAGGATACGTCTCCAAGGATTTCGCCGTAGGAATCTTGTTAAGTACAGAACTCTTTTTCTAAAATAATATCTAAACATTTGAAGTCAATATTATTAACAGTTAATAATTAGTATCAAGCCAGAATTAACAAAAAACACAGTGAACATTCCATACACCAGTGTTACATTTCTTTTTAGTGAAACCGAGTTATTTCCACTATTAGAGTTAGTATAGTATAATTTATTTAATGTACCAATCATAATATTACCGTACCTTCACGTACATTTGAGTAAAAACTTGTTTACATTTTTTTATTATTTTGTTTACAATCTTTTCAAATTTTCCCCTAGTTAGGCAAATTGTCGTGCATTTATTTAATGTGTATGTCTTAGATAGAGTAGTTAGGAAAACCACTCAAGTGATAATTCCATAAATTAAGATCGGTCAAGCAGACCAAATTAGAACACATTACTAGTACCTTCACATATGAGCGATTCAGACGGTGCGCTTTCTGACATCGAAAATTTCCCTACACCCATTTTTCCACCTACCCTGCGCCCTTCAAACATATTCCCAAACACAGAAACTTCAGATCAAGTACAAGCCAATATGTCTCAAACCCCCGCCCCAGCGTACATTAACTTAGGTAGACTAGTAAACCATCCCCATACTCTCTTAATTTTTAAGGGGACCATAGATAATCACTTTGTTGAACCACGCGTAAGACCTTGGATTGAGTATTTAGAACAACATTTCTTACGCGAAAACATCACCGATGATGATATAAAGATTAGGGAAGCAAAAAGGTTTATCGACCCTAAAGAAGGGAATGCTCATGATACAGTCACCTACGTCCCATCCATTAGCGAAGCTACAACATGGGACAATTTTAAACAAAACTTATTAGAATTTTTTAAAGAAATAACATTTGCACAACCCTTAGCAACGTTAGAAGCAGTTTTCCAAGCTAAATGGAAGAAATAGGAATATGAAGATTTAAATAATTTATAATTTTATTACACGAACACAAACTCGTAGGAGAAGCCCTCCGAGCCGCAGAAAATGCGTGTGGCATTACTTTCACTTCAAAACAAAGAAATCTAAATATGTAGCAACGACCATTTACCAAAACCTACCCGGAGCACCTAAAAAAAATTTCAGGGGTTTCTAAATGTGACAAACCTGTAAGTGTAGCCATAAATAAAACACGGGAACATTACCCAGATTTAGCAAACCAGAACTACCGAAAGGGTAGAGAAACCCCCATACATTACATTCAGCAGCAGCAACCACAACACCAACAGCAACAACAACCCTATAAATCGAGGCCAATGCAGAGAACACCACCCCAGAAACAAGCCCCCCAAACCCAGAATACACGCCCTCCTCCACAGTGTTTTAACTGCGATACCTTTGGGCACATGATAAGTCAGTGCAATTATCCCCTTTATTGCTCCCACTGTCACGAACATGGTCATCGCCGTGGCGATCGCCAAAAATGTGCCGATAAAGCCCCTGCAGGGTATAGGCTCCACTTCTAGAAATCGAACCACCTACGTTCCCAAAAGTCCTTCAATCCCCAGAAACCAGTTCATTCCCAGCCTCAGTCGAACCACCAACTAAATAGATTACGACCACAGGGTCAATCACACTATTACCTCATGTACAAACCCCAGTACAATCAGCAAGGTCGGATAGTTCGGTACGTAGACGTACCCGCGGAGGAATCATTTTCCCCAAAGTACAGTTTTCAAGAAAACACTCTAGCGTATGGTGATACCATAGAATATGACCCAGGTCCTCGCATAGAGGACAATTCGAGCCCTTTTTTAGCACGTTCGGAACTTTCGCCGCCGGACTTTTCGCCGCCGGACTTTTCGCCGCCGGACTTTTCGCCGCCGGACTTTTCGCCGCCGGACTTTTCGCCGCAAGGAATTTTCGCCGCAAAGAATTTTCGCCGCCGCAAAAGAAATTTTAAAACATAAAAAATAAGTTGACGATTGGTTAGGTTAAGTCGTAATATTTTCGTTAGTTTTAACGTTTTATTTGATGGATTCATTTAAAAAATGTCTCCTAAAGATCCTAGCGTAGTTTACGTTCTATTATGTACTTTTGCAACATATCCATATTCTTTTGCCGCCATTTTCTAATATTTCTTGATGAAGTTGCAATTGATGGCATTAGATAACAACCCGCATCATCTAGGCTTGCAGAAGCATCGGCAATTAGTGATCTTGCAGATAATTGGGAGTTAGTAGCAGTCGTTTTCATACTTGCTATTGTGGCGTACACTTTAGGCTTTGATGGGTTTGCAGAATGACTATGCTCACCAAATGTTTTGCAAATTACTATTTTAGCGTCACTTTCTAAAATTGTATGCACTCTTGCCTTGCAGTTTTTTATTTCACACTTCCAATACGATTTTATAAAACTTTGACAGTATCTGTTATTGCATGTGCAGTATCACTTTAAGCCATCAAAAATGGTTTTTAAAAACCTAAGGGTTCAAAACCTTTGAAGTACATGAAATCACTTATTTAAGAGAATGAATAAATGAAAATTTCCAAGTCATCCAAACCCGACGTATTAGAGAGTTCCGAAAATTTGGTAGGCTTATATTTATATATCTATACAAATTATATATTTTGCGGCGAAAATTCTTTGCGGCGAAAATTCCTTGTGGCGAAAATTCCTACGGCGAAAAGTCCGGCGGCCAAAATTCCTGCGGCGAAAATACCTAGATTGCTTTTTTCGACCCTACTTTGGAGGCGGCAGTTCAACCTCCTCCCTCCTAAAGAGCAGTAATGTACCCAAATACACACCCCAACTCCCCATCAGGATAATAGGTGCAAACCTCCTAGATTTAGTAATAAATTGTAGCACTGATAACCAAGATTTAACTGCTCTCCTAGATACAGGAGCACACGCGACGTTAATTTAGAAACAATGTGTAGATGAATTTCTAGAGAGTACAGATTACAAATATGAAATTAAGGCACCCTCCTGTCAACTCAGAGGAGTTACGGGCACACCCATACCTACATATGGAGAAATTGAATTATATTTAGAAGTTGGAAACGCGGTATACCCCGTGAAATGTTGTATAGTGGACACAGTCGCCACTTTTCAGACAGATATCCTACTAGGTATGGATTTTTTTAACCGGAATCAATGGGAGATTTACCCAGCCGGAAAGCTAGTAAAGTGTCGAAATAGGACACACCATCTCCATGAGAATAACAGACAGCTTAATGCTAATAGAATTAGTTCAGTTCAGATTTCCGAAAGAAATAGGAAACCCCCTCCACTTGATAGCAGGTCAAGTCAGTCGGTTGCATCCAGAGGGACAACCGCTCCAGAAATCAGCCCCGAGAGTAATCAGTTCCAGTTGTTGAATCCAGTTGGATCAACCCAGTCAGTTTCCAGTCAGTCAGTTTCCAGTCAGTCAGTTTCCAGTCAGTCAGTTTCCAGTCAGTCAGTTTCCAGTCAGTCAGTTTCCAGTCAGTCAGTTTCCAGTCAGTCAGTTTCCAGTCAGTCCAGTTTCCAGTCAGTCCAGTTTCCAGTCAACCAGTTTCCAGTCAACCAGTTTCCAGTCAACCAGTTTCAGTTCAGCCAGGCTCAGTTCAGCCCATAAGGCAAATTTTAGTCGCCGATCCAGAGTCAGATTCTCAATTTTTCACATGCCCTACCGAGCATATAACAGTAGCACCTTATGAGAAGATCTGTTTCCTAGCAAAAGTAGTCGACAGTCAAGGAAAATTATTACAGTCAGAGCGTACTCTGATTACAGAGAAAAGTATTTTCAAAAGAGATGTTCTTATTGCCCAAGTCCTTAGTCAGAGTCAGAATTCAGCTATCCCTGTTGTTTGTTTAAACAAAGGAAAAAGCCCTATCGAATTAACTTCAAATCAGAAAATAGGCACTGTTTCCACAGTAGAAATAGATTCAGATTTCCCCACCAGTACCATAAATCGTGTTTCCAGTTCCTTAGAGTTAAACCCTTCAGTATTGAAAGAAGAATATAAGAAATGTCTGGAGCACTCCCTTCAGGAGTCACCAGCCTTACAGGATCCCAAACAAATGGAATCACTTCTCGATTTCCTGATAAGAAATAGAGATGTGATTGCCCTAAAAGGAGATCCTCCGGGCCGAACTAATTTGGTCCCTTTTGACATCAAGTTGGAACTCAATTCCAAACCCATTTTCATTCCTCCCTATCGGGTTCCACATTCCCAATTAGTCACTATTGAGGAACACATCACGGACATGTTGGAGCAGGATGTCATTCAGCCTTCAGCTAGTCCCTGGTCCGCTCCTATGATTCTTGTCTCCAAAAAGGAAGGAACATCTCGCCCTTGTATAGATTTTAGACGCCTAAACCACATTACCATCCCAGACCGTTTCCCTATTTCAAACATGCAGGAAACAATTCTGAACGTAGGGAAAGCTAACTTCTTTTCATCCCTCGACTTAGCATCTGGTTATTGGCAAATGGAGGTTAGTCCCGAATCTCGGGCATTGACTGCTTTCTCCACTAACCGAGGCCATTACAAATTCCAGGTTTTACCTTTCGGAGTCTGAAATGGGCCTGCTAATTTCTCTAGGTTGATGAATATAGTCTTTTCTGACCTATTAGGTGTTGAAGCTCTCGTTTATCTTCACGATATTATCGTTTACAGTTCAGACATAAAAACACACTTTCAACGTCTTTAAAATGTGCTATCACGCTTGAGAAAAGCACACCTTAAACTGAAACTTGCAAAGTGCAACTTTTTACAAGAGTCCCTGGTATACCTAGGATTCTACTATCACCCACAGGAATTAAACCTGATCCAGCCAAACTCGAAGCCTGGAAAGGTACCCTGTACCCAAACCATCGACGACGCCCGTGCATTTATTGGTTTTGTCGGATTCTATCGGAATTTTATCCCCAATTTTGAATATTGCTAAACCCATTACTAATTTGTTCCAGAAAAATTCTAAATTTAACTGGGAATCGATCACCAACATGCCTTTGAAACTTTAATTGGTAAACTAACCTGTCATCCCATCCTACAATATCCTGATTACACAAACCCTTTGTCATAGCCACAGATGCTTCCTCCTATGGACTAGGAGCCGTCCTGTTACAGGACGTAGACGGTGTGGAATTACCCATTGCTTATGCCAGTCAACTTCTCTCTGCACCTCAACGGAATTATTCCACTACGGACCGAGAGGCCCTAGCGGTATATTGGGCTTTGAAAAAATTCCGAAATATCGTCTATGGCTACGATGTAACCATCAAGACTGATCATAAGCCACTCACGTACCTCTTCAAGGACAAGCTACTTGAAGGACGGTTGAGTAGATGGGCTCTGTTGATTCAGGACTTTGCGGCAAAAATCGTATACAAACCGGGAAAACTTCAAGTTATTCCAGACGGATTGTCGAGACTCAAGCCCGACGCCCAAGTGAATAAAATAGGAATTCTTCCTGTGTTCGACTACGAGTGTCTGCAATACTCCCAACAACAGGACCAACACACCCAAAACCTTCGGGCGCGCCTGGAACAAAAGGAACCATCGAAGGTAAAAGAACAGTACAAACTCAAAGATGGGCTCGTACATTTAGGAACGAAGATGGAAACGACCTCGTGGAGATACCAAAGGATCTCGTCGATATAGCCATTGGACTTTGTCACGACTCACCTTTGTATGGCCACATGGGCCGGATCGCACCATCAAGAGTCTTTTGGAGCGATACCATTTTCCCGAAATGAACAGAAAGGTACATGAATACATCGCGAATGTCCGTCGTGTTTAAAACACAAAGGCAACGTACCATCCACAGCTCCTATGCATAAATATCCAGTATGCCAAAGGCCCTGGCAAAGAACTGGAATGGATATACTGGGACCATTCCCAAAACATCAAAGGGAAACCAGTACATCATTGTGTTTACGGACCACTTCTCGCGTTACAGCGAAGTAGCTGCCATTCCAGACCAGACCTCGGAAACTGTGGCAAGAGCCCTAGTGGAACGCGTCATCCAAAATCATACTACTCCTCCATCCTAATTCGGATAACTCTTAGTTTCACTTCCAAACTGTTCGAATCACTCTGTAACATGTGTAAAATTAAAAACACACACATTGTGGCATACCATCGCAGGCAAACGGCTTAGGAAAGGCACAATCGAAAGACTTAGAAGCCCTTCGCCACGTTGTCGATGCATCCTCCCGTACATGGGATGATTCCCTTCCCATGGTACAAACAGCCATCAACAATGGCTATAATGTGTCCATCGGGGACACCCCTCATTTCGTCCTATATCACTACGACAAGCGTCTACCTTTTGATTTGCCCGACCAAATCGACCAGGCAGTTCTAACATCTTCCGAGATGGCAGAAGCAAATCAGCAACTAGCTGAACGATCTTTCAAGATTTTTGACATAATCCGCTATGCCCTAGACCAACGAAACCAACAGATGGAGCAAGAGCAACATAGGCGTCATCCCCATCAACGGACTATAATCGTCGGTATGCGATGTTATCTGAAGAGCGTGAAACCGAACCGCCAAGTGCTTATCGGAAATTATACCCAAAATGGGATGACCCATATAGGATTATGAAAAACTTCGGAAAAAATCGTTATGAAGTCCTTACCTCCGGGATTTTCAAACTAAAGATCATTCACGCTGACAATTTGAAGATAGCTGCCGAACAATACCTTCCCAAAAAACAGCTGCCAGGCGGTCGAGCCGCCTATCCTTCGAAAGGTCAAGGCATTAACAAATCGGGCAGGGATCAAAAAACTGAAGTGGTCACCGCGGGAACCACAACCCATGACGAAGATTCGTACCTCGTAATACAACCAGTACTCCAGCCAATCTCTGAACAAGAGGAGGTCCCAGAACCAAGAGTCCCATCGGACCCAGACCCTGGGTACGCGTAACTAAAGATTTAAAGGTTAGGAACCAGTGCCTGGAGTCTTGCGCAAAAGCTAATAGGATGTTAGGCTTCATAGCGCGTAATTTCGAATTTAAATCGAAGGATATTATATTGCCCCTCTACAAGTCCCTAGTCAGGCCTCATTTAGAATATGCCGTTCAGTTTTGGTGCCCGTACTTGCGTGAGGATATTGATAGGTTAGAAAGGGTTCAGCGTCGTGCCACGAAACTTATTACGTCTTTGCGCAATAAGCCTTATGAAGATAGGATTAAAGAGTTAGACTTGTATTCACTCGAAACTAGGAGATTAAGGGGGGAGCTTATTGAAGTTTTCAAAATCGTTAATAACATCGATAACGTAAATTTTGACAAATTGTTCACTTTCGATAATAGTAATACTCGCAATAACGGATTTAAGTTGCGTGGCAGACGTTTCATTACTAATATCGCTAAAAACTTCTTTACGTTTAAAGTAATTGATAAATGGAATAATCTTTCCGCGTCAGTCGTTCATTCTACCAGCGTTAATATGTTTAAGAACCGTCTTGACAGACATTTTAAAAGTATTAGCGTTGTTTAAAATTAAAAAAGAAAGTTAACAGGAGCTCTGGTGGTGGTGCTCGAGGATGAGTCTGTTGACGATGGATGCCAGCTTGTGACATGCCAGCGTGTGATGCCAGCAATAAAATTATAAAAAAAAAAAAAAATTATAAAAAAATTATAAATAATAATTAAAAAAAAAAAAAAAAAAAAATTAGACTAACACGAATGTAGATGTAGCTTGTAGCGTAAACTAACCCACTTTTTGTTTAATTTTACCTACTTTTTTTTTTTTTTTTTTTATCTCCTTACTTGCATGTCTGTAACTCTTTCCTTGCATGTTTGTAGTTTGCATGGTATGACAGTGAGTTAAGACTGTGTTTGCATGGTTTGTAAGCGTTCTTATTTTACTTCTTTTCATTTTTTACCCCTCTCCTATATTCTCCGACTATTTTTCTGACTTGTCGGCAGTGGCCGGCGGATGATGATGGTGAGACTTTTTCCCTCTTTTTCTGAATGAATGTTAACCCACGAATGATAGGTGTTGCTCCTTACTTAACCCCTTATTCTCCTCTCTTCTCTTAACCCCCTACTCTTTCCTTTCTCTCGGGCTAGCCTTAGAGTGGATCTTAGGGTCTTTGTTAGCCTTAGCTTCTGTAGATCTGTAGATCTCCTCGGTCACCACCCTCACCGATTGATGATCGACGCACGGACCCTATATATCGCCCGCAAATGTATCAACCACGTGAACTAGAACCTTCACATAAGAAACGAACCCGCTCAGAATCCGAGCTTAACGGTCGACCCCCATTGCCACCAAAACGAGGCCGACCCCTTCGTCCACAAACACAAGTATCCACACGGCCACCACCAGCTCAGTATAATTTAAGGCGTAGAAATTAATAAAATTGTCCCCCCTTATAATTTTCCAAATTATTTACTCTTGTAGCCCTAACATTAAAATTTCTACCGGAGTTGTTATAGAAAAGCTTGCAGAAGGTAAATTTTTGAAAGGACACGCAGACCTTTTTATCAATTTGCAACCCCCTGCTAGAATCAAGATCAATCTCCTTCAGATAAAAATCCAATTAAAAACGTTTGAAAGTAAAGTTCAGGAATCTGTTAAAAATGTCCCGGGAACCGTCCAGATTAGTCGCGTTCTATTAGAAAATACATTCGAAAATATTCAGAGTACAACACGCGCCCTATCAGAAATATTAGCATTACCATGGATACAAACGGAAACTCAACTCGAAAAAATTTAATCAAAGAAGTAAAAGGGGAGTAATAGATATAGGAGGAAAAATATTCAAGGGTTTATTCGGATTAGCAACCGAAGAAGATATTAAAAGAGTTGAACTCAAATTGAATCTCTTCGCGCGGAATCAGCAATACGATGGACACATGTTAGAACAAACTATCAGGTTACTAAACGAAAACAGTCGCTTCCTCCACGCCCTTTCGGACAGATTCACATACCTTGAATCCCTGTTAGCTCATTACAAAGAACACAAAAGATATCTAGAATTAATAGAGATAATTAACCTACAAGTAACATGAATCGATAAGTATTTACACACAATAATTACGATTCATTCCAAGGTTTTGCGTGCAACCCAGCTAGCCCATAGAGAAATCATTCTTTCCACCCTAATACCGTGGGAAACACTTTAGTCCTTGATTCACACCGCCCAAACACAATTAAAATTATCACCCATATTCCCACTCAACCATAATAATTACCCCCAATTTCTAGAATACACCTGGACTGTACATGGCCCACGCCCCTACACATACCTCATAATTGTACCATTTTTCGATGTAGTAACTTATGACGTATATAAATTTCACCCTTTCCCAACATACCAAAACAACTCTAATGTCTATCGATTGTATTTACCTACCGTACCACGTTACCTTTTCCTCACCAAAGATCTGTCAGCCTATTATATGATGTCAGATAGCGACGTCTGGCATTGCCGATTCCCGTAAACAAATAAACAACTCGTTTGCCCTCCACTCAAACCAGTCATTCTTCCAACTACTAGGTCTTGCTTTATCGACTTAATTCGTGACCGGCATGTCCCGGTATGTACATTTATAAAATTTCATTCCTCTAAAACCGTCCAACTACGAATTGGACCCGACATCTGGGTTTCTCTCGCGAACAGGACTGCCGCTACTCTCGAGTGTACGTCAAATTATTCCCTCATCACAATCCCTTTGGTTATTCGGCTACCAATTGGTTGCTCCTTGCGTTCAAAAACCTTCCAAATATACAACCCGTACAAGGTTACCATTAATAACTCATGCCCCTTCCCGTCGCAAATAAAATTTAAACTCGTCATAGAGATCTTAAATCTCTCCATGAAACCTGTAACCATCCTACCCAAGCTGCATGCCCCTGAATGGAATGATCAATTGAGTCGTTTTAAAATTTCAGTTGATAAACAGAATAACCTCTTACAAATACTACAACCTGTAATAATTTTCTCAACATCTGCCGTTAGTATCATTATTGTATGTGTTATTATCCTCGGTATATTTGTGGTGAAAAGAGTGTTCTGAGAACAAAGGAAAATAAGAGACACCGAACAACGTGAAACTATGTATGCACGACTAAGAGTGCGTACCCAGATCACGTGAACTAGACTTAACCACCCGACTTATGTTGTGTATATAAATCTGTATTATAAAACCCCTAGTTATCATCTAGTTAGCATTAGTTAGGATGTTATATTATTGTCTTAACATCATTCTATGTAGAGGAGAGAGCCCTGTAAAAATGAACCATAAATAATTCTTATATTCCTATACTATCTTATTCTTTCATGAAATTCTAATATTCATTTATATAGTTCTTGTATCTATTTTAAAAATTCATGTGTTTATATGGTTCATGTATTTATATAATCCTGTATATTCTTATATATTTAACTTTATATAATACCTATATTAATATGTATGTACGTGTGTGTATTCATTTTAACATAAGGACCAAAATCACTTAACGCGAGTTTGGATAAAATTTTTGATTTGCTTTCTACTTTGCGAAATAATTGGTGACTTGTTCTTTTTAAAATCTCTTCATCATTTTTTTTAGATTTCGCTTAATAATGAATACTGCTTAAGCTTTGCAATGTTCATATTTTGTATACATTCTCTCTTCGTATAAAAGATGAAGTCACGTCTTGCCTAAGCATTTAATTGTAAATCTTAAACCAATAATTTTTACTCATATGCATATTTTAATGTAAAGATGATAGTCCAATTTCCACTTTTAGTTAACTTGGCAGATCGGGATAGCATCAGATCTGAAAATACGCGGTTTAAGATAAAAATATGGCTTCATCTTCAAATATCTTGTTTATTCGTTTAAACATTACCACAGTTAAAAGATTTACTTTATTTTCAAGTATTGTGCAAAAATAATGCAGCCTTTTTAACATTTAATAATAATGATGTTAGCAGTTTTGGGGTATATAAACCCACGTAAAATCTTCCATGTTAATTCAGAAGTCAATTCTGAGGCTGAGCACCACCTGTACATTTTAGCAGTAAATTACAGTAAAAGATAGTCTTTATCTTCTCCTTCGAGCCTTGCTCTCTTCAGAAGAACTTAGTCATTAAACTTCTCTGATACGTTATAAGAAGAGTCAGGGAATCTTAAGAGAATTCAGTAAGCCTCCCTGAATCCTCCGAGCCACGACAGAAGAACTCGGAGAGTAATACAGAAGAAAACTACTACAAGTAACACATCCGTTGCTGCCGCCTAACTAGAACCCCCGTCGACTTCGAAACAACCCAGGCCATAGACGGAGGGGTTAACATATATAATATATATATATATATATATGTATATTCCTATACTATCTTATTCTTTCATGAAATTCTAACATTCATTTATATAGTTCTTGTATCTATTTTCAAAATTCATGTGTTTATATGGTTCATGTATTTATATAATCCTGTATATTCTTATACACACACACACACACTACATATATATATATATATATATATATATATATATATATATATATTATATATATAATTTAGGGTGATTCAAAAAAATCGAAGTTTTTTTTTTTAATTGTTCAACCTGTATTTTTGTTCCCTATGACAAAAAAGTAGTGTATGCCACATTTGGTGAATTTTAAATAAAATTTACTATGTGCTACCAGGCGTCAAAGTTTCCCTTTTTTTCAATTTGTTTGTTTTTACAACTTATGATTTTATGTTTGTTTATATTTCAGAAGTTTTAATTAATGGTTTATATATTAGCTTGCTTTTAATTGTTGTTTGGAACTCGTAATTTTGATACCAATTAATCGATTATGGAAGCTAGGCCTAACTCACCATCACCTAGTTGCTCAGTTGGGAGAAGTTCTACAAGAAAAGCAACTGAAGTATGGCTAATTGGGCAGCCCTCTGCAGTACTAAAACATCCGTATTACCATCAGAGAAGGAAATGATGGCCCTCTTCATGCACTACAGAAATATTAAAAAGCGAGGCATTAGAGAATCATGCTACTCTACTGCAGATGATGTGCTAGCAGTTTGGAAAAAAACAGGAATACCAGCAAAACAGAGTACATGTAGTAGATAAAATTCAAGGAATACTGAAGGAATGGCAGCTGCTTAAGAAAAACAAAGCAAACAAATTGAAAAGATCACAAAATTTAAATAATAAAGAAGAAAAATGGAAAGATAAACTGGAAAACTTATTTGACATTGCTCATGAGAATGCTATGCAGCTTATAAAAATAGATGATGATAAATTCTTGAAAATGCAACGTGAGAAAGGACGTCATGGAAAAGTGGGTACCATTGATAAGGCTGTTGCTAAAAAAGAGCAAAGAGCAGCAGAAAAGCAACATTATGAAAAGAGGAAAGCAGAAGAAGAGATCAAAAGAAAGAAGAATGAAGAGGCTGTCATACTCACCAGTACATCATCAGAATCAGAATCAGAGGAGAGTAAAAGTGATGAATCTGGTTTCTGTGCTGCACAACCTTCAACATGGAAAAGTAAGGTAGGCAAACGTAGAAAATTGTTTGATGATAAATTATTAGGAAGTCTTGATGTTGCAAAATTGAGTGACAGAAATGCGTCTCTAGTTTTAATGCCAACAATCAGACATCGCTTGAATGGGGCATCTGCGAACAAATAAAATGCATGTGTTTCGATACAACGCCAGCCAATACTGGTCCTAGAAATGCTGCAGCTATTCTTCTAGAACAAAAATTCGACAACGATTTATTGTGGCTGGCATGTCGACACCACATATTTGAAATTATGCTGGAAGCTGTTGTTTCAGTCTTTATCACCATCTTCTGGCCCAGATATAGTCCTTTTTAAGAAGTTCAGAGAAAAATGGTCAAGCATTAATAAGGAGGACTACGAAACAGTATTATCAGATCCAGATATCTATGAAAATATTCATGACATCAAAGATGACATAATTATATTTGCAACAAATCAACTAGACACATTCCAACCAAGAGACGATTACCTAGAACTATTGCAGTTAGCAATTATTTTTTTGGGAGGTGAACCAAAAGGTGGAATCAAATTTAAACATCCAGCGGGACTTCATCGGGCTAGGTGGATGGCCAAAATTACATATTCATTAAAAAAAAAATTTCAAATCTCAGTTCAAAATTTCAGTAAAAGACAAAAAAGGACTAAAATACATTTGTCTATTTGCTACTCGGTTATATGTAAAGGCATGGTTTACAGCACCTGTGTCATCTTGCGCTCCTCATCTTGATCTGGAATTATTACAGAATCTTGTAGTCTACAAACAAATAAATGACACAATTGCATTTGTTGCTATTAAAAAACTGTTAGGTCACCTCTGGTACCTATCAGAAGAACTGGTAGCGTTGGCCTTTTATGATGATGGAAGTGCTTACTGAAACAAAAAACAAAATGGTAAAGGCCTCGCAAAATACAAAAGAAACTCTTCCTGCAAAGCGGGCTTTTCTAGATCCTGCACTTATTCTAACGAAGAAATTAAAAGATTTTGTTACATCAAATGCTCAAAGATTCTTTACAATAACAGAATTTAGTTCAAAATTTTTACTCAAAGATGCTAAAGAATGGCATAATGATGAAGAGTTTAACTCCGCTAAGAAATCTATCAAACAGTGGAAAGTCGTGAATGATATAGCGGAAAGAGGAGTAAAATTAATGAATGAATATAATAAAATACTAACACATGACGAAGATCAAAAACAATTCTTGCTACAAGTACTGTAGTGAAAAACTACAGGGCTGTTTACCCTGATAGAAAGAAAGAAACATTGATGAAGTAAGGACAGCTACAGTAATGTCTCAAATATCATGCTAGTTTAATTATGCATGCTTGTGGTTATGGTAGGACCTACGGGGGAGCTTTCCACATTAAAAAAAAGCAATGCGGCTTGTACTGTACCTCCTGGGTGGTGTGGAAAAATTTGACAATTTGAGTCGTTCTGTCAATTTTTAATTGCTGGTAGCAACCATTAAAAATTAAAAATTTGCTAAAATATTTTAGGATAGTTATTTTTATGTTGAAATGAACCATTTAAAGGGTTGAACACATTAAAATTAAAAAAAAAAAATTTTACCCCCATATTTGAATCACCCTAATATATATATATATATATATACTCTGAGTCTCTGATGAACCGGAAATACGACTCGTTAGCGATTCCATTGTTCGAGGGCACCTCGAGGAATTCTATGGGACAAACCCTCGTCGTAGGCGCCGTTACTGCTACCCTGATGCAAGGGTAGAGGACATAACTAATAGTGTTGACCATTTTAAAGACGGTACCGCCGAGGACACAACGTATGTTATTCATGTCGGTACTAATAACGTTTTAAATTCTACAACGGAAGAACTGCTAGCTAGGTACAGGGACATACTAGAGCGATTAAAGGAAAACTAATAAGATTATCCAACGTAACGATTTCTACAGCAAGGCGACCTATATTAAAAATAACCTAGTCTCTTTGCCAACAGGAAGGAGTGCATTTTACGAATTTTTGGAACAGTTTCTACGGCAGGAGGGACTTGTTCCTCGGATATGGACTTCATCTTAATGACGTTGGAGCTGTGAGTTTAGGAAGACTATTTCATAATACTGTCTCTTCTTTTCAGGTTGCCGTAACTCGAACGGTCCCAGCGCAAATTCCACAAATTTCCTCTGCGCTCGCGAAGGTGTCGCAATTACAAACAATTTGAAGGTTCTATCCTTAAATGCTCGTAGCTTACGAAATAAAATAAACGAATTTTTTTTTTAATTGCTTGTAAAGACTATGATTTAATTGCGATAAATGAGTCGTGGCTTAGAACTGAATCACGTGATTTTGTAGGGGAGTATCAAATTAGAGGTTATAGACTTTTTGTTAAAAACTGAATAGGTAGGCGAGGAGGCGGTGTTATGTTGTATATCAAAGATAATATTGCGAACGTTATAGAAGTAAAGCACACAATTCCAGAACCAATAGATTCGACTATAGCAGAACTTAAATTGAACGATTTCAAACTTCTTGTTGCGGTTATATATAGGCCCCTTAATCAAACAGCTGATACGGACGAAGCGTTATATCGTGAACTAAAGAGAATAATAGGTAGTGAGCAGGCTTTAGTTATGGGTGACTTTAATTGCGCCAACGTGAATTACGATACAATGCAGGGAGACGCGGAAGGTAATCGTTTAGTTAATTTTCTCGAGGATAGCTTTCTTATTCAAAAGGTTGGGGAACCTACGAGGTTGGACAGTATTTTAGATTTAGTAATAACTACGGATGATAGGCTAATTACTGATCTTCAAGTAATAGAACCGTTAAGCAATAGCGATCACAATATGGTAGAGTTTGTCCTCTCAGTAAGTCACTCGAAACCAGCTAACTCGACTAAAATTCCTAACTTCCAGCACGCAGACTTTTGTAAATTTCGAAATAAATTGTCACACGTCAATTGGGAAAACGTAATGGGGAACTCCAACGCAAAACTAATGTGGGAATCGTTTGAAACAGTATTTAGGACTATAAATGAGGAATGTGTACCGTACAAAATTAAGCGTGCGAAAGTAAATAACAAGCCCTTGTGGTTTACTTCTAGAGTAGGAGACATTATAAAGAGTAGAGATAGGGCTTATAGGCTACATAAGTGCGATAAAGCCAATTTGTGGTTACGAAACAACTACATATCTCTAAGGCGTGAAAGGAAAAGTGTAATAAAAAAGTTCAAGCGCGAATTTGAAATCTCCATAGCTCGTGACGGTAAAGAAAACCCCAAGCGATTCTTTCAATACGTCAACAATAGAAATCCAGTAAAAAGTGCCTTGGGGCCGTTGAAAAAATGGTAACGGAGATGTAGTTTCTGAAAACATGGAAATGGCTACCTTCCTAAACGAATTCTTTACGTCAGTTTTTACTATAGAAGATGTAACGAATATCCCTACGGTCATCGACATAATACCTTTTGGTAATGGTAATATTTTGGATAATATTGTCTTTAGTGAAAGGGAGGTAATGCGCTATGTTGATAAAATGAAAACGCGTAAATCACCGCGGCCGGATTCCATATATCCCATACAACTAAAAGAATTAAAAGATAGCATTGTTTGTTCTGCCGCTAACAAAGATTTTTAATGCGTCTATTTCTGAGGGGTGCGTACCAGATAATTTTAAGTTACAAACGTAACACCTATCATTAAGAAAGGCGATAAAGGTGCGGCGGGAAATTATAGGCCAATCAGTTTAACGTCTGTTGTAGGTAAGCTACTGGAATCAATAATTAGGGATCGTATAGTCGAACACTTAGAATTGCATAACTTAGTTAGAAATACGCAGCACGGTTTTAGGCGAAACAAATCTTGCTTAACTAATCTTTTAGAATTTTTTCAAAGCGTGGTTGACGTTTACGATAGTCATCGGGCGGTTGATGTAGTGTATTTAGATTTTCAAAAAGCGTTTGACACCGTACCGCACAAAAGACTCATTGAGAAAACTAAGGCTCATGGAATCAGGGGTGTAGTAATAAATTGGATAGAAGAGTGGTTGCGAGGTAGGAAACAGAGGGTGGTCGTTGATGGAGCGGAGTCGTGTTGGGCTAATGTAGCGAGTGGCGTTCCTCAGGGTTCTGTATTGGGCCCCTTGCTTTTTCTTATATATATTAACGATTTAGATGTCGGCCTAGTCAGTACAGTTTCAAAGTTTGCGGATGACACGAAGCTGGGTGGTAGGGCGATTAATGACGAAGATAGAGGTAAAATCCAGAATGATCTGAATAAAATCGTTGATTGGTCAGTCACATGGCAAATGAGATTTAACGTCGATAAGTGCAAAATTTTTCATATAGGTTCGCGTAACGGTAATTTTGCGTATAGTATGTCAGGGAAAGAGTTGATAAGCATAGAGCAGGAAAAAGATTTAGGAGTTATAGTCACTGGTGATTTAAAAGTAGCGAAACAAAGTACAGCAGCGGTCAATAAAGGGAATAAAGTGTTATGGTTTTACAGCTCGGAATTTTGAGTACAAATCGCGTGATATTATAGTTCCTCTTTATAAATCATTAGTTTGACCCGATTTGGAGTACGCGATCCAATTTTGGAATCCGCATATGCGCAAAGATATAGACAAAATCGAAAGAGTTCAAAGACGAGCAACTATGATGATTCCGTCGCTTAGGCCCAAGTTGTACGAGGATAGGCTTAAAGAGTTAAAATTGACTACACTCTAGACTAGGAGGCTGAGGGGTGATCTAATCCAGGTTTTCAAAATTATGAATGGGTTCGATAACGTAGATAGAGATAGCTTTTTCGAAATATCTCAATATAATAGGACTAGAAATAACAGGTGTAAGTTGACAATTAGAAGGTTCGAGACAGCAGGTGCCAAAAACTTTCTTACGGATAGAATAGTTTGCCGGTAGAAGTAATTAGTAGCACGTCTATAAACATGTTTAAAAATCGATTAGACGCATATGTTGATAGATTGGGTATAGTTTAAGGTAGTAAAATTAAGGGTTGGATAAGATAGATTTTTATTCTCTTTTCATCAAAGATCACAATAACCAGACTAGAGGTCATGGTATGAAATTATTTAAGCCAAGATGTAGAACAAATTTAAGAAAACATAGGTTTACAAACAGAGTAATTAAGTTTTGGAACAGTCTGACAGAAGAAGTGGTGACTTCAGATACAATTGATTCTTTCAAAAGAAGGTTGGATAGTTTGATGTCTGCAAGGGACATCTGGTGATAGTGTTTAAGCCCATTTTTATTGCATGAATGGTACTAGTTTATTTCATATATATTACGTACATTTAGGTGATAGATCCCACAGCTCAACACAAGTGTTGTGGGATATAGGGAGGCAGCATCTTGGGTTAGGGGATACTCTCTGTCCTTACACACCCCATTTAAAGAGATTCCTCTGCCGAGCGGTGCCCCCATAGTACTGTGAGGTATTAAAAAACTTATGATCTTCACTTGCCCCACAAACACCTTTAAATGGGAGACCCAAAATGGGTGCACACATTTCTACATTACTGTACAGTCTTTACAGCCACACCTACACTTTTCCTCCTAAGTATTATATTGTAATGTATATGGTTGTAAATTGTGACTTGGTCCGCAATTGATATGGACCGTGACTTATTTTTGGTTGGCAAGGTACTGGTATTGATGGATACCGTAATGAAATTGACTGGATTCTTTGGATCTGATATATTTGCATGTCGGTTATAAATAGATATAGAGTGTAACATATTTGTGGATAGTAGTCTATTATGACTTGATCCTCTGGATCCAGAGATTCTATCTTTAGTTTTAAATTGATAATTAATTAGTTTTAAATTGATAATTATTTAGTTTTGTAAAAATTGGTCGTTGCCAATGTACAGGCAGTTTTTACATAGTGGAGCCACCTCGATGGGCCGAAGTGGCCCCTAGTGTGCCCACTATAAAAATTTCTTATGTTCTTATGTTCTTGTGGTTCGGAACCCACGTAAAATTGTAGGTCCCCTCCGCCACCACGGAGGACATGCACAATACACAATTACGAACACAGTTAGGTAGACCAGCCATGAGTGGATCCTAGGGTCTTTGTTGGTCTGAAACATTATAACATTATAAACATATACGAGGTGTAGCTTTGAATACACGAAAGGCCTTGGAATCGTTTTTCTTTTTCCTTGTGGGTTGCAGATATATATATATATATATATATATATATATATATATATATATATATATATATATATATATATATATATATATATATATATCTATATATGTATATATATATATATATATACTCTATATGTATATATATATATATATATATATATATTATATATATATACACCCTATATATATAATGTTATAATGTTTCAGACCAACAAAGACCCTAGGATCCACTCATGGCTGGTCTACCTAACTGTGTTCGTAATTGTGTATTGTGCATGTCCTCCGTGGTGGCGGAGGGGACCTACAATTTTACGTGGGTTCCGTACAACAAAGAACATAAGAAATTTTTATTATGGGCATACTAGGGGACATTTCCGCCCATCGAGGTGGCTCCACTATGTAAAAACTGCCTGTACATTGGCAACAACCAATTTTTACAAAATAATAATTTTCAATTTAAAACTAATTAATTATCAATTTAAAACTAAAGATAGAATCTCTGGATCCAGAGGATCAAGTCATAATAGACTACTATCCACAAATATGTAACACTCCATATCTATTTATAACCGACATGCAAATATATCAGATCCAAAGAATCCAGTCAATTTCATTACGGTATCCATCAATACCAGTACCTTGCCAACCAAAAATAAGTCACGGTCCATATCAAATGCTGACCAAGTCACAATTTACAACCATATACATTACAATATATATACTTAGGAGGAAAAGTGTAGGTGTGGCTGTAAAGAATGCACAGTAGGGTGTGTCAATTTTGTCAACTTTTTTCAAATCAATTTGGTAGTGAAAATATAGTCTTTTCATGTCAAAATTTGAAATTGGCCAACCAAAATGAAATAAAATAACCCTTACCTACATCAATTTTACCTTAAAGTTTCAGAAATTGACTCTTTTACTAAATAATAGGACATAAATTAATTAACTATTCATCTGTCACAGAATTATCCCACTGATCGCATATGGAGTGTTTTCAAAGTCATATAGTTGTTGTACAATGTACAAGTCACAACATGAATAGAACTATCCCTCTTACCTCTTAGATGTCATAGACGGTGGTTTGCTGTTATTGCTCTTGTACCTACTTCATAGTTATTCTACTGGACGAATACTACAGTTTAACTGTAAGTATGGATTATTGATTATTACAATTATTTATTATTATCATATTCTTCTGTCTAATTATGTTGTAATCCCATGAAATATTTTTTTATTGAATTTTAGAACATCGAATGACTAAACTTTGAAACATCGTAATTGATATAAAATACTTAAATGTTTTTCTTTCTTTTCGGATATTCCTAAGATGCCGAAATTGAAGACAAGAGGTCAGTCGTCATGCCACTTGAGCCTGTTAGTCAGTACAGGCAAGGAGCTTCCCGTATCAGAACTACTAACAGTGCGAGACATGCTGAGACTAGGGTTACTACTTCGTGAACAAAATACAAAGGATAGAAGGAACTACACAGAGAAAGAGTTCATAAGGGACATGATTCCCCCTCTTCTGCATCAGTGGAAAAAAGCTAATGTGTTATTCAAACCACCTGTACTCAATCAGTATAGAACTATTGAGCTAAAATTAACAAAGCTGTGGCACAAAGCAGTTGAGACATCACTTGGTAAAGGAAAACTAGCAAGAAAAATAAATTTCTGCACACACTTGATACCCTTCTTGACATTTTTAACTGCCAGTGTCCCATAGAGTTGTGTTCTGAAGCCAATTGTTCTCCCTCATGCAGAAGAGAACCTCACCCTCACATTGATTGTCGCTGTCCTCGTGAGAAGAAGATCCCTGCTTTGGAGCTGGCTTTCATAAAGGCGCAGAGAACAAAGACAGGAGGCCAAGGAAGTATTCAGATTGGTTCGGCAGATTATTCAGAAACCAAAACACAGATTGTTATTGCTAAGAAAAAAGAGAAAATCCGAGAGAGGGAAGAAAGGAAGAAAAAGAAGAGTGAAGAAGCCACCCAAAGAGATGAAGAGCTCTATCAAGAGGTTTCTCACTTCTTTGAAAGCTCTTCAGATGAACAGAAAGAAGCAACATCAGATGATAGCTCTAAAATGCCATCTGAACCTTCGCCGAAGAGAATGAAATACAACACTAAAGACATCTCAAACATTGCCCTTGCCAGTATTCGCCACCATACGGAGCTACGAGAGACTGCAGAGATTGCCACTGCCGCTTGGATAGATGCAGGCCTCATCAGCCGAGAGGATACATCCTTAGTGATAGATCATAATAAGATAAGAAGAGCACAAGAAAAAATAATGAAGGAAATATCTGATCAGCATGAAAAAGATTTGAAGGAGGAAGGTCTCTCTTGCCTTTTGTTTGATGGAAGAAGAGATGACACAAAAGTTCTCCTAGAGGTAGAGGGAATGGACAGAAAGTTACCGGTCTCATCAAAGAAGAATACTACTCCTCTGTTTGTTCCGAACCTGGTGGCTGCTATTTGTTTCACTTTGTTCCTGAAGCAGAAGTAGAACGCAAGAAACATGCAGAGGCAATTGCTGATCAAATAATATGTTAGCTTCAAAAAAGAAGACTTGACAGTTCACTGCAGGCCGTTGGTGGAGACTCAACTGCGGTGAACACTAGATGGCAGGGCGGTGTTATGACGCATTTAGAGAAAAAACTTGGAAGAAGGCTTGTTTGGATTGTATGTGATTTGCACACAGGGGAACTACCTCTTCGCCATCCCATCCAGGAACTTGATGGTCATACAAAGAACAACAACAAGTGGTCAGGCCCCCTTGGCAACATGCTAGATGAAGCAACGGAATTAGAAATAAATACAAAATTTCCAAAGGTCGAAGTAGGCCCTCCCCTTCCAGTGTTGTCTGAAGAAGTTATCAAAGACCTCAGCACGGATCAATCTTACGCTTATCGTATTGTTCAAGCAATCAGATCAGGAGAGTTGCCTCAAAATCTGGCTCTCTTGGAGATTGGACCCGTAAGTCACAGTCGTTGGTTAACTACAGTGATTCGTTTCTGCAGGATTTGGGTTTCCAAACATGCACTGAAGGGCAAAATGCTACAGAATTTGATGTTGATTGTTGAATTTATTATTGGGTTTTATCTTCCTCACTGGTTCAATGTAAAACTTAATCCAATGTGGATGGAGGGGCCCAACCACATCTTGTTTCAATTACAGCTACTGACAACCCAAAGGAAAGTAGTGGTGGACATCGTGTTACCTGTGGTGAGAAGGTCCGCTTGGTATGCTAGGCCAGAGGCAGTTTTGCAAGCAATACTCTGCAGCCAACGTACCAAAGAGCGAACTGAGGCTGTGGAAATCATTCTAAAGCTTAGAGGAACATCACTAGATGATGACCAGCTGGGAGACTGCTCTGTTCAGACAAGGAAGGTACCTCCGATGAACGTCAATGCCACGAAATTGTCAGAATTAGTAAACTTGAGTTCGGAAGTTTTGGAGCCACCACTGACAGCATGTATAACAAACAAAGATTTAACACAACTTAGAGGCCCCAATGCAAGTGCCAAAGTGGCCTTCTCACACTCAGAATGTGGAGAGATGTGTGAAAATGGTCACAGAAGCAGCTAGTCAAGTTTACAGTCACGAGAGGCGAGAAGGCTACATCAAAGCGCAAGTAGCAAGCCGAATGCTGATGTCAAGGAACCGCAGCAAAAAGGACATGACTGCATTGGTTACTTTCAAATAAAGACTCTGAATGATATCTTATTGCCACTTTAAATGTTGATAGGATGTTTATGCACACTTGTTATTTTGTTACGAATTTACGGAAAAATGGAATTTTTGAATTAAAATTGATGTAGGTAGGAGTTATTTTTTATTGTTTTTGAAGCAAGAATATTATTTTGTATGCCAAATGATTACATTAAATTGCTACCAATTCACATGATTTTCAATTTAGTCATTTCACCCCCAAAATTGACACCCTAATGTAGAGTAATGTAGAAATGTGTGTGCACCCATTATGGTTCTCCCATTTAAAGGTGTTTGTGGGGCAAGTGAAGAACATGAGTTTTTCAGTACCTCACAGTACTATGGGGGGCACCGCTTTGCAGAGGAATCTCTTTAAATGAGGTGTGTAAGGACAGAGAGTACCCCGTAACCCAAGATGCTGCCTCCCTATATCCCATAACACTTGTAAAACTATGTTTTCTTAAATTTGTTCTACATCTTGGCTTAAATAATTTCATACTATGACCTCTAGTCTGGTTATTGTGACCTTTAATGAAAAGAGAATCAAAATCTATCTTATCCAACCCTTAATTTTACTACCTTAAACTATACCCAATCTATCAACATATGCGTCTAATCGATTTTTAATTATGTTTATAGACGTGCTACTAATTACTTCTACCGGCAAGCTATTCCACCTATTTATTATTCTATGCGTAAAAAAGTTTTTGGCAACTGCTGTCTCGAACCTTCTATTTGTCAACTTACACCCGTTATTTCTAGTCCTATTATATTGAGATATTTCGAAAAAGCTATCTCTATCTACGTTATCGAACCCATTCATAATTCTGAAAACCTGGATTAGATCACCATTTAGCCTCCTAGTCTCGAGTGTAGTCAATTTTAACTCTTTAAGCCTATCCTCGTACGACTTTGACCGAAGCGACGGAATCATCTTAGTTGTTCGTCTTTCAACTCTTTCGATTTTATCTATATCTTTCGCATATGCGGATTCCAAAATTGGATCGCGTACTCCAAATGGGGTCTAACTAATGATTTATAAAGAGGAACTATAATATCGCGCGATTTGTACTCAAAATTCCGAGCTATAAAACCTAACACTTTGTTCGCTTTATTGACCGCTGCTGTACTTTGTTTCGCTACTTCTAAATCACCAGTGACTATAACTCCTAAACCTTTTTCCTGCTCTACGCCTATCAACTCTTTCCCTGACATACTATACGCAAAATTACCGTTACGCGAACCTATATGTAAAATTTTGCACTTATTGACGTTAAATCTCATTTGCCATGTGACTGATCAATCAACGATTGTATTCAGATCATTCTGGATTTTACCTCTATATTCGTCATTAATCCCTCTACCACCCAGCTTCGTGTCATCCGCAAACTTTGAAACTGTACTGACTATTCCGACATCTAAATCGTTAATATATATGAGAAAAAGCAAGGGGCCGAATACAGATCCATGAGGAACGCCACTCGCTACATTAGCCCAACACGACTCCGCTCCATCAACGACCACCCTCTGTTTCCTACCTCGCAACCACTCCTCTATCCAATTTATTACTACACCCCTGATTCCATGAGCTTTAGTTTTCTCAATGAGTCTTTTGTGCGGTACGGTGTCAAACGCTTTTTGAAAATCTAAATACACTACATCAACAGCCCGATGACTATCGTAAACGTCAACCAACCTTTGAAAAAATTATAAAAGATTAGTTAAGCAAGATTTGTTTCGCCTAAAACCGTGCTGCGTATTTCTAACTAAGTTATGCAATTCTAAGTGTTCTACTATACTATCCCTAATTATTGATTCTAGTAGCTTACCTACAACAGACGTTAAAGTGATTGGCCTATAATTTCCCGCCGCACCTTTATCGCCTTTCTTAAAGATAGGTGTTACGTTTGCTAACTTGAAATTATCTGGTACGCACCCCTCAGAAATAGACGCATTAAAAATCTTTGTTCGCGGCACAACAATGCTATCTTTTAATTCTTTTAGTTGTATGGGATATATGGAATCCGGCCCAGGTGATTTATGCGTTTTCATTTTATCAATATAGCGCATTACCTTCCCTTCACTAATCACAATATTATCCAAAATATTACCATTATCAAAAGGTATTATGTCTATAACCGTAGGGATATTCGTTACATCTTCTATAGTAAAAACTGACGTAAAGAATTCGTTTAGCAAGGTAGTCATTTCCTTGTTTTCAGAAACTAGATATCCGTTAACATTTTTTAACGGCCCCAAGACACTTTTTATTGGATTTCTATTGTTGACATATTGAAAGAATCGCCTGTGGTTTTCTTTACCGTCACGAGCTATGGAGATTTCAAATTCGTGCTTTGACTTTTTTATCACACTTTTCGCTTCGCGCCTTAGAGATATGTAGTTGTTTCGTAACCACAAATTGTTTTTATCGCACTTATGTAGCCTATAAGTCCTATCTGTACTCTTTATAATGTCTCCTACTCTAGAAGTAAACAACAAGGGCTTGTTGTTTACTTTCGCACGCTAAATTTTGCATGGTACGCATTCCTCATTTATAGTCCTAAATACTGTTTCAAACGATTCCCATTTTAGTTTTGCGTTGGAGTTCCCCATTACGTTTTCCCAATTGACGTGTGACAATTTATTTCGAAATTTACAAAAGTTTGCGTGCTGGAAGTTACGAATTTTAGTTGAGTTAGCTGGTTTCGAGTGATTTACTGAGAGGACAAACTCTACCATATTGTGAGCGCTATTGCTTACCGGTTCTATTACTTGAAGATCAGTAATTAGCCTATCACCCGTAGTTATTACTAAATCTAAAATACTGTCCAACCTCGTAGGTTCCCCAACCTTTTAAATAAGAAAGCTTTCCTCGAGAAAATTAACCAAACGATTACCTTCCGCGTCTTCCTGCATTGTATCGCAATTCACGTTGGCGAAATTAAAGTCACCCATAACTAAAGCCTGCTCACTACCTATTATTCTCTTTAATTCACGATATAACGCTTCGTCCGTATCAGCTGTTTGATTAGGGGGTATATATATAACCGCAACAACAAGTTTGAAATCGTTGAATTTAAGTTCTGCTATAGTCGAATCTATCGGTTCTGGAATTGTGTGCTTTACTTCTATAACGTTCGCAATATTATCTTTGATATACAACATAACACAATGGAATCGCCAACGAGTCGTATTTCCGGTTCATCAGCATATTCGAAACCTAAAACAAAAAACTTATTGTTTGTTATTACTGATAGACAAGTCTTAGGTTTTCTCAATGGGACTCCATTACGCACTCGAACGAAGGGTTGGGAACTAGGGGAAGAAAGAGGGCTATTAGTACTATTTATATTATTAGTTGAAACTGAAGCAGGAGGGGTCGTAACTGGAGTCTCATGGGATTCTAATTTTCCCGTCAGGAGCATCACGCTTTCTTCAAGCCTCACTCTGGACTCCCTCTCACGTTCGAATTCGTTCCTCAGGACTTCCATGCTTGAGCACCACCTGCAAATTAACTGTTCATTATTATTAGCTATTGTAAACGCGTAAGCGGCAAATTTCCTTTCACAGCTACTGCAAGTGCTTGACGGGGGTGCCATGTTCTTAATTAATTAAAAAACAAAACAAACAACGAGCGGTTGGAAATTAATAAATTACAACATAGGTCTACTGTGTGCTTATTGTGCCGTCATCTGCGCAAACCCGCAAAAATGTTCTTGAAACGCAGAAACAGATTCTTGTAACACAAATTTATACTAAATGAATATATACTTAATTAAGCTACCGACGAAAGATCTGTACAAGAAAAAGTATTAATAAAACTTATCTGTCCGCTATTCGACCGACTTTTTTCTCTCCGTTTTTCCTTTTTCCCACGGTGGGTGACCACACTCTACTTGATCCCCCGAAGGAAGGGAAAATGAACCTTATGAAACCTCGTTTTCTGATAGATTTGAAAAACTAAAAAGGCAAACAAGGGAATTTCAACCTTATGAAACCTCGTTTAGTAATAGATTCGGGAAACAAACAAGGCAAGCCACGTGCACTAGCCTTGGTTTAATCAAATAATATAGTAATGAATAAAGTCAATAAATGAAATATATTCGTTAATTAATGATTAATAACACGAAGTAATTTAGTTAAGAATGCACCAAACACTATTTTTTTTTAAAGACACTTCAACGAGAACTACTTATTCAATTGGTATTTATTTATATATATATATATATATATATATATATACATATATATATATATATATATATATATATATATATACATATATATATATATACATATATATATATTTCTGTATCAAATTAAAGGTTATAGACTTTTGGTTAAAAACAGAATAGGTAGGCGAGGAGGCGGTGTTATGTTGTATATCAAACATAATATTGCGAACGTTATAGAAATAAAGCACACACCTCCAGAAACAATAGATTCGACTATACCAGAACATAAATTGAACGATTTCAAACTTGTTGTTGCTGTTATATATAGGCCCCCTAATCAAACAGCTGATACGAACGAAGCGTTATATCGTGAACTAAAGAGAATAATAGGTAGTGAGCAGGCTTTAGTTATGGGTGACTTTAATTGCGCCAACGTGAATTACGATACAATGCAGGGAGACGCGGAAGGTAATCGTTTAGTTAATTTTCTCGAGGAAAGCTTTCTTATTTAAAAGGTTGGGGAACCTACGAGTTTGGACAGTATTTTAGATTTAGTAATAACTACGGATGATAGGCTAATTACTGATCTTCAAGTAATAAAACCGTTAAGCAATAGCGAACACAATATGGTAGAGTTTGTCCTCTCAGTAAGTCACTCGAAACCAGCTAACTCGACGAAAATTCCTAACTTCCAGCACGCAGACTTTTGTAAATTTCGAAATAAATTGTCACACGTCAATTGGGAAAACGTAATGGGGAACTCCTACGCAAAACTAATGTGGGAATCGTTTGAAACAATATTTAGGACTATAAATGAGGAATGTGTACCATACAAAATTAAGCGTGCGAAAGTAAATAACAAGCCCTTGTGGTTTACTTCTAGAGTAGGAGACATTATAAAGAGTAGAGCTACGGCTTATAGGCTACATAAGTGCGATAAAGACAATTTGTGGTTACGAAACAGCTGCATATCTCTAAGTCGTGAAGCGAAAAGCGTAATAAAAAAGTCCAAGCGCGAATTTGAAATCTCCATATATCGTGACGGTAAAGAAAACCCCAAGCGATTCTTTCAATACATCAACAATGGAAATCCAGTAAAAAGTGTCTTGGGGCCGTTGAAAAATGTTAACGGAGATCTAGTTTCTGATAACAAGGAAATGGCTACCTTGCTAAACGAATTCTTTACGTCAGTTTTTACTATAGATGTAACGAATATCCCTACGGTCATATACATAATACCTTTTGATTATGGTAATATTTTGGATAATATTGTGGTTAGTGAAGGGAAGGTAATGCGCTATATTGATAAAATGAAAACGCGTAAATCACCGGGGACGCATTCCATATATCCCATACAACTAAAAGAATTAAAAGATAGCATTGTTGTGCCGCTAACAAAGATTTTTAATGCGTCTATTTCTGAGGGGTGCGTACCAGATAATTTCAAGTTAGCAAACGTAACACCTATCTTTAAGAAAGGCGGTGTAGGTGTGGCAGGAAATTATAGGCAATCGGTTTAACGTCTGTTGTAGGTAAGCTACTGGAATCAATAATTCACTGGTTGATAAAATCGAACTTTTTATTTGTCACATGAACAAAAATGGGTGGATCTTATAGGTTTTTTACCGCTGAGTTCAAAAATGGCTTCAAACTTTTTCTATCACCCACCAATATTGAGTGAATCGAAAATGAAATTTGGACTAATTTAGAGGCGTAATAGCAATATCAAAGTAGAAAATGCATATTGAATTCACCTAAAATGTGGCTACTGATGATTTACGCTTGTATTTCGCCTCTGGGCCATCCCTTGACAATGTCCAGCAGTAGTCATCCAACATGCTGGGGCTCCACTTGCCCTGGTATCGCTTCTCCATCGTGGATATTTGTTGATGTAAGCGTTCCCCATGCTCATCACTAACATCGCCTAAGTTTGTTGGGAAGAAGTTGAGATGTGAGTCAAGAAAATGAATTTTCAACGACATGTTGCACCCCACGTCTTTGTAGGCCTTGAGAAGTTCTTCAACAAGTGACTCTTAATTTTCGGCCTTGAAGTTTCCGAGGAAATTTGTGTTCACTACTTTAAATGCTCTCCAAGCTGCTCCTTCAACTTCACTTAGAGTTTCATCAAACGCACTGTCTCTCATGATTTCTCTAATTTGCGGGACCACAAATATCCCTTCTTTGATTTTGACCTCGCTGATCCTTGGAAATTTCTGTTTCAAGTAGAGACCCCCCCCCCCCCTTGCCATTTTGATCCATAGCCTTAACAAAATTTTCCATTAAACCAAGTTTAATATGTAGTGGTGGCAAATAACTTTTTTGGATTAAGAAGAGGTGAACTGGTGAGATTTTTTGGCCCTGGAATCAACGCTTGTCGAAGTCGCCATTGTTTGTTTGAGTAATGGCTTTCCCGTGCTCTGCTGTCCCATTCACAGAGGAAACAACAGAATTTCGTATAACCCAGTTGTAAACCAAGAAGAAGTGCAATCACTTTCAAGTCTCCACAGATATGCCAAAAGTATTTATCATATTGGATATGTTTCACAAGCAGGTGCATATTGTCGTATGATTCCTTCATATGTACGACATGTGCTAATGGAACTGAAGGGTATTTATTTCCATTATGGAGTAATACAGTTTTTAAACTCAGCTTCGAGGAATCAATAAATATGCGCCATTCGTTTGGATCATGTTGTTGGCCAAGGGTTTTCATGAGAGGGTAGAAAGTTTCTTTGATGCTTGCGGTAAAAAGATATCTTAGTGCCTTTTTCTTGAAGATTCCAACCTTTCAACCTGGAAGCTGAAAGTTCGGATTTATCTTTTGACAATTTCATATCACATACAAGCTCGCTCAGGTCTGCTTGAGATATTAAGTGAGGCTCTGTCGATGAACAAGATGGTTCAAACATTGGATCAACATCATCCGTCAGTAAACCATGTTGAGCTTCGTCATTACCATTGTACATCAATTTCATTTTCATCATCTAAACTCCACGTTTCCGGTGGCCTCGGTACTGGCAAATGTTTATTATGTAAAACAGGCCTTATGCTGATGGTAAATATGGGTACTGTACCATATGTTTAGATTTCGCAGTAATGCCTAGTATATTTGTTAAGCAGAAATAACAATCCGTTAAATGGTCTTTCGGCTCTCTCCATATCATCGGACCCATTTAGCCAGCCTGTCAGAAGTTTTAAACACGTAATACAATATATATGAGGTGCCCACGTCTTGTTCTGATCCCCTACCTTGCAACCAAAATAAAGTTCGTATGCTTTTTTGACAAGAAGGGTGAAATTTCGCCTTTGAAATTTAAATGTTAACTCTCTGCACATATAACAGAAACAGTTTGGATGGTTGACACACTCGCGTGGCATTCTGTCATGAAACAATACGAATGCACTGACACAAAAAATGATTAAGGAAAATCACGAATAAAGTGCACGATGTTCACTGAGTGAAATCAAATGAGTAACTGACAAATGAAAGTCAACAGTGACGTGTAGCAACTTATAAGCAAAGGAAGAGGAAGGGGCAGACCTCGCCCCCTTCTTATTCTCACTCAAATCCTAAGTAATGTAAATTCATGTGTCACTCTAAAACTGCTGGTGATATAAAAATTCTGTTTTCATTTTCGTAATCAACGTAAAAAATTACACAGTTCAAGTAAGAATACCTCTGTGACAAAAACTTTGTTGACCAGTGATAATTAGGGATCGTATAGTCGAACACTTAGAATTGCACAACTTAGTTAGAAATACGCAGCACGGTTTTAGGCGAAACAAATCTTGCTTAACTAATCTTCTAGAATTTTTTCAAAGCGTGGTTGACGTTTACGATAGTCATCGGGCGGTTGATGTAGTGTATTTGGATTTTTAAAAAGCGTTTGACACCGTACCGCACAAAAGACTCATTGAGAAAACTAAGGCTCATGGAATCAGGGGTGTAGTAATAAATTGGATAGAAGAGTGGTTGCGAGGTAGGAAACAGAGGGTGGTCGTTGATGGAGCGGAGTCGTGTTGGGCTAATGTAGCGAGTGACATTCCTCAGGGTTCTGTATTGGGCTCCTTGCTTTTTCTTATGTATATTAACGATTTAGATGTCGGCATAGTCAATACAGTTTCAAAGTTTGCGGATGACACGAAGCTGTGTGGTAGGGCGATTAATGACGAAGATAAAGGTAAAATCCAGAATGATCTGAATAAAATCGTTGATTGGTCAGTCACATGGCAAATGAGATTTAACGTCGATAAGTGCAAAATTTTAGGTTCGCGTAACGGTAATTTTGCGTATAGTATGTCAGGGAAAGAGTTGATAAGCATAGAGCAGGAAAAAGATTTAGGAGTTATAGTCACTGGTGATTTAAAAGTAGCGAAACAAAGTACAGCAGCGGTCAATAAAGCGAATCCAATTTTGGAATCCGCATGTGCGCAAAGATATAGACAAACTCGAAAGAGTTCAAAGATGAGCAACTAAGATGATTCCGTCGCTTTGGTCGAAGTTGTACGAGGAGAGGCTTAAAGAGTTAAAATTGACTACACTCGAGACTAGGAGGCTAAGGGGTGATCTAATCCAGGTTTTCAAAATTATGAATGGATTCGATAACGTAGATAGAGATAGGTTTTTCGAAATATCTGAATATAATTGGACTAGAAATAACGGGTGTAAGTTGACAAGTAGAAGGTTCGAGACAGCACTTGCCAAAAAGTTTTTTACGGATAGAATAGTAAATAGCTGGAATAGTTTGCCGGTAGAAGTAATTAGTAGCATGTCTATAAACATGTTTAAAAATCGATTAGACGCATATGTTGATAGATTGGGTATAGTTTAAGTAGTAAATTAAGGGGGTAAGATAGATTGTGATTCTCTTTTCATTAAAGATCACAATAACCAGACTAGAGGTCATAGTATGAAATTATTTAAGCCAAGATGTAGAACAAATTTATGAAAACATAGTTTTGCAAACAGAGTTATTAAGTTTTGGGATAGTCTGACAGAAGAAGTGATGACTTCACATACAATTGATTCTTTCAAAAGAAGGTTGGCTAGTTTGATATCTGCAAGGGACATCTGGTGATAGTGTTTAAGCCCATTTTTATTGCATGAATGATACTAGTTTATTTCATATATATTACGTACATTTAGGTGATAGATCCCACAGCTCAACACAAGTGTTGTGGGATATAGGGAGGCAGCATCTTGGGTTAGGGGATACTCTCTGTCCTTACACACCCCATTTAAAGAGATTCCTCTGCCGAGCGGTGCCCCCAATAGTACTGTGAGGTATTGAAAAACTCACGATCTTCACTTGCCCCCCAAACACCTTTAAATGGGAGACCCAAAATGGGTGCACACACATTTCTACATTACTGTACAGTCTTTACAGCCACACCTACACTTTTCCTTCTAAGTATATATATTGTAATGTATATGGTTGTAAATTGTGACTTGGTCCGCAATTGATATGGACCGTGACTTATTTTTGGTTGGCAAGGTACTGGTATTGATGGATACCGTAATGAAATTGACTGGATTCTTTGGATCTGATATATTTGCATGTCGGTTATAAATAGATATAGAGTGTAACATATTTGTGGATAGTAGTCTATTATGACTTGATCCTCTGGATCCAGAGATTCTATCTTTACTTTTAAATTTATTATAATTAATAAGTTTTAAATTGATAATTAATTATTTAGTTTTGTAAAAATTGGTCGTTGCCAATGTACAGGCAGTTTTTACACAGAGGAGCCACTTCGATGGGCCGAAGTGGCCCCTAGTGTGCCCACTATAAAAATTTATTATGTTCTTATGTTCTTGTGGTTCGGAACCCACGTAAAATTGTAGGTCCCCTCCGCTACCACGGAGGACATGCACAATACACAATTACGAACACAGTTAGGTAGACCAGCCATGAGTGGATCCTAGGGTCTTTGTTGGTCTGAAACAGTATTATTTATATATATATATACCTCGTGGGGAATGGACGCGTTGTTTCTCTTTCTTTATTAACATCCAAATAAGAAGAGAATAAACTTTTCGGCAGTTTATTCTGTTTACACCCGAAAGTGTGTAAAGTATTGATGAATCCGTGCATACAAATTATAAAGTGAAATTCATTACAAGTAAGAAAGTACAATACAGTTTACATAAATTATTACCAGTTTAACGTATATATTTAAATTGTAATACGGTTGGCATTCGAGAAAAGTTTGAAACAAGGCAGGAAAAAGGTCATAAAACGCAAACGTCGGAAAACCCTCGTGACCATCGAAAGGAAAGAAAAGAAAAAGAAAAAAATTGTGGGTGTATTTCTTTTTACGATAATTAATAAATAGCATGACCATGGGTCCAAACTCTCACTTAATCTGCAATTTGTGTAATTTGGAAACAACTTATTTCTGTCAGAAAGTGCACGACTGTACCTGCATGAATTGGGATGATAGGAAAATATCCCTCGTCTCAAACGTTAAACAGATCGCAAGGGTTAAAATTCTGTGTGACGCATGTACACAGACTGTAAACTCTTTTGCGATATGTAAAGAAATGGAGAAAGTGAATACGAGTGTTACAGAAAAGGAGGGAATAAGGGTGAAACAAGAGTCCCGAAATGTCCCACTGTCCCAATGAAAAACCGGATGGATGAGAGAGGAACAAATAACAATATAACACGGAATGAAGACATAAAAGAAAGAAAACAGATGAGTAAATTTTGCGATGTAGTAAAACTGCCCAACGAGGAAAATGATAAAAAAAACTAAAAACGTAGAAAATAACAGCCGACAAAAACAGGAAACGTAAGTGTAGTTGTTAATTTATTTATGGGGCCCATTCCTTCATTTATATATTAATTATTTACTTTACTTCCTATTTCTCTTTATCCTTCATCATTCTCTTTACACTCACTTTGCTGTGCTTTATAAATACGGGTAGCACGTGACCGAGACGAGGCCATTTCACTTTCGAATAATGCAAGGGAGACCGGGGGATTAATTATACACTAATTACACTTTACTGACTTTTGTTTATTCCGAAACGCTTTTAGATAAACGGGGTAATGCGAGTTAACATTTTAGTCGGAGAGAGAGAGAGAGACGAAATAATATTCTAAATTCACAATTACATCTTAACACCAATAAAACACCTTACTAAGCCCAAGGCCGTCTCATAACTGACTGGCATCTCTACCCAGCCTCTAGCCTGGGCCGATTCGTAGTGTTGCCAACTTTACATTTCTTATTAAATATTATTATCTTTATTAAACAACCATCATTAATTTCTTATTTAATAAAACTTCATTGAACATTATTAAATTCTTATAAACAAACATTTAATTCTTAATTAGACATTACTACACTCGCATCACCCCCTTGAAAATAAGTTTTTCACAAGGAAAACTTATTAATATCGTTTAACAAATTTATTTATTTATTCAACAAAGTTATTTATTTTGCAGTTTTTTCTTTAACAAATTCAAGGTTAAATAGAGAAGAAATCATTAGCATGACAAATTCCACACATCAGATATTTTGTATCATTTTATAAAAATCGAAAACAAACTATAATTTTCACATTTGCATAAAATAACATTTCACACTAATAATCAAATTGAAAACCTGGAACAAAGCTGTAACGTGAAAAATAACGGACAATTTTCTTAACACTGGTTACACAAATTTCAAGTTCACAATCTATTCCAACGATTTCTCATCAAGATCGCTTTACATTCGAAACAATTATTTATACAGTTACATAGTTACTATCAGGGCAACATAGAAAAACAAGAAAACGTTTATATAAAATACTGACCAGAGCGCACATACTATTTCACGAAACAAAACAAAAATGGGCAACTAAGAAGAAGGCGAATCGCCAAATATGGGCAATAATCGCACCCTTTTCACTTATAATTTCTTTACATAATAATCAGTACATTATTAGCTGGACGTTGTTTAGATCACAAGTACGCTGACAACGGACTTCTTAAATTTTCAATCGCAGCCTCCTGCTCACTTCGCTAGAATGCACGGGGTTGCATCACCATGCAACAGGTCAGCACGCTTTTGGTTCCGCTCTCTCTCCAAATGGCGAAAAAAAAACACAAGAGAGACGTCCAATTCTAAGAGGATCAGGTGGGGGAGATATACTGAAAGTGGAACCACACACCAGAATTGGACGGAATTTGCAATTCTAGAAGTCGACGAGGAAACTCGCCTCTCTCATCTCAACTTTTGTCGGTGAACGCTGCTCTTCTTACGTCCAGCTGAGGGGCTCTCTTACTGGCAATAATCAAACGATCACTTCGCCATAGGACGTTTCACAACGAACCTACTGTATGTCTGTATGGACAGTAAAGCCTTAGACACTCGTTCAAACTCTCGTGGTTTGCCTACCGAATGCTAAAACATATATTTAGCGAGGCATCGAGCAGCGTGACCAGCTACTGCCCGAAAAATACCGGTAAACCATCTTCAACCGAAACTGTCCTGTGCCAAGTCCCTGCACATTCGGTTTTTCTTCTCTCTTCTCTTTTCTTCCGGAACTGTCCTGCGCCAAGTCCCTGCGCATTCGGTTTCTCTTCTTTCACTCTTCCCTCTTCTCTCTCTCTCATCGGTGATCGATCACCTATCGGGTCAACTAAACTCAATGGCTGGAACTCGAATTCAATTTAGTTGATTCCAAATCGAGCCTCTCGAAATTTTGACAAAAAAAAAATATTTATTCGAAACGTTTGTACTACTACTGATCATCACTTCTTCATGTTTAATTTACCGAATTTTCTCGACACTTCACTTCGAAACAATAATTATAACTTGCTCTGGCCAAATTCACTCAAAACTATGACAAATCTCTCAAAATTTCGCAAAAATTTAATCACGCCTAGCTACCAATAAGATCATTTATAGCAGTTACATCGGAGAAGATAAAAAAATCATCAAACGAACGAAACAAATAAACAGGGGTAATGCGAGTTAACATTTTAGTCGGAGAGAGAGAGCGACGAAATAATATTCTAAATTCACAATTACATCTTACCAAAAAAACACCTTACTAAGCCCAAGGCGGTCCCATGACTGACGGGCATCTCTACCCAGCCTCTAGCCTGGGCCGATTCGTAGTGTTGCCAACTTTACATTTCTTATTAAATATTATTATCTTCTTTATTAAACAACCATTATTAATTTCTTATTTAATAAAACTTCATTGAACATTATTAAATTCTTATAAACAAACATTTAATTCTTAATTAGACATTACTGCATAAGAAATAACAATGATAATAGTAAAAACGATGATAACATTAATGAAAATAATAAAAATAATGATAATATCAAAATTAAAAACAGAAAAAAATCAGATGACAAGAAATAAAAGTGTAGAAAAAAACACCTATAAAAACTACGAAAAAGGGCACTGCAGATATCGGGATGGGCAATGCATCTATGCACATCCCACATTATGTACTCACATTACACAAATGGATATTGCAAATATGAAAAGAAGTGCAGGTTCCACCACCTTACTATCTGCAACACCTATGCAAGATATGGGAGATGTAAATACGGAAAAAAAATGCCGTTATCACTACCCTCAAAGGAACGAAACAGGTGAACAGGTAAAACGAGCATCAAAGAGGGCTACCAATTTTTTAAACGTAGCCAACACAATTCAATTGCTAAATACCATCCAGCAAATACAAAGTCAGCTGACAAATATAGGAATCTTAGAGCCGGACAGAAGGCACGCACAAAGACACTTCATGCGTTATCGGTAAAACAGGTACGACAAAAATAAAGAGAAGAAAATTCTTGGAGGATCACAGGGCAACGAAACCGGCACCATCATTGGAAAACGAATCGGAACCACATGTATGTAAAATCGATAGAGAAAAATAAAAAATAATCCTAGCCAGCATTCAGGGACTTAAATCAAATCATTCCCCGGACAAAGTTTTATACCTGCAAGGACTCATGCATGAAACCGGAGCAGACTTTGCATGCCTCACGGAAACCCATCTAAAGGACTGCCAAGCGAACTGTGAAAACTGCGAGTTCTGTGTTAACAAAAAAGAAATACAAATTGACAACTACAACATATAGAACAGTGAGACGTAAAGGAGGATGTGCTATTTACACACGCGAAAGACATATGGCAGAAATGACTATAAGTACTTCAAACAGCTACGTGGAATGTGTAGCAGCAAAAGTTGAAAAATTAAATATGGTACTTACTAATTGTAATGTACAGACCCCGAACACGCCAACTTCAAACTTCTCAGATTCTATTACAGAGGTCAGAAACTGGGTAAAAGATCTACATTCTCCAACCCCAAATATTTTTCTTTGTGGTGATTTTAACCATTCATGAAATATAAAAGGATAGGAAAAGATGTTAACACAAGAAATAACAGAAAACACAAGAAAAACAACTGCCTAGATTTGGTATTCACAAACAACAGCAATGTAATTGATAACGTAAAAATATTCCCAACTATAATATCGGATCACAACATTATTGAAATAACAACCAATATAAAAGCAACAGGAAAGGAAAGAACACGAACAATAGAAAGAAGCAAATTCGAATTTTTTATTTTTCACTCCAAAGCTTTAAACTGGAAAGGTGTTGCATCCAGCATAGAAGTAATAGATTGGAAAACCATCTCCAAGGCCAAGACAACGGAAGAGATGCTAATGACCTTAGAGAAGACTCTGGAAATTGTGGAAAGACACGTCCCAAAAATGCAACAAAGAGGAAAGAGAAGCAGGTTTGAGAGACAAAAGAGGTCATTGTTCCGAAAGAGAAAAAGAGTGAATCTAAAATTAAGTAACTACAAAGACAACAACATCAGAAAAATATTAAATGATGAACTGCAGAGTATAGATTGCGTCATACAGGAACTAATTGAGAAGCATACAGAAAAAGAAGGAGACGACGCTATAGAAGCGATAAAGGTTAACTCAAAGTACTTCTATAATTTTGCAAAAAGGAAGTAAAAAAATCACATGACTATCCGACCTTTGAAAATTGAAGACAATGCTTTATCTGATGATCTAACAGAAGTATTGAAATATTAAGAGCTCAGTACGAATCATCTTTCAGTATCCCAAAAACTGACAAACTGATATGCGATAGAAAAGCGTTCTTTGAAGTAGAACTACAAAGGGAATGTATAACGGACTTCGACTTTACAACAGATGATACTGCACAAGCTATAGGGAAACTAAAAGCACACTCAGCGGCAGGACCGGACAAATGGAATGCCACACTGATCATAAACTGTAAGAATGCAATCGTTGAGCCCCTATATTGGATATGGAGACGATCACTAAACACGGGAGAAATACCAAGCATCCTGAAGAGAGCGAGCATTGTCCCAATATATAAAGGAGGAGATTGATCCGATCGATCCGAGTCTTATTTACACTTGGATATATAGGCCAGTGTCACATCTCATCTCACTAAAATATTTGAAAGAATAGTTAGAGAAAAAATCTATGGCTTTTTGGAAACTCGGAAAAAATTAAATGATAACCAACATGGATTTTGGTCAGGCAGATCATGCCTATCACAACTAATGGAACACTACAACATTATTGATGCACTTGAAAGTAATGAAAACTATGATGTAATATAAACAGACTTTGCCAAAGTGTTCGACAAGTGTGACCATGGAATCATAACACATAACCTGAAATATATGGGAATAACGGGAAAAGTAGGGAAATGGATGTATAATTTCCTTAGTGAGCGGCGGCATGTCGTTACAGTTCAAAGAATATCTTCATCAGAATCAGAGGTCCTCAGCTCATTACCACAGTATTGGCTCCATTACTCTTCATAATCATGCTAACTGACATAGATGAGGACGTTACCAGATACAGCACAGTAACCTCCTTTGCCGATGACACAAAGATCAGTATAAAAATAAGAAACCCAGAGGATACAGGATCTCTTCAAACAGACATGAACAGAATCTACAAGTGGACGGAAGACACAGTGGCGTGGTGGCCATATGGGCCAAACGGGTTTGCCCCGACCAGCGACGATTAGCCAAAGGGCGCCATAACAGAGGTTCAGAGGGCGCCGCACCAGGGGCCAGATTTTAGCATTTTTTAAATTTTTAAATTATAAAACCAACATTAGTAGTAACATGGGCGGCGCTAGCTAGGGGCAGGCGAGGCAGTGCCCCGGGGCCCGGGCCTTTGGGGGGGCCCGGGTCGTTTCAACAAGTGATGAGAAGTTATTTGAGAGAGCAACAAAGCTAGTAAATAAATATAAAAATGATATTTCCTCTGGAATTCCAAGTCAATTACTCTCTTTCAAATGTGCTTAAAAACAGACATTGAAAAAATGACGACAATCCATGAGCTATATTCATTTTTAATTAAAGACAACAGTATTTTGTGCTCAAGTTTTCCCGAAGTTGTGACTGCCATAACATTGTTCCTCACAATTCCTGTGACAGTTTCAAGTGCAGAGAGATCGTTTTCAAAACTTAAACTAATAAAGAACTATCTTCGAAATTCTATGAATGAAAAAAGATTAAGTGGACTCTCAATTATATCAATTGAAAACAAGAAGCTAGAAATATTAACTTGGAGGATTTAATTAATGAATTTGCTGAAAGAAAGGCAAGAAAAGTCAAGTTCTGATGTCGTAAGTAAACTTTTATTTCACGGTATCCTTTTTAAAGCTCAATATTTTGCATAATGTTTTGCCTTCTATGCCTTCATGCGTACAAGTGGTATCATAATTCTTAAATATATGCTAAATAAATAATGCAAAGAAAAGCAATATAAATGTATAATAAAAATTTTGTTAGGGGGCCCGGCCCGTAAATAAGTTTTGCCCCGGGGCCCGTGACACTCTTGCTCCGTTCCTGAGTAGTAATATGACTGCTACATATTACTAAAATTAGTAATACAAATTTTTAATCATAATCTTTGGCTATGATTTAAAATTTGGAGGACCTAAACCATTCAGAAAGTAAAACAATTTTCAAATCCATTTTTCACAAAACAACTTTCTATTTTTAAAAATTCCTAAAAAAAATTGGAGACTATGAATTTCTTCAAAATTGCACGGAACACAAAGAAAGACTTACTCTACAACATAGAAACCCCAAATTATTACAAATTTTTTAAGGGGGGGGGTGGAGTTATGCCCAAATTTATACCAAAATTGTATGGAAATTTTTAAAATCAAATTTTAATATATATATAAACCTTTGGTTAACCTTTAGTTAGCTTCCGCCCGAATTTTTCATTCTGACGAGGGTCACGCTTTTCACTCCACCTTAGACCTTCAGTTTAACGTGGAATCCGAACCACGCCCCATCAACAGCCCAGCGTCTTAACCACTAGGCAACCTAGGGTACCAATTTCTCTAGCAACCACTTTATTGTGTGGAAGAATGAAAAGCTGGGTTTTGCTGCGCGCCGGCTGCCGTTGGGTCTCGAACCCGGGCCGATGGATTCGTAGTCAGCGACGCTAACTATACACCACCGAGGTGTGTGTATATATATATATATATATATATATATATATATATACAAGGGGGCCAAAAGTCAACCGACAGTTATTCATTAATAGTTTACTTTCAACTGTCGGGTGACTTCTGGCCCCTCCGTATATATATATATATATATGTTAAACACAGACCGTGCATGGCACAAGGAACTCTTCTGGGAAAATTAAATCCACTATAGTCCGAATAAGTAATGGTAAATGACAAATACCATAGTTTTTTTCCTTTTTCATGATTTTAGCCCGACGTGGGCAACGGGTCTCTCGCAAAGAGATCCCATAAATATAGCTTCCCTCACCAGCTATCTGCAAAGCAGACAGGATCCAGCTTTGGGACGTGGATCTAGGGTTTAAAGCAAACCTAGATCCCTACACTCAGAACCTCTATATAAGTAAAAGACTCGTTGCATTCACGTCGTGTTGAATAAATCAAAGAAAAAGGGGGTAACTATTGTATTTTTAGCCAAAAAAACCAAAACTTAAACCTCAACCGGGACATTGAGCGTCCACTTTTCAAGGCACGAAACACGTCCGTTTAGTATACACAAACTCAGAATGGTTCCCTGAGAACATTATATGTTAAACACAGACCGTGCATGGCACAAGGAACCCTAGATCCACGTCCCAAAGCTGGATCCTGTCTGCTTTGCAGATAGCTGGTGAGGGAAGCTATATTTATGGGATCTCTTTGCGAGAGACCCGTTGCCCACGTCGGGCTAAAATCATGAAAAAGGAAAAAAAAAAAACTATGGTATTTGTCATTTACCATTACTTATTCGGACTATAGTGGATTTAATTTTCCCAGAAGAGTTCCTTGTGCCATGCACGGTCTGTGTTTAACATATAATGTTCTCAGGGAACCATTCTGAGTTTGTGTATACTAAACGGACGTGTTTCGTGCCTTGAAAAGTGGACGCTCAATGTCCCGGTTGAGGTTTAAGTTTTGGTTTTTTTTTGGCTAAAAATACAATAGTTACCCCCTTTTTCTTTGATTTATTCAACACGACGTGAATGCAACGAGTCTTTTACTTATATAGAGGTTCTGAGTGTAGGGATCTAGGTTTGCTTTAAACCCTAGATCCACGTCCCAAAGCTGGATCCTGTCTGCTTTGCAGATAGCTGGTGAGGGAAGCTATATTTATGGGATCTCTTTGCGAGAGACCCGTTGCCCACGTCGGGCTAAAATCATGAAAAAGGAAAAAAACTATGGTATTTGTCATTTACCATTACTTATTCGGACTATAGTGGATTTAATTTTCCCAGAAGAGTTCCTTGTGCCATGCACGGTCTGTGTTTAACATATAATGTTCTCAGGGAACCATTCTGAGTTTGTGTATACTAAACGGACGTGTTTCGTGCCTTGAAAAGTGGACGCTCAATGTCCCGGTTGAGGTTTAAGTTTTGGTTTTTTTGGCTAAAAATACAATAGTTACCCCCTTTTTCTTTGATTTATTCAACACGACGTGAATGCAACGAGTCTTTTACTTATATAGAGGTTCTGAGTGTAGGGATCTAGGTTTGCTTTAAACCCTAGATCCACGTCCCAAAGCTGGATCCTGTCTGCTTTGCAGATAGCTGGTGAGGGAAGCTATATTTATGGGATCTCTTTGCGAGAGACCCGTTGCCCACGTCGGGCTAAAATCATGAAAAAGGAAAAAAACTATGGTATTTGTCATTTACCATTACTTATTCGGACTATAGTGGATTTAATTTTCCCAGAAGAGTTCCTTGTGCCATGCACGGTCTGTGTTTAACATATAATGTTCTCAGGGAACCATTCTGAGTTTGTGTATATATATATATATATATATATATCAATGTCAAGAATTAAAATTTGAGTTTGCATGCTATGTCAAAAATGCATACTATAGTCTTGCTTGAGTCACAAATTTGATTTTTTTTAACCCTTGGCTATATTTATTTATTTTTAAATTAATAAAATAAATATTGCCTATATTTATTTTGTTAATAAATGTATTTTATAAGAAAATATAACTACATTCGATTTTACAGATAAAATTTCAGCATCAAATATTTTTCTTCTTGTTTTTGGTATTATAAACTGTCAAAAACCAAACTAAACTAATTGGTTGAAACATAGAATCATTGAAGAGACTGAACACTACGCTGGACGGCTCGTGAATTTTCTCTAGATGTATTCATATGAGGGGTCCCGCGTGTTAAGGTACCTAAGCGCCAAAATTAAAATTCGCCAGAAATCGCCTCCAAAGTTCAGCAATATTCTGGCAATAGTATCTCTGTTATTAATTGAGCTAGAACGTTCATTTTTTGCTAAATTAGAGTTCTAAGTATGCTAATGAAGATGTTGATGAGTTTTTGGAATAGATTTTCATATTTTATATATATTTTTTTATATTTTTTGATTTCCTTATTATGCCGAACTTTGGGTGAACTTTTGGCTGGCAACAGAGGTGAAAAAAGTAGTTCGCTTCATAAGGTTTTCAACCACACTTCTTTTGTCGTAAGGTCATTATAACCCAAACCAGGCGATAGAGGAAGGGTGAAAATAGTGATATTCATCAAAAACACGTTTTCGCCTGTGGTGGCGCTTAGGGACCTTAAGACGCGCGACCCCTCAATTATCTAGATACACATCGATATGTGAAACCTTGAATGAGATCACCACATCTCAAGAGTTCAGTCAGAAACAGCGTTCGGAAGCAGCTGGTCTACTTCACAGTGTTCAGAGTCGAGCATATCTGGCAACAGCTTGCCTGTTTCATAAAATATTCATGATAACAGGCCCACTCAGTCGCTATCTACAGACAGTCAATGTGGATGTTGTCAGAGCACCTGATATGGTCTCAGCTTCGATGCAGCAGCTACAGAAGATTCGCGATGACCCAGCTACTGTTATTGCTGCTGTCGAAGAAATCGACGATAAAGCACTGTGGCCATTCATTCGTGCACGTAAAAAGAAGAGACAGATCAATGAGAATGATACTGAAATCACTGAAAATAGTCAGGCAAAATGGACACGTGAAACATTTTATACTGTTCTAGACAAAATTAACTCGGCAATGAACGATCGATTTTCTGCAAATTGAAATGTACTAAAATCAACACAAAAATTTTGTCCAACAAATTTCTCTAATATTGGTGCTCAAATTTCTACATTGGAGAGTGAGATCGATGAATTTTGCAGTAATTACAGCATCAATAGTCACGAATTTGCCTTGGAGCTCTATAGCTTCAGTTCCGTATTCCCTTTATTATCGAACACAAAAACGATTTACAGCGCCTACACTGTACTCAATCATGATACGGGTCTTACTGAAGCCTATCCAACTCTTTCAAAAGCATATGGCATATTAGTGGCAATTCCTGCTACATCAGCAACGACTGAGAGATCCCTTTCAGCATTGAAGCGAATCAAAACGCGCATAAGGAATTCCATGTCGCAGGAGATCTACAGATCTACAGATCTACAGAAGCTAAGGCTAACAAAGACCCTAAGATCCACTCTAAGATTAGCCCGAGAGAAAGGAAAGAGTAGGGGGTTAAGAGAAGAGAATAAAGGGTTAATTAAGTAGCAACACCTATCACTCATGAGTTAACATTCATTCAGAAAAAGAGAAAGAAAGGCTCACCATCATCATCAGTCGGCCACTGCCGACAAGTCAGAAAAATAGTCGGAGAGAACAGGAAAGGGGTGAAAGATAAAAAGAAGTAAAATAAGAACGCTTACAAACCATGCAAACACAGTCTTAACTCACTATCATACCATGCAAACTACAGACATGCAAGTAAGGAGAGGATAAGGAAAAAAAAAAAGTAGGTAAAACAAAAAGTGGGTTAATTTACGCTACGAGCTACATCTACGATCGTGTTAGTCTAATTTTTTTTTTTTTTTTTTTTTTGCTGGCATCACACACTGGCATGTCACAAGCTGGTATTATTGTCAACAGACTCATCCTCGATCACCACCCCTAGAGCTCCTGTTGCTAATTGTTTTATTATATTAAACAACGTTAATAATTTTAACGAGGGAGAGGGAAAAGGGGGAGGCTGAGAGGGAAAAGGGGGAGGCTGAGAGGGAAAAGGGGGATTGTTTTATTATTATATTAAACAACGTTAATATTTTTAAAATGCCTATCTAAACGGTTCTTAAACATATTAACGCTGGTAGAGTTCACGACTGACGCGGGAAGATTATTCCATTTATCAGTTACTTTAAACGTAAAGAAGTTTTTAGCGATATTAGTGATGAAACGTCTGCCACGCAACTTAAATCCGTTATTACGAGTATTATTATTATCGAAAGTGAACAATTTGTCAAAATTTACGTTATCGATGTTATTAACGATTTTGAAAACTTCAACAAGCTCCCCCCTTTATCTCCTAGTTTCGAGTGAATACAGGTCTAACTCTTTAATCCTATTTTCATAAGGCTTGTTGCTCAATGACAGAATCAGTTTCGTGGCACGACGCTGAACCATTTCTAACCTGTCAATATCCTCACGCAAGTACGGGCACCAAAACTGAACGGCATATTCTAAATGAGGCCTGACTAGGGACTTGTAAAGGGACAATATAATATCCTTCGATTTAAATTCGAAATTACGCGCTATGAAGCCTAACATCCTATTAGCTTTTGCGCAAGACTCCAGGCACTGGTTCCTAACCTTTAAATCCTTAGATACGCGTGCGCCTAAATCTACTTCCTCGTCAACGCTCGCTAACTGCCTATCATCCATCGTGTACGTGTAATTATTGTTACGAGAACCTACATGCAAAACTTTACATTTCTCAACGTTAAATTGCATCTGCCACTTATCCGTCCACTCCATAATCCTATTTACAGCGTCTTGGAGCCTATTTCTATCGTCCTCGTTAACAACCTTACCGGCTATTTTAGTATCGTCCGCGAATTTTGACACGTTACTAGTCAATCCTACATCTATGTCGTTAATGTAAATTACGAATAGCAATGGGCCTAACACTGAACCCTGTGGGACACCGCTACCTACATCCAACCACCCCGATTCACTACCATTAACAACGACCCTCTGTCTCCTAGCACGAAACCATTTCTCTAACCAGTTAGCTACCTGACCGCGTATACCGTGCGCTTTAACCTTCGCAATTAATCTTCTATGCGGAACTGTATCGAACGCCTTTTTAAAATCTAAATAAATAACGTCAGCCGCTCTATGCCTATCGTATTCGCGCACTATTTCGTTATAAAACTCTAACAAATTAGTTAAACAAGATCTATGGCGTCGAAACCGATGCTGACTACTATTAATCAAATCTCTACTTTCTAAGGGATTGATGATACGATCCGTAACTACAGATTCCAAAAGTTTACCGACAATTGACGTTAAGCTAATGGGCCTATAATTGCTAGCCAATGCTCCCGATAAAGAGGTCATGGAGATCATGAATGTAGGTAATACTTACATAATAAAGTAAAACAATACCGAATTGGCTGCAGATACCTCACGGGTTACAAACATACCTGTAACCAGCTTCGCAACGGCCTACGCACGCATCAAACTTTGGGGCTTATTGCATTCTCTTGGGCGGAGGGTATTGTACGTTGATACATATAGTGTGATATTCACAGAGAGGAAGGGTGAATACATGCCTCCTATTGGTGAATTCCTCGGTGAGTTGACTGATGAGATCAAGGATGAGTATGGAGACACCGCATACGCCGACTCTTTTGTCTCAACAGGACCAAAAACTTATGGGGTACGGGTGAGGGTGGAGGACGATATGAAATATATCGTGAAGGCAAAGGGTATCACGCTCAACCATGTGAATCGGCGGGTCGTTAACTTTGATTCGTTGAAGGATCTAGTGTGTTTGGATGATGATGAGGGCGATCGGCCGCCCCAACTAACTGTAGGCACCCACAATTTTCGGGCGCAGAAGCTGGTGGGCGTGAAGGAAATTAGGGGTACAAAGGTGTGCCGTAACACCTATAGGAAACGTTACCAGTTACCTGGTACCTATGATACCGTACCCTTTGGATACCATAATCTTTGATGTGTCTATTGTTAACTTATTTATTACACGTATTTGTAAATATATATACCTTGAATATAATCTTTGATGTGTCTATTGCTAACTTATTTATTATACGTACAGTATTTGTAAATATATATACAACTTGAATATTTCGTTCATTAAATAAATCGTGTTTCAATTAGCGTTTCAATTTCTCCTTCTGTGTGTGTGTGTGTGTGTGTGTGTGTGTGTGTGTGTGACACAGGAGAAAGTTCTAAGCTCCGCCCACTGTAAGACCAGCAACGTGAGTCATGCTACTACCTGGGCTTCCCTGTTGATCGCAGTAAGCCCTGGACATCAGACGTGTATTCTCCCGCGTAGACAATAGTAATGGCAACCTTTAATATTGCTTGTTCAACGTTTATGACATGGTATTCTGCAAAGTGTCAAGATGTCGTGGATACTGAAAAACTCCCTATTCCACCCTTCTTTGATACTTTTAATGCTACATTCGTGCGAAGGAGCAAGATGTACAAATACTCTATGGCTATTCTGGTGAGAGTATTGTAGGATTTCGTGGGACAAGTGATGTATTGAACTATGTTGTAGAACTAAACTTTATAAAAGCTTACATATACCGTGAAGTAAATGAAACAACACGTGCAGAAGAGAAACAACGATTATGGATAGTGAGTCTTGTTGATGAGTGGTAGGAGAAGCGATATTATATCATGTTACATCATACCGAGTACTCTTGCCCTGCGACTGAAAATGTAAATCTCATCATCATGGAGAATCTTAAGTATTTTCATCACTATATTAATATATATCATGACGAAGTTTGTAGTGAGGTTGTGGCTGATGCCCTCAGCGAGTTTTTAACAGACTTTAGAGACGAGTATCGCTTTTTAAACAAAAAGGAAAAATATGGGCATATGTTCCTCTCAAATAGTGCGCCGGAATGTGAAGATGTTTAGTTTGTGAAAATGAATGTGTGGTGAGTGGTAAAACATTAAAACCGTCATAAAATGTGTTTAGTTCGTGAAAATTACCCTGAAAGAAAATGCCTGGTACGTATTCGGGGAAGTGGGAGTGATAAAACATTAAAACCGATATTACTTCGTGTGTCGCAGATGGAAAATTTCTCAAAACACCTGCCCAATGTAATGGGATACAACGATTCATGTTGGAACAGCTCCGTACACGTTTCATTAGCTTATGGTGTGACTCACTCCTCCCGTCGAGCCGACGCGTTGCATGTGCCTCATAGTTATCTCAGAGCTTGAACCGAGTGGACGTGCGCTCCTCGAATACGATGGAACTTCCTTTGAGCAGCATTCTCAACGCCGTGTACGATGTGTCCGTGACGAAGTCGTTGCGTGTGTTCAGGCGTAAATCCGGTGTCGTTAACTATGTACTGGAAATGGATTGTAGACAAAGAAACAAACGGAATATTGTTTATTTAAGTGTCGAGGAGATGAATAGAATCTTCGTGATAGTTGAGAAGTGGAGTGAAGATCGTTATAAAATTCCTACAGGTGTAGGTACAAGAAGAGAGCAGATTAGTGACACCCCCTCATATGCTCTTGTATATACGTTGTGTATAAATAACGATCGGCCATGCATTGATATACGGTTAATGTGGAAGAATGCTTCTGATAATAACGCTCTTGTCCCTACGCGAAACCGTTTCATCCTCGACAGAATGTTTGAAATCGTCGGATTCCGCAAGCTGAAGCCTATATTAGACGCGCGTGTTATGGATATGCTTTATTTTGATAAGGTTCTTGAATACGCATACACTGCTCTGCTCGATGGGTTTACCGAGTGTAGGATTGAACAAGGTGAGAATGGTCTAGAGCTGGACGCTTATTTAAAAAGTTTAGACTCTGAAATATCATGAACTTTGGTACAAAGCACTTGATCGGTACAGGGCTGAGGTCACGTACACCGTTCACCCTGAAGAACTATTTCTTTATATAACGAGTAGCTGTCGTAACGACTTAGAAGATTATTTCAACTGTAGCTATGCAGTGTGAAGAAGAGTTCACGATTGAAAAGTTCGGGTCGGTAGAAATAAACCTTCGATTGGAAAGGCGTGTTTATAAACTTGTATTTGACGTTGTGGCTAACGATGAACTCTTTGTGCGTGCTTTTGATTGTGTTCTAGACGTACTTAAAGATAACTTGACAACCGGTTTTAAAGTGGGAACAAAAATAGTACTGAACGATATGAAGGCCCTTCATATCGAGTAGAGGTTTCCCTATACTTAAGCGGTGAAATATTATTAAACCGCGTATACTGCGTAATGCAGAGCAATAACGATGTAATTTTAGACTCGATTAAGTGTGAGTTTAGTGTTTTGCGCCGTAAAACAAAGTGAAATGTATTTATTTTCAATATATTTAACATAATTGTGTATGTATATATTTCGCCTGTACTGCTATATTGATGGCTATACGTTTTGTATTTCTTATTTTTATTTTGTGCGGTAAAAGATAAAGTGTATGTATTTATTTATTTAACATAATTGTGTGTATGTATATTTCTGCTATATTGATGGTTATATTATTTCTTATTTTTATTTTTTATTTTGTTTTTTGATCATTCTAATGTTTATTTATTTTCTATATATTTCCATAATATAATTGTGTATATATATATTTTTCCTGTACTGTTAGTTGACGGTTATATTTTTTATTATATGCATATTCCTTGTTCATATTTCTTATACCATTATTTTTAATTTTTTTTATCATTCAAATGTACGGTATATTTATTTTCTATATATTTACAACATTTAATAAATAGAATGATGCAATGTTTTATTTAATTCTTTTGGTTGTAGAAAATTATACCAAATGGCTGGTTACGCCTTCTAAACCTACTGACGGATTTCTAAGCCAACTGTTAAGAATTAATTAAATAAATGGCACAATCTGGCAACTCAACCTGAACAAGCCACTTACGTCTTCTAAGCCAACAGTCAATAATATCGGCTTTAATTAAAAAAAAGCACAATCTGGCAACTCAACCTGTACAAGCCATTTACGCCTTCTAAGCCAACTGGCGGATTAAGCCAACTGGCTGATTTACAACTAATAAAACAGCGGCGGGTCGGCTGAAGTGTTAATGTGCACTTGACTCCTGCCAGGTGAATATCTCTTCATTTCTCTCCTTCTCCTGTCTTTCTCTTGGGGGATAACGGCGCCTCCAAGTTTCATGACCCCTTGTTGCGCCTGCAGCATTCCCCTCTCCCACTTGGCAGCATTGAACTGTTGCATACCCCCTCCCCCTTCATTGCACGCCCCTCCCCCTTGGCAACATTGACCATTATCTCTGCAACATTCTTGCACTCTCCCAATTTTCTCCCATACTACTGACTTCATGTTTTTATCAGTGACTACTTTATTTGGTTATACGATATTCGTGTGTAGGCATAGCCTGCTGTGGTACTCAGTGAGACTTCATATGACAGTGACACTTAGTAGTATAACGCATTTTTGAATAATCAGTGATTCGGAACCGAAGATAAACGATTCCGGGTTCGGGTTCCGTTCCAGTTCAACTCGATCGGTTTCTAGGCATGAGTGAACCACAAGGAAATTGAAAGAATAGGCTTCTATTTTTTTTTTTTTTTTTTAAACACATGTTACATATAATTTATTGATAGACAATCCATTTATAGATAAATTTTTATTGAACTTACAGTAACATCTAATAAAGATCAAAAGCCATTTAGGCATACGAATAGGATTGACTCCATCAAGCTCGTAGTTCTGCGGCCACTTTTTCTTCTTTTTTTTTTGCAAAGTCAATAGTTACGCCTATAACCCCTGATTGGCTGAAAGTTGACGGCCTAAGAAATTGCTAACCAATCTTGTATTGCCACCTAACCTGGGCATAAGATTCACCCTGGTTGGTATTACGTATGAGTGAGAGTTGCTTTTGACTAAAAAAATTTGATGGTCGCAAAATTACATATTAACCGCTTTTTTTAATCTATTCACTTATTAAGATTTTTATTTTATTTTCTTTCTTATCTAACGATCAGTGGAGTTATATTGATCTGACATTTAGCGTGTTAGAGGTCTAATTATCACCAAAATTTGGGGATAACTCTTCTTAATTTATCTGAAAGTATAAATAAAAAAGTTGTTTCGTAACAGTGCAATAAATTTAAAAACTTTTTGAAGTGAAAGGAGGAGGAAATAGTAATCAAATCCTCTGCCTTAGTCTTTACCCAAAAGAGTCGATATATCAATATACGAAGTGGATAAATGTATCGTTTATCAGATAATTGATGCGTTATTGTGTGAGGTTTTCAGATATTTCCCGTCTTCCGATCTTTCACTTTTTCAGTCTTCCGGTTTTTAGGTTTCCAGTTTCGAATCTTTCGATTTTTAAGTTTTTCGGTCTTCCGGTCTTTCTGGCTGGAAAAGTCATTCCATCAGTTGCACAGTTCTGATGAATACATGAAGAAGAAAAACATCTAATATTGAACCATTTTATAATTAATATTTAGCAGTTTAACGCGGACATGATTTAAAACTGATGACAAAGCTAAAAATATAAAAACCTTCACTTCCACCTCATTAATCAACCAGTTTCAGGCATCCATTCTCTGATGCTTCCCATAAATTTAATTTCAATTCCAACTCATCAGAAATCCATTTAAAGTTAAGAATAATTCCACTTTTCTTTGGTTCTAATTCCGAAACACTGAGTCCGAGTTTGAACATGTTTTAATTCGATAATAATTTACTGCTTAGATTTAAACGAACGAATCATAAAATTATTTAATATAAGAAATAAAATTTCTAATTGTAAATATATTGTGCGTATCAGAGGAAGGAACCCCCCTCTCTCTGACACACACACACACACACACACACACACACACACACATTTATTTTGCCCTCACTTTGCAAAAGAAACCGCTATAAATTAATACTTTTTCTGGCGTTTAAAAAAATACCCTACTGTAAGGATTAAATTTAATATGCTCATATTATCGTGCGTAAAATTATGCTCGTTTGTCGTAATTTTACATGCAACATTAAGCGATAATACGGACATATAATTGCAACGCAAGACTACACTAATTTAGAATTATAATCCATTTATATAAACAGACTTAATTAAGAACTCACGAAGAGGAAAATAAAACTCAGTACGTGAAAGGGAGTTAATAATAATCATTTGGGAAGATCAGAAACCGGCAAAGCGCTCAAGCCAACAACTGCGGCCCATTGCTCTAACTACCGGATTATTATTATTATTAGTATTATCAGTATCATCAGGATTCGAACTCCGACCTCAATGTCTTCACCTCTGGGGAAACAGCCTTTCCCACTTACCTACGGATGCTGGCTTGAAAGGGAGTTACTATTTGCCAGAACAAGTTTAATTTTTCATCACTGTATTGAGGAGTGGTACAAGAAGTAACTCGAAACGTAGTGTTTCTTCACGAAGAATAATAAACTACTGTTTTTCACATATTGTGTCTTATTTTTCCATAAACCTCACTTACTTATTATTTTATTGTAAAAAATGAATCGGTAAATTTATTGTTGCTTCATTGACTTTTTAAATATCAATACTTTAGTGTCAAATGATGTCAACAAGTGTGCCTGAAAAGTGTCTACCCAGTGGGAAATACACAAACTCGTAACACGATGGCGTTAATTATAGAACCATATCTTAAATGTTCAAAATATTGTTCATTCACTTCAAAGCACGTTTATGTAATGCAATTAATTAATTCATTCCCGTTCGGTAGAGGAACTATTCAGACACACTTGTGCAGTAGTTTGTCTGCGTGGATCTTACAGAGATATGTAAACGAGAAATAAAAATTATAGTACGGATGAGTGTAAGAGCTTGTTATGATTTTTGTTTATTATCATTTGGGCTGCGTCGTGACCACGTCGCAACCCCGCATCACGTTACATCAGCAAGGTTAAGCGACGTTGGGTCTGTCCAGTCGTTTAATGGGTGACCCTCTTCCTCGTTCAGCTAATGTAGAGACGCGTAGACAGTTCGGATCCCAAGTAAATATAGAAGTCCTGCAGATCATATGACCTTTATTTACAAAGGAAGCTTAGCAACCCCAAACATTAATAATAATAATAATAATAATAATTATTATTATTATTATTATTATTATTGTTATTAATATTATTATTTCATAGTATTGTGTAATTGCATATAAAACTAATGTGGAAAAGGTTTCCCACCACAGGAAATAAATTTTTGTTAAAATTTAAAAATATCATTCTGTTTGTTTAAATTAAACTCTTAATCCTTTAAAAGATATTATTCTGTTCGTATAAATTAAAGTATTAATCTGTTAAATTTTTAATATTTGTATAAATTGTTAAATGCCCACTAGATTTTATGGCATCCTTTTCGATAAGCCTAACGACGCTCTTCAAAGGTGCCACATCTATAATCTTAAACGGAGATTCCTAAATTCTAAATGTTCTTTTCGGTTAATATAAATCACATAAAGGGGTTAAGTGTAGAACGAAAATTATATAAATCCTTTTGCTAATATCATTATTAGACTAGGACTTTTGCAACTTTAATAATCTTTTGTAAACGTGGCACCACGTGAGTTCCTCCAGGAAAACACCTTGAGAGGAGCAGTCGAAGCCTCGCCCTAGGGCAGCTGGTTGCTTAGCCGGTTCGGGTCGGGTCCTTTGTTCGTTAATAACTCTCTAAGCAAGTGTAGTGTTAAGGACTGATTTTCTAATTACTCGACATTGTAAAAGAAATCCATCTAATATCTTAAAAGTGATCTATGATCTATCCTTGTGAAATAATCATCTTTTCCGACACTAATAATAAACATTATTATTATTATTATTATTATTATTATTATTATTATTCTGTCATAGTGATATGTAATTGCATGTAAACATGACACCTAAAATTCAGTCAAATTTTAATATTTAATATTCTTTATTTAATTTTTCAATATAGAAGAGCAAAATGAATACGTTTACGATGCTGAAATAACAACAGCGTCATCTTATTTTTGTTTTGGAGCAAGAATAACTTCCCGCCTTTCTCTGAAAATCAATGAACTTTTATCCAAATGCCATACAGTGACTCACGGGATTAAATTATTATTATTACGTTAGCCCCTTATACGTTAATGGTTAATTTTTACTTTCAAAACTTTTTTTTTGTCTTCATAGCCCTTTAAGAGCTTTTACTAAACACTTGAGAGTTATCCCTTATTTCATATTATTTAATACTTCTTTTTAGAGTTCTTTTTTATTCAAATTGATTTCAAATAGTTATTTAATTTATAATGAAACGATAAATAATGCCTGATCTTAATAGTAAAAAATAAAAGTTCTTATATTTTGAAAGAATTAAAATAGCGTTCTTAATTGTTGTGTATAAATACTATTTTTTTAAAGAGAAATTAAAGCTAGAAGGTTTTACAAAGCTTTGATAATTCTTAAATAATAATTGTTCAAGGCAAGATTATGTTGTTTCAAACGTTCTCTAAGTTATTATTGGAATCCTTATTTGTGATGTAAATTGTATGATTTTCCTATGCGCAGTTTCAGAGGCGGATTAATTAAGACACCTCGGGGCTTCGGGGCAATGAAGAATATGGAGGCCCTTTTTTATAGCTTTTCATTAACAAGACATGTACATGTACAGTACATAGTACATTCACACGAATTATATGTACGGTGGTGCTCAGGCTAATTGAGAAACAAACTTAAAAGAACCTTAACACAGTGTATTTTGCCGTTTGCCAAAACCAGTGTTAAACAAATTTTACTTTAGGGCCTATAAAACAAAATAAAAAAGGGGATTTGTCATTTTGTGTACTCTGTTATATTTAATCAAAGAAGTTTGCGAAATCTCGAATTATATCATCGAAACTCAGTTATGCATATTTCTGAAATACAAACGTGGTCTGGCAAACATATATAAAACCTTCAATATTGCACTCCAAATAAACAAGGAGGGAATTAATTTGGGAATTCTACGAATATAGAAAAAGAAAGATGGAAATTTAAACAAACTGAAGAGAAATGTAAAAATACGTCTATTTTATGAATACATTATAAAATTAAATAAAAACTGTTGTTGGCTGATAATCATTCCAAACTATGACATAATTTAGATATAAGCAAGACTCTTTATTATGTGGTTATTTGAAATTTACTATCGTGCAATTACCTTCGTTCACCGCTCGTGAAATATGATAAATGTGATCAACTCACATCAGTTTCACTTAGGGGAATTTAACAACAAACCTTCAACACAAACGGTGAAAGTGCTTTCAAAAACTATTTTCTCAACCGAAGCACAGTATAATCAAAAGCCAAATGTTAACGTTTCAAGAAATGTACTGCGTACGTTAATTTTTATATTTTTGTTCATTTATACGCGCCTAAACAGCTATGGTTAGCATCAAATTTAGTATACACATCAAGAGAGAGCTAGGGAAGGTTTTATAATACACCCGCCCCTCCAGTTTCCCCATAGGTTGCGTTTTGTTTTGTTTTTCTGCGCAAGGCGCATCGGCATTCTGGTGTGTGTGTATATATATATATATATATATATATATATATATATATAATACACACAGACCGTGAATGGAACAAGGAACTCTCTGGAAAAATTAAATCCACTATAGTCCGAATAAGTAATGATAAATGACAAACACTATAGTTTTTCTTTTTAATGATGTTAGCCCGACGGGTCACTCGCAAAGAGGCCCAAAAAATATAGCTTCCCTCACCAGCTATCTGCAAAGCAGATAGAATCCAGCTTTGGGACAGGATCTAGGGTTTACAGCCACACCTAGCCTACTATATTCAGAACCTCAATATAAGCAAAAGTGTCGTTGCATTCACGTCGGATTGAATACATCAAAGAAACAAAAAAAAACGGGGTAGCTATGAGGGACGTAGCCAAGGAGGGAGGGAGACGGAGGCGGTCGCTCCTCCCCCCTTGGAAAGTCCAGGAAAAAATCTGCGGAAGTTTGCCTTTACGTGGAAACGATGACTCAGGTTCCAAATTTGGTGACGAAGCGGAAGGGCTATCAACAAAAAATGATGGAAACTTTAGGGGCCTTTTGAGATTAATGGCATTTTGTGGTGATGCAGACCTGAAAATCCATGTAGAAAGTGCTCCCACGAATGCAATCTACACATCCCCCGAAATTCAGAATGAAATTATCGAAATCATTGGAGAACTTATTCAAGAAAGAAACTTGACAAGATATCACAAGGAGGTGGTCTTTTCTCGCTGCTTGCTAACGAAACTCAAGACATCGTAACAGTTGAGTAATTGTGCTTGTGCGTCCGGTATCTAAGTGCTGGAAAATCCGTGAAGTATTCTTATGCTTCCAAGACTTCTATCAGGAGTCGTTTAACCTCGATTTTAGAACTTTGAAAGAGGGCGAAGTCTTAGAACCAAGGTTATCAGGGAAACTATTGTAGATACTACTAAAAAAATAGAATTAGACATTCAACAGTGCGTCGGGGCAAGGATATGATGGTGCATCATCCATGAGTTCCACTGTTGCTGGAGCATCATCTGTAATCTTAATCCTAGGGCACTGTATACACACTGTGCGGCACATTCATTGAATCTAACCATCGTTGATGCGAGCAATGTGCTAGAAATCAGAAATATGATTGGCTCAGTCCGCCAGATCGTTGCATTCATTAACGCAAGTGCAAAAAGAAAGAGTTATTCAATGCCGCTGTCAAACACTGCTTTCCAGATAGAACTTGAAGAAACTCTGCGAGACCAGGTGGATCGAAAAGCACCAGGGCATCGACACCTTCATCGAATTACTTGAGCCTATAAAGATGTCTATGGAACAGGAGATAATAGTTGTTATATTGTTGAAGCTTGTTCCTTTTCTGTTATTATGAAAAATTTCGTTATTTTCTCAAATAACATAGTATTCATGCATATTGATACGAATGGAGAAAACACCCTAAATTGTTTTTTAGGTGCAGGTGTATTTATATCGATAGAGTTTCACATGTATAATTATATGTATAGCACGTATAAATCCTCTTAAAAATTCCCTTAATAATACAGACACATATATTACTATGGACAATAAAGTTTACATGAACACCATGTATTATAATTACAGATATCCCGGTGGAAGAACGACCCAAAGTCTTCGCCTGCAAGGGCGTTCTCAGTCATCTTAGAAGACCCTGTGTACATCATAACGCTGCACTCAGCCGCTGTCGTGACATCGAAACTCCGACCTCTTGCTGCAAAACTGCAACTGATGAACTAAGTAAACATAAGTCTCTGTAGTTTAATAAATTTCAAATATTAATAGCTTCCATTTATGCTGCTGGTCATATATAGTCATACATAGCATTAGTCAACTATTATTTGATGCATATCGATATTTGATGCATTTCCAGGACATGCTTGGTGCCGTCAAGTTCGTTCAGTCAGTTCTTCAAGTACTGCAGACATGCCGAGAAAATGTCGTGGAAGTGTTCTCTGTCATAAAACGTTCCTCCATATGGTGTGACACCAGTGTCACTCCCAGACGGTCTGGGAGGGCTGCAGGAAAAGATCCCCCTAGGAAAAATCCCCCTGGAAAAATATCCCCCGAGGAATAAATCCCCCATTAGTCATGAGAAATAAGGATACAGATAATGCTAAATAAAATTTATTCTTTATTAAGAAACACAATTAAAAACGAATAGATAATGTATGTGAAAAAATGCCGTGTTTAAAATTTTAGATTGAAGGCGATTCCTTTCAGATAATCTACAGTATAATGGATCGGTTATCAACATCATCTACGATACTTTTAATACGATCTACTGCACTCTTGTATTTTTTCCTTTGCGTATGAGAAGGATGACCAGCCATAGCTTGAGTAGCATAAACTTGTTGCATAGCTTGCTCCTTTTGAATGTACCTTATAAAAGCCCAAATATTTGGATGTGAACAACCAATATTTGCTTGGAAACTTCGGTGCCATCCTTCCACAGCATTGTTCGTCTTCGGTAATTCATCTTGCGCTCTTGTAAGCATGTTCCAAAGGCTTACTTCAAATCTTGGAGGTCTTCGGCATCTTCGAGTTGGTCTTCCAATGTATGTGTCCTCGAAGTAGTCAACAACGGGGTCAACAGCGGGGTTTCATGGGTGATTTTTGTTCGATTTTTCATTTCTTGCAAAGCTTTAAGAGCTTCTATCCTACTTGCATCTGGTCCATGAGTATATGCTCATTCACCGCACGGACAATTTCATTTCCTTTCACTTTAATCTTAGCTTTGCATTGAGAAGTTGAACGGCGCTGTTCACATTCGTATGACTGTACATCGTTTGCTAAATTCTTTTGCTTCACATACACATGGCCTTCATAAAAAAATTTCATTCCTCCTTTATTAGACTTCACAAATTCCATGGGTGGTGTTCAAATGCTTTTAAAATTGAACCGTCACTTCTCTGTTCACTTCAGTTGGTGTTTTAATACTGATAAACTAAACATGCATTCTTGCGTAAACTTAACTATGTGAAGTGACGGTTGGTTGTAAATAGAACTATGAGAAGTGATGGTTGATTGGTTTGTTAACCGTTCACTTGAGTCTGAGCAACAAGTTATGTCATTTCTAGATAATTTTTTATGTTTCATGACTAATGGGGGGTTTATTCCTCGGAGGATATTTTCCAGGGGATTTTTTCCTAGGGGATTTTTTCCGGGGGGGGGGGGTATTTTTCTCCCGGGGATCTTTTCCTGCAACGGTCTGGGAGGCAACAACATCGCTCCAATTTATCAGCAGAGAACCCTGAGGTTTACTACAGAATCTCTGTTTTCTTGTCTTTCTTCGACAGTACAATACAAAATCTAGAACGTCGCTTCTCGTCTCATAATATGGAAGCCATGGGTTTGGGCTTTCTACTCCCTGCCTGCATTAATTACTCCCGAGAAGCTACTGCACAGCACAAGAAAATAGAAGCATGCGAGTTTTGGAAAGCTATATTGCCACATCAAAACGAATCGGCACAGAAAGCCCTTGGTGAGTGGGAGTAGTATGGGCGATAAATGTTAGAGTGCAATTGCAAATGTTGCAAGATGTCGCAAGAGTGTCAAGCCCCCCTTTGTTGCAAGGCACACACCATAGTGCCAACCCCCACCCCCTTTGTTGCAATGCACCCCATAAAGGGGGGAGGGGGAATGTTGCAAGAGCAACAAGGGGTTATGCAACTTGGAGGCGGAGTTATCCCCCAAGTTGCAATGAACCCCGCTGGGAGAGACCTCTTTGGGGGATAAGCTGGGACGGCCTCACCCCCAAAGGGTTATACTAACCTAAGAGAGAGGAGAGGTGTTCGCTTCACAGGAACCAAGCACATATTAGGACTTCAGCCGAGCGGTCGTAGTCTTATAGGGCCCCTAATCAGCCAGTTGGCTTATCTGGCTGAGTTGCCAGATTGCGCTGTTTATTTAATTAAAGCATATATTCTTGCTTAATCAGCCAGTTGGCTTAGAAGGCTGAGTTGCCAGATTGCGCTATTTATGAAATTTAGGATATTGGGAGGGTGGTTGAGAGAGAACAGAAGTGGTCCTCAGAGGAAATAGATTTAGTAGTCTCTTTAATGTACAATAATTTATGGTTAACAAAGGTATGTGAATAATTGTTCATCATACTGGGTCATATCCACATTAGTAATTTATTACTATGTGGTGAAGGGTGTGCTCGGTGAGATTATCTCCCACGACAACAACAACCAGCCAACAAAACTGAAGTCAAACACCAGAACCTTGGCTTCAGTTCGTTCTTCCTTTTGATCGCATGAAGAGAGAACAATTACGGAGTTGGCTTGCGAACTACTACAGAAATAGTGACAAACAAAGGTTGAAGTTAAAAACCAATACAGGCTAGTGTACCCAGAATAGGCCTACTTGAATTAGCTTAACTGAAGACTACGATTTTAAGATTAACTCTACAAGACGCTACATCATCCCATTGACCAACTGAGGTGAGTCAATTCTTTCACTTTACCTTTCGGTTAACAGTTAACAAATATCCCCAATTTATTGCATGAACCGTAGTAAATTTTCTATGGTTTTATTTGTGGGAATTGTATCTGTGACTTTAATCATCCTATTTGCTCCGGACCATTTCTGGATTCTCGAGTCCTAATTTAATAGGTTGGATTAATTTTAACCTGCGTTAGGGGTTGGGAAATTGAGGTAGGTTTAATTGAGGTCAATCTCCAACAGTGCAGTTTTTTCACAATGGTGGCCCGTGAAGGGGAAGACTAAAACAGATACTATTAAATTCTGAGTGCATTTAACATAGCCTAGTGAACATTATAAATTTCACTTAACGCTCGATTTTCGTTTGTCGTAACTCGCGGTTACGAACAAACTCCGTACAAAACTGTACTCTGCTCCCGAGAGTAAACAAAAGTTTTCTTTGCGGTATTGAAATAGGTGAACTAATTATTTAATTAAAATTAAGGCCTACATTTAATAACGTAAGGCTACAAATTTTACTTAAATTTAATTTAACATTGTGAATATTATTGTTAGCCTATTAGTGTAGGGCTAGGCTACTCAATTGGGCTTCAATTTGCTTAACCTAGGACTCGTAAGGGTGGACACTGGACAATAATATAGGCTAGGCTAGCCTAGTCGTAACCTTAGCCTAGGGTCATACATTTGACATAGGTTTAGGTTAAACCCTTGTACATTTAATATTGCCTGTTACTTTAAAATGTGTACAATTTATCCTCTTTAAGATTTCCTTCTTCTGATTGAAGTTAGGGCCTTTTATTTTAGCCTAATCTATAGCCTACATCTAACTAACGTAGATTTAGCCTATTTAACTGATCAATTAGGCTAGATTTATTGACAATGGCTGATAAGAAACAAACAATACAGATAGGCCTAGGGCTAAACCCAACACAAATTCTAAATTAATAGCCCTTAAAAAGAAAAAGGCTGTGAGAAAGGGTGTAATTACTAGGTCACTTAATGACTTTAGAAGAAAATCTACTCCTTCAAAGGCTGATTTTGAAAGAGTCTTAAACACAGTAGATCGAAAAAAAGTGAAATCATAATTGATGAGGAAATAAGATCAGAAATTGAAGATGATAATTTACTATCAACTGATGATTTAACATCACTATTAATAGAAAATGAGGCCTACTTAGGTGAGGTAGACAGTTATATAGATGAACTTCAAACTCAAATAAACACGTTAACCTTACAACAAGAAATGAATATGAATCAAAGCTTTGCTAATGCTTTGATGAATTCCTCTGTTCGGCATAATTCTGAACAAACTGAATTAAAAGCAAGGTTACCTACTTTACAAGTTCCAAACTTTGAAGGTGACAGAACCCAGTTTCAGTCATTTTATGAGAAATTTGATAGCCTCATTGGGAGTAAACTATATTTCTGAAGTGGATAAACTCAGTTATTTACTAAATTACCTTAAAGGACCTGCTCTCAAATTAGTTGAATTCTTGCCTGTTATTGGTAGCTCATATGCAGTAGCAATAGATCTTTTAAAAAGAAATTATATTAATAGAGCAGAAATAATTATGAACTTGCTCTTAAACTTAAACAAATGAAGCCATGTAAAGATAATTACAATAGTATTTATGAATTTTACTGTTCTTTTGAATCAACTCTGGGCCAACTTACAAATAACAAAATAAATTTAAAAGAATCTGCCTGGTTTATTCAAGCTATTGTATTTGAGTGTTTGCCACCACAGGTTAGGGAGATTTTTCAACGTAAGACAGTAGACATTTATCCGACTTTAGATGAATTGAGGTCTGAATTTCCTACTGTATTATCAATTTATAAAAGTAAAAGTTCATCTTTGCCTGCCACTTCTGAGACTCATAAAGCCCATTTTCAAGAACAAAACTCTGAGACTAAAACACCAACTTTGCAAAATTTTAATATTGCAACAAAAAAGGATTACACTCCATACTGTAAATTTTGTTCCAGTAATGAACACAGTAGTACAAGATGTACTAAATTTAATAACTTTAATTCTAGATCTAAACGTTGTGAAGAGCTTAATCTTTGCAAGAAATGTACTGGGACAGGACATCATAAAAAAGATTGTAAATCTGAACTAAAATATAAATGTAAACTTTGTGATAATTTAAATCATGTCACATCAATGTGTAACTCTGAAAAGAATTCAAACAATAACAGTAGACCTAGTCATAATAAAACTTCGAGTTTATCTCAAACTGAAAGAAAGATGGTGGTAATACCTTTAGTGGACACATTTGTCCAAATAGTGTAGCTAAAAATTCAGAAATTCTTTTACCTACCATTACATTAGATTTAAAGAACAACAAAGGAGGTACTACTCCCATTAGATGTCTCATAGATTCTTGTTCACAACAAACATTTGTCAGTCAATCCTTGATAAATAAATTAGACTTAATACCTAAAAGTAATAAACAAGAACTCTGTTTAACATCTTTTGTTAATGATAACTCAGAAAAAAAAAAAAAACTGGACCTAGAAAACCAAACTCATAATTTAAAAGCTGTTATTGTTAAACATGTAGGACAAGATCAACTTGTAGTCCCTAAACTGAGTCAGACAATTAAAGAATTGAAGAAACATCATGTAATAGCAGATAGGTACATTAAAAACAATATAGTGGATAATATACAAATGTTATTGGGAGCTGACTATATTCACCTTATTCAAAGAGGTATAGTTAAAATTGGAGATGGAATAGCCATCAACACACCACTGGGTATAGCACCCTTAGGAGATTTAACCAAATATAATTTGGATAATAAACAAGAACAGTCTTTATGACTAAGCTCACCAGATAGCATGTGTTTGAACACAGTTTTGCAAAACTCTTGTAAAAATGTTAATAATTTAAACACTGCTATAACAAATAATTTAAATTCTCCCATTTCTGATGAAACTTTAGATGAAGGGCTACAACAACTATGGTTGCTGGAATCTGTAGGCATTTATGACACTATTCATTCAGATGAAGATCAATTAATGGCAGAATATTTTGAAAACACAATTGAATACAAAAACAATCATTATTTAGTTGAACTACCCTGGAAAACAAACTGTCCTACCTTAACAGATAATCTTAAAGTTGCTAAAGGTCATTTATATAAAGTAATACAAAAACTTAGGGCAGACAACAAGATTCAAATGTATAATGATGTTTTTAAAGAACATTTACAAAAAGGGTTTATTGAACAAGTTACAACTAATCCTTTTAAAAAGGAAGGTTGTCATTACTTAACCCATAGAGGTGTTTACAGACAAAATGCACCGACGACAAAACTCAGGGTTGTTTACAACTGTAGCCTCAATGATTCCAACAAACATAGTTTAAATGATTGCCTTATAGAGGGTCCAAATTTAATTTCTGACCTTGTAAAAATCTTGCTGAGGTTCCGGTTAGATGAACATGCATTACAGAGTGACATCTCTAAAGCATTTTTAAGAATTCATCTAAAGAATGACAGTGATAAGGATCAACTCAGATTCTTATGGTTTAAAGACCCTCATGATTTAAACAAAGGATTTGTCACATACAGATTCAATGTTATTCTTTTTGGTGCTAATTGTTCACCTAGTCTATTAGCTTTAACTCTGAAACACCATTTAAATACATTTGAGAATTCTTTCACCATAGATTTCTTAAAACACTACTTCTATGTTGATAATCTAATAGGCTCCACTTCTACTCAGCCTGAATTATTTGAGATCTATGGCTCAGCTCAAGACATCATGAGTCAGGGTAATTTTGAATTAAGAGAGTGGATCTCAATGATGAGGGTTTGAACCAAAAAATCATGTGTGATGGTAAGGGTCTCACTGAACCTACAGACAAAGTTAAAACCTTGGGCATGACATGGTACTTGGATTCATCTTCTAATAAACATGATTCAATCTGTACTAAAGAGTTTCAACTCAATTTAGAAGCTGACACTAAAAGACAAATACTCTCAGAATCATCTAAAATATTTGATCCAATGGGTCTATTCCTTCCTGCCACAATTAGATCTAGAGTTTTTATTAAAAAACTTTGGAATCAAAGTCTAGGTTGGGATGATCCAATTCCAAATCAAGAAAAAATACTGGAAAAGGTTAGCTTCTGATTTAAATAAAATACAGAACATAAAAGTTCCCAGAACTACTGGATTTAGGGAAAAGCTTCAATCTCTGCATGTATTTGCTGATGCAAGTACTCATGCTTATGGGTGTTGTGCTTACCTTGTAAGTCATGAGGAAAGTAATTTAGTTTATGCTAAGGGGAAGGTTGCACCCATTAAACCCAGTAAAACAATACCACAATTGGAACTTTTGTCAGCTTCACTGGCAGTTAAGATCATATCCTTCTTAAAAGATACCTATTATGATGTAAATATCACTGACACATATGTTTGGCTAGATAGTCAGATATGTTTGTCGTGGATACAACATGATAGCTTAAGCTGCAAAAATATCTTTGTCAGAAACAGAGTAAAAGAAATAGCTGATGCTAATAAAACTCTGAACATGTATTTCAAATATATTCCAACAAAACAAAATCCAGCAGATTTCATCACTAGAGGTTTATCCTATAAATTGTTGAAGACCAACAAAGCATGGTTCAGTGGACCAAAATGGATATCTCATCCAGAGCAGTGGCCTACTGAGCCAGCTAATCTAACATCAAACAATACAATGTCAGCTGACACCATAGAGCCATTTCTTAATTATGAGAAGTACTCAGACTTCAACAAACTCATTAGGGTTACTCTTACTGCTTGAAGTTTATACACAACTGTTTGATAAAGATAAACAAATATTTAAAGAAAGATGAAACAACATTCACAGAAGTTGCTACCAATTACTGGATCACTCATGTTCAACATTTAGAATATAAGAGAGAGTTAGAATTTTTAACTTTTGGTAAACAATACAAAGAATCTTTACCTTCAGCAGTCATAGATCTGAACTTGTTCAGGGATGAAGATGGTCTTCTTAGGTGTAGGGGAAGACTAAATAAGTCAAAATTAGCTTATCCAGCTAAATGTCCAATTTTGCTTCCCAGATACAATCACCTTACCACCCTAATTATTAGACATGTACATAATGAAATCCATCACATGGGGGTACCTCAGACATTAGCAACCTTAAGGAAAACTTACTGGGTACCAAAAGGCAGAGTAACAGTAAAAACAGTTCTTAATAACTGTATAACATGTAAAAGGATTCACTCGAGACCCTACAAAAAACCAGATCCACCTGATTTGCCAAAAGAGCGAGTTACTCTTAACAGACCATTTGAAACTGTAGGCATAGATTATACAGGGGCTGTAACTGTGGGGGTTAACAACATCGAAATAAAAATTTACATCGTACTATTCACGTGTCCTGCATCACGAGCAGTTTATCTGGATGTTGTTGGAGATCTTACAGCAGAATCATTTGTTGCCGTCTTTAAGAGATTTTGTGCACAACATTCAGTACCTAAAACAATTTGGACAGATAATGCCACTTATTTCAAAGCTGGTGAACAAATAATTAGTGAACTTTTACAAACTGAAACTGCTCAACTCTCTTTGAATAGCTTAAACATTACATGGAAATATATTCCTGTTGCCTCCCCATGGTATGGCTCTATCTGGGAGAGGAACATTCAAACTGTCAAGAATTGCTTAAAGAAAGCAATTGGCAGGAAACAAATACAATTATTTACACTGCTCACTTTCTTAGCTGAGATTGAAAGTGTGTTAAACAATAGGCCACTCACTTATGTGAGTGACAACATAAATGATTTAGAAGCATTAACGCCCAATCATTTGATGAAAGGTGAACAAACTCGCTTGTTGCCTGACAAATCAATTTCATTGGATGATCCTGATTGGTCTCAAGAACACAGTGAACTTCAGACAAAATTCAGACATTTGACTGACATTAAGACTCATTTTGTTAAACGCTGGACTGATGAGTACCTTACAAGTCTTAGAGAAAGACACAAACACTTGACAAACAAAAACTGGACAAACACTATTAAAGTAGGTGACATTGTGTTGATTCACGACAGTGTACCACGACAATACTGGTCTCTTGGTAGAGTTTTGGAACTCAAACCAGGAGAGGACAGGGTGACAAGGGTAGTTAGACTCAAGACTGCTACTGGGGAGACTACTAGGGACATTTCTCTATTATACCCACTGGAGTCTGGGCCTACTATCTGTTTAACAGAACCTAAGATAGAAACTAGTTATCCAGTTTCTCAAACAAAAGCTTATGATTCCGTACGAACTTTCTCTCAACCTTTAACAACTGGTGTGGTAACGCACACAACAACGAGTTTAACTTATACAAGGCCTCAGCGCCACACAGCCTTAAAAGCCAGGAGCTTTTTACAACAAAAAATTAATGCTGGGGAATTGTAAATGTTTCATTTTCAAAGGATAGCTACTTTTACACGATTGTACTTATAACTAATTTAGCTAGACCTATATTCTTTCTCTTTACTTAATCTTCATAGTGAGAACTATATTTATTTTCATTCTGTGGATGAAACCTCTTATTCTTCTTAATGAGGATTTATAAATGCTACATTTCTTTTATAAAGGAATGAGGATATAACACAGGCAATTGGTGGTTTCAATGCCACTAACATTACAACAATTATCTTTATGTAGGAGAAAAATTGATGCTTAGCATTCAAATTTTTCTTTCCGGGCCCCCCAGTATATGAAATTTAGGATATTGGGAGGGTGGTTGAGAGAGAGCAGAAGTGGTCCTCAGAGGAAATAGATTTGGTAGTCTCTTTAATGTACAATAATTTATGGTTAACAAAGGTATGTGAATAATTGTTCATCATACTGGGTCATATCCACATTAGTAATTTATTACTATGTGGAAGGGTGTGCTCGGTGAGATTATCTCCCACGACAACAACAACCAGCCAACAAAACTGAAGTCAAACACCAGAACCTTGGCTTCAGTTCGTTCTTCCTTTTGATCGCATGAAGAGAGGAACAATTACGGAGTTGGCTTGCGAACTACTACAGAAATAGTGACAAACAAAGTTGAAGTTAAAAACCAATACAGGCTAGTGTACCCAGAATAGGCCTACTTGAATTAGCTTAACTGAAGACTACGATTTTAAGATTAACTCTACAAGACGCTACATCATCCCATTGACCAACTGAGGTGAGTCAATTCTTTCACTTTACCTTTCGGTTAACAGTTAACAAATATCCCCAATTTATTGCATGAACCGTAGTAAATTTCTATGGTTTTATTTGTGGGAATTGTATCTGTGACTTTAACATCCTATTTGCTCCGGACCATTTCTGGATTCTCGAGTCCTAATTTAATAGGTTAGATTAATTTAACCTGCGTTAGGGGTTGGGAAATTGAGGTAGGTTTAATTGAGGTCAATTTCCAGCAGTACAATTTTTTCACACTATTTATTTAATTAAAGCATATATTCTGGCTTAATCAGCCAGTTGGCTTAGAAGGCTGAGTTGCCAGTTTGCGCTATTTATTTAATTAAAGCATATATTCTGACTTAACCTGCCAGTTGGCTTAGAAGGCTGAGTTGCCAGTTTGCGCTCTTTATTTTATTAAAGCATATATTCTGACTTAACCCAACGTAAATGGCTCGTTCAGGTTGACTTGTCAGATAGCGCTATTTATATAATTAATGCATATATTCTGGCTTACAAATCCGCTTTAGAAGCCAGCCAACTGATATAATTAAATACCGTGTACAAACAAAAAGAATTAAATAAAACACCACCACATCGTTCTGTTTATTTAGGCGAATTAATGGAAATATATAGAAAATAAATATACATTGGAATATATATGATCAAAAATAATAATAATAGCATACGGACGATGAATATATAATAAATATACAATGGAATATATATATATATATTATATATATATATATATATGATAAAAAAATAATAATAGCATCATGAACGGGAAATATATAATAAAAAATATACAAAACGTTGTATTATCAATATATTAGTAGAGGAAAAATGTATACAGTTATATTAAATAATTAAATATATAATCAAAAATATACAAAACGTTGTATTATCAATATATTAGTACAGGAAAAATATATAGTTATATTAAATAATTAAATGTATTGAAAATAATAATATACGAAACGTATAATCAAATGCATATTAGTACAGGAAATATATATATACACACACAATTAAATAATTAAATATACATCCTTTATGTTCTATGGCGCAAAACACTAAACTCACGTAATCGAGTCTACATCCACATCGTTATTACTTTGTACTACGTGGTAAAACCGTCCAAGCAACACTTCACCGTTTAACTTATACGGATGCATATACTCGACAGAAATGGCTTTCATATCGTTTAATACTATTTTGTGCCCACTTTACATTCGATTGGCCAGTTATCTTTAAACACGGCTAGAATACAATCAAAAGCACGCAGAAAGAGGTCATCGTTAACCACATCATTATTAAATACAAGTTTATAAACAGGCCTTTCCAATCGAGGGTTTTTTCTTACAGTCCCGAGCTTTTCAATTGTGAACTCTTCTTCACTCTGCATAGCGGCAATTGAAATAATCTTCCAAGTCATAACGACAGCTATTCATTACATAGAGGTACAGCTCTTCAGGGTGAACAGTGTAGGCAAGCTCTGCCCTGTACCGCTCAAATGCTTTGTACCAAAGTTCAGGATATTTCGAAGAATCTAAACCTTTTAAATATGCATCCAGCTCTAGACCATTCTCGCCTTGTTCATTCCTACATTCGATAACTCCGTCGAGCAGAGTGGTGTATGCGTATTCAAGAACCGTGTCAAAATAAATCATATCCGTAACACGAGTGTCTAATATAGGCTTCAGCTTGCGGAATCAGACGATTTCAAACATTCTGTCAAGGATGAAACGGTTTCGCGTAGGGACAAGAACGTTATTATCAGATGCGTTCTTCCACATCAGTCGTATATCAATGCATGGCTGTTCGTTATTTCTACACAACGTGCAAACAATGGCATATGAGGGGGCGTCACTAATCTGCTCTCTTCTTGTACCTACACCTGCAGGTATTTTATAACGGTCCTCTCCCCACTTCTCAACTATCACGAAGACTCTATTCATCTCCTCAACACTTAAATAAATAACATTACGTTTGCTTGCTTGCCTACAAATCGTTTCAAGTACATAGGTAATGGTGCCGGTTTCACGCCTGAACACGCGCAATAACTTCGTCACGGAGATATCGTACGAGGCGCTGAGAATGCTTCTCAAAGGAAGTTCTATCGTATTCGCACGTCCACTCGGTTCAAGCTCTGAGATGACTATGAGCCACAGATGGACGGATCGGTTCGACGGGGGGAGTGAGTCACACTGATGAAACGTGTACGGGTTTGTTCGAACTCGTGTGTTTCGTGAGGTGCACGGGTGGGCGGCTCTCTGGGGGGAGCGCGTCACACTGCTAAAGCGTGTACAGGCTTGTTCGAACATTGGGCTCTTGGACAAACAGAATTTTCCACTACATGAAACAATATCGACTTTAATGTTTTATCACTCACCAGGCGTTCATTTCCACAAACTAAACATCTTTACAATCCGGCGCACTATTTGAGAGAAACATATGTCCATATTTATCCTTTTTCTTTAACAACCGATACTCCTCTCTAAAATCTGTTAAAAACTCACAGCCCATTAGCCACAACCTCACTACAAACCTCATCATGATATATATTAATATAGTGGTAAAAATACTTAAGATTCTCCATGATGACAAGATTTACATTCTCAACCGTAGGGTACGAGTAGTCGGTATGGTGTAACATGACATAATATCGCTTGTCACACCGCTCATAAACAACCGTTGCTTATCTTCTGGACGTGTTGCTTCTTCTACGCGGTATATGTGAGCCTTTATAAAGGTTAGTTCTATAACATACTTCAACACATCATCTGTACTACGAAATCCTACAACGCCCTCGCCAGAATACCCGTAGGGTATTTGAACATCTTGGTCCTTCGCACGGCTCAATGTAGCCTTAAAATTGGCAAAGGAGGGGGGAATAGGGAGTTTTTCAGTATCCACCACATCTTGGCACTTTGCCAAATACCACTTCATAAATGTTGAACACGCAATATTAAAGGTAGCCATTACTATTTTTCTTCTACGCGGGAGAATACACGTCTGAGCTCAAGGGTATGCAGAGGTCAACTGAGCACGCAGGGATAGAGGCATGCTCAAGTAGCGGCAGGACTCACGTTGCCGATCTTACAGTGGGAGGGGCTTAGCTTTTTACTGTACACACACACACACACACAAAGGAGAAAATGAAACGCTAATTGACACGATTTATTTAATAAACGAAATATTCAAGGTGTATATATATATATTTACAAATACGTGTAATAAATAAGTTAACAATAGACATATCAAAGATTATGGTATCCAAAGGGTACGGTATCATAGGTACCAGACACCTGGTAACGTTTCCTATATGTGTTACGGCACACCTTTGTACCCCTAAGTTCCTTCACTCCCCCCAGCTTCTGTGCCCAAAAATTGTGGATACCTACAGTTAGTTGGGGCGGCCGGTCGCCCTCATCATCTTCCAAGCACACTAGTTCCTACAACGAGTCGAAGTTAACGACTCGACGATTCGCATGGTTAAGCGTGATACCCTTAGCCTTCACGATATACTTCGTATCATCCCCTACCCTCACCCGTACCCCATAGGTTTTTGGCCCTGTTGAGACAAAAGAGTCGGCGTATGCGATGTCTCCATACTCATCCTTCATCTCATCAGTCAACTCACCGAGGAATTCACCAATAGGAGGCGTATATTCACCCTCCCTCTCTGTGAATGCAGAGAATGCAATAGGCCCCAAAGTTTGATGCGTGCGTAGGCTATTGTGAAGCTGGCTACAGGTATGTTTGTAACCCGTGAGGTATCTGTGGCCAATTCGGTATTGTTGTACTTTATTATGTAAGTATTACCAACATTCACAATCTCTATGACCTCTTTATCGGGAGCGTTGGCATAATCCCAGACTTCAGGGGTGTGCTGCCAATTTCTTAACAACCAATTCTGATACAGATAGGGGTGTAAATCGGCGAGCGCCAATGGCGAGAGTTATTAAGCTAGGGGGTCTGGGGTGAGCGGTAGCTCCCCCAGCGGGGTCCGGGGCGGAGCCACTGAAGCCAACGCATTTTAGCTTTTCCAAACAGCATTTTGTAACATTTTGACAGAAATTATTTAACATATTCTTTATACTCACTAATGACATAATTATCTAAAAATAAACTCACTTTTCATCAAAACATAAATAAATATTGAAACGACCACGGCTTGTGATACTACCTATATTTTTCTATAAAATCCTCAAAAATGAAAAAAATTTAGATATAAATAAAAATCTACTGACTGGTAAATGTGTTAAAAACAAACAAACGGTTCGGTGATCCAATCAAAATTTAAAAACCGGTTCAGGCGAACCGGACCGAACCGGTTCAGCACACCCCTAGATTAAGGATACTATGGATCCGGATGTTCCCTAATCAAGCCACCATCCCCGTGTGGTCTGAAATAACACTAGCATTATCTATATATAAATATTCAACGTAAATTTCATTTTTACATTTAGATAAACAGTTCTAATTGTGGCATATGTGCGTGTATTATATGTATTTATATGGCTTCCAAGATAATGCTCCCAAGACAATTCTATTTTTACAAATTTTGAAAATTCCTTGTCGCCCAGTACCCTAAAATTTCATTTACTGGGCGACAAGTTTTCTTCAGTGGGTGACAGTCATGTAGCCCACTCACTAGGTTAAAAAATGCTCTGCTGGATCCTGTCCCAAAGCTGGATCCTATCTGCTTTGCAGATAGCTGGTGAGGGAAGCTATATTTTTTGGGCCTATTTGCGAATGACCCTTTGCCCGTTTGTCATTTATCATTACTTATTCGAACTATAGTGGATGTAATTTCCCAGAAGAGTTCATTGTTCCATGCGCGGTCTGTTTTTAACATATATATATATATATATATATATATATATATATGTATATATATGAGGTGATTAGTAGGCCAGGTTAGATTAGGTTATGTTAGGTTAGGTAATCTAGCTGACTGTGAAACCTCGCGACGCGGATTCGTGTCCCACTAGCTCCTAGCTTCCCACTTTATTGCCTTTTCCCTTTCCATTTAACCTAACCTAACCTAACCATAAAATCATATCAATAAAGTATCCCGTCCACAAAACATCGTTAATACGTGAGAAAGATCGAGACAGCATTAAATTATTGTTCATAAAAGACAGCAACGAATAATAATAACATTTGGGGTTGTTTAACCTCCTTCGCAACGGCAAAGGTCATCATGTGATGAAGGGGACCTACAGCTTTGCGCGTGAACCGAGCCATCTAAGGATCGCTGCATTATCGAACTTAGAGGGCGGTCACCCGTACAATTACTGAAAAGACCGAACGTTGCTTAAGTTTAATTTTATTTGCTTATAAAAGTGAGTAAATGATGAATTTATTGAATGAATAAATGGAAAGGGGAAAAGAACATCATTTTAATACAATGATTCAGTTGTTATTATTATTTATTGACTTTTATAATTAAATTATTTTTTTTTAAAACAAAGCTATCTATTTACTGTTGGAAAAATAATATGTATATGCTGTATATACACAGCAAAACACAGCTGTTCACCCTTCCACACAATAAAAGAAAGTGGTTGGTAGATAAAGGGGTACCCTGGGTTGCCTACTGGTTAAAACGCTGGGCCACGTTAAACTGTAGGTCTAAGGTGGAGTGAAAAGCTTGACCTTCGTCAGAATGAACAATTCGGACGGAAACAAACCAAATATATATATATATATATATACAGTATATGTGTGTGTGTGTGTGTAGAACTGACTGAATTCTATGTGGTAGAAGTTGGACTTAACCTCTTGGGTTTTTTTTATGTACCAGCGTTGAGGATATCCCATCACTTTAGCAATGTCTGATGCGGAAGGAGACGTTGGGGCAGCTGCTCTAGCTGCTGGAGACATAATGGATATGAACACTGCTATTCAAGAAGTCTTGAAGAATGCTGTTATTGCTGATGGTCTCGGCCGAGGTCTCAGAGAATCTGTGAAAGCTCTTGACAAGCGTCAGGCGCTGCTCTGTCTTTTGGCAAATAGCTATACTGTATATAATTTTCTCTTCCACAGCCAGATTGTCTGAGTAAGGCTTATTTATATACATAATACAATGATATTACTTGTAATATTCAAACCCGACAACCACCTAACCAGACCGTATAGAAATCAAACACAAATCAAGAGAGTATGCTATTTATTCATCACTTTATTGCGTGTAGTAATTAATTAATTATATAGATAAAGTTTATATAATATATATATATATATATATATATATATATATATACACACAAGAAAAACTGTTTTCATTAATTTAATCGTTATTTTCAGTGTAATCTGGCTCACTACATATAGTTTTCTTTTCTTCTGTATATATATTCTAAAGAATTACTATTGGATTTAAGGTGTAAAAATATTTTCCTCCATCTGATTGTTCAATGTTTGGAATAAATGAAACGTGGTCCCTGATTGGGCAATTCATAATTAGTACAGTAGGTGGAGTTGACGGAATCTAACTGAACTTGGTTTGAATATACGTTAGTGAGAGATGTACACTTCTGCAAAGTAAAAGACATTTTCAAACAACCATTTCACTACTATTCTGTAAGGAAATTATATTTATTATATATATATATATATATATATATATATATATATTATATATATAATTTTTCCTGGAAAGAAAGGTTCCGGAACGCTGCTATAAATTTCCTACGACCCTTGCCATTTGTTGCCCCATCACATCTCTTGACCATCCTAATCCAAAAAAAAGCGTCCTTCCTATTCTTAAAATTTGGTTATGTAGCCAAATAAAATTTAATCGGAATGAAATCAAAATGAAATGTTTTTCTGCATTTGGAAATAAAAGTACCGGAACGCTCCGCCAGAAAAAAAAAGATATATATATATATATATATATATATATATATATATATATATATATATATATAACGTTTTTACTCAGTCATATGATAAAAATCTTTTAGGAAAGATTTCCTGAGTTTTGAGTTGTTTCGTAGGAAGAGATCCAGGTCATGTTCGCATATCTTGCTCCATTTACTCTTGTTTAGAATTTGGAAGTAAAATTTTGCTTTCAAGTTATTAACAGTAGTGATTGCATAAATTACAAGTAAATATTGTGGTTGTATTGCTTGTACAAAGATGGTTAAGGAAAACTATAAAAATAAATGTGAATACATGTTTTTATATTTCTATATAAGATTTAAATCACTTATATATATATATATATATATATATATATATATATATATATATATATATATATATATATATATATATATATATATATATTCGAACTTCGTATCATGAATAATATCGGTCACACCAAACAAAAGAACATAAAAATATTACTCCAAACATGACGTCATGGTTATTATGATTAAGGCATAGAAAATTCCCCGAATTGAGAAAAGTACTTCTTGAAGTAATAATGGAAATGTTTTCCTATAAAATTTTCTATTAAGTACTTTATTCACATCAATAACCCACTTTATCTTCTTTTAGTGTTTGCAAAGTTCTGTCACGGATTAACTAATAACCAAATGGGTCACTTCCATATAAACTAATTTGCTCAGCAACCAGCCACTACTAAGAACTTTTCCGAAGTGATAAAAGTATTTCTTCAAATATTTGATTAAGAACTTTTCTAAAAAATGGTCAGGTTATTCGCAATGAATCTTAAGTCAGTTGGACAAGTATTTAACTTCTACCTGAAGTGAAGATTAGTCATTTTATAGCAACGTTTGGTTGCTAGGCAAAACCTAACTCTATTTAGTGATCTATCTGGTTATTTTTTTTTTTTAATCTGTGGTCCTGCTGCTATATTTTTTGTTTCTTGTCTCAGTGGTGGGTGGATTACCCTGTGACCTTTTGTTTTGGCGTTTGGGATGGGGTCGATTCGAGATCGAGACGTGGCAGTTTTAGGGAACCTCTCTTGGGACGCCATAACATCACTTCTTCTTGTTCTTCCACCTTCAAGAGAAATGAAAGGAAACATACAGTATATAAAATTCTGAAATGAAATTGAAATTCCCATTCAAAGATGGCAAAAATGAATGAAATGTTTATAGAATTAAAGTAAAATTTAAAAAATTTTATGGCAAATGTTGGAACACTGTAGATAAATTTATTTTCAGATCTTTTGTCCTAAACTGAAAGTCCAATTTCATATAATTTAGGGAATAAATATTGTTTGGGGTTGTTTTACCTGCCTCGTAAGGGCAAAGGTCACGTGACAGAAGGGACCACAGCTTTACGTGAGATCCGAATCATCTATGTGTCGCTACATTATCTGAGCGCAGAGGAGGATCACCCATCCATTTACTGAACTGTTCCAACGTTACTCATCCCTGCTGATACAACGGGAAGCGGTGTTGCTACGTGGCCACGATGTAGCCCATAATTTGTGAAAAATACATATAGGCGCAGGCATGTAAATGTCTCGAGTGAACTGCAAATACCTCTTCTTTTCTTTTATCTTTCTTCGCCCCTTCTGTGTTATCCGTTTCTTGAATGTGAGGAGATTGCAATTCAACCCCCATTTGGGAAAACCTCCTCGTCGTCTCTGTCAAGTGAGGTTCATCCTGAAGAAGAAAAATATATTCAGGTTTAAAAATATTAAAATCAATCAAAAATATTTGAAACCCATCAAAAATCGGTCAAAATTATTTTTTTCCTTTTGTGTTTAAAAGACAAACACTTAAAGAAAAGATTTTTAATCGAGTCAGCAGTGTCAATTTTTAGCATTATTATTTTTGTTATCATTATACCCAAAGACAGAGACAGATACATAGTTTTAGCTCCTGTTCATTTGAATTATTAATTCCCTAACTTATGGCGCAAAATTACGACAGTTAAGTGTCTGGGTGTTCATGAGAATACATAGAGTATTTAGAAAAAATATTATCCATTGACATTTTCTTCTTCCTTTCAGAATAAGACTGAATTTGTAAAGCAAAGAAAGTTAATATAATCCAAGTGCTTTGAAAGACAACCTCTGAATCAAAACACTAACCAACATTCGAGTGTCTTGGCATCTAGCCTTTTCTTGCGCAACTCCTGAATCATTTATTCGTCTCAAAAATTTATTCCTTTTGTCATGTACGAAATCCATTTTTTTATACATTCAACTATATATGATCATAGTTTCGGAATCGCATTAGCTTACTTCCACGTGCCAAATAAATTCAAGACGATGAACTACGAAGGGGTTGAATTGATTATGTTTTCATTGAAGGACATTTTGTTTGAACCATGAGCAGTGCCGGATTTAGGGGTGTGCGGAGTGTGCTGCCGCACAGGGTCCCCACATTTTCGTGGTTGTATAAAACAATTTAATTGCTGCTGCGTTGACGTGTTAACATGTCCCGTCGCGTTGATAAATATATGGTAATTGGTTTATCTGTAGCGTTAAATAGTAAAGAAAAAGATCAAAATGGGTGAATTCATGGCTAAATCATCACCAAGAACCTCAAGTCTAAATTTTCGAACGTCGAAATCATGTTGCGTATGTACAGTACCTCTGCTTCATGATTGAGTATTGAGTTTACTAACATTATCAGTGACTTTGCTTGCCGAAAAGCACGCAAAGTCTTTCTGTAAAAGGAAACAACAAGCAGGCTTCCACAGTTTGACCCCGCACAGGGCCCCCACAGCTTGACCTCGCACAGGGCCCCCACAAACCTAAATCCGGCGCTGATCATGAGACAAAAGTATAAAGCTCACATGATAAAGCTGATAATGCGTGTTTTCCTGAACACACTAAAGCGTTTTACAAGAAGAGTCATTCCTACAGCGAATAGTTTCATTACACACAATTTCGCGTGAACAAGAATGTTTTTAGAAAAGGCACGAACAAGTTTATCTTCTAAATTCTTAAATAAATTTTACTCTAGACTCCTCTACCAAACGACCAGGGAAGTACTCCGGGGAGGGACGTTAGGTAGGAGAGAGAGAGAGAGAGAGAGAGTGCTGGAACTCCCGTTTCTCCTGTCACTGTCCTCCTTAGCTGATCTTTTTTTCGTGTATCATATACCCTGTGAGCGGTCCAGCATGCTCTGAAACACACGCTTCTCTTTCTATTCATCACTACACATACAATACATGCATCTGACACACTACACATTCTTTTCAAAATTTAATAAAAACGTATAGTTTTTAACAGCCTCGCAGAACCTTGATTTCGGCTCTCTCCTTTTCCTTCTGAGGGGGTGGGGGGTGGGCATTTTTGTGGCCGTTCGCCCTTGGCCCCTCCTTCCTCTTCTGCATAAAAAAAGACTGTTTAATATTGCTGTTGCCAACCTAGTTTCAAATCTCTGAAGAGAAATTACTCGTCGGCTAACAATATTAATTAATTAAGTGAAGGTCGAGGACCAAATTTATGATATACTTACCCGAAGGACTGGTTCAGAAGCCTCCTTAGGAGTAGTAGTCTGCCACTTATGCAGGTGCGCAGGCGCGGAGATTCTTCGTTCGAGGAATTGACGGTAAAGTTGACATGTGGTTGATGTGGAAGAAGTAGATGTGGCAACAGACTGTGGAATGGCTTGCGAAATGTGCCCTTCGTCATCGCTACTTCCTTCAGTGTAAAGTTCTTCACCACTGATCCATGTCTCTTCCTCCTCCTGAGACAGAAGAAAAGTTAGAAGAATGTTTGGATCAAGTAAAGATAATCCCTCCCAACAGAAAAAGGAGGGACTATCTTTACTTGATCATTTTCTGGGAGGGATCATCTTTACTTGGTAAAGTTGGTAATACCGCTTTACCGCAATACCGCAATACCGCTTTAATTAAAGTCTTTGGATCAAGTAAAGTTAAGCACCCCCAACCTTTTTTAGTTAGCTTTATAAGGCTAACTAACGAAAATATCACGACCTAACCTAACCAATCGTCAAGGGCGTACAGTTGACCTAACGATTGGTTAGGTTAAGTCGTGATATTTTCGTTAGTTAGCCTTATAAAGCTAACTAAAAAAGGTTGGGGGTGCTTATCTTTACTTGATCCATTGTAATAAATGAATTTTAATAAATTTTGTTTTCAAATAAATAATTTTTTAAAAAAAGATTCTCTTAATTTTTATCCTTATGTCAGACTGCTTCACTTTACTTTACTTTCTGGGAGGGATTATCTTTACTTGGTCATTTTTGGGAGGGATTTGCTTTACTAGTGTGACCTGGGAGGGATTATCTTTACTTGATCCGAATGTTTTAATAGTAGATTCTATGCATAAAGAACGATGGAAATGGTAAAAAAAAAACCAAAGAAAATCGATGTTGATATTCCCCATAAATGTAAGTTTTTCTCTAATTTTTAGTTTAATTCGTGTGGGTAAGCCTACATACTGTAATCATAAAAAGATCAGACCCCACTTCTGCTTCTTTCCCATCGTAATAATTAGTTTCATACGCTTGCAAACATTCTCTACATCGATGTTTCTCAATAGTTTTTGGCTGCGTAATCCCTTTACTATTCATCTCTTATACTAATCAGTAATCGCGTACCTTTCCCCTATTTCACCAGCACTGCTTCACCTTGTGTCAGACTAAATTTGTGCCGTAATATTATATATAACTTAATATTAATATAATTTAGTGAATATCATAAATATAAAACTGAATGAAATATTGTTACTATATTAATATAAAAAATGCCTGCGAACTCTCTCGAATAATGACAACAGACAAAGTCACACTTCTCCAATGTTTAGAGAGATAAATATTTTAAAACTAAATGACTTTACAAATTAAATATTGGTATCATTATGTTCAAAGATCAATAAAAATCAACACACGTTCCCGATCAAACAGCAGTCACTCCCCATCAAATACACCATCGTTATAACACTAGACTGCACAGGAATTTTATACACAAACCTAACTATACAATAGCAACTGCAGGAAATACACACTCTCTTTCAAAGAAGCAGTTATATAGAATAGAATTCTCATGTATGTCAGGCAGGCTTCATCATTTCGCAAATCACTGAAAAATGTACCTCATTACCTCCTACTGATGTATAACTTCACTACTGCCATTTTTATCATGATAACGAAATTCCCATTTTATAATCAACTATTTAAGAAATGCTAAGTTCATTAAACACTTTTAATTTCATAATTTATTCTTTTTATATTTTTTATTGACATTCGTTTATTTTCAACTAAATATACTATAGAAGAAAATATTTAATTTAAAATTATGTAACATTTTGTAAACTTTTGTGTTGCACTGTATTTATTATTATTACTACTGGTATTATTATTATTATTATTATTATTACCTGCCACTTTCACTTTTTGTATGTAGGAAATAAACTAAATGCCATTAATTTTGCCTAAAAAGCTTCCATGCTTCCAACGGCATATACAGATAAGAGTAATGTGAGTATATAATATCATATCGAATATCTAAAAATTGTAAAATCTTTTCTGAATAAAGATTTTGAATTTTGAATTTTGAAATATTTAATTCTGACTTCAAAGAATAAGATGTAGTAATTACTTAATCCATCACTTGGTAATTATTCTTGTGGCATCTTTGAAGCAGACCCCTCACAACTGAAACACTCCTCACTCACACATCCTCCCTCACACACACACACACACACACACTGAAACTCCCTGTGTTCTTGGAAAATAAATAAATGTAGTTTTATTTTGGAGTTCTTTTCCCTTGTGTAACGTACCCTTCGTTGACCTCTCGGGTACCTCAGGGATACAAGTACCCCAGTTTGAGAACCACTGCTCCACATTACTCAGTTTTATCCCTGTAAAATTGTGGTTTTGCGACTGACGAGAGTTTCGAATATGAAAATGGAAATGATTAAAATAAAATGGGGAAAGGAAGAAAGGGAAGAAAAAAAGGGAAAGCCAATGAGGAAATGGGAAGAAAGAGAAAAAGATATGAGAAGAGAATAAATTATGTAAGGACCAACTCACCCTTGTCACGTTGGGGAAAACTAAATATTGCCAGGGTGTAGCAGCAACCTGGGGGAAAGTTGGGCAAATGGGGAAGACAAAGAAAAGAAGAAAAGAAAAAGAAAGAAAATCAGAACTGGGGCTAAAAGAATGGAAAAGGGAGGTTAAATAAGTTAAAAGGGGAAATGGGGAATTTTGGGGAAATCTTTCTAAGTTTGCCCACCCGGGTCCAGAGGGCTGGCTACGCCCCTGCCTGGGTAGCCTAGTGGTTAAGACGCTGGGCTGCTGGTGGAGCGTGGTTCGAATTCCACGTTAAATTGTAGGTCTAAGGTGGAGTGACAAGCTTGACCTTCGTCAGAATGAACAATTCGGGCGGAAGCAAAACCAAAGTTATACGTATATACACTGAGCGGCAGAAAAATCGGCCCACTTGGAATATTGCGAAAAGCAAAAAAGTGGGCAAGTTTCTGTTTATAAAAGTTTTAAAATTCGAAAATATAGTCTATGAAGCAACCAAATAACGAGACAAAACAACGTCAGCTGCGAACACACTAACTGTAACGAATTTTCGACTTCTTTTAAGAGTTCGACAGTCTGATATTCAGTTGCTCTTAGACTGCTAGTGCCCCTTTTTTCTTCCACTAGCGGAAGTAGGCATTTGCGTTTAGTAACAGATAAACTTTTAATTCTTTTGGGTTTCAGAATTGGACGTTTACAATAGATTTGAGTACCGTGAACGTCGGAGAGTCGTCGCCCTAATTGAAGATGGTCGGAGGCAGCGTTAACGTCGCCGATGCGCTAGGAATTCTAAGAACAACGGTTCGACGTGTCTACCAACGTTATGTGGAGACAGGAGGGTACACCCGAAGAACAGGATCTGGAAGATCGCGCCGCACATCTGTCCGTGACGATCGTTTCATCGTCTTGAGTGTTTTACGAGATCGTCGCTTGACTGCCACAAGAAACGTCCGCAATGAGCTGGAAAGGTCTCGAGACGTCAGTGTATCGGAGCGAACCGTTAGAAGGAGACTTATGGAAAGTGGTTTACATGCTAGACGTCCAGCAATGGGCCCGGAATTGCTCCCACACCACCGCAATGCTCGTCTTGCTTTCGCTCGTGAGCATGTCAATTGGACTATGGTCCAATGGGGACCAGTATTGTTCATGGACAAATCAAGATTTAATCTTCGAACATCGAATGGACGGGAAAGAGTGTGGAGAAGAACAGGAGAAAGATTCGCCCCGTGCACTTTTACGGAGAGGGTTGCTTTTGGAGGAGGCTCAGCAAGACCTTCATAAAAAAGAAAAACTTAACCTTAAGCCATGTTCATCTCGAGTGATTGGAGAAGTTCACGAAATTTGAGAGAAGTCAAGGATACCCACTCGAGAAAAGCATCATTGTGTCAAATAACTGCTGGACCTTTATCAAGAATGGAGGTGCTTACGAAAGCATATGAAAAAGAGAATAGAATGTCAAATAAAAAGGGAAGACTCTTTCAAAGGTAAAATAGACCAACTGTTTGACATTGCGCATGCCAATGCCATGACCTTAATTAAAATTCAAGAAGATCGGGATTTTCTCCTGGTTCAAAGGGAACCTGGACGTCGGAGAAAGATAGGAAGGATTGATAGATCACTAGCAATAGGTGAGAAAAAAAAATTTAATAGGGAGAAGAAGGAAGTTGAAAGAAAAAGAAAACATGGCGAATCAGTGCATACAGTACAATTAGAGGAGAGCACCAGTACTTGTAGTGGTGATGATGAATTAGATAAAAGTCCTACCCCAGTTCCATTTAGTCAAGGTGCATCAACCTCTAAAAACGAAAAAAAAAAATTGTTAATGCTGATGTGGCTACAACAATAGACAGAATTGGTTTAAGCGATCGGAAAGCAACTCATGTTTTATAGCTGGTAGGTCTGATCCATCTGAAATTTCCATCAGTTGCTCAACAATACTAAAAGCTCGTTCGCCTTATCTTTTAACCAAAGCAAAAGAAATAAAAGATACATTCAGCCCTTCTGGCCCTTTGGTAGTACATTGGGATGGTAAACTTCTTCCAAACATCTCGTGATCCTAATACCTAAGGATAATATCATTGTGAAAGTAAGTTAATGCAAGGCTAGGAATTCGTCTTTTTTTTCTCCTTTTTCTCCTTTTGGTCTTTTTTTTTTTTTTTCAAAATGTTTTAACATTTTTTTAAAATTTTGTTTTCTGTGTTTTTCTATGTGATATTCACTATCACTTTAGAAAAAAGCCATTTTTGGTAAAATGTTATAGATATTGAAAAAAATGGCTTGAAAAAATTGATAAGGAGAGCGTGGAACGACTATGGGGATGGAGGAAGTCATTAAAAACCAACAACCAACATACGGTAAAAAATGAAGATGCAAATTTATTGTATGATGAATGAAAGGAAAGAACACAGTTTTCAATATGTATGCTTTTGTCAAAATGCGTCAGATTTGGGGAGAAAATAGGGAGGGGGGAGCAGTACTAAATATTGTTTAATTTTCAGGCAACTTTGCCTGTGATGTTCTCTCACCAAATGGCAATATTTAAAAGGGTGAGACCAGAGAAATTTACATCTTCATTTTTTACTCCCCTATTTTGAACCACCGTAAGATATATATATATATATATATATATATATATATATATATATATATATATATGGGAATGAACTCAGAATGGTTCCCTGAGTTTTTTATGATACACACAGACCGTGCATGGAACAAGGAACTCTTCTGGGATAATTAAATCCACCATAGTCCGAATAAGTAGTAAATGACAAATAACATAGTTTTTTCTTTTTCATGATGCAAGCCCGACGTGGGCAACGGGTCTCTCGCAAAGAGGTCCCATAAATATAGCTTCCCTCACCAGCTGTCTGCTTTGCCTTCATTTTGTTCTTAAGAACTTTATCGACAGGTCAGAACAATGACGAGAGTGATCTCAGGAACAAGAAATATATATATATAATATATATATATATATATATATATATATATATATATATATATATGTTTCTTGTTCCTGAGATCACTCTCGTCATTGTTCTGACCTGTCGATGAAGTTCTTAAGAACAAAATGAAGGCTGAACAGTTAATCACTTTCTTGTTTAAAGGCATTTTAACATTTTAAAACATTCTCGAAACTTCACTTTGAAAACTTCTTTTAATGACAGAATTGTCACTAAATGGTAAGGCTGAAAAAAGTTACAGTCCACGCTAAATTATCTCAATATAGTGTATAAATTCGGAGCATGTTTTCAAAATGGAAATGTATAATCTACTTCTAATGTAATGATTTATAAATAAAGAATGGAATGGATAACGATTGATTATACAGAAATTCCTACTTTGCTCTAGATAAAAGAAGTGACTGAGTGCCTGCATGTAAATTTTAATTTCGTGAACTATTGGTGAACATGCCAATCACTCGTACACCTCAGCGGCTGCATGCTTTCACCCACTCCATTTACGGAGCTGTCAATTCGATCAACAGCTATAATAAAAGCAATCAGGAGGGACAGAAACTGGCACAGCGCTCAGGCTGACTAATGTGGCCCATTGCGCTGACTGCTGTATTATTATTATTATTATTATTATTATTATTATTATTATTATTATCGGTATTCGAACCCCGACTGTGTCTTCACTTCGCTTATTGGAAAACGGTGTTACTCACTGAGCTACGGACGCTGGCCGATCAACAGCTATACTATCACGTGCAAGATATTCCGTTCATAAATTCCTCTTATTGACAGAGAACAGACAAATAAACAAACAATTTTTTTTAGAGGGGGTGTCAGAAGAGGAGGCAATTTTATAAATGGGCCCGTTTAATCTACCCTATGAGGGTTGATTAATTTTGGAGTTAATTCATCAAAGATTAATTAATTAATTAAAATCAAGTTTACTAAGGAATGTAATTAAGAGCAACGAAAATTATTTATACAAGATTACATTTATTTATCTATATTAATTTTATAGCCATGTAAAGAGAGAGAGAGAGAGAGAGAGAGTTCAGCATCGTGTTTGCAGGAAATACATAATTTAAACATAACTTATGATATAACATTGAACTAATTTAACAAAAGAAAAAATTCAAGACGTTTTTTCATTTGTTTTAGTCAGACACGCGAATGATCGTACAATATAAAAGAAAATATGACATTTTTACATTTTCTAAACACTCGTCATTGACACGAATCAAAAATAATTAATGAATACATATTTATTCTAAATTCATTTATTCTTTCGACAAAACCTGGAAAAATAAACACGGATTTAATTAATAAAACCATTATTTTTCCTTTATATACAAGAAACAACAACTAAAAACCTGTATACATATATACATGAGGAGTGTGCTTGCATAATCTTTTATGTATGAAATGAAATTGCTTTTTAACTAATGAGGAAGTTCTTTTTTTCCATCTCCTATTTTTAACTGCTCACGAAGGGCCAGGAGTAAACAGGTAGGATCTTTTCCAAAATGCGGACCGTTCTTTATAACTAGAAAGTTACATTATTATCTGGTTTTGCGTGCTGAGTTCAAAAAATTTATTCTTTTTTTGGAGAAATGAAAACTAAAAACGTTACAGCAATTTTTATTACCATTATTTACATATATCGACCTAATATTATAACTAAAAATTGTTGTAACTTTTTTATTTTTCATTTCTCTAAAAACATATTAATTTTTTTGAACTCAGCACGCAAAACCACATAATAATAATGTAACTTTCTAAATATAAAGAACGGTTCGGATTTTGGAAAAGAGCCAACAGGTATACTGTATACTAGGGTGGATCGATTTTACATTTTTTTCGATTTCCATATTCTAATAGAGACAAAAACTTGCGCATGCATGAGAAAATAGCCTCTGCAAAATCTTAGCTTAATAGGTAATCATCTTCTGCCCCCGGCAGAGCGATGAAAATCATATTTTAGTAGTCAAAAACGTATTTTTCTTATAATTTTTAAAATATTTCAATATGCATCAAAATTATTCCTAATAACTATAAAGTCGATGAAAAAGACCTCATATGATCGTTTTTCCAAGCGCGTTGTCCTACGTTAATATCTTTTGCCCCCGGCAACAACGTCAAATGTTGAAAAAATAGGTAATTTATATACATATTTTCAGATCGGCTCTTTGTCTTAAATAATGCATTTATATATTTCCCATAGCATTTATATCGTTGCTTAGGCATGAAATAACACACACGCAAAATTTTATGACTCTAGGCTAGGGTTTAAAGGTCATCTCTGGTGAGTGCTGCCAGCAGCAGCTGCCACTGACGCGCCAGTCGAAAGGGTGGAGCCATTCGTATGATTGAAATGAAACTACAAAGGCCAGTTCAGTGGATCATATGCCTATTACACGGTAATGAATTATCACTGCGACACCTCATTCAAGACTTGGACGGCAAAACAACTGGGCCAATGGGCTTTACTGGACCAGTTGGAAAACAACTGAACGACTGCGAAAAACTTCCAATTACAGAATTCGATGCCATTCCATCTCCCGACATTGACATAGATGATGCCGAGTTGAGCACTGACCAAAAATATTTGTTAGGCATCTACAGAGCAGTGTCGAGCGGTAGCTGCTCTTCAGCTCTCGCGGCTCGAAATCCAGGTAAGATGGCGCATTCCAGGTGGCTGACAACAGCAAATAGATTTCTGCGCCTCTATGTTTCAACCAGTGAACCCTCCAGCACCTTCAACGAAATTGTGCGATTCATTATGACAGTTTACGCACCAATTTGGTTTAAGATAAAGAAAAACTCCAGTTTCACTGAGGGCGCAAAACATTTTTTCGAAATGATGCGTCTCTCTCAGACCATGCCTCAAAGATCTAAGACAAGTGCCAACAAAGTCCTCCGTAGAAATTCTTTCTTTGCTCACCCAGAAAATATTTTGATCTCCATGCTACATGCCGATGAGCAACACATAAGAGAATTGGGATGGAGAAGAATATTAAAAGCACGATCAAAACAATCACCAGCGGGGAAATTCGAGCCTTCGCCATGCCTGAGCTGCTCTACGATAGTCAAAACTATTACGAAATGATCAACTGGCAAACGGCTGAGGTGACCGAACCCCCCGTTACAAAAACAATACCTGATACCCGAATAAAAGAGTTTGTTGAGACGGGAGACCAGCCTGATGGACTGATCCCACTATTCCCTTGTCATACTCAAGCGGTCGAGAGACTCATCAAATTAGTAACCGAAGCCTCTGCCAGTGTAAGTGGAATAGAAGAGAGGGACGGATTCATCCGCTCCCGTCTTCACTCCCGAACAAAAATTCCACGATTTGATTCTAAGAAAGGAAGGGTGGTTGGGGCTGGATAGGGTGGAACTCGACGTACAGCCACCTCCTCGTGGTGAGTTCTGGGTTGCTAATTTTATAAAATTAGCAAGCGAGGAGCTGTACTTAGTACTTATCGTACTTATAACATCGCATTAACGTAATTATAATCCACATTTAGACTTTTCTCGGGGACAGAAGATATTACTCTAGAGTCATAAAATTTTGCGTGTGTGTTATTTCATGCCTAAGCAGCGATATAAATGCTATGGGAAATATATAAATGCATTATTTAAGACAAAGAGCCGATCTGAAAATATGTATATAAATTACCTATTTTTTCAACATTTGACGTTGTTGCCGGGGGCAAAAGATATTAACGTAGGACAACGCGCTTGGAAAAACGATCATATGAGGTCTTTTTCATCGACTTTATAGTTATTAGGAATAATTTTGATGCATATTGAAATATTTTAAAAATTATAAGAAAAATACGTTTTTGACTACTAAAATATGATTTTCATCGCTCTGCCGGGGGCAGAAGATGATTACCTATTAAGCTAAGATTTTGCAAAGGCTATTTTCTCATGCATGTGCAAGTTTTTGTCTCTATTAGAATATGGAAATCGAAAAAAATGTAAAATCGATCCACCCTACTGTATACCAAGGCTTCTCAAACTTTTTCCACTTGCGACCCCTTTGGATCAGACAAATTTTTTTCGCGACCCTTCACTCAATGTCATAAAAGCAATAGGTACTAACACTGTATATTTATGAAAAAAATAATATTTTCAAATGTTTCTGCGACCCCCAATAATATTTACGCGACCCCTAGTTTGAGAAGCGTGGCTGTATACAGTACAATGGAGAGGTATAACGAAACAAGGTGATTAATTAGGCTCACAAAGCACGCAGGAATTACCTCGCGATGTAATTCTTAACATTAAATGCAAAATATGCTTACCCCTTCAATGGATATTATTAATCCTGTGATTAACATATTTATATTGAAAATTAAATTAAGATTTTTATACATTTTGCTTTTAGGCCGAGCAAACACTCGAAAGAAATCTGTCAATCACACGTCAGCCAAAAATATTTACTCCCGTATTATATATATATATATATATATATATATATATATATATATATATATATATATAGTTTATTTTATGTACGCTTAAACATGTAATATAAATACATTTGAGCTATAACAATGCACATACTAATCATATTAATACAATAATACGGGATTAAAACATGTTGTTTGACGCATGATTGATGGATTTGTGACTAGTGCGAGAGTAGCCCTTTCACATCCATTGCGAATTGCAAAAGGCACCCAAGAAATGCAATACAATGAATGAACTGATAGCTGAAATTATCCCATTAATCCTCTCGCCCCAACGGCGCTTTATTTTATTCAGTCTTAGAAAAGACGCTTGCATAGGTATTGGAACTAAAATTGTATGATGATCATTGCATGAAAGAATCCTTATTAATTTTTAATTCTGAAATAGCGTTTGAAATCACAATAATTTCGTCGAAACTGCATAAATAAACTTGTTTCGTCTATTTATGTTAAGGATTGAAATTTGCTATGGTATACCCAGATAGTAAACAGCCATTGGGCTGATGTTCATATTTGCTAGGATATACCACATACCAGCGTTGGCCTAGTGGGTGTCTGTTGTATGTGGGTTTACGGTTCCTATATCCAACGACTTTTTTAAGCAAAGCAAAGAATCCAATTACGTTACGTGAAAACCCACTTAGATTAGATTCCCGGAGAGGCTAAAGGGAAGGACACAATATATATGTGTGTATCATATATAGGGTGAACCAAATGTAGGTGGACAGTAAATGATAACGTTTATTTTGAGAATACATATTTAATTTTTTTGTATACTATAATACAAAATAAAATTTAAATAAATTTAGTTATAATATTTAATATAATAAAACACAAACACCATAGTTATAATGAACACCATAGTTATAATATAATATAACACAAACCGTATTCAACCTACTGTCCACCTACTTTTGGTTCACCGTGTATATATATAATATATATATTATATACAGGGTGTTTGAAAACTTTCTGTACAAATTGTAATGGGGGATAGGCAACACCAAGACAAACCCTTTTCATCTATAAGTGTATGTCCGCTGACGTCACCATTCGACGCGAGAGGGCGCCGCTGCAATTGGCTAAAAGGTGAAGTGGGCTAGACTCGCGCTTGCCGCGGGCATTCTTAAATCGGACGTAGTACGCGTAACATGGAGCGCTTCACGACTGCTGAGATGGCTGACATGCATATGGTGTATGGGGCAGCCAATAGAAACGGAAGAGCTGCTGTGAGGTTGTACCGACAGCGCTTCCCAAACAGACATGTGCCAAACCACCAAACGTTTGCGCATTTGCATCGGCGACTGCGAGAAACTGGAACATTCCATGCAAACATGCATGACACTGGTCGGGAGAGAAACGTGCGCACTCCTGACGTCGAGTCGGGCAGGCAGCAGGTACGGCCCAATCAACTTGCCATGGACGATACCCGCCCAAACATTGACGGCGAACTGTTCTTGATGAGCATCCACCCGTGTAGCATGTGGATTAGCGTGCGCCCACACGTGAGAATTGTGAATGTTAAACACACCCTCACGTGTGAAACAGGCCTCATCTGAGAACAGCACATAAGCCGGAAAATTAGGCTGCACCGCTGTCTGCTGCAGAAACCAGCGTGCGAATTCCACACGAAGAGGGTAATCCCGAGGTTGTAATGCATGGACTCTCTGACGATGAAACGGATGTAACTGCTGCTCGTGCAACACTCTCTAGACCAGGTCGTGGTTCACACCGAGGATACGTGCAACACCTCGCGTGCTTGCGCTTGGATTGTCCTCAAATCGCCGTAGGATTTCTTCTTCCATGTCAGGAGTGCGCACGTTTCTCTCCCGACCAGTGTCATGCATGTTTGCATGGAATGTTCCAGTTTCTCGCAGTCGCCGATGCAAATGCGCAAACGTTTGGTGGTTTGGCACACGTCTGTTTGGGAAGCGCTGTCGGTACAACCTCACAGCAGCTCTTCCGTTTCCATTGGCAGCCCATACACCATATGCATGTCAGCCATCTCAGCAGTCGTGAAGCGCTCCATGTTACGCGTACTACGTCCGATTTAAGAATGCCCGCGGCAAGCGCGAGTCTAGCCCACTTCACCTTTTAGCCAATTGCAGCGGCGCCCTCTCGCGCCGAATGGTGACGTCAGCGGACATACACTTATAGACGAAAAGGGTTGTCTTGGTGTTGCCTATCCCCCATTACAATTTGTACAGAAAGTTTTCAAACACCCTGTATATATTCCGACCAACTCTGAACGGACGTTTCAGGCGATCCGAGGCCGCAGCAACTCCAGCCGTTATGAAGTGCGACCGCAGGGGGATGGTTCCCTCCTCATAAAATCACGCTCAGCCACAGAGACGAAAGCCCTACTCTCCATCACTGAGGTCCTTGGATGCTCGTTGTCCGTTTCACCACACCCTCGCCTGAACCGGAGTCAGGGCACTATTTGTGCCACACGCCTATTGTCAATTACAGTGAACGAGCTCTTGGAGGACCTCGCACCCCAGGGTGTTACCAAGATCTATCGCTTCACATCCCGACAGGGAGGTACCCCCTCCCCCACCCCGTGTCTACTTCTTACCTTTAATAACTTAGTCCTTCCCGACCGTATTGTATGGGGTATGGGAGACCGCACGTCATGCGAATTCTCTGTCCGCCCATACATCCCAGACCCCACCCGTTGTTTTAAATGCAACAAGTTCGGACATGTTAACTCAGTTTGTCGGCAGCCGCACCAATTGTGTGTTCGTTGCGGACAAGTTGCTCACCCAGACAAGTGCCCCAACACACCCAAATGCTCCAATTGTGAAGGTGCACACCCATCTTCATCCCTCGAATGCCTGTTCTTCAGGTTCGAAAAGGAGGTCCGAGGCCTACAGGTAGCGGATTTTCTTAGCCTCCGAGAGGCACGAGACAGGGTGCGGAGTCGGGAGGTGAGACCGGGCGTATCTTACGCCGCAGCCCTCGGCTCTGTCCGCTCGGCACGCCGCCCTGGCCTGCCGCTCACAACCCCCTCGACCAGTGCTCCCCATTCCTCTCAGGGGGAGTCCCCGCAAGAGCTGACGACCTCCTGTACCCCCACCATTCCTTCTCTCCACGCACCTCACCTGCCACAGATTCCACAGGAGTCTGGGACCAGGACACCCAGGCCCCACCCACCTCGAACCCTGCCCTCCCAGCACTCTCTGCACACACCCGAACCTAGTGCCCGGAGTAAGTCGACGAGGCGGAGACGTCGGAGTGAGTCGCCAGACCCTCCGGACCTTCAATTTGTCTCTCCCTCTTCCCCTAGTGCTAAGAAGACGGATCGGACCTTCACACCGCCCACTTCGCCTATGAGGACCAAACCACCCCACAGCAGAAGTCCCATCAATCTACCACCACAGACTCGGACAATAGTTGCCGAAGTATATGACCCACCCTCCACGACGAGATTCAATCTGGACAACATCCTCTACCCCCGAGGATCCAGTGGATGCGGCTCTGGCGCAGCTACATGGTGAGGGGAACTCGGCTGCGCCCGTGAGTCTCATGGACCTGCCCTTGCCTCCTGACGCAATTTTTTCTTCCCCTCCACAAGAACACTCTGTTTCACCTCCTCCCACCCCCACTGTACCTGCTCCCCTAAAATCCCCGGCCCAAACCCTGTCAGCCAATCTGAGCACGTCCTCCCTCCCATCTGCCGGGTCCTTCTGGCACCCCCTATCGCCACCTGAGGTTCGTCGTGAGACCCCAGACAGGCGGGAAAGTGCCATTTCGGGAAATAAAACGCCCCCCCCCATGGCCCGAACACAAAAACTCAAGAAATTTTGCACCATCGGAGCCCACGACAATCTCCAAGCTGCCGTGATCCGCGCCTCCGGTCTCGCTCAGCCGACTCGACCCCGCGGTCTCCGCGGAGATCGACTGGCCGACCGATTCCTTCTCTGGTGAACGGCAGATAGCCAGCCATACTCCTAACTCATCCTTCGCCTTCGCGAATCTCAAATCTACCTTCACACTCTAACATCTTCGCACCTATACCTTTACCCATCCCCCATCATCAAATAATGGATCCCCCGAAAACTACAATAGTTCACTGGAACTGTAGAGATATATTTACAAATTACGAAGGCCTGAATTCCTTGATTGCCACTTCCCGTCCGGTGTGTGTCTGTCTCCAGGAACTCATCCTGGGGACCAGACCCATGCCCTGCCCGACTAGATATTCTTTCATCACCACCCCGTCTCCTACCTGCACTCGAAAGGGGGCTGCCATTTTTATCCACCACGCAGTCCCCTTCTCCAATCTCCCTATCCGATCCCCGTTACAGGTGATTGCTACCCGGCTTTCCCTGGATAGACAGTACACCGTGTGTTCAATATACCTCCCTCCACACACCCAAGTCTCCCGCGATGACCTGGTGGAGGTCGTACAACAACTCCCCAGGCCCTTTCTATTACTGGGCGATTTCAATAGTCGCCACCCCATGTGGGGACACACACACTGCACCTATATGGCCCCGACCCTGATCAACATCATGACCGAGCTCTCATTTGAGTGCCTCAATGATGGCTCTCCTACTTTCTACCATGCCACCACCTGCACTCCATCCTGTATAGACCTGTCCTTCGTTTCGACCGATGCCCTCCTAGATTTCTCATGGCAAGTCCTCCAAGAGGATTATGGAAGTGATCATTTCCCAGTTCAACTCACGCTCAATTGGCCCGACCAGACCGTTCGGGTACTGGAGAAATGGATTACTGCAAAAGCTAATTGGTCCCGCTTCCACGACGATACATATACAACTCGAACACCTGCCAACTTCCCATCCTCCGATGAGTGTATCGCATACTTCGAATCAAACGTGGTAGCGGCTGCGTGCTCTAGCATCCCGCGATCCTCCACCTACCCCCGCGCCCGACGGGTACCTTGGTGGACCCCAGAGTGCACGGAGGCCGTATGCGCCAAGAAGACGGCTACTCGACGGTTCTACCGTACGCGACTTCCCATCCATCGCACGGAGATGCAGCGGGCCAGGGCCATCGCCCGCCGCACAATGAAGACAGCGCGCCGAGCTTCTTGGCGTGCCTTTGTATCCGGTGTCACCACCACCACACCTTCGGCTACCATCTGGAAGAAGGTACGGGGCGTCGAGAGGCGACATGTCCCCTCCCGACCCCCGGTACTCCGGACTAACGACGGACTCCTATACGAGCCAAAATCAGTGGCAAACCATCTAGCCTCTACTTTCGCCGCCGTTTCTTCCTCTGCAGTTAGCTCCCCGTACCCGCCCCTAAAAATAGCTCCTCTTCACCGTCCATAGACAGCTCCTACAACCAACTGTTCACCATGCGTGAACTACAGGCGGCACTGGCCTCTCGACGATCCCCTTGTCCCGGCCCGGACGGTATTCCCTACAGCATGATCCAGCACATCCACCCCACCTTACAAAATTTCCTACTAGACCTATACAACCGCATATGGATAGAGGGCACCTTTCCCTCCGGTGGAGGGAGGCCTACGTAATCCCTATCCCCAAACCCGGCAAAGATTCCCTCGATCCCACAAACTACAGACCAATCGCCCTAATGTGTTGTGCCTGCAAAATTTTCGAAAAAATGGTCGCGACGCGACTATCGTTCTTCCTCGAAAATAGTAATTCCTTCCCGGCTACCCAGTCCGGCTTCAGACAATTTCGATCCACCACTGATCCCCTCCTGCTTCTCAGCCGTGACATACAGAATGCATTCGACAGTGGACAATTCGTCCTATCAATATTTTTTGACATCCAGAAGGCCTACGACACCACTCATCGGACAATAATCCTTAGACAGCTCCAAAGTCTAGGGCTCGTAGGAGCCATGCCGACCTTCATCAGGGGCTTCCTATCCTCCCGAACCTTTAAGTTCGGGTGGGCTCAGATGTGAGATGGGGTCCCACAGGGAAGCATCCTCAGTGTTCTATGCTTTTCCATCGTCATGAACACAGTCTCAAAATGCCTTCCACCCAACATCCGTTCTTCCATCTACGCGGATGACCTTGCGATCTACTTTGCAGGGCGGGAGCCGTCCGTAGTTCAACGGCAAATTCAGCTCGCCATCTACCGGGTGGAAAGGTGGGCGACGTCGGTGGGTTTCCGCCTCTCCACCCCGAAGTCCAAGTGTATGCTTTTCAGCAGAAGAAGACCCGCAACCCTTCCTGTTCCCTCTGTCACGCTATACGGCAATCCTCTTGAGGTGGTACCCTCCACGCGATTTTTGGGCGTGATTCTAGACCGACGGCTCAACTGGGTTCCTCATATCAAACAACTGAAGCAGTCCCTCCAGCGTCCCCTCGCTCTACTAGATCACCTCTCCCACACCACATGGGGCGCAGACCGACGCTCTCTCCTTCGTCTTTACACTTCCATGGTCCAGTCGAAGCTGGACTATGGCAGTGTAGTATACGGTTCAGCCTCCAACACCTGCCTCCGTATCTTGGACCCAGTCCTTAATAGGGGCCTCCGCCTCGCCACTGGTGCTTTCCGCTCTTCTCCAGCCTTCAAGTGGATTGCAATTACCTCCCTCTCGCCCTCCGACGGCGTCTGCTCCTCATGAGGACATACCTCCGTGCACAGAGACTACCCTCTTCGCTTCTATGCGCGGCGATTTCTGAACTCCCACCCCAGGGACGGAGCTGGCACTTCACTGAAGAGGTCCGCTCTTTCCTTGACCTTTCTAACATGCCTGTCCCCTCAATTATCCCCATTTCATACAACATTTACCCCCCCTGGCTCCTCACCCCTATCAAGTTTTGCAGGGACCTGTGTGCTCTACCGAAGAATACAACGAGTGCTACGGTATACAGGTCACTCTTCCGTGAACATGCAACCCAACATCCGGACACAGTCCCCATTTATACAGATGGTTCCCGTTCGGAGACTGGTGCGGCCGCCTCAGCGGTGATACTGACCCAACCACTTTCTCGAGGCGTCAGCTTGCCCCGCGAGACCTCCGTTTTCTCGGCAGAACTTTTCGCGATTAAGGAGGCCCTAGACATAGTGCGCACTCACTCTGCCAGCTCTTTCGTCATATATTCAGATTCCCAAAGCGCACTTCTCTCCCTAGAGAGATGTAACCCCCCTCATCCGCTCGTCTGTACCATCCAGCAAATTTTCCATTTTTTAACAGCCTTCCGACACAAGACAATCGCCTTCTGCTGGGTCCCGGCACATGTCGGCATCCAGGGTAACGAGGAGGCGGACCGCACGGCAAAGTCGGCCTGCTTACTGCCGGCCTCCTCCCGGCCCCTTCCTTTCACCGACTTCTTCCCGACTCTCCGCTCCCATTTCCGTTCCATCTGGCAACGGGAATGGGACCAGGCCACACAAAACAAACTTCATAAGATCAAACCGCAAGTAGGATACTGGGCCTCCTCCTTCCACCGGTCCCGACATAAAGAAGTGATTATAGCCCGTCTCCGCATAGGACACACACGCATTACTCATGGTCACCTAATGGCTAAATCGCCAGCCCCGCTCTGCCCTACCTGTCATACTCCCATCACTGTCGTACATCTCCTGGTCGAATGTCCAAACTTGTCCGCTCTTCGTTGTAGATGTTTCCCTCACTTGGCCGAAATTCCCATACCCGAGCGTCTACAATTCATGCTCGCTGAGGGCCCCCATTTTTCGGAGGAAGCGATTTCCCGTTTCCTCACTTATTCCCACCTGTTTCAACGGGTCTGAGACCAGGCCCCCCATACCCACTCCCCAGTAACTGAACACTACATCCTCCCCTGGTATATCATCCCCAACTCAGTAACACCACTCACCCACTGCCTCGCTGAGATATGTACCACACTAGGTACGAATCGGCGGTAAAATAAAGAAAGGAAAAAAAAAAAATATATATATATATATATATATATATATATGTCTCACCTCTCTCCTAAGTCTTGCAATCTGGAGCTGTCTTGGTTTCGCCTCTGGAAGAGTTGTGGCAGCCATATTTGAAATCAATTATAGGAAACGTTTTAATTAGCTTCAAATTATGTAAATTGCTCCATCTTCCCGTTTTCTTTCAAATATTTATCAAGATTTTGGAATTAAATTTGGCGAAGAAAATTGTCATGAAAAATGTATGCGATTTTTATATTCTTCAAAAAATAAAATTTGACGTTGAAGGTAAGAAAGTGTTCAGGTTTTGGATATTCTCTAAATCAAAGACGGAATCCTGAAATAGAAAGGATATAAATCAAATAAAATCAATATTCACATATAGAAATTGCTTTTCTACGCCAAAAAGAACATTGTATGAGAACTTGTGTATCAATTTATATGTTAAGTGAAGTTTCAGAAAGAGATGTAGTAAGATATGGAAAAAATAGTATTTTTTACAAAAAGAACTGAAATGCAATTACAAACATCCTGTTTTTGAAGTATTATTTCCACCTGAATAACAATGAATGTACTCGTATAATAAATGGAATTAATGTGATTGTTAATTAATGCAATTTGACGTGATTATTAATTAGGAATTCGTTTTATATTAATTGCTGAGAGAGAGAAATTAGTTTTAAAATCTTAGTTGGTTTGCCCAGAAAGTAGTTAGTTTTAAAATTTACACTTGGCAAACCTGCGCCTCATTTTAAAATAGGTTTGCGCTGAAAGTTGTGATCGCGAGACGCATTGTGTTTCATTGCGCTTTTTAATGTAAATTTTGTTAATTATAGTCGGCTTAAGCTGACTAGACCTCTCTCTCTCTCAATATATCATGTTCATCTTATTTCGACTCACCTTTAATCATCGTGTTTCAAAAGTTAAATTGAATAAAATCATATAAAATCTATTTCGTGTTTCGGCTTCCCCATACGTTAAACCTAATCAGAGTGATCAGACACGCTGCCGAGTCAGCCACACATTTAGGCAGTAAAATGAAATTTAGTATAGAGAAACTGTTGAAGTTTGTAATGCAGAATAAGTTCGATACAACACATATCATTATAAGTAAATAAAAATCATGTTAATACAATAAAAATTATTGCATTAAAAGAAACCACTACAGTGTGTATATATATATATATATATATATATATATATATATATATATATATATATATACACACACACACACTGTATATGAATATAATATCCTGATATCGTTTGCGTGCATGCTTTGAAGACGTAATCCCTCCTAATGGTCATGAGTGTTATTGTAAATAAATTACAAATTTAAACCTTCAAAGGTGGAAGGTAATTATCTAAAAAGCTCATTTCCCCCGATGTGGGGGTGAGGTGAATGTGCCCCAAGGGTTACCTGAATAAGAGCAGAAACAGAGTAAGTGGTCAACTCAACTCCACCCGATGCCAACGGCCGGGAGCGAACCAGGGCCATACCGTGCAGAGTCGCCACCGTAACTACTGAGCTACTGTGCGCCCTTATGCCTTCAAAACACAAACGTAATTGCGACCCAAACCCATTATATTGCGCGCGCACACACACACACACACACCATCTACCATTACAGGTCATATAAACAAGGTATAATGCGAGAGACGATCATGTTACTGAGGAATTATGGAAGTGTCATTGACTGCATATGAATAACAAAGCCTTGGCTTCAGATGCGTTTAAACAAGACAAAATATAGAGCAACCTTCATTATTCGGCTGTTCATCCTAAAGTCTCTCCCATCTCTGTTTGTTTCATGATGGGGGAAGGGTTTTAATGACTTAAATACGTATGCAATCATTATTCGTACGTGGTTCTCTCTGATTGTAACTTTTGTCGCACGAAAATGTTGCAGAAATGTTGCAAAATTCTTTGGTCTTCGTTTTAATGGGCGGTATTTACATGCAAAATCTAAATTTTTCAATTACGCTCCATTTGAAATCATATGGCATACATTTGAGCATTTCCTTTATTGAGAAAGGAATGGATGTGGATTTTCGAAGTCATGATTTATATATATATATATATATGAATAGAAACGACATAATATTAAGGAACGTTTCTGCACACGCGGAAGAGAAATAACGAATAAATGAAAAATGAGGCGAACCGCCCGGGAATCGAACCCAAGGCCTTCCAATTGCCGGTTGGATGCGCTACCATTACACCACGGACCTCAATCATTCACAAATCGAAATTCTCCTACATAGGGCAGAAACCAATGCCCTGAGAGGGCACCCTTGCAAATCGTGAATATGTGCAGAAACGTTCCTTAATATTATGTCGTTTCTATTCATTTATATACTGCGTGGTCATTGCAGTTAAATGCACATATTCACGATTTGCGAGGGTGCCCTCTCAGGGCATTGGTTTCTGCCCTATGTAGGAGAATTTCGATTTGTGAATGATTGAGGTCCGTGGTGTAATGGTAGCGCATCCAACCGGCAATTGGAAGGCCTCGGGTTCGATTCCCGGGCGGTTCGCCTCATTTTTCATTTATTCGTTATTTCTCTTCCGCGTGTGCAGAAACGTTCCTTAATATTATGTCGTTTCTATTCATTTATATACTGCGTGGTCATTGCAGTTAAATATACTGTGTATATATATATATATAATTTTTTTTTTTTATTTTTTTTTTTTTCCTTGAAAATTTTTCTCCTTCCAATCGAAGCCTAAATTAAATCAAGGATTATTTAATGTCGAGAGGAAATTAATTCAGAATCGCTGAATTTCTTCCATAAAAGTTCAAAAACAGTGTACATATTCTCTTTTTTTTCATTTATCTGTCTACACTCGTATCTAGCCGTCGAATTACTTTTTAAATATTATCAATCATTTTAAAATTCATTTCATTGTCTTGTGTTCTCCGTTCGTAAGTGAAGTACTTTTGGATCTATTTGTTTTGGAGACGTAACGAACCATGTAAACAAACATGGACACGAACATACGAACTTTATCCCTTTCCGCTTTTTATGATATAATTGCCATAAAACGCCAGATTTTTTTTAATGATTATTTTCACAAAATTCGATATAAAATTGCAGAACATCAGTTTGTTATTTAATTTTAACGTAATTCCTATTTCCAATGTAATTTCCCAGATTTTTCAGCTTAAAAATGTAAATGAAAGTAATTCACAAGACTTAAAACGTTTAATGGGGACACGAAAATACACAACGTTTAATGGGTGAATGAGCAACTCCGGAATAACACGCGTATAAACAATGAAACAAAATAATAATCCTTCTCATTTCTCAAATCATTTCAGAATGGGCTTCATGATTCCATGCGGTTAACGACAATTAGGCGATCCTTGGGATCTTTCATCAGTATGTTAATTAAATAATAATAAGAAAAATCATAAATTCTTACAAATAAAGATCACACGTAAATACTCTACAGTTTAATCTCAAGAATTAGAGTGTTATGGGTGGAATTACGACTCCGCACAGCTTGAGGGGGAAGGAAAAACTCTGAGCATAGCTACAGCGGAATTTACATACTGTAAATATGTTTGTCAGTTAGGATATAGGCGGTCGCGAGTTTGTCGTTTGTCTGGTGTGATAGTTTCCTTTAAAAGATTGGAGCAGTTTTCGAGATGAGTAATGAGAAGAATCATGAAGAAATGTGTCGTGGGAAATGCGATGAACAAATGAAGATAGGACACAGAGAAAGGTGACGAAGAAAATAAAATAAAAATTATTGTATGTACTGATATACAGATATTTGAAGATGGTATGTTTACATTCAAAGAATGGGGAATATTCTGGTAGTAAATGCCTAAGCAAAAGACGTATAAAGATAACTAGAATCATTACGGTAAATTTTCAAAATAACTATCACCGAGCCGAGAACCAAATACTGGAAATATATATATATATATATATATATATATATAACACGGAACTCTTCTGGAAAAATTAAATCCACTATAGTTAGAATAAGTAATGGTAAATGACATATACCAGTGGCGGCCAACCCGCGGCACGCGTGGCTATTTCTAATGGCACGCGGACGACGAAGAGAAAAAAAAAATTGTTGGGTGTTGGGAAATTTTGGCGTCAAACGGGAAGTGTTTGTGAGTGAAGTAAACAAATTGATGTTTTTTAAAAGGTTTTGTGAACTACAGATTTTTACATGTATCTATTTTCAATAACTTGAATTGCAGGAAAGAAGTTGTCTTTGTATAAATTTGTAGTTCTTAAATTCATAAAAAGTTATTGAAAATAATAATAATAATAAAAATATAAGTTTACTTTAGTTTTTTACTTATTTTATAATTTACGGACGTTAAAATATTCAAGTTGGCACATTCCACAATTTCGAGTCAAATAGTGGCACGGCACAGAAAAAGGTTGGCTACCACTGACATATACTATAGTTTTCCTTTTTCATGATGGAAGCCCAATGTGGGCAACGGGTCACTCGCAGAGACGCCCCAAAATATAGCTTTCGCCAGCTATCTGCCAAGTAGATAGGATCCAGATGACGGAAGCTATATTTTGGGGCCTCTCTGCGAGTGACCCGTTGCCCACGTTGGGCTTTCATCATGAAAAAGAAAAACTATAGTATTTGTCATTCACCATTACTTATTCGAACTGTAGTGGATTTAAATATTCCAGAAGAGTTCCTTGTTTCACGCACGGTCTGTGTGTGACATAAAAGTTTCTCAGGGGACCATTCTGAGTTATATATATATAACACTTAGTGCTTGTATGTATACATACAAGAAAGCCGAATAAACAATAACTAATTATTTTTATAACATAATTAAAATTGATGATTTTTAGTGCGATTTTTAGCGATAAACTGACTATAATAAAGTGTGATTATAAAGCTTTAGCGAGAAGTTGAACGAAAGATGAAAATGATTCCTGATGAAGTGAATGAATTGAAACTGTCAAATCTAACTACAGTATATCACAATAAAGGTGTAATCTCATTGTCTTCTTGAAGGATAATAACAGACAGCGGGACTTTGCTGAGATAGAATGAACTCGGGATTACGACATCTGATCGACTTTACATTCTGTTGACATAGCGAGTATATTGTAGGTTAGATTAGTATAAAGTGGGTTAAGTTGTTAAGGTTTTTAGAGTGCCGATGTTATAATCTTGTCGATCCGATTGGTAAAGGTCGAATGAACTTAATGAACGACTTTGCTGGGATTGGCACAGATGCCATATTTTATTCCATTCAGGTGGTGATTCAGTGGTGAGTTCTGCAGCTGGTTACGCGTCACTGTGCCTGGAGTTGAAGGATCATACCAAACCCTCGAATCATACAAGGATTATGTCTCATAACTGTATTTTGGAAGTTTAAATCCTTCAATGTCTGTTACAGAAATCAGTGTCTGAATTGGTGACGCAGCATCATTAAGAATAACACATTCTGAAACGCTTAGACCGCTGTATTCAGCTCGCATGATGACTAGAGATAATTATGCTTTGTTTAATTATTTTATGCAATAAAGAGAGAGAGAGAAAATCTGCGCTAGACATTTATTTAATTCATTTAATTGTTTTGCGGAGTTACGCCATTTTTATGGTGGTCATATATACATGATTTAGTAGGACGCTATTCCGTGCCTTTCTATGCAGTTCTGAATTGAATTTGGCACTTTCAGTCCGAAAATACGAGGGAAAAAAATACTAAAACGTTGCGTTTTTCCCCCTCTGATGGCAATCTGAGGGTAGAGAAACGCACTCAAAAATTGAAATACGTTATCGATAAAATAAATCTTACAATATCACAAGTGACTGTTTTACAGCTTTAAGTTTCACATTATTATTAAACTGGAATTAATAACTGAACTAATAATTGCTAATTGGACTAATAATATCTATTTTTTTATTAAATTTTCTTTTAAGCTTTACGTTTTCAATTCACTATTAAATTGGAATTATTTTTTGTTATCTTTATTGGAATGTTAATTTTTTTTCCGTAGACGACTTATGTTTTAATGTCCAACCTAAAACCTCATCAGTAGAACGCGAGGGATAGACTGGTCCGGACCATCTCTTTCGAATCCCGACCCGGACTGGTCCAGTTTAATCATTAATATATATATATATATATATATGAAAAACTGTCCCCACCAGGATTCGAACCCAACACCTCTTGACTGGAAGGTGAGGACGCTAGCCAATACACTACGATGAGATTAAAATTAACATAACCTGCCATGCATTCAAACAACCGAGGAAACGCATAACACTTACACGTTCAGAGGCATTTTGCGTGTTAATCCTCCAGCAGTAGAGCCTAGCGGTAATGACCAGGAGCTATATTTATGGGACCTCTTTGCGAGAGACCCGTTGCCCACGTCGGGCTTGCATCATGAAAAAGAAAAACTATGGTATTTGTCATTTACCATTACTTATTCGGACTATAGTGGATTTAATTATCTCAGAAGAGTTCCTTATTCCATGCACGGTCTGTGTGTATCATAAAAAACTCAGGGAACCATTCTGAGTTCATTCCCATATATATATATATAAATAAACTTATACAATTAGTGCAAACAGTCCTTTGTGAAACGTCAAATTCCTTACCAGTATTTATCAGTAATAAACATAGAGTCACGACAGATTTCTTTTAACCGACTGTATACTTCTATACTGAGGCACCCTTTTATCGCTCGATTTGCAAAACTGTCTGATAATCTGATAATGGAAAACAAAATTTTGAATTTACATTTTAAATCCTTCTCTATTTTGAAATTCCATCTCGTGATGGATCAGTATCATGTGGGCGGATGTTTACTTTTATATTTCTGCAGTTTTCCAATATGTATGTGATGCACACTCACAGGGAAAAATACAAAGCAGTTTCAAGGATTTTCATGTCTTCAACACATCATTCAACACCCTGATGAGGTGTTGAATACGCGAGAGGCCTTGGAATCGCTTTTATTTTTTTGTGTGGATGTTCATCATTTACAGTCTTAACAATTGAAATGCCTAAATTGTCTCGATCTTTTAAGCATTTGAAAAGACTAATCCGAAATGTCTAATAAAATGTTTAAAGTTTAAACAATGAAACATCTAATGCATGAAAGTTTAAGAAGTTTAAGTTTAAGTATAAATTTAGGCTTATTTGGAAAGAATTGCTTCACAGCATTACTCTTAAAAACTTTTCACTTTCAATTTATATCCATTTCTCCTCGTAATTGATTCTGTATCCCTATCAAAGAACTTTCTGTGATTTACATTATCAAAGTCACTTCTCAGTTTTAAATACTCGAATTAGTTCTCCCATAACTCACTCGACGCTTTTCAAATGAATACCTATCTAGTTCAGTTAATTTTTCCTCAAATTATTTTACTTCTCAGCTCTGAATTCGTTTATAACGTATCAGTGTCTTAGAGATTGAACCTAGGGTAGGCTTAGTGCATATCAGGAGGCCGAGGTCCAAGGATACGCTCAGGGTCAAAGGCTGATTCTTAGTCTTGAAAAACTTTACTAGCCAAGGCCTAGCCAAATAAAATTAAGAAATGCATGGAAGACACTGAGAAAGTCTAAGCCAATATGGAATAAATGGTAAAATGCACATATATAATAACTGTTTTCTCCTCTTTTCGAGATGAGTATTATTTTAGTTTAATTGTGAAATTCATCATATATATATATATATATATATATATATATATAAATGATGCAAAATAACGCACTATCGCGACGAAATATGGAGGAGAAAACCACTCTTAGGAAGACATAAATTTGTATTTCTTCATACCAATTATGTCTTCCTGAAGAGTGGTTTCCTTCACCATATATATATATATATATATATATATATATATATATATATATATATATATGGGATTTAACTCATAATGGTCCCCTGAGATCTTTTATGTTACACACAGACCGTTCATGGAACAAGGAACACTTCTGGGAAAATTAAATCCACTATAGTCCGAATAAGTAATGGTAAATGACAAATACTATAGTTTTTTTTTTCATGATGTTAGCTCAACGTAGGCAACGGGTCACTCGCAAAGAGGCCCCAAAATATAACTTCCCTCACCAGCTATTCGAACTATAGTGGATTTAATTTTCCCAGAAGAGTTCCTTGTTCCATGCATGGTCTGTGTGTAACATACATACACATATATACAGTATATATATATATATATATATATATATATATATATATAAGGGCCGTAACGCCCACCCCCTTGAGAGGAAAGGTTCACTTTTGTAACCATAGTTATAACTTATGATGTGATATTATAATATATATAACAGCATTTAGTAAATAAACACTTGCATTTTTTTTAAACTTCACAAACTACTCTAAACCCCCTCTGCAATGACTAGGTCTGCACCAAAAGGTCCGCTTTTCTACAGTTTCGACCTCCCCCCTTGGGAAGTCCTGGCTACGGGACTGTGTATAAACTGTATATATACTCTCAAATGTTTTTGTAAAATGGCTACATTTTTATAGGGTTACTTTCGATTATTTTCAGTAACACTAATATTATTTTCGATATTTTTGTTATTCATGTTTTCTATCTAAGGTAAGATGTTTTGATTTCAGTTGATGATAAAAAGAACCTCTTATTTTAACGGGCACTACTTTTTATACAGGGTGATCCATACAGGTGTTCCCCAAAATGACTTAATATATTTTTGGGAACACCTTTATGGAGCACCCTGTATAACTTTCAAAGGTTTAAGTGAATATTCTCAATTAAGCAAGAAGTTGAATTGAGGGAGTAAATCCACAGTAAGAAATGGATTTATTAGAAGCGCAATTAGCTTTCGGCCTATACCAAGGTCTTCATCAGGTGCTTCTAATAAATTTATTTGTTAATGCAGCTTTATTCCTTTATAACATCCAAATGTTGCCCCATTCAAATACAGCCATGCCTGACAAGAAACTAAAAAGGAAAGTGATTTTATGTAACACTCCTTTCTCTCTCTCTCTCGCTTTTTTATATATATATATATATATATATATATATATAGAGAGAGGAGAGAGAGAGAGAGAGAGAGAGAATCACATTCCTTTTTTGTTTGGTGGAAGGTTTGTCTGGAACTGTTGTTAATTATCAGTTTCAAAAGTTTCACATCTTGAATTTAAATTGGACGAGTCACGAAAATAAAACTGTGGCAGCTTCCTTTCTTATATTCTGATACTTTAATGGGAGTTTGTGGAGGTAAATGCAGTGTCAAAAAGACAAACCAGGAATTACAAAAGCAAATTTCATTACAAAACAATTACCAGCAATCATAAATTACTCATACTTCTGTGTTACGATCTTACATGAAAAATTATATATATATATATATATATACACAGGGTGATCGAAAAGTCTCTCCGCAGTAGTAATAATGTATATATATACATACATACAGCCTACCATAGCAAGACTTAGCTTAGACTAGCCTAGACTTCGCCAATATTTTGTTAAAGATTTCACCATATCGTACAATTTTCATTAAAATATCTAACTTCTTGTATGATTGCATTTTTGTCATAAAGAGTCATAGTTGCGGAGTGACTTTTCGATCACCCTATATATATATATATATATATATATTTGTTATAAAGTTCTTGAGCGGTTTTAAAGTTTAATAGCATTTTACCTATTTAAGATAGAACGAGATAGCAAACTGCATCATACAGTTTAACTATCAAAGTTTTTGGCATATATTCCACTAACATTTTACACTTCAACATTTTCTCCATCTTGGGTAGTACAAAGTTCAACTCTATTTTGCAAAGACTGAAACACATTTTTTATTTCTTTCTGCGTAATTAGGCGGGCTATTGTTTTGATTCGGCCCTTCAGTTCTGCCAAATGTTGAGGTTTTGTTGGGTAAACGATACGCTTTATATGCCTCCATAAATAGAAGTATAATAATAATAATAATAATAATAATAATATCGCACAAGCAACTAACAAAATGACTATCGAGTGTAGAATATTGTCTGAGATTAACAAAAGGAATTTTATTGGGGCTGTAGATAATACTCAATTTGGCTGTGTTGAGCCTTCTCTATATACCGACCCACATCAAATGTTCAAGTATTTCTGTGAATCCTTATTTGATATTTTTAGTAGTTGTTTTCCTTTAAAGAAGACAATCGTTTCCCCTAAAAGTATTACAAAAAGTAGTATGGGCGCCAAATGGGAGAGTGCAGGAATGTTGCAATGCAAGTGCAAATGTTGGTCAATATTGCAAAGGGTTATGCAACAAACGGGTGTGAAATGAAGGGGGAGGGAGTATGCAACATCAATGTTACAAGGCTTATGCAACATCAATGCTGCAAAGAGGGGTAGGGTTATGCAACAACTCAATGCTGCCAAGGGGGAGAGGGGAGGGAGTTTCGGGAGAAGGGAGGATGACCTCCCCCCAAAGAGGTAACCCTTAACCTAAGAGAGGAAGAGAAAGGAGAAGGTGGGATGTCCTCACCCCCTAAAGGGAAACCTAACCTAAGCCTTAACCTAAGAAGGAAGGTGTTCTCCTGGCTGAAGCCGGACGCATTATGAGCGTCCATGGGCCAAGCAGTTGTTATATAGAGGATCGTGAGTTGCCAGATATCACTTATTTATATATGGAGGGGTTACCAGATACCACATTTATTTTAATTTTTATTTAGATGAGTTGCCAAATAATGTTTTTATTTATATATGAAGGGATTACCAGATACCACCATTTATTTTAAATTTATTTACATGAATTGCGAAATAGTGTTTTTAATTGTTCAGGTATACCTTATTAGGTTGAGTTGCCAAATAATGTTTTTATTTATATATAGATGGGTTACCAGATACCGCCATTTACTTTAACTACTTATTTATTAAAGGCAAGATTGACTTTCTCCTTAAAGTTCTTCAGCAAAAGAACTAATTATTTAAACGTCGTTCAACTTAATATTAATAATAAAAGAAATACACTAGACAATTGGCTTAGCAAAAGAAATCATCCCAATAACATATTCTCTAAGAATAATATTCAGTTTACCTATAATTCATGAAACGCTTTCATTTATTCTAACACATTAGAATGTATACTGTGTCTATTTACTTTTGACAATCCTTTCTATATATTTAACTGAATCTAATTTCTATTTATACAGAGAGAGAGAGAGAGAGAGAGAGTTAATATTCGAAAAACTGAAGACGGCACACACACACACACATTATTGACTTTATTTCGAAATCACTGTTAAAAATTAGATTACATTCAAACATAAGCCCCCCGTGTGTCTATTGTGTATACTGTAGATCTAAGGTAGAGTGAAAAACGTAGATTACATTCAAACATAACCCCTCAAGACAATTAATCCATGGCATAGCAAAAGAAATCATTCATCTTAATAATATTAATAATAAAAGAAATACACAGGACTTTATTATATTGTACATTATTACAATAACATATTCTCTAAGAATAATATTCAATTTACCTATAATTCGCTTTCATTTATTCTAAAACCTTAGAAAGTATACTGTGTCTATTTACTTTTGGCAATCCTTTCTATATATCTTCTATATTTTTATAAACACAAAATCCGCGAAGTCAAAGTAATTGATAAAAGAATTAAATGAGAAATATTCTATCAGAATAATTTTCATTTTACCTATAATTCGAAAGACAAGGAAGGAATGCGTTAAAACAAATCTTTTTATTCGAGGAAAGGAAGATTATCGCTGAGCCGACAGCAAAGGTTGATTTGTCCCACTTCTCGTCTCCAAAACTGGTTTTTGTCACCTTCCACTCGTATTATTAAATTCGCCATTATTATCATTATAATGAAGTTAAAAACAACTTAAATATATACATAAGCATTACATGATTGTTTTCCAAATTATTTATAGGCTAATTTAGCCTTTAAGTAATTATTTTCCTTATCATATTTCATATGTAACAACAATATATATATATATATATATATATATAGGGTGGTGAAAATTACAGTAGTAATAATAATAGCTAACTCGGTTTTCCTTCTCACCGAATTGTTCATTTTGACGAGGGTCAAGCTTTTCACTCCGCCTTAGACCTTCACTTTAACGTGGAATCCGAACTAAGCTGCAGCACTGGCAGGGTGAAATTACAATGTCATCGCCCGGATTCGATCTCTCAACCAGCACCCCAGCGTCTTAACCACTAGGATACCTAGGGCGCCTATTTATCTACCAACCCAAGCAGACATTCATTTTCATGAGCTAAACACAATTTAACCACACTCCTACGCGAGAATTGGAAAGTAGAGTCAAGCCGAATACATTAATCAAAGTTGAGGATCGAATAGTATGACCGCAAACAATTATTTTGCAAATATTTGAAACCATCATGGTAGAGACTGTAAAAGGCAATTAATACACACACCTATATATATATATATATATATATATATATATATATATATATAACCAAATCCACAAGTCAGAAATCTTGGGAAAGCTGTGAATAGTATGACCGCAAAAAATAATAATGCACAAAAACATTCTGCTTGTAGAGATCTAGATTTCTTATTTTCTAATGATCTGTGTATCATCGGATATTACTGTGCTGTCTCTGGTAATCTATGTCAGGATTATGAAGAGTAGCGGCGCTAATTTTGTTTCCTGTGGTACTGAGCTGAGCGGCTCTGATGAAGATATTCCTGTAACGACTTGCATCCGCTCAAGTTGTCCATCTCCCTATCCGAACTGGGAAAAATTGAGGATCAAATAGTATGACCGCAAAAAATAATAATGTAAAATATTGTGAGAGAGATGGCAAATGTTGATCAATGTTGCAAAAGGGTGAGGGATATTGCATAAAGGGGTGGGTTCTAAAATGGGAAAACCGAGAAAAGTATGGGGGCAAATGCAATTATTGTCGTGGTAGAGACTGCAAGGGGTAATGCACGATGTGAACATTAAAACTACGAAGAGAATATAAAGGCACCATTAGTCGACCAATCAGGACGTCCAAAGCATGGACCCATAATATAGGTGTTACGATTGGTACGCAATTTTATCATAGCCCCACCCAGTTACATTGACAACCAATCATTAAACTTACGAACCGCCTCTTAGTCTTTTGGGGTTGTGCCTGGGGATCATGCATATAAAGGGAAATATTTTCAGCTGGGAGTCACAGTAGTTATTTTCACCAGTGAATAAACATTCCCTCCGCCATGAATCAAGAACTTTACAGTTTACCGGATTTATATCAAGATGGTGACATTGTAGCGTTGTCCACAATTAATCTTTATAACGCAGCTGACCGGGATGGATTATTTCCAACGCAAACCGTTGATGATATTTGCAATGACGCTCCTTACGATCCGACGCAAGGGACTGCCGTAGAAATGTAAGTGCCTGTAATTTTATTTTTTGTAGCCAATTATTCGCAAACTTATTTAATGTCCCTGTCAGAAAGAGCACTGTTCTGGATTATTTCATCATATATATATGGAAGATTGTAGTAATTCATCTCATCACATTAAAAATGCTTCATTTAAGTATCCGCAATTATAGATTAGTTTGCAATTATGCTAAAATCCTGTTTTAATTCATTGAATTTTGTATAGCAATCTTTTGCATCATGTTTTAAATAATTTTATAAATTCAAATGTTATTCGGAATTATCTCTTAAAGGAACTTCTCTGAGCGGTTCAAAGATATCTTCATATTGTAATATCTTACTATATTTATACTCTGCATATGTTTTGGATTTTTATTAAAAAAGATTCAGTATGAACTAATGAATTATTCTTTCTCCTTTAAGGTCCGATGAGGATTTGACACGTGTTATACAATCTTTTCGTTTTGAAGAAACCCACGTCATGGATCTGAATATGGATGTAGAAGATTTACCGAGTAGTCAACCCAACGATTGTCACATCATTAACGAAATAATGTAAGTATTTTTTGTTTCGATCTTTTTTGGGGGAAGACAGAATGTATTTTCATCAATTTATTAAATGAAAGAAATCATGTTTTGAGTACAATAACCATCTTAAACTACAGAATATACAAACTAACATTATTGGTTACAAATATATATATATATATATATATATATATATATATATACGAACAAAACATCATACTATACAACGCGTACGCACAATCGGAAAACGGCTTTTTATCTGTCTGCATACCATTTCGTCGTTTCGTTGAGTGTGACACGGGTCGAATAATTTAAAAAAATTTATAAATTCTTTACCACGTGACATATGCATGAAATGAAAGGCAGTACATCCCGCACGTATTACTAAAATGTCCTTGTAGCCGGAAGGGGTTCCATACAATTTCGGGGATATGCAACTGATCGGGAAATTTTACAATAACAGGGTCACCCCAGGGTTGAGTCCCGAGTGAATCAAAATAGTACATGCGGTCCCTATTTTTAAAATAGATTGCAAATCAATGAATCCCTTCATTACCAATGACATCTGTGTTCACAATAAGACTACCGCAATCTCGTGTAGTTGGCAAATTCAATGTTTCATTCTTCGTAAACACACCGATAAATTTGGAACGTGTGATTCGTTCACTATTCATTACTATCTGAAGTGTATTCGCATCCATTTTAAAAGTCAGTGATAACGCCCCTAAATCTGTCTACTTCTATTAGGGCTTGTGACTCGAGGTATACTAGTACACTAATAGGTGCGTCTAACGGCTTGGCGAATTCCAATCTGACTGAGATGTTTCCACTCTGTTGTGGACTTAAGTGTGTATTTACGCTAGCAGATAAGTCAGGTGTGATGTCAAACGGATAAAGGTTAAATTGATCAACGAATTCTTTCTGCGTTACCCCAATCACTAGCTCATCACAATCACCTGCAATATGGGCCAGATTACTATATGCTCTCGCGCAAAGCGGTAACACAGCGTCTGATGAATAGTCCGTATCCAATGTTCCTCCCAACGCAACGCCATTAACGTATAGTTATATTTTCAAGGCCGAAATTCTCGAATTTAAAGGCATTCTTTTTATATTTTCCACTCACCGAACTGTGTTCCTGCATTCCAATTAATATCCTTTTAGGTAGATTTCCCAGGGCTATGTTTTCTATGTTTCGATGCTAACCCTGCTGGCACCGTGTATAGTTTGATTTGTACTCTGTTAATTGGGTATTTTACTGTGGCGTGTAGTAAATTTTTCTCAATTTCTATTTGTTTTGGTGAACTTAATTTCACTCGCCGTACGGAGGTATGTCTCGGTATGTCTCCATAATGTGAACCACAACGGGTTTTGCTCCCTCTTCTTGATCAGCATTATAGTAATGTCTAATTAAGAATTAAATGTTTGTTTATAAGAATTAAAGAATGTTTAATTAAATGATCTGTTATAATAAGAATTAATAGAGAGTATAAGGATGTTTAACAGATGTAATTAAGATAAATATTGAAATTGTAAAATACGAATTGGTAACAGCCCGAAATGGATCTAGGGACGAGAGAGAAATCCCCAAAAAACGCCAGTCAACCGGGCGGCGCACAGTGCCACAAATGGGTTAAAAAACGGCCAAAATTATTTTTTTCAATTGTACTTAGTTTTATGTAGTTGAAATGTTTAATTATGATTTATTTTAATAAAAAATTATGTTTAGTACCTTTTGTATATATGTAATGGTGACATATTGAGTGATTTTTCTATAAATAATAATAATATTCCAAATCAATAGGTTATGATCTACTGTAGTTTCTTAAGTTTCTCAAATTACTAAAAATATACTAAACAGATAATTGTTAATTAGGCCTATGTTTTGCAGATTTTGTCAAATGACATACTAAAATAAGTATGGTTTCATTTTAATCACTATACACATCTATTGTTTAAAACATTATTTGATAACCTGCCACTATATCAGAAGGGGTAAATAAAAAACATCGTAATACCTCTTAAAGTTTATGAAATTAATTCCCCCAAAATAAGTGTGACAACTGATATGAAAAAGTGTAAATAGTGTAAACAAAATTACAAAAACTTCATATTTAGAACATATCTTCCTCATCAGAACTAATATTTAAATTCTCTAATATTTCACTCTCTTTTAAAAGTGAACGTGCCTCTTCTGACATCTCTCTCAATTTGGGGTTTCTATTCTTTTTCGAACTATACTAATGACTGGATCGCTTGATACTAAAAGATAATGAATTTGATCTTGCATAGTATTCAGTCGAGATGTTTTTCTGGAATGATGGAGACGAACATTTCTTATTACTTTATGTAGACATTCTTGGCATTCTTCTGAATAAGAACCAATTGGATATAGATGATTTTTCATCACCAAACCTCCATGTAGAAGTACTTTGTGTACTGAAGCAGGAATTTTATACCATGGATATAAATTTACAATAGTCGTAGCAGCTTTTCGACAATAAGATTCAAATTTTGCAATGTCAACTTGGTTTTGACAACTGAGAACCTGCAAGATACAATAGAGCATATCAATTACTTTCTTGTTCACACCTGTGATTTCTGAAAATATCTCTGCATTTTGGAAAGCTCTTCTTGCTGTGTTTCCATCATTTGTGTTTCCAGCCCCTGCTTTCGGATGATCCACCAGTAAATGAAGTCGTTTTCTGAAATCCCACTTGATCTGGTTTTTTTCTGGCTTGCACACTCTTCTTTTCCTCTTCAGTTCTAGCCATCCATTTTTTAGTTTCTAATTTATATCCAATATGTAAGATAAATTCAAAAAATCTAATCCAGCAATGCAATATTGAGAGACCATATTCAACAGCATCAGTATTAATTATTTCTTTTTTCAAGAGAAAATCAATGTCATTCATTTGGGATGGTTTTGCTAAACATAAATTACATGACTGTGTTGAAGTAGTATCTGTAATTGCATTGATAGCCTTTCCATCAAGCATAGTTAGAGATAACTCGTATTTCCTGGCAATTTCAACTTCAGTATTTTCTCCTACTCTAACTTTATGAGTGGTGTAACTGGGAATCACGCATCACTCTTCTTGCAGACTTAGTTAGTTAATACATGAAAAACATGTTCCAACACGCAAAGTCACAAATAGTCGCAAAAAAGTTTTGTTTCTTTGATTTACTTAAAGGTTGCATTAATGTTTAACACAAAAATTACATTCCCCAAAATCCCCCATTTTTTGTTTTGCTAATTTTACACATTTTCTAGATAACAATTTAATCTGTAATCTATGATATTGCCATAGTTTTTTAATTAATGCTATCTTTTTAGTTTTCAATAAAAAAATATGCATGAAAATGTTCTAAACTGTTTATTCTTTCAATAGAACTAAGCAGAACATGAAACTACAAACAATTTTTTGTGATATAGTAACTTCAAGTAAGTTGTTAGAACAAACATATTTTGTCCCCTCCAAGATATTTTAAGACAATGTATATTATTTCGTAGATTTTTCTTGCCTTAATGTAAGAGAATAAAATTTCAAATACTTAAATCAGTAAGTAGAAGTGTTTTATTTTGACGTGGAAATGGTTTTAATAGAATTTACTTAAATTTGTTATTTTTGGTTTTTGGACGTTTTTTAACCCATTTGTGGCACTGTGCGGCGTCCCTCTGGGTAGGATGTAATTGTGTGAAACTAGAATAGGATTTCGGATCTCTCCGATTAAAATGTTTACATAAATTTGCCCCTCGCATTCCCTCGTTTAACTAAAATCATTTTCGGCTAAATAAAGTAGTAAAAAGTGTAAATCCAAGTATATTTAACCCCCCATTCACCCACACATTGGTTTGAAATGATAACGGTTCACTCGGCTACCTACCACGCGTTATAAAGTATTGTGAAAACGAGTAAAGAGAGTGTAAAGAGAAATGCAATAAAGAGCAGAACGTAAAGTAAATAATGAAGTATAATAAGTAATAAAACGTATTCACGACATTTTGGTGGCAGCTAACCTTATTAAATTGTTATCAATTTAATAATACGAACCCATGCACTCCGTTCTTAAAATAGGCTTATGCAGTATTTTTTCGTGTCTCATAAATAGGAATTGAAAATTTGTGCGTGTGTTCTTTCGATTAATTATGATCGTTTCTCACGTTCTCCGTATAAAGAAAATTAGTAGATATTTTGTTTCGCTACCCGTTTTAGAGTATTTATAAAATTTAAGCAAAATTCTGATTCCCTTGTCTTCAAAATTCATTGTAAATGGAATTCAAAATGGCGTCTCACTTTCACGACCCTAAGCGTCTTCTTCGAAATCTTCGCGGGCAAAATTGTTTTTTTTCTTTCCTCGTCTCACGGAAGAGGCTCGATTTTCAAATCGTCGACTCAGAAATTTCTCGTCGTTTTCTCGAGTCAGTTGTAAATGTGGAGTCGTGCTTGCCCGGTGACTCATTATTTTCGTTTTGTTTCGTCCTCTCACTGTTTTTCCTGTCTTCAAGCCTGCCTATTTTCTTTGGGGTTAAAGTCCTTTTTTTGTGTTTACATTTTCTGTTAGTAATTATTTTTATGAAAATAATAATAATAATAATGGTTAAGAAATAAGATTTACTTAATTTATACGAATTCAATTATTTTAGTGTTTAAATACATTGTGGCATGCAATTTTTTATACGGTAGGGGTTTAAAAATGGTTGGCGTGTAGTAACGCATTTTTAGGCAATCAATATATATATTTATTTGTATATATATATATATATATATATATATATATATATATATATAGCATTCCAAGAGATTCGATGAACATGTAACAAAATTAAAATTTTCCAGAATTTATTAGTAGAGTTTTTGAGATTATTTTTCGATTGGATGTATATAATGATAGGCTTATTTTATTGTTTATGTAGGTTTACGGGCTTTTGTTCGCTTCGCTTCGCGCTAAATAGGATTAAGTTACATTTCAAGGTACAGTCGAAAAATAATCTTAAACATACTGATTCATACTGGGTTAATTCGGAAGTTGTCAGATTATATGCTTGCCGTATAGGATTGTGTAAATTAAGCTAAATTGGTTTAATTGAAATAGAGAAATTGTGTCGTAAGATTTTCGATAAATTCGTTTTTTTAAATTTTTTTTTATATACTCATTAATTATATACTTATATATAAACTTATACTTATATCTTAATTATATATATAATCATATATATATATATATATATATATATATATATATACTCATTAATTTTGGTAGGTAGGCTGATTTATCTAATTTTTCCTTTCGTTCATTTTCAAGACAATTCCGACTGATATTTTGTAGGATGGCTGTTGTGTTGTACTAAAGAAAGATTTCTTGTAGGCCTATCGTAAAATATTGATCATCACTACGGTATGTCTATTGAGTATTAAATTATAGTACCTTTTAAATTTATTATTAGTAGATTATTTTCTTAGAAAGTTATTTAACAAAATTTTAATTGATTCAACATGAATAATCATAGGATTTTCCTTAAGAAGCACAAATGTTATGACTTAAATTCTTAATAGCTCTTCCCACGCGTAACATTGAATTTATTAATTATAGGCTTAAAAGTGCGGCAGTAAATTTTATTTTTATTTTGGGGGCTTATGTGAGTTACGTTACACATATTTTAAGAAATCTGTATATTATTATAATTTTTATTCGAAATACAGGAATTGGTGTAGAAAATTCTTTTCATATAGTTTTTTTTTACTTTTTTATAGATTCATTCATTTTTATTTTTATAGGTGGGCCGATTTTTATTTATTTGTCTTTCTTCCAGTTCAATGACAATGGTTAAATTTTTATTTGGAATTTAGATTGTATTGCAAAAAGGATGTTTTGATTTGACATTTTAAGTTGGGTATTAAACAATGAAAAAATGTCCGTTTTTTCGTTCGCGCGATTGCATAGAAATTATTACAAAATTATGTCAGGATGTAATGCAGTTTCATTCGGTTAGGAATATTTGTATAGAGGTTCGCTTACAAACAAAGCGACCACTCTCATTATGCAATGTTTTGTTTTTGTTTGTTTACATATTAGGTTGAGTGTAATTTTTGGGTTCATAATATCTGTTCTTATTTAGAATAACGATGAAAATTTGTAGTTTCACTTGGAAACGATAAATTACTGGGATTTTTGTAATTTACAAGCCATACTGGGTTCTGTTGAAGGAGAGAGTTGTCTCTCAGATGTAATTTGTGAATTGCGAGTTTGATTCATATGAAATTTAGCGTTTCAAGTTGGAATTACTGAATTAAAATAATTTGCGGTAGTAATATTTAATTTTTTTTACTTTTTAATAACTGTTTTGGAAAATTGTTATTGTTTAAAACTTCAGTCGGGTTAACTAATGCAGTTGAAACATTGGCTCGAGTGTTCACCCGGAAATGGAGCCTTCTTAGATAGCCAGTAACGTTTTTGTGGCGTCTATATTGTGCTCCCCCAAAGTGTAAGAGGGTTTGTGATTGTCAGAGAAGTGATGACGAAGTTTCTGGGGTTCGTTTTTGTCTTTTGTATTTAAATGTAGCAATGTGATTTCTGACGGTAGTTTGAACAGTAATATTTCTTAAATTATAATAGCGGTTACTATGTATGGGCGCTTTTATATTTATAATGTACAGTTTTGTTTCGTTCGTTTCATGAATTTTGTATTATCTTCGCCGATGAAACTGCCATAAGTGATCTTATTGGTAGTTAGACTGTGATTAAAATTTTGTAAATTCTGTAAAATTTGTAATAGTTGTCCGTGAATTTGGCCAGAGCAAATTTGTAGTTATTGTTTCGAAGTGAACGGTCGAGAAAATTTGGTAAATTAAATATGAAATGATAAGCAGTACAGAAAAATGTTTCGAATATTTTTTTCAAAATTTCAAGAGGCTCGATTTGGAGGCAACCAAGTTGAATCCGAGTTCCATCCATTGAGTTTAGTCGACCGGATAGGTGATCGATCACCAATGATGAGAGAGAGAAGAGGAAGCCAAAATGGGCAGAGATTTGGCGCAGGACGGCTTCGGAAGAGAAGACAGAAGAGAGAAACCGAATGCGCAGAGATTGGCGCAGGAGTTTCGGAACAGAAACAGAATGTGCAGGGTCTTGGCACACGAAAGTTTCGATCGAAGATGGTCTACTGGTATTTTTCGGGCAGTAGCTGGTCACGCTGCTCGAATGCTTCCCTAAATATGTGTTTTAGCACGCGGTAGGCAAGCCACGAGAGCTTGAACGGGTGTCTAAGGCTGTACTGTCCATATAGATATATAGTAGGTTCGTTGCGAAACGGCCTACGGCGAAGTGATCGTTTGATTGTTGCCAGTGGAAGTCTTTCAGCTGGACGTAGGAAGAGCAGCGTTCACCGACAAAAGTTGAGAAGAGACAGGCAAGTTGATTCGTAGACTTCTAGAATTGCAAATTCCGTCCAATTCCGGCGCGTGGTCCCGCTTTCAGTATATCTCCCCCCCCCTGATCCTTTTAGAATTGGACGTCTTTCTTGTTTTTTTTCGCCATTTGGAGAGAGAGCGAAACCATTACAGCGTGCTGACCTGTTGCATGTTGATTGATGCAATCCCTTGCATTCTAGCGAAGTGAGCAGGAGAGCTGCGATTGAAAATTGAAGAAGTCCGTTGTCAGCGTGCGGATTGTGATCTAAACAACGTCCAGCAAATTAATGTACTGATTATTATGTAATGAAATTATAAGTGAAAGGGTGCGATTATTGCCCATATTTGTTGTTTTTTCGTGAAATAGTATGTGCGCTCTGGTCAGTATTTTATGTAAACTTGTTCTTATTTTTTCTATGTTGGCCTGATAGTAACTGTATAACTATACAAATAATTGTTTCAAATGTAAAGCGATCTTTGATGAGGAATCGCTGGAATAGATTATGGACTTGAAATTTGTGTAGCCACTGTAAGAAAATTTCCGTTATGTTTTTGACATGTATAGATTTGTTACAGGTTAAAAATTTGATTATTAGTGTGAAATGTTATTTTATGCGAATGTTGTGAAAATTATGAAGTTGTTTTTGATTTTATAAAAATGATACAAAATATCTGATCTGTGGAATTTGTCATTCTAATAATTTCTTGTCTATCTCCATTTGAATTTGTAAAGGAAAAAAAAATTGAAAAATATATATTTGTTGAATGAATAAATAAATTTGTTATATTAATAATTTTTCCTAGTGAAAAACTTATTTTCAAGGGGGTGATGCGAGTATAGTAATGTCTAATTAAGAATTAAATGTTTGTTTATAAGAATTAAAGAATGTTTAATTAAGTGATCTGTTATAATAAGAATTAATAGAGAGTAAAAGGATGTTTAACAAATGTAATTAAGATAAATATTGAAATTGTAAAATACGAATTGCTAACAGCCCGATATGGGTCTAGGGACGAGAGAGAAATCCCAAAAAAACGCGTCAACCGGGCGGCGTCCCTCTGGGTAGGATGTAATTGTGTGAAACTAGAATAGGATTTCAGATCTCTCCGATTAAAATGTTTACGTAAATATGCCCCTCGCATTCCCTCGTTTAACTAAAATCATTTTCGGCTAAATAAAGTAGTAAAAAGTGTAAATCCAAGTATATTTAACCCCCCTTCACCCACGCATTGGTTTGAAATGATAACGGTTCACTCGGCTACCTACCACGCGTTATAAAGTATTGTGAAAACGAGTAAAGAGAGTGTAAAGAGAAATGCAATAAAGAGCAGAAAGTAAAGTAAATAATGAAGTATAATAAATAATAAAACGTATTCTCTACAGCATCCAGATTTAAACAGATCTCAGGATTCGTGCGGGTGAGCTTTATTTTCATATCCATCCCATTCACAACCAACTTCTGGAATGTGAAATCTGTATGCAGGCGTCCAAACCACTCGTATATCTTCTTAGAATTTTTAAATTTGTCCTTTATACCACTTTCGTCTTTAACTTGATAATATCCTTTGGCACTTAAAAAGGTATCCTTCGCTTCTTTGGAAAAGTTGAGGACATTTGCCAGATAGGCTTGTACGTGATAGTACCCCGTGCCTGCCGATATGTTGAACTGATTTAAATATACGTCACACTGGTTGAATATGGAGTGCAGAAAGTTTGTTTCAGGGTATACAGCATATTTGTCATCGCAGTCCGTTCCATCAGAATGGGCTTAGTTTAGCGTACATGTGCACACAGCTTGGATCAAAAAAGTAAGGGCCTGAGCTGGGTATTATGAATTCTATAGGGGCACTCGGGGAACTAATTGTGTTTAAAGGGTTAATTGTAATAAAGTCACTGTGTTCAGTAGAAACTTGAGTTGGGGGCATGTCAAAGAGGGACAGCTCTGATTTACAGCATTGTGAACTACACGGATGGATGAAACGTGCCATGACGAGCTAGAAATAGTGCCTCCTCTCTCGACAAGTAGTAAACAAACTATGATCCATGAGATCAATGTCCTTAGCTTATATCAGTCAAAAAAATGGTAAATCATAGGCTTAGAACACTTCTTAACCCCAGCCAATATGTCTTCTGCAGTGTTAAGACTCGATTGTAGCGCTTTCCTTCCGAGGTGTCTGGCACCCCTCTTCAGCAAAGGAACAGCCGTACGTGGTATGATTGAAAAAATGGATCCAAGTCCACTACCACGCTGGTATCTCACCCCTCGATAGACGGTGAAAGGCTTTCTGTCCATTATAACTCAGTGCGTCGAAAGTGCAGCTTCACTGTTAAGCTCCCATCACCGAATGGGAAATTTTTTCCTTCAATCGTTCTTATATATATTGAGATATTGGTTATTAGATTAGTTGCGACATTCACATAATGGGGTCTGTCATATGTAATACTCAAACTCCTACCTCTATGGTTGGGAATGTGAGCAATGCGCAGCAGATGTGCCTGGGTATCCCCAACAAACTGGTGCTCCACTATATTGCTGTAAATATAGCACATGTCTGGGGGTTTATAGCCGTCAACCATTTTCTCCAATTTCAACTGATACATTAGGCTGGACGAGTCATGTTGTACCTCGTGAAATGTCTCTTTGGAAGGCTGATCGATATCGCCCCTCGGTCATAATTTTGAACACTTCCGTCTTTAATATTTCTGTTAGCCTTTGATTTTAGGATTAGAGTATGTGCAGGGTTTCCTTTGTTTACGATTTCGTATACTAAATCATTCGTAAGATTTGAGTTTTTTAAACTTACGTTTAAGTCTCTCACAACATCCTCAGCCGAACCATAACGGCCCGGACCTAGTGTTACTACTGTACTGTAATACCGTGCAACCTCAGTCCGGGCGATACGTATAGTTTCATCCCGAGTTATCCCGGCTTTTAGGGGTGTACAGACAGGGACGAGGAGGGCGGGAGTGTGACGTAGAAATGGTTAGGAGCCATGTTGCATACTAGTTAAGCTTCATTATTGCATCAGCTTTTATATAGGTGTTGAAGCTTTCTTGGTACCCTAGCCACTTCACCAGGTACATTTTCCTCTTTCCTGAACCTTTGCTTCCTATAATTTTCTCAATTTTAAACACATTTTTTTCCTAAATTAAATGCTACTTTCTGCAACTCCTCGCGGTAAAAGCTTCCTGTGATTTCCCCATTCAAATCTTCAACGTAATACATCATTTCTCACCTTTAGGTCTCATAGCCCTAACTTTAAAAATCTCACGTGTCCATCCTTGCTCAAATCCCTTCGCGAATTTATTTCCCGAACGCGACAGCCTTACATAATCATTGATTTTGAAACGCGCAGTGTGGTGGTGGTGGTGTTCCATCTCTTCTTACCTCTGGGCGCGTGCCTCTTTGTATAACCTCGTTAGGTGTTGTCCCAATCGTGCGATGGTGTGAGCGGTTGTAGGATGAGGCCAATGATTCCAGAATGTCTAGAAATCTGTATGTTTTTGTGTAAAATAGCGGTGCATGCGTTCCTTTATGGTACGTTGAACTCTTTCAGTTAAAGAAGCCTTATGTATAGAATTGGTAGTGTAATAGCTGATATTAAACTCTGTCAACATGGTCTGAAAAGCACGGCCTGTAAATTCCTTCCCCATATCCCTACAAAAATAGCCAGGAACCCTGTTTTCTTTTAACATCAGCGTTTTGGTGGCTTTAACAACTGATTCAGGTTATTTATTTTTCAGAGGAATTAGCCACAGATATCTAGAGAATACATCTACTATGAATAGAATGTAGCGGTAACCATCGTTATACACAGATTATCTTTGCATGTCTGTTAAATCTGCTTGCCAAATACAGTCAATCAAAGCAGCTGTTGTCTTGGCTATTTGAAACCTTTTTCTCACAGGCTTATGAAGTGTATATCACTGTATATTTCTCCTGTACTGTTATATTGATGGTTATATATATATTTTTTTTTATTATATACATATTCCTCGTTCATATTTCTTATACTATTATTATTTTTTATTTTATTGTTTTTGATCATTCCATCGTTTGACTGTATATTTTCTATATATTTCTGGAAACTAATTCGTCTAAATAAACAGAATGATGTAATGGTGTTTTATTTAATTCTTTTCGTTGTAAACGATATTATTATTTAATTATACCAAAGGCTGGTTACGCCTTCTAAACCGACTGACGGAATTCTAAGCCAACTGTCAATAATATATGCTTTAATTAAATAAATAGCGCAATCTGGCAACTCAACCTGTACAAGCCATTCACGCCTTCTAAGCCAGCTGGCGGATTAAGCCAACTGGCGGATTTACACCAAATAAGACAGCAGGCGCTCAGATGAAGTCTTAATATGTGCTTGGCTCCTGCCAGGCGAACACCTCTCACCCTCTCTCTCCTTCTCATCTTTCTCTTGGGGGATAACTCCGCCTCCAAATTGCACAACCCCTTGTTGCCTTGCAACATTCCCCCTCCCCCTTTGTATAACCCCCTTCCCTTCATTGCATACCCCCTACCCCCTGCATTGCATAACCCCTCCCCCTTCATTGTATACCCCTACCCCCCTTTGTTACATAACACATTTGCAACATTGATTAACATTTGCAATTACATTGCAACATTCCTGCATTCTCCCATTTTGCGCCCATTCTACTCAAAACCATAGATACCCCAAAGAATTATTTGGTTTGCAACTGCAAGACAATTTCTAAAATATAATATAGAAATAAAAAATTATGAAATTAACTAAAATTACAAAATACTGTAGTATAATAATTAAAATAATCAATTTTCTACACACAAAGAAATTGCAAAAAACATTTGGAAAACTATAAGCGTTTTATCAAAAACCGAGTTAAGAAAACTTCATTGGGAAAGCTAAATGTTAATAATAACATAATTACTGATGATAACTAACCCTAGCTGTTTAAGGTGATAATGATTTAATTGTATGCTAGTGATTAATTGATGCAATGCCTGAGTATTAATGATAGGCTGGGTTAATAATTTATGATGTCATACAGTATCACCGATTGGAAAGTAGCTAATGGAGTAGGCCCACCATACTATTGGAAGTGACAGGAATGGCAGCGAGGGTCACCAGCTTGGATTACACCCAAGCAAATTAATATTAAGGTTATAAAATTACCTTATTGTTTTGTATTTTATTATGAAAATATAGATGTTTATTTATTCACAGTAATTAACAAAGGATTGACAGTGATTATGGCTAGCCTTTACGTTATGCTGATGACATGGAAATTAGCTAATAAGATGAATGGTTAATAGCTTAAATTGACACGTAATACATTCATTGATGATATAAAAATGGCATGCAAAATGGTACATTGAATGGGCCTAGTAAATGATATAAGTAATGTACATGCGTTTAGTACCGTGAATGGAATACGTGACACTCTGATTAAGTAGGCTAAGTAATTGCATGGATGAACATAGAACAACTGATGCGGCCCAATAATAATGGATTGATGACGTGCGTTTATGGATAGGCCTAATGATAGTTGAGAGAAATATGATAATTTACATAAAGGTAATTATATAATGCTAAGTTGGTACACCATAGATGGATTATAGAAACAAGATGTTGTTGCCTAATGATAATTTGAAGGGATGTACACGGTAAATGAATTAGGCCTGCAGTAAGAGAAATTTAGTTATCACATAAATATATAAATGAACACAATAGCGGATGATACGCGGAATTACTTACGGTTTTCGGAAGGACATTTGAATTGGGTAATAGGAATTAGTAAATAGGCCTACTGCGTTTAACGAGAGTTAGTTGGAACGCTTAATTGCACTTGGGGTATAGTCTACCGTTCGGCGGTAGGTTAATGTAGGCTTCACGAGAGTACTTAGAAAAGGATGCACTTATCTTACCGGGACGATGGAAACTCTCTTGAAGGCGGGTTGAAGAGGAACCTATTACCGTAGGCTCGAGTTGTCGTTGTCTATTAAGCCTCTCGAGATGATGGAGATACTTGATGTAGGCTTCGTAGAACGTAGGCCTGAGGTGATGTTACTACTCGAGGTGAAGGATGGCCTATAAATGACCTTGCAGACGTAGGCCTGAGGTGATGTTACTACTCGAGGTGAAGGATGGCCTATAAATGACCTTGCAGACGTAGGCCTGAGGTGCTGAATATCTTGTAGACTGTAGGCGGGCCTGAAGATGATCGGGCCTACTAGATTCTTGTTGACGGCAGTTTTCAGGAAGCGGTGAAAGCTGACCAGAGGTGAAGTGATTGGAGTTTGTAGCTTCACCGCCGAGACACGTGATGTACCTCGAGGATGTCTTCTCGTAGCGTTGAGCTTTGCCGGTGGTCCTCGAGGTTGTTTGATAACCGGTTGAGGGGTTATTAGGAGACCAAGGGAAACGCCTGTTGCAGTTGTGGTTTGCAAGTGATGCTTCGTTTCTTGAATGCGAATATATTGAAGTGAGCCTTGGTCTTGAGCCGGCTAAAGCTGATGCTGGGTGACTGCGTGTGGAGTAGTCTTATGAATGGACGCACGAAAGATGTGAAGTCGAGTGCCAGTTAACTGCGCCTTATATAACCTTGGGAAACTTCGAATTCCTCAGTTCGAGGCTAGCGTCATTGCTTGTAACCGTCTTGAGTTTTCTTTGTTCCTCGACACCACGTGTATTTTAAGAATGAAAAGTGGCGGTGAAACGAATTCCTATGGCTGTTCTTTGTCTGTTTTCTATCTGTAGTTGTCTGTTCCGCTACATATCTGATAAACTTTGATCAGAGTTACAAAATAATACTAAATCACTATTAGAGTGGATGCCATCTAGCCACTAATTTCATTGACAATTTCATTGTCATGTCATTTGTCATGAGAAGTCGAAAATATTCACAAAATAAAAATTACCTTCCTTGTGGTAACGGTGCGGGATGTATTAAATCCTAGTGTGAAATTATACAAATAAGCCAAAAATGTAATATCGATCACGTAAGTACATTGCTTACCCGTTCTCTCTCTCTCTCGTAGGTTAAATTAATAGTAAATTAAAAGCCCCACCCGTAAAATACAAAGTAAAAATTAATAAAAAGTTTTAGTATAAGCACTGGGTGTTCATTTCTCTTCACCTACCCCGTGCGTTTCAGAGTAGGAATGGCGTTGTTTTGTATAGAGAATACCCGTAAAGAAGTAGAACAGAAATAGTAATTAACACTAGCAAAAGATCGGCGCTACGCGCCGATTTTGCTAGATCCGCGGTGCTTGGACCTTCGACCCAAATCGAATTGTGGGCCTACGGCGTACTTTAATTTGAACATCAATAGCCCTTTATCTGGATATCGTTCCCATTCCTCTCACCTTGGGCCTCAGTAATTGGGGTGCCTGTGGCCCTCCAATTACTGGCGAACCAATTATTCGGTCAATAAAACTACAGAAAAGAACGCAGCCATGAAAATCTAAAACTTCACAAATCTTGATACGATGAACTCGGATGTGAAGCTCAAGATTTTCATGACTGCGTTCTTTTCTATAGTTTTATTGACCATATAATTGAACCGACAGTAATTGGGGGGTCGCAGGCCCCTAATTACTTGGGGTTCAATTATTTGGTCAATAAAACTATAGTCATAAAAATCTTAAGCGTCACAAATATTGACACAATGTGAAGCTCAAGATTTTCATTGCTGCGTTCTTTTCTATAGTTTTATCGCGGTGCTGGGGGCCCTCGGGCCCAGTAATTGGTGGTGGTCGGGGGGGGGGGGGGGGTCACACATATATTTTCGTTCATTACTCATCACCCCCATCCACCATACGAAGTTTGGTCGAAATCGGTTCAGAAACGTAAAAGTTTTTTCTGCGGACAGACAGGCAGACACATTTTTGCTAAATTATAATAGTAATGATGCCCGATTAGGTTAATTAAATGGCCGGTTAGGTCAACTGAATGCCCGATTAGATTAATTGAATGCCCGGGTACGTTAATTGAATGCCCAGTTAGGTTAATTGTACACCTTTGACGATTGGTTAGGTTAAGTCATGATATTTTCGTTAAAACCAACGAAAATATCACGACTTAACCTAACCAATCGTCAAGGGCGTACAGATGACCTAACCTGGCATTCAATGAACCTAACCGGGTATTCAATAATAGCGGAGCGACCCGGCGTTGCCGGGGTGGATGTTGAACGCTATATATATATATATATATATATATATATATATATATATATATATATATATATGTCCGGTTAGGTAAACTGAATGCCCGGTTAGGTTAATTGAATGGCCAGTTAGGTCAACTGAATGCCCGATTAGGTTAATTAAATGGCCGGTTAGGTCAACTGAATGCCCGATTAGATTAATTGAATGCCGGGGTACGTTAATTGAATGCCCGGTTAGGTTAATTGTACACCCTTGACGATTGGTTAGGTTAAGTCATGATATTTTCGTTAAAGCCAACGAAAATATCACGACTTAACCTAACCAATCGTCAAGGGCGTACAGATGACCTAACCTGGCATTCAATGAACCTAACGGGGTATTCAATAATTTTACCATAGGTTTCGTAATGATCTTGATGACGTCATTTAATGTTTTAAAATTAATTTAATTGCTATTTTCTTACTTACAGCGACAGGCATAATGATATTAGGATACCTAATAGAATTTTTTTTTAATATTTTAAAGTGGGGAAAATAAATAATTTTCTAAAAATGATCTTCAACTATAAAAGCGCACCTAATCAGATAACTTAATTAACGTATTTCTATGACAACTAAAAAATAGAATGATAAATCAATATCCTATCAAATTGTTTGTGTATACTTAAAATTATTTGTACAAAAGCCACAGTAATAAAACGCACAAAAGTCACGGTAAATAATTTCGAGTGTGGCTCGTTTAACTTTAAACTCGTGTTTATTTAAATTGCCCGTTTTAATTATGTAATTTTTTGTATTGACTCGATAAAGAAATCTTTTGTGAATCGAAAAATGTTAAAATTATAACAAATATCAAAATATTTTGTATAAAAATCATTGAATTTTAAAAATATCAAAATATTTTGTATAAAAATCATTGAATTTTAAAAATGCATGTTTGTTTTTAGTTTTTTGCAAAAAGTTCTTTATGAATTTTAAAAAAATATACTTTTTTAAATTGAATCGATAAATAAATCTTTTGTGAATCGAATGATAAATGTTTAGTAAATATTGACTTATTTTGTGCCAAAATTATGATTAAAAATGAAAAATTAAAAAATGCGTGTACAGGCATGGGAAGAACTGTACCCCTAAAATGGGGGAACGAATTATGTTAGGGAATTTTTTTTTAGCATGGGCACTGTACAATAAAAAGACGCATCGAATGGTAAAAACCGCATTGTTCTACACCAATTGTAGCGACCTGTAGGTGTGCGCAAAAAAACTTTTACATATATATAATTTAGGGTGCTTTTAAAAACTGAAAGTGTGAATTTCGGGTCACGGAACCCTGCAAATAATGAGGTTCCGGGAGCAAATAAAGCACATGATTTCTTTGGAAAATCATCAAATATTTAGAGGTTGCCCAAAGACCCCAAAGTTTTACCCATATGCTCATTTATTTATGCGCCCTTTTTAAGTCACTTCTAGTGTTTATTAACCCATTGATACACAGCGTCCCCAAAATTAGAAATTGCATTTGTCAATTGCGTTCTGATAATCCATATTTCTTTACTTCAGTATGCCAACAAATGAATTTTCTTTAATTCTAAATCGTTTTCTCTTCATTACTCACGTCTTTCGTGCATTTACGTAATGGTGGCCAAGAAGCATCACAGTTCTCATAACGGTAAGTGTTATTTAAATAATTCATATATTTCAAACGTTTTTTTTACTTAGCACTGTAATGGATGGTATTATGAATTGTTTGTAAGTATAATGACTTGTTTTACCGGCAATATTTTTGTTTCCAAACATAGTTATAAGGTTTAATTTTTATGCGTATAAAATTTTGGACGCTCTCTGCTTCAGCGTATTGCAATCATCTTTTTTCGCATCGTCTGAGTGAAATAGTGTAGTGTACCGTAGATTATTTTAAATTTATATATGGATTGGATATACTGTAAATGGTTATGTATGCATGATTTCGCAAAATTATTATAATTTTAATACATATTGTGTTCATGGGTTATCAGCCAATCATTGTTTGAACACAGATTACGGTTACAAAGAGGGTGGCTTATTTCTACACATTTTCCTGAGGTACTTTATCCATGAATGGGTTAAATTAACTTACCAATTTCACTGTTTTGTCTTATTCACAGATAACTGGTGAACGATGGCGGCATGTACAAGATCGAAGAAATCAATCTGGCTTGTGGGGTCATCAAGTCCTACTATTGCCGGTCAGCAATTACCTTCAAGAGGTGATGTATTGAAGTACCTTTTCCATCTCCACAATGAAGAGAAGAAATCCTTAGCTGAGAGTGTGTCCTCGACATCACAAGCCATCATTGAAATCTGGGTGACAGAAGGTTTACCGACGAAACATCCGCACGACGTCAAGAAGCACGTCCGGAAATTGCATGACGAATGGCAGGGTTTGAAGAAGAGAATTTCGCGGAAAACGAAGACCAATTTGGACAACCAGGCTGCGTTCAGGTCAAGCTTGAACAACTTTTTCGACATTGGTCACCAAAATGCCCTAAATCTTATCAAAATTCAGGAGGACAAGGACTTCCTGCTTGCTCAAAGGGAGGAGGGTCGGAGAGGAAGGATTGGAAATGTCGACAAGAAGATTGCCAAAAAAGTCGCAAGGGCCCAAGAAAGAACTGCTCAGGAATTGAAGCGGAAAGACAGGCATGTGCAGGAAATGGAAGAAATCTCTGCTACCGTTGTTATGGAAACCTCATCGTCAGCGTCATCAAGTGAGGAAACAAGTCCCGAAAGAAAGCCAGTTACATCGTCGGCTCCAAAACATCGCCGTGGGACGACGGCAATCAGTTCGGAGGTCGCTGCGGCGTTGGACCGCACGCGGATGAGCGACAGGGCAGCTGCTCGTGTTCTCATCCCCTTTGGCATGCAAATGGGTCAGGACATAAGTGAGATGTGCCTCAGTCCAAGTGCTATTCGGGCCAGCAGATCCAGGTACAGATCAGCCCACGAAGCAGAGGTGAGAGCTTCCTACAAGCCTGAATGCCATCTTGTTCTTCACTGGGATGGAAAACTTATGGCAGACTTAATGGGAAGAGACAAAATCGACCGTTTAGCCATCTTAGTTACCGGGGATGGGATGAGCAAGATTCTAGCCATCCCCAAACTCCCAGACTCCAAGGCAGAAAGGACAGCAATCGTCATCATCGAAACCATCGAAAACTGGGATCTTGGCCAGAAGATCAAAGCTCTTTGCTTTGACACGACAGCCACCAACACCGGCATCCATGGAGGAGTGTGTGTGTGCGAGTAGAGCAGGCTCTCGGGCGTGAAATGATTTACTTTGCGTGTCGACATCACGTGCTGGAACTGCTGCTTGAAGCAGTATTTTCTTTCCTTGTTGGAGACCTTTCCAAAGGACCTGAGATTACGATTTTCCAGAGCTTCCGTAATGTTTGGCCGCAACTGAAATTGAATGAATACTCTACTGCCGCGGACGAAGAGGACACGGCTGCAGTGATCAGTCCCTGGGCCGAGAAGATGATTCATGAAGCAAATGACCTTCTGAAAGTGAAGCATCCCAGAGATGACTACAAAGAGCTTCTTGAACTTGTAGTCATTTTCTCGGGAGGAGTACCTCACGGACGTCGGAGTCCTGTGTTCATGGCTCCAGGGGCTTTGCACCGAGCACGGTGGATAGCGCGTGGAATTTACTCTTTCAAGATTTGGATGTTCAGATACCAGTTCACGATGCACATGAACCAATGTCCTTCAACATCTCGTGGAGCAAGTAGCAGTGACCGCCTGATTTCTGGGTTGCGGGACTTCTGTCTCTTCGTTGCTCAAGATTACGTCCTTCCGTGGTTTTCAGCAAGAGAAGCAGCAAGCGCTCCACGAAGCGACTTAGCCCTCCTTCAAAGTTGCTAAACACCAACGCCGCTGGGTACAAGAGTTTTAATCGGCATCTCTGGTACCTCAATGAGGTAAACGTGGGCCTTGCACTATTCGATCCTGCAGTCGATGATGATGAGAAGCGGAAAATGGTAGAGAATATGAATTCCGTTGAAGGGTCAGAAGCTCCCCCCCCGACGAGTCTGGATTCCAGATCCAAGAGGAAAGACCCTGGCAGACTTTTGCTCTTCCAATACGTACAATCTGTTCACCCTTCTAGATCTTCCGGTCGATTTCCTGCAAGAGGATCCATCAAACTGGGAAAACAACACCAGCTTTGGTTCAGCAAAGATCAGGGTGGATTCCTTAAATGTAGTGAATGATGCAGCAGAGCGAGGCATAGCATTGATTCAAGAATTCACGAAGGCTGGAAGGACTCGGAACGAAGAGCAGATGCAGTTCATGATTCAAATCGTCGAAGAACATCGTAAAGTCTTGCCGACAGCCTCCAAAGCCACTTTGATGAAAAATGAACGCCAACACTCGAGGTGTCATGTACTTTAATCGTTAATTATGAATTTAGTGAATATACTCACACGATATATTTGTTCTGAATACTTATTGGAGATGTATATTGGAGATGTATATTGGAGATGCAATTTATCATTTAACTGAGAATTAAAATTTCCATTGCCCTATAAATTGAAAATACCTATCAGCCGTGGGCAACCTCTAAATGTTGTTGGATTACAAAGAAATTTTGCCTGTTCTGTTTTCTCATGTATCCTCACAAAATAAAGGGTTCCGCTCCCTTGCATTTTCATTTCGCATTTTTCACCATATACCATAAACACACCCTAAATTATATATATATATATATATATATATATATATTATATATATATATATATATATAATAAGGCTTAATTTCTGAAATAGTATATTAGACTAGCAAAAGGTCGGCGCTACGCGCCGATTTTGCTAGATCTGCGGTGCTTCGGCTGAATTGTGGGCCTACGGCGTATTTTATTTTGTCTCACCTTAGGCCTCAGTAATAGGGGTGCCTGCGGCCTTCCAGTTACTGGCAAACCAATTATTCATTCAATAAAACTACAGAAATGAACGCAGCCATGAAAATCTAAAGCTTCACAAATCTTAATACAATGAGCTCGGATTTGAAGCCTAAGATTTTCATGACTGCGTTCATTTCTATAGTTTTATTGACCAAATAACTGAGCCGACAGTAATGGGGGGCCCTGCGGCCCGCCAAATCATAGTTTTCATTGTTTCGAGTGCATCAATAATATTGTTATAGTGTTCCATTAGTTGTGATAAGCATGATCTTCCTGACCGGAATCGATGTTGGTTATCATTTTTTTTTCTGAGTTTCCCCATTAACCCCACCCCCCCCCATTATCCCACCCCTCTCCCCCAATACCCCTCCCCACCCCTCCCTCATTTATCCCCACCCTTCCCCCATTACCCCCAATGGGGGAAGGGGGCTGGCACCTTGCAAAGGATTTACTATTCATTCAATAAAACTACAGAAAAGAACGCAGCCATGAAAATCTAAAGCTTCACAAATCTTAATACAATGAGCTCGGATTTGAAGCCTAAGATTTTCATGACTGCGTTCATTTCTATAGTTTTATTAACCAAATAACTGAACCGACAGTAATTGTGGGCCCTGCGGCCCGCCAAATCATAGTTTTCATTGTTTCGAGTGCATCAATAATATTGTTATAGTGTTCCATTAGTTGTGATAAGCATGATCTTCCTAACCGGAATCGATGTTGGTTATCATTTTTTTTCTGAGTTTCCCCATTAACCCCACCCCTCTCCCCCACCCCTCTCCCCCATTTACCCCACCAATTTTTTTTCTGAGTTTCCCCATTAATCCCACCCCCTCCCCCATTACCCCACCCTCTCCCCCAATACCCCCAAGGGGGAAGGGGGCTGGCACCTTGCAAAGGATTTACTTAAAAATTTTTTTGGTTACACATATATATATCGCATCTATTTTTCTGAATTTCCCCATTAACCCCACCCCCTCCCCCATTACCCCACCCCTCCCCCATTTTGTGCCAAAATTATGATTAAAAATGAAGAAATGGGAAGAACTGTACCCCTAAAAGGGGGGGGCAGGATTTATGTACGGGAATTTTTTTTAGCATGGGCACTGCACAATAAAAAGGCGCATCGAATGGTGAAAACCGCATTGTTCTACACCAAATGTAGCGACCTGTAGGTGTGCGCAAAAAACTGTTATATATATATATATATATAGGGCTTCATTTCTGAAATAGTATATTAGACTAGCAAAAAGTCGGCGCTACGCGCCGATTTTGCTATATCTGCGGTGCTTCTGCTGAATTGTGGGCCTACGGCGTATTTTATTTTGAACATCAGTAGCCCTTTATCTGGATATCATTCCTATTCCTCTCACCTTGGGCCTCAGTAATTGGGGTGCCTGCGGCCTTCCAGTTACTGGCAAACCAATTATTCATTCAATAAAACTACAGAAAAGAACGCAGCCATAAAAATCTTAAGCTTCACAAATCTTAATACTGGCAAACCAATTATTCATTCAATAAAACTACAGAAAAGAACGCAGCCATGAAAATCTAAAGCTTCACAAATCTTAATACAATGAGCTCGGATTTGAAGCCTAAGATTTTCATGACTGCGTTCATTTCTATAGTTTTATTGACCAAATAACTGAACCGACAGTAATTGGGGGCCCTGCGGCCCGCCAAATCATAGTTTTCATTGTTTCGAGTGCATCAATAATATTGTTATAGTGTTCCATTAGTTGTGATAAGCATGATCTTCCTGACCGGAATCGATGTTGGTTATCATTTTTTTTTCTGAGTTTCCCCATTAACCCCACCCCCTCCCCCATTCACCCCACCAATTTTTTTTCTGAGTTTCCCCATTAACCCCACCCCCTCCCCCATTACCCAACCCTTCTCCCCCATTTACCCCCACCCTTCCCCCATTACCCAACCCTTCTCCCCCATTTACCCCACCCTTCCCCCATTACCCCCAAGGGGGGAAGGGGGCTGGCACCTTGCAAAGTATTTACTTTAATTTTTTTTTGGTTACATATATATATATCGCATCTATTTTTCTGAGTTTCCCCATTAACCCCACCCCTCCCCCATTACCCCACCCCTCCCCATTTTGTGCCAAAATTATGATTAAAAATGAAGAAATGGGAAGAACTGTACCCCTAAAAGGGGGGGGCAGGATTTATGTTAGGGAATTTTTTTTAGCATAGGCACTGCACAATAAAAAGACGCATCGAATGGTGAAAACCGCATTGTTCTACACCAATTGTAGCGACCTGTAGGTGTGCGCAAAAAAACTGTTACATATATATAATAGTATATTAGATATTAAAAAGGAACCCTACATTAATATATATAATTGGCTGTATAACATTCCTTCTTCTTATACATTTTCTGTATACAGCAAGATTTGAGAAAACTGTAAGAAAAACAAAAAACAAATAGGATAGATCATTATTCAGAATCCTAAGCTATTACTGTATATCTCCATTAATTTGGCTTTTGTAAGAAAACTTCTACTGAAATGGAATCTTAAATCTTATGGAAAGTATCATTGTTGCTATAGTGAATAAAGAAATCCTTTATTTTTTTATGGATTTGAGTAAAGGTTTTGATGTAATTCTACTCAACAAACCATATTGTTACGACTTTGGAGGTATGATGAATGACTAATTTAAAATTTATTTATTAAGTGATATCGATTTGTAGTGCTCACTAATGTTTGTTACACTAAATTAATTATTAAAATACTGGGATCACTTGAAGATCAGGGCCCCCAGCCTTCTTTAGTTAGCTTTATAAGGCTAACTAACGAAAATATCACGACCTAACCTAACCAATCGTTAGGTCAACTGTACGCCCTTGACGATTGGTTAGGTTAGGTCGTGATATTTTCGTTAGTTAGCCTTATAAAGCTAACTAAAGAAGGCTGGGGGCCCTGATCTCCAGGTGATTCAAATGCTGTATTTAAAGGTTCAGTCTTGGGTCCAATTTTATTTTCATTGTATATAAATAATTTGTCATGCTCTTCAAATATATTTAACTTCATTATGTTTACAAATGACACAACAGTGTCTTCTCTTGCAAGGACTTAGCACAGTGAGAGACACATTTCAAAATGAACTTACCAAACTTATGGACTAGCTGACCTCTAACAAATCTTTTTATAAAATCAGTAAAACAAATTTCACGCTCTTTAGTAATAAAATGGGCATTTCAATGAGCTGAAGGTTGGATTGATTAATTATCATAAAAGAATGTAAAGTAACGAGATTTCTCGGAATAATGCTTAACAAGATCTTACAATGAAAGGACCACATAAATTACATCTCTAAACAGATTTATGGGAAAGTTGCAGTAATGTTGAAACTTAAACATATAGTTCTGAACATATTTTATTAAGTCCGTATATCAAACTCTTATACTCCCTTACATAATGCAATGTATTGCACACTTGCACGCGGAAATTGTGCTAACATCGTCTTAAACAATATCTTCATTATTTAGAAACGAGCGATAACAATATTAGCTGATACTGATTTGGATGCTCACACGAATGTAAACTTTACAGAATGAAAATTATTAAGATTAAAGATGTTATCCAGATGCCACATTTAATATTCATTTACAAATGTAAAAACAAAATGATTTATTTGGACAGCGCTAATTAATACTTTGTAACTTCTCAATACATTCACTTCAGTACGATTAGGAGTAGAATTAGGGAAGTTATCCCTCGATTTAGATTATCTTCACCCCAAAAGTCACCAAGTTTTGTTACACTGAAACTAAGGAATGAGTTGAGCACTGATATTAAAAATATCTCAAGTGTAAATACGTTTAAAAATAAGTTGAAAGATCCTTTAGTAAAGGAGTAATGATAAATCTTTGTAGACCCTCGCATTTGTGGCACAAAATTCTATATAACACGGTTCGCGCAGAAAGCGCATCTCGACTTAAAATGGGAATTTTTACCAAATTTTGGACAAAATGCTTTGTCATGAGATGTGCATCAATTACCTCGTGACTATCGTGGCTTCCCCTTGTCCTCCATCAAAGAAAGATCAGACGGTGAGATGGAGGAAACTCCAACACCATCCCTAAAACAGCAGCATGATTGGGTGTACAGTGTACACCCACGTACATCAAGTTTAGGGGATGTGCAATTTTGCCAACGACGACGACGACTTGGAACGTAAGCACACTTTTCCATAAGAAGCTAAGTTAATTTAACACTGTTTCTCATGATGCGGGGTCTTCTCAGGATGTAACCCCGCGTAAAGCGAAGGTCTACTGTAATTTATATTTGATGTGTATACTGCATTACTTGTTTCACTTCTTAGACTTTCTTATTAATGATTTGGGTCTTCCAGACTAATTAACACAGTATTTATATCTTTAGGATAATTTATTTACTCATTTGAAGGCTCAAGAAAGCAAAACGTTTCCTTAAGGGCCAAAGTGTATTAAAATGAATGATGGGGTTGTTTAACCTCCTTCGCAATATCTAAGGCCATATGATGGAAGGGACCCACAGTTTTACGTGGGATCTGAATCACGGGTCGCTACATAATCTGGATGTAAAGGACGGTCCCCCATCCAACCAATATCCAAACCCAACTCGATTCTTCGCTAAATTATAATCGGCGGGAAACGGTGTTACAACATTGGCCACGATGTAGCCCTTCAGTTAAAATAATTATCAGTACTCCTGAAGCTGTTCCGCGTTCCAAATTGAAATTATTATATTTATTTTATCAATGAAGAGCTTTCTTTCCCATTTTAAGTCGGGTGAGTATGGTGGCTGCTGAAGTTTCTCTCCTCTCCTAAGCCATTTTTCTGCGTGGAAATTTTGCTTGAAAAATTCTTTAACATTCAAAGCCTATTGGTATAGGAAGCGCCAGTGTCTCATAATAAGTTGTATTATAAGTTGTCGCATTTGGGGAAGTGAGAAACCAAATGAGCTTTGGTATCATGAGAGAGACTCTCCTATTATAAGGTAACTGTGTGACGCACCTTACGAAAATCACAGGAGGTGACCATAAATGGAAGGCGCTACCTTGCAATCCTGCGGAACTTCTTTCTCCCTCAGCTTACGACCTTAATCTTTTGTGGAACAAACAATTTACCAAAAATAGGAAACCAACTGTCACTATGTTTGGAACGTTAGAAAATTTTTTAATCAAAATTTTCCTCCCAAAGTCGGAGTGAGAGAGGAGAAAAAACTTTCGTAGCCGACTTTTAATGGTGTCATATACAAAGAACATCTTTTATGTCATAAACCCTCAACATTTGACTGAAGGTGCCCTTCGTTAAATTAAAACTAAGAAATGATTTAATTTAAACAATGATATTAATTAAAAACATCTTTATGTACGCTTAAAAAGAAGTTGAAAATGTTTTAGGATTAAGTGTACATTCTTTATACTGTATTTATATTATAGCTTAAATATTGACTTTAAAAACTTTATATATATATATATATATATATATATATATATATATATATATATATATATATATATATATATATATATATATATATAAATATAATATAAAATAACGCACTGTCGCGACGAAGTATGGAGAAGGAAACCACTCTTCAGGAAGACGTAAATTTTTATTTCTTAACACCAATACAGTTTCGGCTCCTCGCGAGCCCTTCTCAATTGGTAATGACCGTAAAATAGAGAACAGAGTTTATATACACCTGAAAATTAATATCAAGGATTAGCTGACTGAACCTTCCCATCCTCCTCTCAGAGGATAGTTAAGTGGCCCCTCCGACCCAGCTTTGATTTGATGGATGTACTTGTGTTGCCTGGGGATTTTTGGAGGGTAATGTTACAAAATTCTTAATTTTATTACATATAATTTTGTTAAAGAGAGAGTTGACCATCGGATAGATTAAAATTTTGTATAGAGCCTATAAGACTAGATTCAATAATTCTACGCTTAACATAATAATTAGATTTGAAAACAAAGTTGCAATTATTGAAATCTCTTGCATGGTTATAGTCCCTAACATGACAGAATACACACTTTTTTCATTCCCCACCCTCATATCTCTCTTGTGTTCATAAATTCTCTTACTGAGGTCCTTTCCCGTTTCTCCCACGTATACATTATTAGGACATTCTTTACGTGATAATATATACACGTGTGTCCTTTTCGACCTTAGGTTTGTTTCTTATTAACATATCATTTATGCAGTTATTATATTTGAATGCCGCATTAGTGCCTATTCTCTGACAAGTTTTCTTAAGCCCTTTCAAGTTTTTGTTATAAGGGAGAACAATGCTTTTCTCGTAATCCTTGTTTACAGTTGACCTGTCAGTATAAAAGGTTTTTCTGGCTGCCAAATGAGCGTTAAAAATGAACCATTTAGGATAATACAGATTTTGAAATATGACATATTGTTGATTTTTTGTATCTTCTCCTCAACATAAGAAGGGTGACAGATTCTCTTTGCTCTTAGGAACATTGAAGATAAAACTGATTTTTTTACTTGGTCATCATGAAATGAAAAATAGTGAATGTAAGAGTTTGAATTTGTCTCCTTCCTATACACAGACCATTTTATGTTGTCATTTTCCCTATTGATGAGAACATCCAAAAAAGGTATTTTTCTAGCTCTTTCCCATTCACATTTGAACTTAATTGAGTGATGAAAGAGAAAAATACATGAATACACGAATACACGAATGGCCTTGGAATAATTTTCTATTTTTCTTTTTGGTTTGCATCATTCATTCATTTCACGTGTTTAAATGTGAAATTCATCCCATGTATACTGTATATAACCTTAGTTAACCTTGGTTTTGCTTCCGCCCGAATCGTTCATTCTGACGAAGGTCAAGTTTGTCACTCCACCTTAGACCTACAGTTTAACGTGGAACCAGAAACACTCCCCACCAGCAGCCCAACGTCTTAACCACTAGACTACCCAGAGTACCCATTTATCTACCAACCAATTTCTTTATTGTGGCAGGCTGAACAGCTGGGTTTTGCTGCGCACCGCCTGCCGTCATCGGGTCTCGATCCCGGGGCCGATGGATTCGTAGTCAGCGACCCTAACCACTACACCACCACTATATATATATATATATATACACAGTACCGTGCAAAAGTATGAGTCCACTGTCAATCTGATAACTATTAGATAATCTGTCGTATGAAAATTGGTTTTGATACTAAAATACACATTAACTAGAACCTCTGGTTCATATTAACGTATAACTAAGTTATTACTTAAGTGTATAAAGTTGTATTAGCTGGATGACCCTCTAGTCTGCATAAATTGGACTTGAGGGTTGATTTATTATATTACTTATAACGCATGTGTTTAAAGATCTAGCGAACTATTGATGATGGATCTGCAGTAAATGCTCCTAAGCTATTGTTATATTACTATTTATAATTAAAAGTATTGACATATTCACTGGAATTCTGAAAAACAAATTTATCCAAAACGTTTCTCATTATAATCCTAATTCATGCTGTTTTTTTTCTTTCACAGGCTTTAGAAATGATGAAAAGTACAATTTCTGATGAGATTAGTTATAAAATAATACATTTGCATGGTGAGGGACTGAGTCAAAGAAAAATAAGTGAATCTACAGACGTTTCCAAAACTGGTGTAAAAACATTCTTGGTTCGTCAGAGATCAAATGGGACCCCCAGTTGGTCGTCCTAGATTAGAGAGGCCTTCTAAGGTTTCTCCATCTGATCTACAATATCTAAAGATTACTTCCCTTCGAGACAGACGCAAATCCAGCTCTTTACTCGCAGCAGATCTCGAAAAAACAACAGGTGTCTCAGTTGATCCCTCTACTGTACGAAGGAAGCTTAACTCAGTAGGTCTTAAAGGATGTGTTGCAGCAAAAAAGCCACTTTTAAGGAGTGGAAATAAAGAGAAGAGAAGAAAATATTAGTGATGCACCGGAGCTCCGGCTCCAGTTCCGGCCGAGCAGGAGTTCCGGCCATTTTAGAAAACCTCCTTCTCCGGCCGGAGGTCTCACTAAACTCCGGCCTCTGACCGGAGGTGCCAAGTACACCAAACTCAATTCTGACAACTTTTAGTTTTGATTCTATAAAACTATAAAACCTCATTTCTGCACCTATCCGAATATTTCAGTTCTCAGATGACTGTACCAGTGCTTGTATTAATATTTCAGTTCTCAGTGACTGTAATAATAATTTATTTTATGAGTGATCAGTGATTGTATTAATAATTGATTTGATATAGGCTACTTTACTCAGCATTCAGCAAGACATCATAAGTTTCATAACCTGAGGATATTCTGTTCAATGGGAATTTTTAGAGAAATTAGCACACACAAAGCATAGAAAGTCGACTTTTATAAAGTTTAAGTTATTAAAGACTTAATAATTTAAAATAGCAGGACTATAATATATAAACCCTAAATAGATGAGACGATGGACCACACACACACACACACACACACACACACATATAAATACTGAAATAATTAATTGGCCGGAACCTCCGGCCTCCGGCCAAAAACTGCCTCCGGTGCATCACTAGAAAATATGCTTTGGAACACAAGTATTGGACATCTGAGACCTACTGAGTTAAGCTTCCTTCGTACAGTAGAGGGATCAACTGAGACACCTGTTGTTTTTTCGAGATCTGTTGCAAGTGAAGTGCTGGATTTGCGTCTGTCTCGAAGGGAAGTAATCTTTAGATATTGTAGATCAGATGGAGAAAGCTTAGAAAGTCTCTCTAATCTAGAACGACCAACTGGGGGTCCCATTTGATCTCTGACGAGCCAAAATTGTTTTTACACCAGTTTTGGAAACACCTGTAGATTCACTTATTTTTCTTTGACTCAGTCCCTCACCATGCAAATGTATTATTTTATATCTAATCTCATCAGAAATTGTACTTTTCGTCATTTCTTAAGCCTGTGAAAGAAAAAACAGCATGAATTAGGATTACAATGAGAAACGTTTAGGATAAATTTGCTTTTCAGAATTTAAGTGAATATGTCAATACTTTTAATTGTAAATACTGATATAACAATAGCTTAGGAGCATTTGCTGCATATCCATCATCAATAGTTCGCTAGATCTTTAAACACATGCGTTATAAGTAATATAATAAATCAACCCTCAAGTCCAATTTATGCAGACTAGAGGGTCATCCAGCTAATACAACTTTAAACACTTAAGTAATAACTTAATTATACGTTAATATGAACCAGAGGTTCTAGTTAATGTGTATTTTAGTATCAAAACCAATTTTCATACGACAGATTATTTATCTAATAGTTATCAGATCGACAATGGACTCATACTTTTGCACGGTACTGTATATATATATGAAAATTATTTCACGAAAGTAACACGTGAATAATATTTATGATGAAAATAACCACGAAGGAAAAAGGAAACAGAATGGTGCTCAAGCGCTTTCGTCTAATGACATCCTCATGAACACTGAAATAAATAACAAGTTCGGGACTATATATAGGTCACAAAAAATATAAAATAAAATATAAAAATAAAAATTGTAGGAGGTGCATACAAATTTATAAGGGGAAACTACCAGAGTTTTAGCACTTTGCCCCTCTTGTCTAAATCCGTTCTGAACGAATTCAAAATAACAGGATCAAGCGAAAAAAGGCCCTGGCTAATGTTAAAATTATTTGTAAGTTGAATAATGGCAGACTCAAGAATATTTTTCTATTAACAATGTTGCTTGAGTGAAACAAAATTGAAGCATTATTCCAATCAATACAGTGGGATAACTCTGACAAATGGACGAAAAGGGCACCGGACGACTGTCCCGTTCTAAGGAATATTGATGCTGTTTACACGCGTGTACAAATCCTTTCCCGTCAGTCCAATGTAAAAGGAATCACATTGTTTACAACCAATTTTATAGATATTGCCTGAATTATTGGTAGGGCTATTTTTTACTATGATATTTTTCACAATATTGTTATATGAAAATACCACGTGACCACAAAAATTGTCTCTGTTTTTAATCGCTTATTACTCAGTCATTATTGCAGCTTCACAAATGAAATAAAAAGCATTCGAAAGAGAACATTTTAAAGTTTTAATTTATTCTACATGTGTTCAAAGTGACGTCCCTGGACATTCTTACATTTCACACAACGGGAAAGGAAGTTATTTATTACATTTTCCAAAACGCTACATCCAATGGACTGTACACTCTCTACCACCACTTGCTTTAATTCTTCGATAGAGGATGGCTCTTGCCTGAATACTTTGTCCTTGACAAATCCCCAGAGAAAAAAGTCCAAAGGTGATAGATCGGGAGATCTTGCGGGCCAGGGAAACTGCGAGTGATGAGAAATAAATCTTTGTTCAAAAAATCTTGTTAAACATTCCAGTGATTGCCTAGTTGTGTGGGCTGTTGCTCCGTCTTTTTTTACCACAAAAATTGTCCCTGTTTTTAATCGCTTATTACTCAGTCATTATTGCAGCTTCACAAATGAAATAAAAAGCTTTCGAAAAAGAATATTTAAAAGTTTTATTTAATTTTTTCGATATCCTGGATACGAAATCATTACTTATAAAAAAATGACAGTTTTATCCACCACAATCATGGGTTAATTTGTCGGACATGCAACGTGTTTTCATCGCAGAAGAGATGATCAAACATGGCTCGGTAGTTGCCACCCCAACGGTCTTTCAGACGACAATACGGTCAGCAAAGGACCATAGATCCTAAAACGATTCGCAGGATTTTCGCAAAATGGAAACATCACGGCTCAATCAAGAACATGCATAAAGGCAACTCTGGGCGCAGCAAAGGTGTGCGAACCGCTGAAAACATTGATTCAGTCGCAAATCAGCTTGAAACGGACAACAAGAAATCTGTGAGACGACTATCAGCTGTGACAGGAATCAAACGGGAGAGCATTCGGAAAATAATCACGTTGGATTTGAGAATGAAGTCATTCAAAATTATGTGTTTGCAACAGCTTAGCGAACAAGACTACCAGCGTCGTTTGATGTTTTGTGAACGCATTGAAACAATAATTGAACAAAACCAGATAAGATTAAGTGACATAATATTCAGTGATGAATGCCACATCTATCTCAATGGGTTCATCAACAGACAGAATTACCGGTGTTGGTCACAAAACAAGCAAATATACATTTGGAGAAACCTCTGCATTCACCAAAAGTTACTGTCTGGTGTGGTTTGAGTAGCAGCAAGGTTTATGGTCCTTACTTTTTTGAGGACCCAGAGACAAGGAGACCGCTTTCAGTAACTTCAGAAAGATATGTAGAAATGCTGAACACTGTTTTTGAACAAGAAAACTGCAGTAACAAGTGGTTTCAGCAAGACGGAGCAACAGCCCACACAACTAGGCAATCACTGGAATGTTTAACAAGATTTTTTGAACAAAGATTCATTTCTCATCGCTCGCAGTTTCCCTGGCCCGCAAGATCTCCCGATCTATCACCTTTGGACTTTTTTCTCTGGGGATTTGTCAAGGACAAAGTATTCAGGCAAGAGCCATCCTCTATCGAAGAATTAAAGCAAGCGGTGGTAGAGTGTACAGTCCATTGAATGCAGCGTTTTGGAAAATGTAATAAATAACTTCCTTTCCCGTTGTGTGAAATGTAAGAATGTCCAGGGACGTCACTTTGAACACATGTAGAATAAATTAAAACTTTAAAATGTTCTCTTTCGAATGCTTTTTATTTCATTTGTGAAGCTGCAATAATGACTGAGTAATAAGCGATTAAAAACAGGGACAATTTTTGTGGTCACGTGGTACTACATTAATATTTAAAAGTTTAAGTACATTAGCAATGCCTAAAAAGCCTGGAAAAAATGGAAGTACTAAAATATTCTTTGACAAAGTGCGAGGGTTATTATTCACACGATAGAAAGTTCGTTTTGCTTTGTTAAGGCAAGATTCCAAAAACGTAGGTGGGTAACAGAAATCATTTCCAACACTGTTGATTTTTTTCTAATTCGGCATCTACAGTATGTATTCCGGACTGGCGATCCTAAGAGCGCGGAGAAACATTGAAGAAAATATGGCTTTCTTGATGGGGGTGTCATGTCCGGAGTAAAAGTGTACGACTTAGGGTGTGTCACTTTTGAACTTTTTTTGAAAAGTTATGGTTCTTACCTCTTATATTGTGACAAATTGACCAAAAACCATGAATAAACCAAAAAAAAAAATTGGGTAATATTTAGGGTCCCCGCCCCCTATTTGAAAAATAAGCCCCCGATTCACACAAAAAATGGTGATTTTTGGAGATATTTTTGGTCATAGTTTTCTTACTAATCATTGTATTTCAAAACTTTTGCTACCAAAATGTAGAGAATAACGGTATCCTCTTATTATGAACGTTTTAAAACTATTTTAGTTGTATACGGTGCTGATATTTGAGTGGACCTTATGAAATTTTTCCCTCTGTTTTCATTTATATAGTAACATTTATTTCCAGTATTTCCAGGTTTTATCTACAAAAAGTATGAAAATATAACCAAATGTATGATAAATTTGCTTTTCTTTCAGAATTCTATTATAGATTTTCTTAATTTCATAGTTTATTAAAATTAGTCAATAGTCATGGCTAACAGTAAGCCAATATTAAGAACAGACCTAAGAAAATATGATTCTTTATTGGGAAAGATAGTGGAAGACATGTGCGCAAGAGAAGGAAGCATGCTTCCAACGAATAGTGAAGTTCTCAGTCACTTTTTCTTCTTGAGAAGGGATCAAATGAAAAGCGACAATGTGTCAAAGGAAGAAAATATTTTGAGTATTAGATAAGGTAGAAAGGTGTGGATTATGGCTGGCATACTATCAAAATCCGTTAGAGAGCAGAAAGGACCCCAAAAAATGTTGTGGGATTTGATAAAAGAGCATGAGAAGTTGGGTAAAAATATAAAGAAGAAATGTTATGAAACCCAAAAAACATCTTTTCTGTCTCGTTTAGATAACTTATTTGATATATCAATTGAAAATGTATGTAATGAGATCCAAAATGATACATTGAAAACTATACAACAGAAGAATGAGGATCTTCGCTTTTGGAAGATCAGCGAAGTGCTAGAATATATTCTCTGGGTCCGATCGACAAAGCTTATGTAGCCAAACTGATCAAAAAGACTGCTAGAATAGAAGGTGAAGAACGAAGAAAATTGAAAGAAAAAGAGCGAAAGGCATTAGAAGAAGAGACACACAAACTTGAATCATCTGAAGACGAGTTAGTGGACTCAAGTAATGGTGAAGATGATTTTACTCCGAGCCGAGGCCCATCAAAACGTCCTAAGTTACTACAGTCAACATTAATATCTAATACAGCTGATCGTTTAGGACTATCATTCGGACAACGCTCGACATTTGCATCTGTGGGAGCAGCTGAATGTGGGCTAGATTTAAAAGAGATGTCATTATCGAAAAGTACTTCTGCGCGAGCTGCGAAGAAGTCGAGGAAAGCTACTGCTGACACTATTAAAGAGTCGTTCAACCCACCTCAATATTGTGTAGTCCACTGGGACAGCAAAATGATACCGAATGTTTCAGGAGGAAAGCAGGATCGATTGGCAATACTTATATCGGGAGAGAATGTTGAGAAACTTCTCTCGATACCCGATATCGGTGTCTCAACTGGGTCGACACAAGCTTGTACTGTTTTTAGCACAATCCAAGAATGGAAATTATAGGATAAGGTTTACGGAATGGTATTCGATACTACTTCATCCAATACTGGCTGGATAAAAGGGGCATGTAAAGTACTGGAAGACCTCTTTGGAAAAAAATTATTATGGCTCGCTTGTCGCCACCATATGGCAGAACGAGTTTTGTCAGCAGTGTATCTAAAGGTATTTGGAAAATCTACTTCACCCGAAAACGAATCTTTCAAGACCTTCAAAGATGTTATATGGGAGAAGCTAGATACTAAGCAACCCTTCAAACAGCTATCTATCAATGACAGACATCTCAAGGACCTGAAAAAATGCGTCATAGATTTTATGACAGATTTGCTCAAAGATAACCAGAGCCTTCCCAGGGATGATTACAAAGAGGTAGCTGAAACAACTATGCTCGTTTTAGGAGAAATTCCTGCCAGAGGAATACACTGGATCAAACCAGGAGCTCTCCATCACGCCAGATGGATGGCTGTCATATTGTATACGAATAAGATGTTAGCATTTTCAGACCAAGCCGGATATGATAATGTTACAATAAAAAAGCTGGAAAGAGTATGCTTGTTTACATCGCTGATCTACTCCAAGTACTGGCTATCAGTCACCAACCCACTTGAGGCTCCTGAAAATGACCTCCTATACAACGAATTAGTTCAGTACAAAAAGATTGACATGGAAGTAGCGGAAGCTGCTCTCAACACTCTAAAAGGTCATTACTGGTACCTATCTGAAGAACTTGTAACCCTTTCTCTTTTTGGAGATTTACCTCATAGTGAAAAGGACAAGGTGGCCAAAAAACTTTCCTCTTTCAATCAACCACCAGAATTCAAACAGGGTAAGCCGATATTTCCCATCCTAAAAGAACGAATTAAAATTCAGCAATTAGTTGGTCCAAACTCATGGTTTGTATTCAAAGTCCTTGGTTCAATGGGAGATTGGATAAGGACTCCAGCTGTAACGTGGGACAGCAACAATGATTTTCAACGGATGAAGAGAATACTCTCTTCAACTAAGGTTGTTACTAATACTGCAGAAAGGGGTATCAAACTTTTGCAGGATTTTCATGGCTCATGTAGGGATGAAGGTGAATTTCAGGCATTGCTTCAAGTTGTAGAGGAAAACAGGCGTGTTTTCCCAAAGTTTTCTAAACAAGGTCTCTTGAATTTGTAATTTCTTTCCATTTATAATTTCATTTCATTTACAATTTTTCATTATAATTTCAAGAATAGAACTTTGTTTCTATTTGATTAAAATTGTTTTGTGTTTGTATTTCATGATAAAAAATATAAAAAAAAACGATGGGGGCTTTGCATATTTTTTTAGATTAATAAAAATTTAAGTCTACAATTTTTTTTTTTTTGCAAAATTTACTAATTTTAATCTACTAAACATGTGCAAAGCTGTTCCCACTTTGAATCTCTAAACCAAAAAAAGTGTTGCTCATTTAAGCCCATCTGCTTTTTTTATTTATATTTTCAAAGCCCATCGCCGCAGAGCTGCATTGGGATGATGCTCTATGGATGGCGGTGACATCCAAAGTATATAAGATAATATTTTATTGCAGTTCAGATCTTCCAATGATATAAAACAGCAGCATTTTTCTCTCAGAAAATGCATCAAAATGACCAAAGAGATATAAAAAATTTAATAAATTTAACTCAAAGGTTAATAAAAACTATTCAGATTGAAGTGCATTATTATTCTCTACATTTTGGTAGCAAAATTTTGAAATACGATGATTAGTAAGGAAACTATGACCAAAAATATCTCCAAAAATCACCATTTTTTGTGTGAATAGGGGGCTTATTTTTCAAATTGGGGGCGGGGACCGTAAATATTACCCGATTGTCTTGTTTTTGGTTTATTCATGGTTTTTGGTCAATTTGTCACAATATAAGAGGTAAGCACCATAACTTTTTAAAAAATGTCGAAAAGTGACACACCCTAGACTGCACGTACGACAAATTGTGTTTTTTCCGATAAATACTGAACTTAAAACCTTGGCTTTCCCTATGTACACGCACATCCAAAAACGAGATTGAGTTGTCTTGTTCCACTTCTAAAGTAAACTTAATGGAGGGGACTTGATCATTTAACTGAAGGAGGAAGTCATCCAGGTCAGGATTCATGGGCGAGATACACAAAATATCGTCGATGTACCGCAGCCATGGGATGCCAACCCCCAGGATTCTCGGAATGTAAGTAATTTCGAAAAACTCCATATAAATATTGGAGAGGAGGGGCGACAAGGGATTACCCATGGCCATCCCAAAAACCTGTTGATAATACTCGCTATTGAAAGTGAATTTACAGTCTTTGATGCAAAATTTAATGAGTTCCAAAACGATGTGTACAGGTAGTGGCAGGTCATACTTATGTAATTCTCGGGATAGAAAGTCAAGCATATCGTCAATCGGCACTTTTGCAAACAATGAACAAACGTCAAAACTGATCAATCTATCGTTGGTTTCAGTGCGTATATTATTCATTTTTTCAGTAAGATCCATGGAATTTTTTACATGTGAATCAGAGATAGTTCCGAGAATGGGGTGACAAGACTTTGACAAGCCATTTGGAGAGTTTACAGGTAACAGAACCCACAGAGCTAATAAAAGGACGCATAAGGTTGCCAGTGTGTGGGTTTTAAGAAGACCATAAAGGTAGGGAAGAGAAGGCGAAGTGGACGTGAAAAGCGGAATTAATTCCTTATGATCTTTGAGAATGCGTTTCAAGTCACTATTGAATGATTTGATGACGTCATCCTGCAGGTTGTTCCTACGCTTTCTGTATGTGGCGGGGTCCTGGAGAAGCTCGTTCATCTTTCTAATGTATTCCACTTTGTCCATAATAACTATGGTGTTAGCCTTGTCTTGCCTTCCTTTTTCCTTCGTGGTTATTTTCATCATCATATATATATATATATATATATATATATAATATATATATATACTTTTCAACCTTTCATTTCACGAAGGTGAAGTAGAGAGTTGGTTTCTTGTGCTCTCCACCTCACATAGCCAGGTACGCCCGGTTCATCGGGGATTGTTCTGAGCCAGGCGTCTAATCTTCATTTGAAAATATCCATCGCAACATCACTCGTGTTCCTTAGTTTCTTGGGCAGCTGGTTAAACAGTCTTGGTCCTCTCGGAACACATCACATTCTTCCTTTTCTACTTTCCACTGTTGTTTGGGAGGGTATAGTGTTCAGAGTAGGATTAGGGGCTAGGTCCTCCATTATTTTCCAAGTGTAAATAATGGTGTACCTCTCTCTTCTTTTCAGTGAATATAAGCTTAATTCACGTAACTTTTTCCAGTAATTTAGTTATTTGTATCCATTGATCTTGGCTGTGAAGCTTCTCTGAATCCATTCAAGCTGATTAATGTCTTCTTTTTTTTATATGGGGATGTTAGGACCGAGTAGTATTCCAACTTGGGTATGATCAGTGTTTTCAATAGAGGAATCACTATATTCCTATCCTTTCGTTTAAAGGTTCTCAGTATCTGTTCAGTTATTCTTTTTGCTCTGTTTACTGCTATCTTATTTTGTGTTTCAAATTTCGCGTCATCAGTCATTACAACACATAAATCTTTTACTTTAGAATTTCTCTGAATTTCCTGGCCATTTGGAGTATCGTATTTCATGGATTTTAGGTCCTTCCTTCTTCCGTACCTTAACAGTTGAAATTCTTCAGTGTTAAATTTCATATTATTGCCTTCCGACCAATTGTAGATTCTGTTCATGTCTGTTTGTAGGGATCCTATATCTTCTGGGTTTCTTATTTTTCTACTAATGTTTGTGTTATCGGCAAACGATGTTACTGTGCTGTCACGGGTAACGTTCTCATCTATGTCAGTTAGCATGATTATGAAGAGTAATGGAGCTAATACTGTTCCTTGTGGTACTGAGCTAAGGACTTCTGATTCTGATGAAGATATTCCTTGAATTGTAACGGCTTGCTGCCCTGCCGCTCACTAAGGAAATTATTCATATATATATCCATTTTCCTACATTTACCGTTATTCTCATATATTTATGTAGATATAATTCATTTCTCTTATTCAGCTGTAAGTTCGTTTGTGTATTCTGAATTATTTTTAAAATACTTTGTACTTATGATATTTATATATTAGGTAATCATAACTAACTACATATAAAGTAATTATGATTAAGTGATATGCTGCGTTTTAATCAATTTGGGAACCCAGCAAAGCCTAAGATAAATGCATATTTCCACGATTTTTGTGTTAAAGTGCATATTTAGGACTATTTGATAAAAGTTTACAATAAAATTTAATGCATATTGTAGTTATAAAGTGTAATTCAATTTATTTGCAGTCAAGAACCTAATTGCAGTTCTAAAATGTGTCCTATTTTTGTTGTAAATTGAGCAATGGATTTGTTATTTTAGTTTTATTATGCATGTTTGTTCGTTTGGTAAATACAATTTTGTTTCATATATTCAATAAACTGTAAATCTGGTGCTTCATTTTTTTGAAAATCCTAATTTAGACTAGGAACGTTCAAATTTATAGTGCATAAATAAGTGCATATTTTCAACATTTTCAGTGCATATTTGCATGCATATTTAGCAGATTTTTAGTGCATAGAAATCCGAAGTCTAGACTAATATTGTACTAACTACTAATTGTAATATTTTTTATTAATACTTTCCATTTATTCAATTCTTGCATGGAAATGTACATTGCACGTTGCAACGATATCTTTGGTTGGTTGTATTGCGCAAGATGGAGATTATGTTGAACCTGTAAAATGCGCAAAGCACCTTGATTTTCATTATATATATATATATATATATATATATATATATATATATATATATATATATATTCCCTAATCTGATCCACTGTTTTCTGTTGTAAAAAATAGTTTTTTTGTGAAAAAGTATTTCTCGTAATGAAAATCATTTTTTTTTCGCTTTTTCGAAATTTGATTTTATGGTAAATAGTTTTTGGCTTCACCACAAACATTATTAGAATGAATGTGAAAGTGAAAAATGAAAGAAAATATCCTTCATCTCTCTCTCACACACACACACACGATTTTTTATTACTCATTATTTTTTATTAAGCATTATTCATTTTCTACTGAATATACAACTGATCATTTTATTTAAAAGTGTGTAAAATAATTAAAATACTTTTGTAAATTTTTACCTTTTGTTTATTATTATTATTATTATTATTATTATTATTACACTGCTCCACAAAGTTTTTTCTCCTTTTGAGTCGGTGATTCTTACGTTCTTGTTTACCCTGATTACGAAAATGAAAACAGATTTTTTCTATCACTCACAGTTTTTGAGGAATTTGCAATTTAAAACCCTTCCAGATCGAGATAACATTCCTCAGTTTGCATCATAATACGAGATTGATTGTTAGTCATTTATTTTGTATAAAATCTTTATTCTTAATGACGTTGGAGCTGCGCGTTTAGGAAGACTATTTCATAATACTGTCTCTTCTTTTCAGGCTGCCGCAACCCGAACGGTCCCAGCGTAAATTCCACAAATTTCCCCTGCGCTCGCGAAGGTGTCGCAATTACAAATAATTTGAAGGTTCTATCCTTAAATGCTCGTAGCCTACGAAATAAAATAAACGAATTTTTTTCTTTAATTGCTTGTAAAGACTATGATTTAATTGCGATAAATGAATCGTGGCTTAGCACTGAAACACGTGACTTTGTAGGGGAGTATCAAATTAAAGGTTATAGACTTTTTGTTAAAAAAAGAATAGGTAGGCGAGGAGGCGGTGTTATGTTGTATATCAAAGATAATATTGCGAACGTTATAGAAGTAAAGCACTCAATTCCAGAACCGATAGATTCGACTATAGCAGAACTTAAATTGAACGATTTCAAACTTCTTGTTGCGGTTATATATAGGCCCCTAATCAAACAGCTGATACGGACGAAGCGTTATTTCGTGAACTAAAGAGAATAATCGGTAGTGAGCAGGCTTTAGTTATGGGTAGGCTGACCATACGTACCGTTTTGAACGGGACAGTACCGTTTTGTATGGGTTTTTGTATGGGTTCTGGCACTGAAGAATAATTGTAAGCTCAATATGTTTATGTACTTACTTTTTCATGAATACAGAATATTACATAACCCCCGTCCCTTTTTTGCCATCCCAATGTCCCGTTTTTGTCTCAAGGAAATATGGTCAGCCTAGTTATGGGTGACTTTAATTGCGCCAACGTGAATTACGATACAATGCAGGGAGACGCGGAAGGTAATCGTTTAGTTAATTTTCTCGAGGATAGCTTTCTTATTCAAAAGGTTGGGGAACCTACGAGGTTGGACAGTATTTTAGATTTAGTAATAACTACGGATGATAGGCTAATTATTGATCTTCAAGTAATAGAACCGTTAAGCAATAGCGATCACAAATATGGTAGAGTTTGTCCTCTCAGTAAGTCACTCGAAACCAACTAACTCGACTAAAATTCCTAACTTCCAGCACGCAGACTTTAGTAAATTTCGAAATAAATTTTCACACGTCAATTGGGAAAACGTAATGGGGAACTCCAACGCAAAACTAATGTGGGAATCGTTCGAAACGGTATTTTAGGACTATAAATGAAGAATGTGTACCGTACAAAATTAAGCGTGCGAAAGTAAACAACAAGCCCTTGTGGTTTACTTCTTGAGTAGGAGACATTATAAAGAGTAGAGATAGGGCTTATAAGCTATATAAGTGCGATAAAGACAATTTGTTGTTACGAAACAACTACATATCTCTGAGGCGTGAAGCGAAAAGTGTAATAAAAAAGTCCAAGCGCGAATTTGAAATCTCCATAGCTCGTGACGGTAAAGAAAACCCCAAGCGATTCTTTCAATACGTCAATAATAGAAATCCAGTAAAAAGTGTCTTGAGGCCTTTGAAAAATGTAAACGGAGATCTAGTTTCTGAAAACAAGGAAATAGCTACCTTGCTAAACGAATTTTTTACGTCAGTTTTTACTATAGAAGATGTAACGAATATCCCTACGGTCATAGACATAATACCTTTTGATAATGGTAATATTTTGGATAATATCGTGGTTAGTGAAGCGGCGGTAATGCGCTATATTGATAAAATGAAAACGCGTAAATCACCGGGGCCGGATTCCATATATCCCATACAACTAAAAGAATTAAAAGATAGCATTGTTGTGCCGCTAACAAAGATTTTTAATGCGTCTATTTCTGAGGGGTGCGTACCAGATAATTTCAAATTAGCAAACGTAACACCTATCTTTAAGAAAGGCGATAAAGGTGCGGCGGGAAATTATAGGCCAATCAGTTTAACGTCTGTTGTAGGTAAGCTACTGGAATCAATAATTAGGGATCGTATAGTCGAACACTTAGAATTCCATAAGCTAGTTAGAAATACGCAGCACGGATTTAGGCGAAACAAATCTTGCTTAACTAATCTTTTAGAATTTTTCCAAAGCGTGGTTGACGTTTACGATAGACATCGGGCGGTTGATGTAGTGTATTTAGATTTTCAAAAAGCGTTTGACACCGTGCCGCACAAAAGACTCATTGAAAAAACTAAGGCTCATGGAATCAGGGGTGTAGTAATAAATTGGCTAGAAGAGTGGTTTCGAGGTAGGAAACAGAGGGTGGTCGTTGATGGAGCGGAGTCGTGTTGGGCTAATGTAGCGAGTGGCGTTCCTCAGGGTTCTGTATTGGGCCCCTTGCTTTTTCTTATATATATTAACGATTTAGATGTCGGCCTAGTCAGCACAGTTTCAAAGTTTGCGGATGACACGAAGCTGGGTGGTAGGGCGATTAATGACGAAGATAGAGGTAAAATCCAGGAAGATCTGAATAAAATCGTTGATTGGTCAGTCACATGGCAAATGAGATTTAACGTTGATAAGTGCAAAATTTTGCATATAGGTTCGCGTAACGGTAATTTTGCGTATAGTATGTCAGGGAAAGATTTAACAAGCGTAGAGCAGGAAAAAGATTTAGGAGTTATAGTCACTGGTGATTTAAAAGTAGCGAAACAAAGTACAGCAGCGGTCAATAAGGCGAACAAAGTGTTAGGTTTTATAGCTCGAAATTTTGAGTACAAATCGCGCGATATTATAGTTCCTCTTTATAAATCATTAGTTAGACTCCATTTGGAGTACGCGGTCCAATTTTGGAATCCGCATATGCGCAAAGATATAGACAAAATCGAAAGAGTTCAAAGACGAGCAACTAAGATGATTCCGTCGCTTAGGTCAAAGTCGTACGAGGATAGGCTTAAGGAGTTAAAATTGACAACACTCGAGACTAGGAGGTTAAGGGGTGATCTAATCCAGATTTTCAAAATTATGAATGGGTTCGATAACGTAGATAGAGATAGCTTTTTCGAAATATCTCAATATAATAGGACTAGAAATAACGGGTGTAAGTTGACAAGTAGAAGGTTCGAGACAGCAGTTGCCAAAAACTTTTTTACGTATAGAATAGTAAATAGCTGGAATAGTTTGCCGGTAGAAGTAATTAGTAGCACTTCTATAAACATGTTTAAAAATCGATTAGACAAATATGTTGATAGATTGGGTATAGTTTAAGGTAGTAAAAGTAAGGCTTTGTGGTGATCGATCCCACAGCTCAACACAAGTGTTGTGGGATATAGGGAGGCAGCGTCTTGGGTTAGGGGATACTCTCTGTCCTTACACACCCCATTTAAAGAGATTCCTCTGCCGAGCGCTGCCCCCCATAGTAGTGTGAGGTATTGAAAAACTCATGATCTTCACTTGCCCCACAAACACCTTGAAATGGGAGACCCAAAATGCGTGCACACACATTCTACATTACTGTACAGTCTTTACAGCCACACCTACATTTTTCCTCCTAAGTGTATATATTGTAATGTATATGGTTGTAAATTTTGACTTCGTCCACAATCGATATGGACCGTGACTTATTTTTCGTGACAAGGTACTAGTATTGATGGATACCGTAATGAAATTGACTGGATTCTTTGGATCTGATATATTTGCATGTCGGTTATAAATAGATATAGAGTGTAACATATTTGTGGATAGTAGTCTATTATGACTTGATCCTCTGGATCCAGAGATTCTATGTTTAGTTTTAAATCGATAATTAATTAGTTTTGCTAAATTGGTCGTTGCCAATGTACAGGAAGTTGTTACATAAACTTCTTATGTTCTTGTGGTTCGGAACCCACGTAAAATTGTAGGTCCCCTCCGCCACCACGGAGGACATACACAATTACGAACACATTTAGGTAGACCAGCCATTAGTGGATCCTAGGGTCTTTGTTGGTCTGAAACATTATAACATTATTATTTATATTTACAAGTTTGTTATAATATGTATATGTTTATTTAAGTATACTCTATATATACATCACAACACACACACACACACACACATATATATATATATATATATATATATATATATATATATATATATATATATATATTTTAGAGTGGTTTTATCTCATAGAGGTGGAATGCTAGTCCAATCTTTTTTCTTTGCCAACCCATCATCCAGTTCCACTTGGGGTAGAAACTGTAGAGCAGGGATATTTTTATGATCAAACAATATTTAGGACTTGCTGAACTCATTTGAAATTTTATGAATATAAAATATATTGATATTAAATAGGAATCAATAAAATTCATACTATATATATATATAATTTTGCTACAATAGCCCATTATTATGTTCTACTTGAGGCAAAAAACAAAAAACTAAATATTTATATAAAAATAAAAACAAAAAAAGTTTATAAAAAAAACAAAAATAAAAAATAAAAAAAATAAAACCTAAAAAAAATTAACAAAAAAAATTACGTTCGCAGTGTTAAAAAATTGCAACACAATATTAGCGACGCAGGTATTAAACAAATAATTTGTGCTTCTTTCAACTTCTCAGGAGCGACGATGTCGATGACAACACGTGCGGCCAGTGCCATCTGGTTGGTTGGTGTTACTCAGGCGAACTTTACATCATCGAAGCTCCCATCTCGCCGACAAGTATTGGCTGTTCTATCCCATTTCCACAATCAGCAAAAATTGACTCTTAAAGATAGCGTGTCCAAGACAGCTGATCTCTTCCTTCCAATTTGGATGAAAGCTCGAGTGCCTACAAAAGTTGCTAAACATGTTGTCGAACACATCAAGAAGCTTCATACTGAGTGGCAAGTGCTCAAGAAGAATATCAACCGAAAGTCTGCCATGAACTTTGCCAACCAGGCAACATTTGAAGATGGGCTAGACAACCTCTTCGACATCGCCCACCAGGATACCATGCAGCTGATGAAAAATGAAGAGGACAGACAATTCCTGGAAGCTCAACGGGAGACAGGACAGAAGAGCATGATGGCTGGAGTCGACAGAAAACTCGCTCTGCAAGAAGAACGCGTTGCAAGAAGGAGAGCGGAAGCTTCAAAGCGGGCTGGCAAAGCGGCTTCATCAAGTGCTGCTGCAACCGACGTCGCTGTTCTTGAGTTGTCTTCGTCGAGCAACTCATCAGAAATAGAGGAAGAGCTTGCACCATCAAAAACGCGTGCTCCTAAACGAGCTCGACTTCATGGAACTGTAAGTGTGGTGACACCTGAAGTGGCAGCTGCACTAGATCGAACTAATGTGACTGACCGGCAAGCAGCGCATATATTTTCAGCGTTAGCGTCCACGAGCCAATTCGGTCACGAATAAGACCTGATGATCAGCCGAAGCGCTATCCGCAAGGAGCGGATGGAACATCGGAAGAAGTTTGCGCATGAAATGAAGGAAAGCTTCGCCTCAGCAGTTCCTCTGATTTTGCATTGGGACGGCAAAATCATGGAGGATTACTGTGGTCCTGGTCGGGACAAAGTGGACCGTCTCTCGATTCTTGTATCTGGACAAGACGTGGTGAAGTTGCTGGCAGTTCCAAAACTTCAATCGGGAAAGTCGGAAGTAATTGGGAATGCCATCGTGGAGACGATAAATGAGTGGGGACTGAGGGAACAAGTGAGGGGGCTCTGCTTTGACACCACCGCGTCCAACACTGGTTCAAAGGGAGGAGTTTGTATTCGTTTGGAAACTGAGCTTGGGAGGAATTTATTGAACTTGGCGTGTCAACATCACATCTCGGAGATACTCCTAGAGACGGTCTTCAGCCTTCATGCTGTCTCCAGCTCCAAATCTCCAAATATTCAGCTCTTCAGTCAGTTCCGGGACTACTGGGCTTACCTCGATAAGACAGTATACTCCTCGGCAGTGGATGAAGAAGACCTAATCCCTGTGATAAATGGATATAAGACTGAGGTCATTGCATTTGCTGTTGACCAGCTGTCCAAATTTCAGCCACGGGATGACTACCGTGAGCTCCTTGAGCTGACGATTATCTTCCTTGGAGAGGTCCCTCCACGCGGGATCCATTTCCGATATCCAGGAGCAATACATCGAGCTCATTGGATGGCTCGAGCTATCTACGCCATCAAAATGTGGCTCTTCAGCAAGGAGTTTCCCCTCCAGCAGCAACAAGGATCATCAAGAAGGCCATCGCGCAGTGATATGGTGTGGAGCCACCTCCAGGAAGTAAGCCTCTTTGTCACGGCCATCTATGTCAAATACTGGTTTCAGAGTCCGTCTTCAGTAGAAGCTCCGAGAAACGATCTGAATCTCCTCCGTGGACTAGCTAACTATGTTGATAAAAATATATCTAAGGCTGTCAGCACAGCATTCAGCCGCCATCTTTGGTATCTATCAGAAACATTGGTAGGCTTCGGTTTCTTCGATGACAGTGTTTCAGCAGAGGAAAAGAGGCAGATGGTAAATGCCCTGAAAAACAAAATCGGGTCTAAGGAGCCACCTACACGGATCTCTCCAGTTGGCCAGGCATGTGGGAAAGAATTACACGATTTTGTCACCATATTAACTCTGAAGTTTTTGAAATACTTGAACTGCCTCAAGACTTCTTCGAGGAGGATCCAACACCTTGGCCAGTCCATGAATCATACAGGAGGAGCCAAGCTACTGTCCGGTCGGTGAAAGTGATCAACGACCTTGCAGAACGCGGTGTTGCACTCATCCAGGAGTTCAATGCATCTCTCACGCGCAACGAAGAGCAGAAGCAGTTCCTTCTAAAAGTTGTTGAAGATCACCGGAAGGTCTTCTTGTCACCAACGAAGAAGTCTGCCATCATGCGAACCAAGCAACAATGATTATCTGGCATTTATCTAATAATATTTGTCATGTAAATTGTCAATGGAGAAATTCCATTTGTACAATACACAAATTTTTTTAATAAAATATTCCCCCAACACGGATGGTTGTGGACCATAGTCATTAGCGGGGATGGGGCTAATGACCTGTTATGTGAAAGGAACACCTATTACAATGTTTTAATAATTTAATCTGTCAAAATGGACAACATGCTTTTCACATAACAACATTTTTTCGAAATGTGTCCCAATAGCAATAAAATGGATGGCGGTCTTATCAAAAACAAAAACAAAATAGCTTTGAGCAAGTCCTAAATATATCCTGATCTCAAAACATTTTTTAGTGTATCATTTTATAAGCTAGTGGCACCAAATGCCGGGTTGGCATAACAGATATTCAGACATCAGATTTATAAAACCACCCTAATATATATATATATATATATATTTGAGGGATGGGGTCAAATACACATAAGCAAATACAAATACACTCCTACAGGGAATATCAAATACAAATACGCACCATTACTTCCATTGCCATATGATATAATACTGTCAAAAAATATACAAAACAATGTATTTAAAGAAAAAGCTATTGATTACTTGTTGTTACTGGTTACATTTAATAAACATTAAATCTTCAAATCGTGAATCACTTAAATTACACAATATATATATATATATATATATATATATATATATATATATATATATATGAATAAAACCACGAAGGAAAAAACACAGAATGGTGCTCAAGCGCTTTCGTCTAATGACATCCTCAGGAACACTGAAGTACATAAAGAGTTACAGCCTATATATAGGTTACAGAAAATATATATATATATATGTACATATATACATATATATATACAATAAACGGAGAGATAAAATAAAAAAAAATAAAAATAAAAATAAACATTAAAGGATTGTGGGAGGAGCATACAAATTTGTAAGGAAAAACTACCGATTTTTAGCACAAGATCAAATGAATTGTTTCCAACCAATGTTATAGATAATTAAAAAAAAAAAATACAAATTTTTACTGGAAATCTGCCCGGGTTTTAGCACTTTGCCCTTCTTGTTTAAGTTCGATGTATATAAAAAAATAAATTGAAAAATAAAAGTTATTAGAATAGCATACAAGTTTACCAAAGATTTAGTGTTCTACTTCTTTTCTAAATCTGTTCTGAAGGAATTCAAAACAACAGGATCGAGTTGAAAAAGACCTTTGCTTATGTTGAAGTTATTTGTAAGTTGGATAATGGCAGACTCAAGAATATTTCTATTAACAATGTTGCTAGAGTGAAATAAAACTGAAGCATTATTCCAATCAATACAGTGGGATAACTCTGACAAATGGACAAAAAGGGCACTGGACGACTGTCCTGTTCTAACGGAATATTGATGCTGTTTTATACGAGTGTGCAAATCCTTTCCCGTCTGACCTATGTAAAAGGAATCACATTGTTTACAACCAATTTTATAGATAATGCCTGAATTATTGGTAGGGCTATTTTTTACTATGATATTTTTCACAATATTGTTATATGAAAATACTACATTAATATCCAAAAGTTTAAGTACATTAGCAATGCCTAAAAAGCCCGGGAAAAATGGAAGTACTAAAATATTTTTTGACAAAGTACGAGTGTTATTATTCACACGATAGAAAGTTCGTTTTGCCTTGTTGAGACAAGATTCCATAAACGCAGATGGATAACACAGATCACTTCCAATACCGTTGATTTTTTCCAATTCGGCATCGGTTTTATTCATCATAAATATTTTTCACGTGTTACTTTCTTGAAATAATTTTCATATATATTATATATATATGATACACACAGACCGTGCATGGAACAAGGAACTCTTCTGGGATAATTAAATCCACTATAGTCCGAATAAGTAATGGTAAATGACAAATACCATAGTTTTTCTTTTTCATGATGCAAGCCCGACGTGGGCAACGGGTCTCTCGCAAAGGGGTCCCATAAATATAGCTTCCCTCACCAGCTATCTGCAAAGCAGACAGGATCCAGCTTTGAAACGGACATGTTATGTGCCTTGAAAAGTGGACGCTCAATTCTGCCAGTTGAGGTTTAAGTTTTGGTTTTGGCTAAAAATATAATAGTTACCCCTTTTTCTTTGATTTATTCAATCCGACGTGAATGCAACGAGTCTTTTACTTATATTGAGGTTCTAAATGTAGTGGGGCTAGGCTGCTTTAAACCCTAGATCCATGTCCCAAAGCTGGATCCTGTCTGCTTTGCAGATAGCTGGTGAGGGAAGCTATATTTATGGGACCTCTTTGCGAGAGACCCGTTGCCCACGTCGGGCTTGCATCATGAAAAAGAAAAACTATGGTATTTGTCATTTACCATTACTTATTCGGACTATAGTGGATTTAATTATCCCAGAAGAGTTCCTTGTTCCATGCACGGTTTGTGTGTATCATAAAAAACTCAGGGAACCATTCTGAGTTCATTCCCATATATATATATATATACATTCAACTGCAAAGAACACGCAGTATAAATAACGTAAAGAACGACGCTTGTATAGGAGATATTCCGCGCAAGACGAGAGAGAGAAAACGGAACAAATGAAAAAATGAAGTAACCACCTGGGAATCGAACCCGGGATCTTCCGATTGCCGGTCAGACGCGATACCATTACACCATGGACTTCACTCTTCCAAATGCCGTAATTCTTCTACATACTCGCAGAAACCAATGCCCCAAGGGGGCACCTCCCGCATGACGTAACATTATATACATTCAACTGCAAAGAACACGCAGTATAAATAACGTAAAGAACGACGCTTGTATAGGAGATATTCCGCGCAAGACGAGAGAAAACGGAACAAATGAAAAAATGAAGTAACCACCTGGGAATCGAACCCGGGATCTTCCGATTGCCGGTCAGACGCGATACCATTACACCATGGACTTCACTCTTCCAAATGCCGTAATTCTTCTACATACTCGCAGAAACCAATGCCCCAAGGGGGCACCTCCCGCATGCCGTAACATTATATACATTCAACTGCAAAGAACACGCAGTATAAATAACGTAAAGAACGACGCTTGTATAGGAGATATTCCGCGCAAGACGAGAGAGAGAAAACGGAACAAATGAAAAAATGAAGTAACCACCTGGGAATCGAACCCGGGATCTTCCGATTGCCGGTCAGACGCGATACCATTACACCATGGACTTCACTCTTCCAAATGCCGTAATTCTTCTACATACTCGCAGAAACCAATGCCCCAAGGGGGCACCTCCCGCATGCCGTAACATTATATACATTCAACTGCAAAGAACACGCAGTATAAATAACGTAAAGAACGACGCTTGTATAGGAGATATTCCGCACAAGACGAGAGAGAGAAAACGGAACAAATGAAAAAATGAAGTAACCACCTGGGAATCGAACCCGGGAACTTCCGATTGCCGGTCAGACGCGATACCATTACACCATGGACTTCACTCTTCCAAATGCCGTAATTCTTCTACATACTCGCAGAAACCAATGCCCCAAGGGGCATATATATATAAGTAAAGAGAGAGTTGGTACTTTGTATTTAACATGTATTTGAAACAAATACAGCAAATACAGTAAACAAATACAAATTCAAATAGAAATACACACCCTTAGAATGCCTCAAATACAAATACAGGTTTTACTGTATTTGTAAATACAAATACGTATTTGGGCCCATCTCTTTATATATATAAATAAAATGTTTATTACTTTCATTCACACGATGCATGCCATTCCTTCAAATGTTCAAGCGAGAAAAGCCTAACTTTTCGGGACAACCAATGGCAATAATGGTGGATTTCACTATAACGGCAAATGCAACAACAGAGAAACAAAGCCAAAAACAAAATTAACTCATCAAGTGTAACATTATGCCATTTCATCGAATAAATTTTTCTCTCACACTTTGGATTTTTTATAAAAATATAACTGATGTAATGAGGGGTGTAACCGTGTCTTGGGCATTTGTGGGCGGAGCAAATTTGACTATGGTGACAAACTGATTGGTGATTGGTAGATAAATAGTACGAGTCAGTTGAGTCTGCGGCAGCTGCTTCTTATCGAATTAGACAAGCACATACCTGTCAGCTCATGCACATTTTTGGTCGTGTTAGAATTGCGCATTCGTGCTAATCTCTCAGTTAGTCTCATGCATTTTTACCCACCAGTTGATGGATGAAGTACATTTTGTTATTCATTTTGTTTTGGTATATGTTTGGAGAAAAAAAATTGTTTTTGTAATATAAAAATGAGAACGTCTCGTAAATGTGCGAACAGCCCTGACAGTTTTTGCTTTGTGCATGGTGAATTTACAACAAAATCTCAAAAGCAGGGTTTCACTCCTTTAATTAAGAAGGCGTATGCACTTTATTTCGTTTGCAAAGTAGGAGATCAAGAGAAAACCTGGGCTCCTCAGTCCTCATGTATGTTGTGTTTCTTGTGCAAGATCTCTGAAAGGGTTGTTAAAAGGTATTCATTCTTCATGCCTTCTGCGGTCCCAATGGTATGGAGAGAACAAAGAGACCACTCGACTGATTGCTACTTTTGTTCAACGAAGATAAGTGGACATTCCTCAAAATCTAAACATGCGATTCAATATCCTAATTTACTGTCAGCCATGCGACCTCTTTCACATTGTAACGATTTGCCAGTACCAAAATCACCAAAGACATGGACTTTAGATGATGATGACTAGGCTTCGGATTTCTATGTACTAAAAATCTGTTAAATATGCATGCAAATATGCACTGAAAATGTTGAAAATATGCACTTATTTATGCACTATAAATCTGAACGTTCCTAGTCTAAATTAGGATTTTCAAATAATGAAGCACCAGATTTACAGTTTATTGAATATATGAAACAAAACTGTATTTACCAAACAAACAAACATGCATAATAAAACTAAAATAACAAATCCATTGCTCAATTTACAACAAAAATAGGACACATTTTAGAACTGCAATTAGGTTCTTGACTGCAAATAAATTGAATTACACTTTATAACTACAATATGCATTAAATTTTACTATTATTATTATTTATTAATAATTTTTATTGTAAACTTTTACCAAATAGTCCTAAATATGCACTTTAACACAAAAATCGTGGAAATATGCATTTATTTTAAAAAACCGTAAATTATGCACTTATGCATACAAATATACAATATGCAAAAATCCGAAGCCTAATGATGACCCTGATGATGAATCTCGTAATGAATCTTTGAACAGATAAGATGACATGGATACACAATTTCAACCACCTTCATCGGATGAACCTCATTTAATTTCTCAGTCAGAATTAAATGATCTTATCATCAGAGAGTTGAATCTATCTAAAAATCAGGCTGAGCTTTTAAGAGGTTCTAGATTAAAAGGTCGGAATCTCTTAGAAAAGACTATAAAAATATTATTATTTTGTAAGCGTCAGACACACTTCACATCCTTTTTCTCTATGGAAAGTGATTTAGTGTATTGTAATGATGTGAGCGTTCTCATGGAGGCACTTGGTCGAGAGCACAATCCTAAGGAATGGAGGCTTTTTGTCGATTCATCAAAGTTGAGTTTGAAAGCTGTACTAATGCACAACGGTAATGTCTATCCTTCGGTTCCGATTGCACATAAAGTTCATATGAGGAATCATGTGACAATATGCAGTTACTTTTGAAACATATTGACTATGATAAACACTCCTGGCATATCTGTGGTAATCTGAAAGTGATTGCACTTCTCGGCTGACACTTATGATACACAAAGTTCTCTTGTTTCCTCTGTGAGTGGGACAGCCGAGCAGAAAGAGTGGCCACTGCGACAAAATTTGGTTTCAGGACAGAAAAATGTTGCCCATCAACCCCTAGTAGATCCAGCAAAAGTTTTCTTACTACCTCTCAGGGGCGTACCGAAAAGGGGGGAGGCGACAGAGGCGGTCGCCCCCCCCCCTTGGGCCTTGTACCGGTGTCTATTGATGTGTTTATCTCTATAACTATGTACTAAAGTTTGTACATACAGTTACAGAGATAAGCAGGTTTTGTTTTAGCTTGTATATTTTATAGTAACAATACATTTTAAATTACGAATGATTTATTCTATATGCATTAATATAAAATATTAATACTAAACCTGTCATCAGAGGCCAGTGTTGCCAGGTAAAAGATTGAAAACAGGCCAAATCACGATTAAAAACCAGCCCAAAAACAGCCAAACCAAGCTTTCGTACTATATATATATAAGTTTTTATATATATATATTATATATGATAGCATGAAACCTGCTTCGTATATATACAGTATACACACACCTTTGTTTTAGTTACACGCTAAAAAATTTGCATGTATCGGTCACCGATACATGAATTTTTTAGTTTACAGTATTTATATTTGTTGAATATTCAAACTTTCCGCTATTAGTCAAAAAGACGTTACCTGAATTAAAAACAGTAAAAAATTCGCCAACCCACGACTGTAGAATGTGAAAAAAATGTGTGGTAAATCTATTCATTTATCTAATTCAGTTTACACTTACTGTAAATAAGGCTTTGAATATTGTCTCTAGTAAATGTTTATGTATATACATACTCGTATGGTATATACACCTTTGTTTTAGTTATTCACACGACATCCCCCACCCTTGACCAAATCCTGGGTACGCCCCTGCTACTTCTCCATATCAAACTTGGGTTGATGGAAAATTTTGAAAAAACCATGAATAAAGACGGACCTGGATTTCTATATCTAAAACAGAAGTTCCCTAGAATCAACGAAGCTAAAATCAAAGAAGACATTTTTGTGAGCCCATAGATCAGAGAAGTGATGAAAGACACTGCATTTGATGAGTCTTTGAATGAGGTTGAAAGAACAGCATGGAAAGCTTTTAAAGTGACTACGAATTTCCTCGGCAGCGTCAAATCAGAAAATTGTTTCCCTGGTGGAGTAAATGCTTGTGCTTACCAAGCCATGGTGTGTAACATGTCTTTGAAAATGCATTTCCTGCACTCCCACCTGGACTTCTTCCCATCAAACCTGAGCGCTGTCAGCGATGAGCATATGAGCATGGTGAAAGATTTAAAATTGGTGGGTGATAGAAACATTTTTTTTTCAAATTCGTAATCAGCGTAAAAAAGTACATTGGAATCACAAAAATTAATTCGAAGAAGAAAAAGTTCTATTTTGTTATTATTATTATTATTATTATTATATTTGCTAACTGCCATTTTTACTTGTAAGAAATAAACTAAATCCCATTAATTTTGTTTAAAGAGCTTCCATGCTTCCAATGGTATCATATATTCAGATTAAAATACTGTGAATATATTAATGCCATATCAGATGTCTAAATTGTACCAAAAAATATTGAAAAATATTGTAAAACTTTATGTGATTTGTATTCTTTTGCTGAATAAAGGTTTCTGCTTTTGCTGCTGCCATACCCTCAAAACCGGTCAGCCCTGCTTCAACGCAGCTTAAGTGGTTCAGTAGGGACATCGCTTCGGCAATCCGAAATAGGAAAGCTGCGTATAGGAGGGCGAAGGCCAATCGTTCCCATGAGAACACTGAGGCGTATGTCCACCTGTGCAGGGAAGTGAAGGCGAAGGTTAGGCTAGCTAAACGTAACAAAGAACTCCGGGTGGCAAGCCTCTGCAAGGGGAGCCCTAAGGAGTTCTTCAGTTATGTTAATAGTAGAAAGCCCATTAGAAGCATGATAGGCCCGTTAAAGGACCCTAACGCGCGCTGCGGACCTCCGACGCGGACATCGCTAATGTACTAAATGAGTACTTTGCGGGAGTGTTCACCAGGGAGGACACCCGCGTCATCCCTGAGCCAGGCGTCAGGCACGAAGGTGCTGGCCTGGATAGTGTTCGGTGTACCGCGACAGTCGTTGACGATAGAATAGACAAACTGAGCGCGTTTAAGGCTCCTGGGCCAGACCAGTTCCTCCTCAGAGTGTTGCGGGAAGTGCGCGACCAGGTGGCTCCCCACCTGGCTACAGTCTTCAACAAATCGTTGGAGACGGGCCAGGTGCCTGGTGATTGGAGGGAAGCCAACGTGACCCCTATCTTCAAGAAAGGGGATCACGAAAGTCCAGGGAACTATCGTCCCATTAGTCTCACTTCGGTTGTAGGTATAAATTATTAGAGGGGATAATAGCGGATAGGATCGTTGACCATTTGGATTCCTACAAGCTGCTTGGAGACTCCCAACATGGGTTTAGACGGCATAGGTCGTGTCTCACTACCTGCTTGAGTTTTTCACGTCATGTGGAGTGAGTATGATAAGAGTAGGGCAACTGATATACTTTATCTCGACTTTCAGAAAGCCTTTGATAAGGTTCCTCACCGCCCGAGGCGATCGAGCAACTGCGTGCGGACCTACGTAGGATAGGAGAGTGGTCCGAAAAATGGCAAATGCCGTTTAACTTGGGTAAATGCAAGGTGATGCACATTGGCTACGCCAATCCCAAGACGGACTACTCCATGTTGGGGAGTAATATCGAGGCCACTGATTTGGAAAAGGACTTGGGTGTGCTAATTGCCCTGGAGTGGGCATATGGGCGGAATGGTGCTCTTTGTAAAAATATTTAACTCTTCATACTTCCACTTAAATTATGAATGCATCGATGATTTTATATATATATATATATATATATATATATATATATATATATATATATATATATATATACAGGGTGGGCCGTAAGTTTCCATACATAGGAAAAATAAACATTTTTTTATGGACAACCATTTTTATTTATATAATATGCTCTACATGGTTGCCATTGTTTTGAAAACACATTTCAATACGTGTTCCCCACTGTTGATGAACACGCATTAGCACAGTTGACGTTATGCTTGTAATGGCGTTGGTGATACGTTCCTTTAGATGATTTATGTCTCGTATCTTTTCCTGATACACCATGGCCTTCAAGTGCCCCCAAAGATAGAAATCAAGGGGGGTGAGATCTGGGGATCTGGGAGGCCACTCCACAGGACCACGCCGACCAATCCAAGCATCCGGAAACTGCTGATCCAAATACCGACGCACGTGAAGACCATAATGAGGTGGAGCTCCATCTTGCTGGAAGTAAACTGGGAAGTTACCTTCCTCGTTTAGCAGGGATGGGAAAATCTCTTCTTGCAACATGTTAAGATACCTTTCGGCATTAAGATTTCCACTGACAAAAATTGGTCCAATAATTCTGTCACCCCATATCCCGGCCCACACCATCACTTTACCGGCACCTTGCATCTTCGTCGGACTCAGCCAGTTAGGGTTAGCATTACTCCAATAACGTATGTTTTGCCGATTAACCTCTCCATTGACGTAAAAATTTGCTTCATCAGTAAACAAGATCTTACAAACGCATATTCTTAGGGTATCTGAAACATAAAAACAAACGTTTAAATTTTCCTATGTATGGAAACTTACGGCCCACCCTGTATATATATATATATATTATATATATATCGCCGGGCGAAGGGGGCCAGGTACCGCGGGGAATGTAGTGGTTAATTTGCCTGTTATGCGCAACGGTTATTTTTAAGCAACGTGTCTCTTCCCCATGGTGAAAATGAGTACCACACTCAGTTTTTCTCTTTCAAAGGTCGGGTCAGTAAGTTATCATTCACATGAGGGGAGGAACTTGTGTGTTATGTAAAAATTCATATGTTATGTAGTGGCCACATGAGCTATGTGATAGCCGCATAAAAAGACAAAATCTAAAAACATTCAGAACTGACGTTATTTTGATTAGCGTTTTTTACTTTTAATATTCTTATCCATTTTGCTTAAATGGATTTTCTTTTGTTCAATCTATCAGGCGGACATATACAAAGTGTTTCACAACCGGTCTGCCATACTTTGGTGGTGATTTTGGGGGTGATATCGAGTAAAAAAGTTAATACAACATAGGTGCTATTTCCAACAGTTGCGGAGCTACGGACATTTCAAGATGTGCAAACAACAAATCCCTACTTGTGTGGAATTCGATAGAGGGCAACACTGGTGGTAGTTTCGGTTAACGAAGTTACACTACTAATCCTCAGTTTTTTCTTTCAGTTGGTTCTGATCTGTGGTACGAGACACTTTGTTGCGCTAAGGTGAACAATCAAAATGAATCAACAGTTCACACCCGCTGAATACGCTGATATCCATTTTATTTATGGATTCTGTGATGGTAAGAGCAGAGCGGCAGTTGAGGAATATCGAAGATGTCTTCCGAACCGCCAAATTCCGAACAAGCAAGTGTTTAGTGACACAGACACCAGATATTAAGGGAAACAGGGACAATTGTTCCACGTAACCAAGAACATGTAGCACGACGGCCCGTTGCTGTGGAGGAGCGCATACTGGATCTAGTACAACGTAGCCCAACTGCCAGTGTTCGAAGGATTTTTAGACGAATTGGTAATCCGCATCGCGTGCATGGCGAACCATACATGATGAGGGTTTGTATCCCTATCATTTGCAACGTGTGCAAGCTCTTCTAACCGGATGATTACGAGAAACGTGTTCAATTTTGCCAGTGGATGGTTATGCATCGCAAAATTCTTCATCGCATACTGTTTGGTGATGAAGTACAATTCATTCGGGATGGAATTAACAATAGACGAAATTCTCACTTGTGGTCCCCCGATAATCCCCACAGTATCGTTGAAGGAAACTTTCAACATCGATTTTCGGTGAATGTTTGGTGCGGTGTAATTGGAGATCAGCTGATTGGACCGTTCGTTTTGGAACGACGATTAACTGCTGATATTTATCTGAACTTCCTGACGAACGAATTGCCGCTTTTGATGGAGGACGTGCCCTTGGAGATAAGGCGCTACCATATTTTGGTCGTCATGTTACGGATTACTTAAATCAGCGGTACGGGAATCGTTGGATTGGTCGTGTTGGTCCAATATCGTGACCCCCGAGATCTCCGGACTAAACCCCGTTAGATTTCTTTTTATGGGGCCTTATAAAAGAGATGGTCTATAAGACCAAAGTACAAACGAGAGAGGAACTCTTGAGTCGGATTATGAATGCCGCTGCTTACATACGAGAACACCCCGAAATGATTCAATGGGCAGTGGACTCTTGTTTGGAACGAGCAAGACTGTGCATTGAAAAAGGAGGTGGACATTTTGATCATTTATAAGGTGTATCTCATAAAATGCAGCAATAAATATATCAGATTAATACTCTCGTTTATTTTTTCCCGTGCACCTTAAAACATCCGTAGCTCCGCAATAGTTGGAAATAGCATCGATGTTGTATTAAATTTTTTACTCGATATCACCCCCCAAAGTATGGCAGACCGGTTGTGAAACACCCTGTATATAGTATTGTCGGGCTGGGTGAGTGGCAGGTGGGGCAGCGATATGGATCTAACTGTTTAAATGTAGATTTTTGTTAGAATCCTAAATCGATGAAGGAGTTGCAGCGAAAGCCGTTGGCAAGCTTATTTTCACTGTTGCAAAGATCAGATTGAATGTCTTTCACCCTCAACAAGTAGGGTGGGTTGAGAATGATCCACGTCAGTTTTGTACTTGCCAATTATCAAATTGCATCCAAATGCAAATAAAACTTATTTGCTCCTTGCTTTGCATTTCCTACCATATGAACAAGATATTCTGATATAACTGAAAGCTCAAAGTTGTTTTATGCCGAATAAAAACACATATTTTTAAAATTTATTACACAGGCGTCATTTTGACCCACATTACCACTTATGATACAAATATTTTATCCTATCTGTTGAGGGTTAAGACAAAAGAAATAAATAAAAGCGTTTATAAACCGCTCTTTTTCCTCAAAGCAGGACCAGAAATCTTTGAGTGTGTCGTTATTGTCCAACATTTAGGTTATTCCTGGACCTAACCTCACATGCAGTCTGCTACTTCTAGTTGGCGGCTAAGTATTTTAAATCCTCACGATTCCGGCCTTATATTAGTATTTACCTTGATTTAGGGGGCATTAAAGGAGGAAAAGGAAGTAGTCTAAATGTATTCCCAGGAAGCATTCCAAGTCATTATCATTCCCATTTCCATTAGCGGTCCGCAAGTGAGAATGCACAAAGTGAGAAATTCACATTTAAGAAGAGTTTCTTTGAATTGAGAAAGAATGTCACTCCCATTCGCATTCGCGGAAAAGGCCCCAGATAATAATGGCTAATATAGCCTAACCTAGCTGAACTTAACCTAACCCAACATTAGTCTAACCTTACCCAAGTTAACGTGGGCCAAAGTGGGAAAGTAATGGATGAGAATGAGAATAGCATGGCATTGGATAGATCGATTTGAGAATTTCTTCCTTTGAGAGTCTCACTCTTGGAAGAAGAATGAAATAGGAATCACATTGATAGGTGGGTATGATACATTCTAAAGGAAGATCTCGACTAACATCATTTCATAATATTTATTAATTTTTGAACACACACACACACACACACACACACACACACACACATATATATATATATATATATATATATATATACTGTCCTCCTTAGCTGATCTTTTTCCGTGTCTCAACTACCCTGTGAGCAGTCCAGCATGCTCTCAAATACATACTTCTCTCACTATTCCTCAGTACACTTACACGCATCTTACATACTACACAATCTTTTCAAAATTAAGAAACCAACAAAATGGCATCGACATCAAGAGTATCGGACTCCCCTACGAAAGGGACCAAAAATGTCCCCACTTCTGGCTACTCCGCTGCCAGTACCGGGAAAGCAGACTCTGGCATCGGAGTTGGTTCTGCTACTGCCCATTCGAGATCTTCTGGGCCTCTGTCTGATTCGCTTTTCATAAACTTCTGCAACATTCGTGGCATTTCCTCAAATTTTCAATCTGTTGAACATCACCTCTCCTCCTCTACACCTCATCTTCTCTTCATCACTGAAAATCAGATGTCTAAAACGACTGACAGCATCCCCTTCTCTGTACCCTCCTACTTTCTCCATTTTCAATTTCATTCCAAAGGTGGATGTTGTGCATAGGCGCATGGGATGGCACTTTACTGGGGAGCCGGAAAAAAATTGCTCTGAAAATTTTCAGGGTGCCCTGATTTCCGCATAAACACTATGTGTAACATAAAAAACATAAAGGTTAGAGTATGAGTTAACATATATTAAAGCCTTTTTTATATAAAAAACATTACAATTTACAAAAATAAGATAAAATTTTGCTACAATATTTCTAAATGACAAACAAAACTACTACGACATTGCAGTTGATATAGAATTCAGTAAGTCCTCAACTTACGTTTTAATTATTAACTACAAGTATAGTAGCAAATAATTAATTCACCTCAAGAAGTAAAAACAAAACAAAAGAATGTCGGGAAAAATCTGCCCTAAAAATGCTCAATTCCCTAGTCTTGGGTGGGGGTGGGGGGCTGCCGCCCCCCAGACCCTCCGTCTCATACGCTTATGATGTTGTGTATATGTACGTAACGACCTAACTTGCTCTCGTATTCTCTAGCATGAATCCTTCGCACTCTACACCCTTTGGCTACGGCTTACATGCCAATCTCGAACAAAATACATCTGCGCTGTCTATCTTTCTCCTAATTCTACCGACTACCCAAAACTCTTGGGCTACCTCACTTCTAAAGTGGAATGCATTCTATTCCACTTTCCTTTTGCTGAAATCTCCATTTTGGCTTTCCTCCCATTTCACTGACATCTCTGGTAAACTACCTTAAACTTCTCTATTCTGAATGACCTAGAGCAGATTGTACAACACGGTCAACACCCTACTCGTATCCCCGATCGCCTTGGAGATAGGCACAACATTCTGGATTTATTTCTCATCACTCATCTTTCTTCTTACTCTGTCAAACCTTTTCTCCGTTGGCCTCATCCGACCACAATATTATATCTGTTTTCCGTCCTATCGCTCCAGTTCGGCCTTTGGCACTTTGGCGTAGCTGATTCGGGGGCCTTTTAGGCAGTACTTTTCTGAATTCCCATGGAATGATTACTGTTTCCATGGTCGGGGCTCCTCCGAGTGGGCTGAGCGCATCACGGTGATTCTTTCGAGCATGGAGGCGTACACTCCATACTCTACAGCAGCGATGCACAAACCCTGGCCCGCGGGCCAAATGTGTCCCCCACGGGTCTTTTCAATTAAATGAAAAAGTTAGAATATAAAAGTGACCCAATTTATGACTTAGATGGAAAGTAAGTAGGTTAATACATTTAGTTATTTTCTTCGCTTGGCCCTCACATCAAAAAAGTTTGTGCACCACTGCTCTACAGTATTCTTATTACTAATGCAAAAGAACCTTGGTTTAACTTTACTTGTTCTAATGCTACCCGCAAAATAGAGGAGGATTTCAGAAGGTACCGTCGCCATCCACTCCTGACTCTCACTTGGTTTAAATTTCTACCCGGAATTGTGTAGAATCCGTTTTTCGACTCGCCAAAGATTCCTTCATCAGACAAAAATGTGAAAGCCTATCCAATTCTAATTCTTCTCGCGCTTTCTGGTACCTAGCCAAGACCCTCTCCAACAACTTTACTTCTTCTTTCCCATTTCTTTTCCATTTCTCCTGATCAAGCTGAACTCTTCGCTCAAACTTTCGTCTCCAACTCAACCATGGACGATTCTGGTGCTGTTCCTCCATCTCCTCCTCCCTCTGACTTAATTATGTTTGAAATTGGAATCTCTTCTCACAATCTTCTTTCAGATCGTCAGTATGGGTTCCGCAAGGGACGCTCTACTGGTAATCTTCTTGCATATGTCTCTCACTCTTGGTGATCCTCCTGTTGGATATCAAAAGCTCTTGATAGAGTCTGGCACAAATCCTTAATTTCCAAACTGTCCTTTTTAGGTTTCTATCCTTCTATCTGTGCCTTCACCTCTAATTTCCTGACGCATTCCTTGGGCTCTCTGATATTGTTTCTACTATTGAATATTGCCGATTAATTTACTTTTGGAAAGTTCTGAATTTTATATACTTGCGTTTCTATTTGCATTGTTATAGTTAAATAACTGAATATTAGTGGTTTTTAGCGATTTAGAAGTTTTCATTGCGTGCCAGCTTAATTTAACTTAAACTTGTGACGGTTATAAACTTTAACTAATTTAACTTACGCGATATCGTCGCAGAAAGCGTCGTATGCTAGGTGTGGGGTTAATCGGTGGTATACAGATTTTAAGGATTACAACGGCGGTTTTATGGCGATTACCGAGAGATCGGTTTGTTTCTTTTGTGATTTAAGGGAAGAAATAGTTGATATAAAACGTAGTGTACGCGAGGTGACGGACAGACTTGCAACGCTTGATGACGGCAGGGGTAGGGTTACAGTTGACAAAAGCCGAACCTATACTAACGTTGAAGACGTTAGTAATTTGAAGGGTGAGGTGAGGAACCTAGTTTCTAGTATAGGCAGCTTATCGGGAAGGTTATACAGAGTTGAGGAAGGGGTTAAGGTTGGTCCGAGATTAGTAGACGGGGAGGGATTTAGAGAAGTTAAGGGTGGAGCTAGGCCACGTACGTTAGGTGATAGAAATCCCCCCCCCCCCATCGAGGTTTCGAACCCTTTCGCTCAGTTGGATAGGGATGTGAACGAGGGGGAAACTATTTTAATTGGAGACTCTTCAGTGCGCCATATGGATAAAGAGTTCGTTGAACGGAATCCAACCAAGCGGAGGAGGGTCTGTCTACCAGGGGCCAGGGTTCACAGAATTAGAGACGAAGTAGATAGGATTGATGTTGCCTCCCGTCACTCGATGTTGTTGTTGTTTAACCGATCAGCCCACCCTGATCGAGCAAGCCGGCGGCACGCAGGTAACCGATCGCCCTCTCCGGAGTGGACGAGAGGCTCAGCGCACTAGTGATGTGTTGTGTTCGTTGTTGTGCTAGAGCGGTACAGTCTGTCATAATGTGTTCAATTGTTTGTAGTGTGTCCTGGCACAGGTGGCAGGTGTCGTCTGTGGAGTTGTCTAGTCTGTGTTTATATGTCCGTAAGTTGGGGTGATGTCCACGGTGTTCGGCGAATTTGTCTACAACAATTTGTCTAAAGATACAATTCATCTACAACAATTTATCTACAGCAATTAGTCTACAGATACAATTTATCTACAATAATTTGTCTACAGATACAATTTGTCTAGAGAGGAAAAATGAAAGCTATTTGATGTTAATTATTATTAATTTTTTCAAAAAAATGAAAAATTTGTTTCTGCAATCGGTTTTCTTGAGAAATGATAAAGAAAAATGTTATTGGATATTGAATAAATTTATTTACTGAAACGACGCAATACACTCCAACATCTTTTTGAATAAGTCCGAGCTGGTGTGGCGCTTACGCCATACAAATTCACAAAAAAATAACAAGAATTAGTGCGATATCTTGCAAAAAACAATAGTATAAGAAACTCGATTAGGTCAGGTTAGGTCAGGTTAGGTTAGGTTTCTCAAGAAAACCGATTGCAGAAACAAAATCAGGGTCATCGACTGCCCTTGTTTTCAATTTCGTAGGAAAATCGAGAGCAGTCCATGAAACATACTAGGTCCAATATTAGTAATAGTTTCTCTAGACAAATTGTATCTGTAGACAAATTATTGTAGATAAATTGTATCTGTAGACTAATTGTTGTAGATAAATTGTTGTAGATGAATTGTATCTTTAGACAAATTGTTGTAGACAAATTCGCCTAAAACCGATGTCCACATCGGAATCGTGCTAAGTTAACTCGATCCGATCTGCTCAGACTGATCTCTGACCTGTTAATGGGTGGCGGCTTCGCATCTAGGACCGCATTCGGACCGAGTCGTGTCAGTGCTTTGTGGATTAGGTGTGTGTGTATGTATTTTCTGTACTGTGTGATGTCTGTGGGGCGTGGTATGGAAGTATTTGGTTATAATGTCTCTCTGGTGTTACCTTAATGGTGCGAGGTGTCGGTACATGATTGTACATGTAGTGGCAAGGATGTTGTGGGTTAGTTGTCGCTGCTGCCATGAATTGTGTTCCCCTCATGTCTAAATGTTCCCTAACTTTCAGTATTTTTGTTTCTGTGTGCAGGTGTTCTATTGGTGTTGTTTGAGTGCATCCTGTAATGATACGAAGTGCGTTGTTTTGTATTGTCTGTAAGGTGTTTATGTGTGTGAGATAATGGGTGCCCTGCATGGGTTAGCATAGTCCATAACTCAGCGAATATATTGTTTGTATATGAGTGATGTTGTTTCCTGCTGGTGTCCAAAGTTTGTGCCTGTTAGTACCCTAAGCGTGTTAAGTCTTGACGTACATTTGTTTTTAATGTCCTGAATGTGGTTTGCAAAAGATAGTGATGTGTTGTATGTGACACAAAGTATTTTGGTCCTGTGAGTGTGTGGAATGTTGGTGTTGTTTAGTGTAAGCTGTGGGGTTATCTGGTGTTCTTTTGTATTGCTTGTAAGCAAGTGATGGTTGATTTTGTGGGCGCTACTTTGAGTCTATTGTGTGTGAGCCAGTCTTGTATACTGTTTACGTATGTTTGTAGGTTATTTGTAGTGGTGTCAATGTTGTTGTGGGTAGATGTTAGAGTGATGTCATCTGCATATGATGATAAGGTAAGCTTGTTATCTATAAGTGTTGGAATATCATGCATGTATAAGTTGAACAGTGTTGGTGAGAGATGACTTGGATGACTTGGATGACTTGGATGACTTGCCATTAAATGTGACATGTGAGTATCTTCCTGAAAGATAATTGCTCAGCCATCTTTTAGTGTTATTGTGCATGTTTGTGTTGAGTATTTTGTTTATGAGAGGGAAGCGTGGGATAGCATCAAATGCTTTACTAATGTCTATTGTTGCTAATAGTGTACGTTGAGCTGGTCGTCTAGAGTTGATGTCATCCATGATGTGCTGCGTAAGGTTAGTGAGTAATGTCGTGGTTGAGTGGTGAGGTCTGAATCTATGTTGAGTAGACGATAGTGGTATGTGTGGGTTGGTGATTTGTAAGATTAGTCTTTCTGTTACTTTGGAAGGTGTGCATACTAAAGTAATGGGCCTATAGGAAGCTGGCTCTGTTGGATTTTTGTTTGGTTTGAGTAGTGTAATAATTGTACCTGGTTTCCATATGTCAGGAATAATACAGTGTTGGTATGAATATGTGCTCATGTTTGTGAGAGCTAGTATTCCCTGTGGGGCCAAGTGTTTAAGGTGTATGTTAGATATGTTGTCTGGTCCAGTAGCCTTCGAATTTTTAATGTTTTTGATGATCTTGGTGGTCTGGTTTGTATTGAAGGGTGTAATGGTCGTGTCGAGTCTGTAGGTTTTCTTGTGCCTGGCTCTTTGTCTGTCTGCGTGTTTCTGGTTGTTGTCTCTGTTTAAGTGACTTATCTTTGCGTAGTGATTAACTAGAATGTTAGCTTGTTGTGTATATGTTGGGATATTATTTTGGCTGCAAAAGATAGCCGCGTGTGAGGTGTGAATGCCGCTGTTAGGGTGGGTAATGCTGTTTAGTGTTGTTATGAATTCCCTAAATGTTTCTGTTTGTTTTTCTTTGAGTTTGTTGCTTATTTCTGTGTTGAGCTGCTGTATCTGCTGTTTTATGGTTTCTGTGTGTGGTGTTTGTGTGTTATGTTTGAGGTTGTTACGTTGCCTTATGAGGTGGGCTATTTCTCTAGTGTAATTTGGGTTGTATTTCCTAATGTTGCCTTTGGGTATGTATTTGTTTGTATTATTGATGATCTGATTAAATGTCTTGAATGTTGTATTGATGTTTATGATGGGTGTGGTTTAATGTGGTGAATTGTTCCTCAATCTGTGTTTTGAACTGTTCCCAATCAGCTTTCTTGTAATTTCTGTAAGTGTGCCTAAGGCTGTTGGGGCAGAGTGTAGAACGTGTTGTAATGATGATGGGCAGGTGGTCTGATGACAGTTGTTTTTCTGTTTTCCAGTGTGTATGTGTTGCTAGTGAGGGGGAACAGAACATTATGTCTGGGGAGGAGTTTGAGTATCCTGATTGATATGGTATGTGTGTATGTTCTTCTGTATTGTTAAGAATGAAGAGGCTGTTTAGTTGTGTGGCTATGTTGGCGTCTCTGGTGTTGCTTTGGTTGTGCAGGTACCAACTAGTGTCTTTAGCGTTGAAGTCTCCTGCTAAGATGACATTAGTGAGAGAGGCCAGATTGTGTAACTGTGGATTGTAATTGGCTGGCACCTGAGGTGAACTATCTGGTCGGGTGTAAATGTTGATTAGTGTGGTGTTGTGTTTTGCGCATGTTTTAATGTTAACTGCCTGTATTTCTATCGTGTTATCTGCTTGGATTGTGTTTGTAATGTTTTGGGTGGCATCAGTGTAGCTAATGCTTTTACGTATGTAAGTGATGAGTCCACCCCCGTTACCCCCAGTACGATCTTAACGGATCGCCGTAAAGTCAGGGATGGTGGGTGTTTTGTGTGTGCGTTTTAGTTTTGTTTCTTGTATAAGTGCTATGTGAATGTTTTATTTGTGTACGAATTCCCTAAGTTGCATGATTTTGTTTATGAGGCCATCTACGTTGTACTGTAATATGTTAATATTATACTTCTGTGTGTGTGTCATGATGCTATTGTGTCTGTCTTTGTGTATGGTGACATCATTGACATGTGTAAGTTGTAGTGGGGCCTGGATTAGTCTTAATGTCGCCAGAGAGTAAGAGTAGTCCGGGGGCACGCAATTACTTCCCGTAAATGAAAAAATAGCACGCTGAGAATAGGTCCGGCCCCGGGAGCCGATCGGCACTCTGACCGTGCCACGCAACAGGCCGTCGACTGCGTCTTGCCAACCGTAGACAGCCCGCTGCACGGAGATTTGAGGAAGTTTGGCCACCAGTGCGTTCATGTTTCGGTTTGACGTCGCCTCTTCGCGTTGGCGTGTCCCGCGCTCGATGTTGTTGACGATGGTAGCGGGCAACGACTCGTATAGGCCCCATACGAGCGTGCCTGACCTTTTGCAGAGATATAGGGGGTTAATTAGGTCCCTGAAGGTAAGGTCAGATAGGTCTTTAGTTCTAGGTATTACCCTTAGGCACGGTTTGGGTCTTAGGATTACGTCACAAGCAATATTTTTTAATACTAAATTAGAAGAGATTTGTACTGATAAAAATGTACCCTTCGTAAAGCTGTGGTCAGAATTTAGTGATCCTAGCCTTTTTATGAAAGATGGGGGTGCATTTCAATGAAATAGGGAATGCTAGGCTAGGTAGGTTAATCGATGAGAATGTTCGAAAGCTGTTTAGGTCGAAGCCTTCTTTGAACGTTGTGGGTCCGGGAAACGCGGGCCCGACGTGAAAAATAGTTTAAAACGCCGATCCATGGTAAAAAATAATTTAAACGTCTTTTATTGTAATGCGCGTAGTATTAGAAATAAATTGAACGAATTTAAGGCGATAATTTATTCTGGGAACTAACTACGATATAGTTGCTATAACCGAAACGTGGTTAAATACCGTGACTCGGGACTTGTTGGGGGAACTTGATATAGCGGGTTTTAAACTTTTTACCAATGATAGGTTACATAGGATTGGTGGCGGCGTTTTGCTGTACATTCGTAATTCCCTTAGGAAGTTAGGGCTATCGAAGTTAAGATAGATTTTCCGGCAGCAATTAATGCGATATGCATTGAAGTTAGGGCGTGTAGTATTAGCTTTAATTTTGTTGTTGTTTATAGACCTCCCGTTCAACCCCTCGATACCGATACTAGATTTTACTCGCTTCTTGGTAACTTTATTAATAATCTGAATAGTATAATTGTCAGAGACTTTAACTGCCCTAATGTTAATTACGAGACTTTTATTGGTAATGATGAGGGTTTGAGACTGATTGAGTTTATGGAAGATGATTTTTTACGACAGATGGTTACCGAACCAACGCGCAGTGACAATATCTTAGACGTGGTGATGACGAACGACGATAATATAGTCAAAGGTTTAGAAGTAGGTGAGAGTTTGGGATGTAGCGATCACCAAATTATTAGGTTTAAGCTATTGATAGAAAACTGTAAGGATAGTAACGTAATAGAAGTCCCCATTTTCGTAGGGTTAATTTTGATAGTTTTGAGGACAGGATGAGAGTAGTGGACTGGGATAATTTATTTATGGGTAATGACGCAAATTTTCAATGGGAGGCGTTTAAAGAAAGTTTTTTGAATATCGAAAGGGAGTTTATTCCTCGTTGGCCCAAGCGCGCTAAAAATCATGGTAGGCCCAAGTGGTGGACTAAGGAAATAGTCGAGTTCATAAACGAACGTAACAGAGCGTATAGACTTAATAAGCGCAATGGCATGGTAGCTAACTTTAATACATATATCGAGTTTAGACGTCTGGTTAAAAGATCTGTTAGGAATGCTAAGCGTAATTTAGAGATACTTATAGCTGCGGATAGTAAACCTAATCCAAAAAAGTTTTTTGACTACGTGAATAATCGTAAGCCAATAAAAGATAACATAAGCCCTTTAATGGACGTTAATGGCGCTTTGGCTTCCGACGCTCAGGTGATGGCAGGTATTTTTAACAACTTTTTGCGACAGTTTTTACCGTAGAAGATGTAAATAATGTCTCCGACGTGGACGATATCGTTCCATTTAGTACTGAGACTATTTTGAGTGAAATAACTGTTTACGAGGGTGAGATTACGCATTATATCGATAAGCTAAAAGTGAGCAAGGCTCCAGGCCCTGACGCGCTTTATCCTAGACATTTGAAAGATTTGAAAGACGTTATTATAGGTCCCTTAACAAAATTTTTTAATAAGTCAATGGATGCGGGGATTATTCCTGAAGACTTCAAATTAGCTAACGTTACACCCATTTTTAAAAAAGGCGACCGCACAGTAACTAGCAATTATAGGACTATTAGCTTAACGTCAATTGTCGGTAAACTTTTGGAATCCGTAGTTAGGGATCGTATCGTCGATCACTTAGAAAGTCGCGATTTGATTAATAGTAGTCAGCATGGGTTACGACGCCATAAATCTTGTTTAACTAATTTGTTAGAGTTTTATAACGAAATAGTGCGCGAATACGATAGGCATAGAGCGGCTGACGTTATCTATTTTGACTTTAAAAAAGCGTTCGATACAGTTCCGCATAGAAGATTAATTGCGAAAGTTAAAGCGCACGGTATACGCGGTCAGGTAACTAACTGGTTAGACTTTAGAGGAATGACTTCGTGCTAGGAAACAGAGGGTCGTTGACTCGTTGTTAATGGTAGTGAATCGGGGTGGTTGGATGTAGGTAGCGGTGTCCCTCAGGGTTTAGTGTTAGGCCCATTACTATTCGTAATCTACATTAACGACATAGATGTAGGCTTGACCAGTAACGTGTCAAAATCCGCGGACGATACTAAAATAAGCTGTAAAGTTGTTAACGTGGACGATAGAAATAGGCTCGAAGACGATGTAAATAGGATTATGGAGTGGACGGATAAGTGGCAGATGCAATTTAACGTAGATAAATGTAAAGTTTTGCATATAGGTTCTCGTAACAATAATTACACTTATACGATGGACGATAGACAGTTAGCGAGCGTTAACGAGGAAGTAGATTTAGGCGTACGCGTATCTAAGGATTTAAAAGTTAGGAACCAGTGCCTGGAGTCTTGCGCAAAAGCTAATAGGATGTTAGGCTTCATAGCGCGTAATTTCGAATTTAAATCGAAGAATATTATATTGCCCCTTTACAAGTCCCTAGTTAGGCCTCATTTAGAATATGCCGTTCAGTTTTGTTGTCCGTATTTGCATTGAGAATATTGATAGGTTGGAAAGGGTTCAGCGTTGCGCCACGAAACTAATTCCGTCATTGCGCAACAAGTCTTACGAAGATAGGTTTAAAGAGTTAGACTTGCATTCACTCGAAACTAGGAGATTAAGGGGGGAGCTTCGCTAAAAACGTTTTTACGTTTAAAGTAATTGATAAATGGAATAATCTCGCGTCTGTTGTGAACTCTACCACCGTTAATGTTTAAGAACCGTTTAGATAGGCATTTTAAAAATGCCAGCGTGTGATGCCAGCAATAAAATTATTAAAAAAAAAAATAGACTAACATGAACGTAGATGTAGCTCGTAGCGTAAACTAACCCACTTTTTGTTATACTCTACCTACTTTTTTTTTTCTTATCCTCTCCTTACTTGCGTGTCTGTAACTCTCTTTACTTGCATGTCTGTAGTTTGCATGGTATGGTAGTGTTTGAGTTAAGACTGTGTTTGCATGGTTTGTAAGTGTTCTTATTTTACTTCTTTTCATCTTTCACCCCTTTTCTATTCTCTTTGACTATTTTTTCGACTAGTCGGCAGTGGCCGGCGGATGATGGTGAGTCTTTCTCTCTTTCTTTTTCTGAATGAATATTAACCCACGAAAGATAAGTTTTGGCTACTTACTTAACCCTTATTCTCCTCTTTTAACCCCCTCCTCTTTCCTCTTAGAGTGGATCTTAGGGTCTTTGTTAGCCTTAACTTCTGTAGATCTGTGAGGTATTCCTGTATTTTCAATCTTTCCTCTACTCAACCGGTCAACTCTGGAACACTCTTCCTCAGTCCATCTTTCCCCCTGTCTATGACCTCCAATCTTTCAAACGCAGTGTCCAGACATCTGGAAAACCTTGGACCCTGATTTTGGCTCTCTTCTTCCTCTATGCGGGGGGCGTTTTTGTGGGCATTTGTCCTTGGCCCCTCCTTACTGCATGAAAAAGAAATATATATATCGGGCGATTTTTTTTAACCATTGACACTTTAAAAGGTTTGTATTTTTTTTATTAATTGAAATTTAAATTTATTAAATGAAATTTGTACTGTACCTTCTCTACACATGAGGAATTAGTTCCCCATTGCAAAACATGTTCTATGTGATGCCCTCTCAGCTTCATTAATTCTTCGCAAACGACCAGTAAAATTTTGCAGCACTCTGGACAGAGAATTTGTTAAACTCTGAGAAATTTTTTGTTCAGATGATGCTTTAAATTCTTTTATTGTGTGTGGGTTCTGTTTAAACACGCTATCTTTTAAATAACCCTACAGATAAAAAACACAGGGGTTTAGATCTGGTGATGTTGGCAGCCATGATACAGTGGCGTAACTAGGCATACGCATTATACGCACGTGCGTATAGTTTAAAAAAAAACTTGCGACCGGTTACTGGATAATATCTTTTTATTTATGTTATTGTATTAAGAATCTCTGTTCTATGCCGTCAACACCGTCCTCAAGGAGTTTGACGCAACAGAACTCCGTCGCATCGCACTCGTCTTTGATTAGATCAAATCAATGATTTTATGTGTATTTCAGTCATTAATTTAGTATTCTATGTTTCATTCACTCGTGTATTGGTTTGTATATTATTCACTTGTGTATTTATTTATTTATTTATTTATCTATTTACTTTATTATTTATTCATTTGTTTATAAATAAATAGTTTTAATATACTTTCTTGTGACGTTATATATATTTTCGATTTTCACGACCTCGTGCGTATAAGTTCTTGAATGTCTGGCTACGCCCATATGATATGTCTTTATCATAAACCGCAGGAAATCTGTTGGACGGGACTATTCCGTCGAAAGTATTGTGTAAGTATCGTGATTTGAGAGGACATCACATAGAGCATGTTTTGCGCTGGGGAATTAATTCTCCATGTAAAGTACAGAAGGTACAATCAAAAGGTCCTGCTTTTATTTCAATTAATAAAAAATTAACTTTTTAAAGTGTCATATGTTTAAAAATCACCTGATATATCCCGTTTAGATGACCCACATCAAAATTATAAATTCAAAATTACTAATTATAATAATAATAATAATAATAATAATAATAATAATAATAAAATAAAATTATTTTTACTTAAAATATACAAGAGGTTAAAGTTAAAGGGAATACGTAAGTATTCGTTCAAAATATACAAAAAGTAAAGAAAATTCCCACAAATGATCTATCTTGCGTTCCACATTAAATTTAAGAGTTATAGAGGCCTAATTTTATGTAATAATAATAATAATAATAATAATAATAATAAAAAAGTTTGGAGTTCTTCAACCTCCTTCGTATAAGGGCAAAGGTCATGTGACTGAGGGGACCGTCTACGGGTTCGTGCATCATCTGAACGCAGCAAAGGACGGACATCCATCCAAATAATAAAAAGACGCAACGTCTCTTAACCTCGCTGATTTAGTAGAAATTAATTATCACCACAAGTATCATGGAAGTAGTGACGGATTTTACAAAGTTAAAAATTATATATATGAGTATAGAGTGTATCCTCAAACACAAAAACCTTTGTTCACAAAAAGAATACAAGTATCAAAGTTTTACAATATTTTTCAATATTTTTATGTACAATTTAGATATGTGATGTGGCATTAAGGGTGATCCAGAGAAATGGGACCCAAAAGAAACCCCTGTAACTCTTAAAGTATAAGTCCTTTTATAAAATCATACGCATCATTCGAAAGAGGATAGTTACAAGTTTGTACAGGATTGTATAGGTTTTGACAATACAAGACAAGATAAGATACAAAACAAAATAAAAGTGTTAGTTAAAACTAACCCTTCAAGATGACTGCATGGACTGTGGAACAGCTGCGTTTCATAACTGAACAATATTATGAGCATGGAAGAAGTGTAGTTTCAGCTCAAAGATCTTTCAAGACAAATTTTCAGATGTCAAAATCTCCTTCTAAGAAAGTAATCCGTCAGTGTGTCAGAAATTGGTGGTGTCATTTACCTTCTGTTGGATCCATTGACAGAATTGTCGTCTTCGTGCGAAATCTCCATCGTTTAGTTGTTGCACTGTTTGAATTTTATATGGAAAGAGCATTAAATTTTGCTTGAATATACGGTGTGTTGTTCCATATCCAACTCCTAACAGCTGAGAAGCACGTCTGATGCTTATGTTAGATTATCCTGTACAATTTCATGAGTTCTGTTAATGATCTCGTCTATCCTTGCTGTGCGCACTCTTCCAGTTGGTTTTCTTTTTCCAATGCTGCCAGTTAGGGTAAAATTTCTGACACACCGACGGATTACTTTCTTAGAAGGTGATTTTGACATCTGAAAATTTGTCTTGAAAGATCTTTGAGCTGAAACTACACTTCTTCCATGCTCATAAAAGGTTTGTATTTTTTTTATTAATTGAAATTTAAATTTATTAAATGAAATTTGTACTGTACCTTCTCTACACATGAGGAATTAGTTCCCTATTGTAAAACATGTTCTATGTGATGCCCTCTCAGCTTCATTAATTCTTCGCAAACGACCAGTAAAATTTTGCAGCACTCTGGACAGAATTTGTCACCGTCACAAGTTTAAATTAAATTAAGCCGGCACCACGCTATGAAAACTTCTAAATCATTAAAAACCACTAATATTCAGTTACTTAACTATAACAATGGCAATATAAACGCAAGTATATAAAATTCAGAACGTTCCAACAGTAAATTTATCGGCAAGATCCAAAAGTAGAAACAATATCAGAGAACCCAGGAAATGCGTCCGCTCAGTGAGGAGTCTGACTGACGAATCAAATTCATTATTTAATCATATTACACCTTTTATATCGTCCTTAAAGTGAAGCGTAGTTTATTTAAATCGGATGACCAGTCACTTTATAAATTAAGCTTGAACAATAGTTGTTAAAAATAAAGTTGACAATACGAAAGTAAAAAAAATTGCTAAATTCGTGTCACTGAATACTCAAATCGTAATTTTACGGTCAACTTTGAGATCACTCGTCGATTCAGGGTAAGCCTAGGTTAGGCTAGTTGGTGCATTGTTATGGGTTGTACAGGGCTAAGCTAGGCAGGTTAATAAGCAATGCTGGGCAACCGCACACTAAATGGGAGGTTCGCACCCGCACTTCCGCACCCGCATTTTAGCCTCTTCCGCACCCGCACTTCCGCACACCTTATAGTTTTCGCACTTGCGCACAACCGCACCCTATTTACATATAGAAAGTTTTATCGCAAGGAAATATATAAGTTTCCATTAATATATTAATACTTTTATAAACTTTTATTTAATATTTAATTGTGAAAATAAAGTTTTAATACAATAAAGTCATTTTCTTGTTATGAGAGGTCAGAAAATTACTAGAATACAATATCATTTAATTTTATTTTATACTAACGGGTTTTATGCGAACGGGTGTGCGGACCAATCAGCACACCTTCCGCACCCGCACCTCCGCACCGAGGTGACCGCACACCGCACCTCCGCACACCATTTCGCACTTCCGCACAGTGTGAATGTGCGGAAAGTGTGCGGAACTTGCCCAGCACTGCTAATAAGTATGCCTAAGCCTAGACGGTATTGCCGTCACGGCAATCAATTTTCACTTGGCAGCGAGCAAAGGAAGTTTGTTAATTCTGTTATTTTATGCGAATTGTTATGGCACGTTTAACTGAGGAAGACAAAATGCTATCAAATTTCCTCATAAGGAAAAGGGTTGCAGAACTAAAAGAATAGGAAAACAGTATCCGAATCGACATTGATCTGTACGTAGTGTGTCACGTTTGTTGGAAAAAATTTGTGAAACGGAAATTCATGCACGAAAGCTGGGAAATGGACGACCGCGTACAGCAAGGACCCCGGCAAACACTGACTCTGTAAGTGAACTTAATAACAGCTGAGAAGACAATTCCCGTTCTAGTTTGAGTATGTACGGAGAACTGTTAATCGCACCGGTATTAAAAAAGTTCACTGCATCGAACTGCAAAGGAAGCCCTTGGTCTGAAAACATTTAAGCCCTTTCACAGGGCTTCTTTTAATGTGCAGCTCTACACAATCTGTGCAGGTCTGAAAAAAAAGTGCAGTTCCAATAAAAATACTGCGCAGTTCTAAAATTTAGGTATTTATAGTAATTATACAGTATATAATTATATATAATTATACTATATATATATACACTATATGTACGATTATATATATATATATATATATATATATATATATATATATATATATATATATATGTATATATATATATAGGATGTTTCATTCAGGAGGAAAGGTCAATACTTCGGGAGGTGATAGTATCGGTCAATGTGAGAAAAAAAGTTCATATGAACATGTCTAATTCTGAATGTTTACGGAGATAGAGCTGTTTGAATCTACAAATACAAAAGCATTGTTAATGGTAATCAAGAAAGAGAAACCAATTACTGTTTCTAACATTTAATGTTTAAACATTGGCATTTTGAATGGTATCAGATACAGAAATGACAAATTTGTTACAGTTTACAATACGTTTTCGAAAATCTCACCGTCAACCTCAATGCACTTTGCAACTCGTGTGCGAAGATCGCGTGTTGTTCGTCTGAGTTGATCTTGACGTCCCTTTATGCGGGCAGCAGCATCCAAAATGCGCGCGAGCAATTCGTCTCGTGTATCCACCTTTCTTTTGTAAACTTGACTTTTCATCCACCCCCACAAACAATAATCTAACGGAGAGAGGTCTGGAGACCTTGATGGCCATTGAATGGGACCACCGAGCGGCCGATCCATCGACCAGGGAAAGTTTGATTTAGGTATTGCTGAAAATACATACCAGCGCGAGTAGCCAAAGGAACATCCTCCAATAGTCCTGGCAATTCATTTTGCAGAAATTCTAGGTAACTTTGTCCTGTAAGACGATTCTCTGAAGTAACAGGGCCAATCAGCTGATCATCGATGATACCACACCACACATTGGCAGAGAAGCGATGTTGAAAATTTGTTTCCACAGTGGCATTTGGATTTTCCTCTGACCACCGATGAGAGTTACCAGTGTTGTTGATACCGTCACGGGTGAAAGTAGCTTCATCGGTGAACAGTATTAATCGAAGCAATCGGCGATTAGCATTTATCCAATGACAAAATTCCAGTCGCATGGCAGCGTCTCCTGGTTGACGGTGTTGTACACGCTGTACATGATATGGATGCAAGCCTTCCTCACGTAATGTTCGCCATACTCTTGTGTGTGGTACACCGAGACGTGTAGAAAATCTTCGTGAGCTAGTAGTAGGACTACGCTCTACCAACTGAAGAATGTTTTCCACTTCATCCACATCTTGTTGACCTTCACGTTCAGATGGAATATGAGCGCTGGGAAGTGTACCAATCTCACGCAATGTGTTGAAAACCCTGGTAAACACTCTTCAATCCGGAATTCTGCGGTTCGGAAACCGTCGACGGTATTCTGCAACTGCAGCTGTTGCACTTCCATCGCAAAAACCGTAGACATACACCATATCTGCATATTCGGCATGTGTGAAGGTGTGTGGCATTCTTAACACTGCTTCAAACACCAAACAATGTCACTCACAACAGTCAGCTGTCGATTGGCTTATGTTACATGCTTACATTACAGCTTGCATGGTTCAAGGTTATAGGGGAGGGAAGGGGGAGGAAGAGCTGCGCGCGCATCAGATTCAAACAGCTCTATCTCCGTAACCATTCAGAATTAGACTTAGACACATGTTCATATGAACTTTTTTTCCCACAATGACCGATACTATCACCTCCAAAAGTATTGACCTTTCCTCCTGAAACACCCTGTATATATATATATATATATATATATATATATATATATGCACTAAAATCACAAAATAACACGTGACCTTATTAATCAGCAAACAACCACAGGGAAAAGGAAACACAAAGTCCGAGCGCTTTCGTGATATATTCACATTATCAAGGAGGAAAATTTTCTGTTCCTCCTTGATAATGTGAATATATCACGAAAGCGCTCGGACTTTGTGTTTCCTTTTCCCTGTGGTTGTTTGCTGATATATATATATATAAATGGTGATCCAGAGAAATGGGATCCAAAAGAAACCCCTGTAACTCTTAAAGTATAAGTCCTTTTATAAAATCATACGCATCATTCGAAAGAGGATAGTTACAAGTTTGTACAGGATTGTATAGGTTTTGACAATACAAGACAAGATAAGATACAAAACAAAATAAAAGTGTTAGTTAAAACTAACCCTTCAAGATGACTGCATGGACTGTGGAACAGCTGCGTTTCATAACTGAGCAATATTATGAGCATGGAAGAAGTGTAGTTTCAGCTCAAAGATCTTTCAAGACAAATTTTCAGATGTTAAAATCACCTTCTAAGAAAGTAATCCGTCGGTGTGTCAGAAATTTTTCCCTAACTGGCAGCACTAGAAAAAGAAAACCAACTGGAAGAGTGCGCACAGCAAGGATAGACGAGATCATTAACAGAACTCATGAAATTGTACAGGATAATCCTAACATAAGCATCAGACGTGCTTCTCAGCTGTTAGGAGTTGGATATGGAACAACACACCGTATATTCAAGCAAAATTTAATGCTCTTTCCATATAAAATTCAAACAGTGCAACAACTAAACGATGGAGATTTCGCACGAAGACGACAATTCTGTCAATGGATCCAACAGAAGGTAAATGACACTACCAATTTTCTAGCAACTTTGATTATGTCAGACGAAGCCCATTTTCACTCGAATGGAACTGTAAACAAACAAAATTGTCGTTTCTGGGCAACAGAAAATCCATTGAATATTACCGAAGTCCCGTTGCATAGTCAGCGTGTAACTGTTTGGTGTGGTCTTACTGCATCTCAGATCATAGGGCCGTACTTTTTCGAAGATTCCACCGGAAACACGGTCACTGTAAATGGTGATCGCTACGAAAAAATGTTGACCGATTTCCTTATTCCTAAATTAAGAGATCTTTGTCTAGAAAACCACTGGTTCCAACAAGACGGAGCTACCTGCCATACTACGAGGAACTGCATGGCAGTTTTGCGTCAAACGTTTCCAGGCGAGTTAATCTCAAGATTTGGAGACGTTGAATGGTCCGCAAGGTCTCCGGATTTTTCTCCCTTAGATTATTATCTCTGGGGATATTTAAAGAGTAGGGTCTACAGAAATAACCCAACGACCTTGCAAGAATTGAAGGCCGCCATCACAAATGAGATACAGGCCATACCACCGCACACTCTTGCAAAAGTGATGCAGAACTTACAAGCGAGAACACTGGAATGCTTGGCAACTAATGGAGCACATTTGAAAGGAGTCATTTTTAAAAAATAAATATTTCATAATAAACTTGTAACTCTACTCTTTCGAATGATATATAGTTTTTATGAAAGGAATTAAATATTAAGAATATTTGGCTTTTTTTTATGGGTCCCATTTATCTGGATCACCCAGTGTGTGTATATATATATATATATATATATATATATATATATATATATATAATGCGCCTCGGTGGTGTAGTAGTTAGCGTCGCTGACTACGAATCCATCGGCCCAGGGTTCGAGACCTGACGGCAGCCGGCGCGCAGCAAAACCCAGCTGTTCATCCTTCCACACAATAAAGAAAGTGGTTGGTAGATAAATGGGTACCCTAGGTGGCCTAGTGGTTAAGACACTGGGCTGCTGATGGGGCGTGGTTCGGATTCCACGTTAAACTGTAAGTCTAAGGTGGAGTGAAAAGCTTGACCTTCGTCAGAATGAACAATTCGGGTGGAAGCTAACCAAAGGTTAAAGGTTAACCAAAGGTTATATATATTTATATATATATATATATATATATATATATATATGGGTCAAACTATTACCAGCTCCTTGAGTGATGACTCGGATATAAGAAAACAATCTCGAAGCCTGTGTGCTAAAGCGAATATGACCATAAGGAACTTTCGTTTCTGTACAAGTGAAGCTAAAGACACACTCTTTCGTACTTTCTTCAGTAATATATACGGTCAGCAACTCTGGGTGAATTATAAAAAAGGTTCTGGCAGAACCCTAAATTTGCTGTACAACAGGTCTTTTAGACTCTTACATAAATTACCCCCGAGATGCTCAGCTTCGCAAATGTTTGCTACCCGCAATGTTCCGAGTTTCCCGGAGGTAACAAGACGTGCTCAACACAGTCTAATGCAAAGAATTAAAAAATCAACCAACCCGATCATCCAAGCTATCCATGAGTCCTGCCATTTATCCTCAAAGCTATGGACTTCTTGGTACGAAAACGTCTGTCTGTAGCTCCACTTAACTTCGACAGTGCAGTATTATTTCTAATCAATTGTATATATTTTTATCCTTAGTGTATGAACTGTCATTGTATTAATAATATTTGTCATATGGACTATAGTCTGCCAATAAACCTTTTCATTTTCATTTTCATATATATATATATATATATATATATATATATATATTAGTATAAATTCTAGTTCAAAAAATGCAGTTCTAAATTTTTCTTAAAAGAAGCCCTGCCCTTTCAGATGCATTGCATATCTGAACAGTCCAAAGTAAAACAGTGCACAAATGTTGCCGTCGACTGCTTCGCCGGTTTAGATCAAATAATGACGTGTCTGTCATTTGGTTTACGGATGAAAAGGTTTTCACTATTGAACAGCCTCGAAATACAAAATAATAGAGTGTACGCTAATGTAAGAAAAAACAAGATATTTCAAAAACAGGCTCTTTCGAGAGAAACACCACTTCACTCTGTCTGTGAATGATGGTTTCTTTTGGTATTTCTCGTTCGGGTAAAACATCCATTGTTTTCGTCGCTAAAAGTTTGAAAATTGACTGAAAACATTACTGTGACGATATCTTGAGTAAGATCCATGGTTGTACTGGGTAGATACCTGGGTAGGTACCCACTTACCCGCCTGGGCCGGTTTTTTTCGGTGAAGTGGGTTTTTTTATTTCTTCTTACAATTCAAAAATTATCATCCAACTTCAATAGTAAATATGATTGAACATTATTCAATTGTTGTTAATGAACTTCAATTTACTAAAACCTCTAATTTTCTTATAGGAAAGAGACTGAGTTCCTACTCAAATATGAATTTGTAGCTCATAAAGTGATGGAAATATGAAAGTGGAAAATCAGATCTTTTCTGCAAAACTTTATATTTTTATCTGTCAACAGTATATTGTAAATCAAGTGTATTCATTCATGAAATAAGAATTTCTGTTTTCTATACTACGTTTTTACATCTGCCAAAAGTATACTGTAAGTCTAGGAAGTCACTCATGAAATAAAAGAGCGGGTACCATCAAGTAATTATATTCCATATAAAGAAAACGATCCATCAATTCGCAACTACCAGTAGCATGATAATCTATTAATTTTTCAAACTATTCTACATATCAAATGGTATGTATTTGAGAAAATTACAGACGAAAATAAGTAAAATATTTTTGAAAATGAAAATAAATCAAAATGTTTTTGAAAATTAAAATAAATGGCAATCCATTCTCCGCATTATTGCTCAACATACTGTAGTTTAGACCAGTGGTTCTCAAACTGGGGTACGCGAGGGAATCTTAGGGGGTACGCGAAGGGGTCCTGAAAATATAACCCTTTAAATTTTCTATAAGATTAACAAGCGGCCACGAGTCACACGATCGTAAAGAAAGTAAAAATCCTCTATCTCTCTCAAAAATCCAGAAAATCTCGTGAAAAAATTCAAGGGGTACAGAAGAAAAGGTTTGAGAACCGCTGGTTTAGACTATCATATTTGTGTGTGACAGAAAGGCTAACCTGTAAACTAACAACTTTACCACAACTAAGACCAGCAAGAATTTTTTTCTTTCACCAATCTTCATCCTCGCTCCGTTTGAGGATTTGATGACACTTAACCAATTTTTTAACCAATACGTCATGTGACCCCATTCTGGTCCAGAATACGCCCACGTTACCAGACAGAATACGTTTTTCATTCCCATTCTGTATACAGGATGACGACGTGACCATGCTCAGTCGGAGTCGTCATTTGTGGCGACAGGGGAGTGCGACGAACAATCTACGAGTCATTATTGACTCACGGACTTGCGTTAATTTCGAAGCCTGCTTTATGATGATTTTATAAATATAATAAAGCGCATATCTATGTTATGAAAGCGTAAGAGCCTTGAAGTATTTAAGAGACCAATAAAACCCACTTTCGCCCAATAAAACCAGGGTGGTTTGGTCTTTTCAATAAAACCCGGGTTTCTAACAACCCTGGTAAGATGTTGCCTGAAATTAAAAGTTTCGGTGAGAATTATATTTTTCAGCAAGACAGCGCTCCATCTCATCTGTCCCGGCACATCATTGCACGTGCCGGGACCGATAAGATGGAGCGCCGCTGCTGTCTTGCTAAAAAATATAATTCAAGAACAATGTCCCAATTTCATCGCACCAGAAGAAGAATGGCCACCAAATAGTCCGGATTTAAATCCAGTTAACTATTTCATATGAGGACACCTAGTTGATAAAGTTTATGGACAAAATATTCAAGATGTCAATCAACATCAAGAGTGTATTTTACGATAACAGCGTGGAATGAGCTCGCTCGATCAAGACACCGTTTCTACAGCCGTTCGCCAGAGGCGCACAAGGCTACAATTGGTCTTTGGTAATAATGGAAAATACATTGAACACTTTTTTATGTAGGAAGGAGGAACACTTTTTTATGTAGGAAGGAGGAACACTTTTTTATGTAGGAAGGAGGAACACTTTTTTATGTAGGAAGGAGGAACACTTTTTTATGTAGGAAGGAGGAACACTTTTTTATGTAGGAAGGAGGAACACTTTTTATGTAGGAAGGAGGAACACTTTTTTATGTAGGAAGGAGGGGGCATAATGTTTTATTCCATTTGTTTTTGTTCACTTGGAAACTTCTTTAATGTTCAATCAACTTTCTTCTATTTACCCTTTCTTGAAAACTTTATTTTTTAACAACTATTATTATTCAAGTTGAATTTATAAAGAGACTATTCATCCAGTTTAAATAAACTACCTCTCATTTTAAGGACAATATAAAAGGGTTAATATAACTACAGTTTCATTTAGTTATGCTTAGAATTGTAGTTTTGCTGGCCCGGTGAAAAGGTGGCCACCTTTTTGGAGGACGATATATGTTAATAATATATATATATATATATATATATATCCCCGCAAGGGGGTTCTAAGCTCGTGCTCTTGAGTGCTCTTTGTGCTCGTTTGTACGTGCTTGTTCCTGGAGGTTTCACGTGCGCCCTCCCGGCCCTAGCACCCAAGGATGATGGGGCTCGACCCTGCAGTCCTTGTCATCCTTTGGTCTTTTTCCACTTCGACTGTCCCCTCCACCCTTTCTTTTTCCTCTGTCTTTCCTCTCACTTTTTCTTTGTTTTTCCACTGAGATATGCCCTTTTAAATAGAGGCGAATCGGTTCTTCCCGAACTTTAAAAAAAAACAATATTTATATATATATATTGAAAACGAAGAAACAGACAGAAAAACAGACAAAGGAATATTTTCCCCGCCATTCTCAAACATCTTAGAATCACATGGAAGCGAAAGACGCACGTGTTTTCAAGGAATCAGAAATAACGCTAGCCTCTTAGCGACAAAGAACGCATAGGAGGCGTCTCAGAAATGCCGCGAAACTCCGCATCTCAGATCAGGTAAAAAAAAAAAAAATGGTGTCAATAATCCAGCAGGGTTGAAGCACCTTAAACAGAAAAAAAAAAAAACACTCGCTCACTTCGTCTCTCAGCAGTCATCACTTCTCGTCTTGTTCGGCAAGTCTCAGCATCCTTCGTCAGCAGCACCACACGTCAAGCCACCCGCTCTTCGGCCTTCGCTGGAGAGCGGCCTGCTGTTCCTTCAAGGCTCACTTCTATCATCAAGTAAGACCTTCTACAGACCACCTACAGAAGCATTCCTTCGAAACCCAGCGCCGTTCGACTTCAACCGGCTTCAGTCCCTCAAGCAACATCTCAACTCTACACGAAGCGAATCAACACGTGAGGCGACACTACCGGCGCCCGTTCAACAAGCTTCAATAGGACGGTCAGCATCACCTCGGGCCTACGTTCTACAAGGTCAACCTTCAAGCATATCCTTCATCTCAAGAGGTATTTTCAACAATGTCGGTAAGCTCTCTGTGCCTCGTTCTTAAGCAATACTCGCTAAGCCTACAGAGCGTAACCGCAGCGGCGTGATTAGGCTATACCTAAAGTGCTTTCAATACCGTTCAAACTAACTTTCTCTTTAAGACTGCAGTAAGCCCAGTTCTAGTGTCATTCCAATACCGTATTCGTGTACCATCCTGCTATTGTGTTCATTCATGTAATCCCTAAATACTTTGCATCAGTTTATTTATGTGATTTATTTAAGCATTTCATTATTGACGGCCGAATCCACTTACCGTGTACTTAACGCACGTGCATTCTTTATATCATTACTAGGCCCATTCAATGTTCCATTTATGCATAACTCTAGCCTACCTAAATGAAGGCCTAATCTATTTACAGTGTACCAACTTACGCGCATTTCTTCCAATCATTATTAGGCTGCAGCTCTAGTCTATGGTATATTTTTGCATACCATTAGCCTACCATAAATGAGTGTATTACTTAACACTGAAGCTGTATAACCATTCACGTATATGCTAATCCTCTGTCATATTTAGCATAATATAAATGTCGTTATACAATTGTTAATCACCATAAATACCTTCATTGCCATGTTAATCACTGTGAACAAATAAATGATTTATTTTCTTAATTAAACACAAAACCATAAGGTAATTTTTCTAACCTTACCAATATTATTTGCTTGGGTGTAATCCAAGCTGGTGACCTCGAATCAATTCGTATCACTCAGAAGTAATTATAGTAGGCCTACTCCATTGGCCACGTTCAAACCGGTGATACCGTAGGACATCATAAATTGTTGACCCAGCGTGTCATTAACAATCAATCATTACATCAATTAATCATTAGCACTAAATTAATCAGCATCACCTCACTCGACTAATACTAGGACCACTATATATATATATAATATATATATATATATATATTATATAATATATATATATATATATATACTGTATGTAAAGGTCAATTAGAGAAATTCCTTTCCTCGCCGTTCGCAGACATCTGGGAATTATCAGAAATCGAAAAACACACGTGGTTTTCAAGGAGAGAGAAAAAAGGACGCTTGTTTTTTTTACCAAAAAGGTCCGCGAAAAGTTAGCGTCTTATGAGCCTATATAAGCCAGAGTTCACTGAAACTCGGCCTCACTCTGCTCGTTACTCCTCTTCGTGAATCTCCCCTTTCACGTAGCGTCGCTTCGACCTCAGCCAGCCTCAGTCTTTCAAGCAACACCTCAACCATACACGAAACGAATCAACACTTGAGGCGACTCTACAATTTCATCCTGCAAGAAGCAACATCACTGCTGTAGGCGTTTCCGTTGGCCCCCTTTTCAACAAGTCTCTACCGGCCTTCAACACTCATCCTCTCGCCGGTAACCGTAGGCCGCAGCAAATTGGTGACTATGCATATTAACAAACGAAAACCCAACCAAATCAAAAGACTTGTTGCATTCACGTTTTGCATTTGGCTTTTGGTTAAAAATACAATAGTTACCACTTTTTCTTTCATGCATTCAATGCAACGAGTCTTTTGCTTATATTGAGGTTCTAAATATAGTCGGGCTAGGCTGCTTTAAACCCTAGATCCTGTCTCAAAGCTGGATCCTATCTGCTTTGCAGATATCTGGTGAGGAAAGCTATATTTTTGGGGCCTCTTTGCGAGTGACCCGTTGCCCACGTCGGGCTAGCATCATGAAAAAGAAAAAACCTATAGTGTTTGTCATTTACCATTACTTATTCGGACTATAGTGGATTTAATTTTCCCAGAAGAGTTCCTTGTTCCATGCACAGTCTGTGTGTATCATAAAAGACAACAGGGGACCATTCTGAGTTATATATATATATATATATATATATATATATATATATATATATATACGCACAGACCGTGCATGGAACAAGGAACTCTTCTGGGAAAATCAAATCCACTATAGTTCGAATAAGTAATGGTAAATGACAAACACTATAGTTTTTTCTTTTTCATGATGTTAGCCCGACGTGGGGAACGGGTCACTCGCAAAGAGGCCCAAAAAATATAGCTTCCCTCACCAGATATCTGCAAAGCAGATAGGATCCAGCTTTGGGACAGGATCTAGGGGTTACAGCTACACCTAGCCTACTATATCCAGAACCTCAATATAAGCAAAAGACTCGTTGCATTCGCGTCGGATTGAATACATCAAAGAAAAAGGAGTAACTATTGTATTTTTAGCCAGAAACCAAAACTTAAACCTCACTCTGAGTTCAATCCCATCATGAAACGGACATGTTATGTGCCTTGAAAAGTGGACGCTCAATTTTGCTAGTTGAGGTTTAAGTTTTGGTTCAGAGTAAGATTAGAGACTAGTTTCTCCATTATTTTCCAAGTGTAAATAATGGTGTATCTCTCTCTCCTCCTTTCCAGTGAATATAGGTTTAATTCGCGTAATCTTTCCCAGTAATTTAGTTCTTTGCACCCATTGATCTTGGCTGTGAAGCTTCTCTGAAACCCTTCTAGTTGTCTAATGTCTTCTTTTTTATGGGCATGTTAGGACCGAGCAGTATTCCAATTTGGGTATGATCAGTGTTTTCAGTAGAGGAATCATTATATTCCTATCCCTTCGTTTAAAGGTTCTCAGTATCTGCCGAGTTATTCTCTTTGCTCTGTTTACTGCTATCTTATTTTGTGTTTCAAATTTCGCATCATCAGTCATTACAACCCCTAAATCTTTTGCTTTAGAATTTCTCTGAATTTCATGTCCAGTTGGGGGTATAATATTCCATGGTTTTAGGTCCTCTCTTTTTCCGGACCGTAATTTCTCAGTGGTAAACTTCATAGTGTTGTCTTCCGTCCACTTGTAGATTCTGTTCATGTCTGTTTGTAGAGATCCTATATCTTCTGGATTTCCGATTTTTCTACTGAGCTTTCTTTCATCGGCAAAGGATGTTACTGTGCTGTCTCTGGTAACGTCCTCATCTCTGTCAGTTAGCATGATTATAAAGAGTAGTGGAGCTAATACGGTTCCTTGTGGTACTGAGCTGAGGACCTCTGATTCCGATGAAGATACTCCTTGTACTATTACGACTTGCCGCCGCTCACTAAGGAAATTATATATCCATTTCCTTACTTTTACTGTTATTCCCATATATTTCAGTTTATGTATTATGATTCCATGGTCACACTTGTCGAACGCTTTGGCAAAGTCTATGTATATTACATCACAGTCATTACTTTCCAGCGCATCAATAATGTTGTTGTAGTGTTCCATTAGTTGTGATAAACATGATCTGCCTGACCGAAATCCATGTTGGTTATTTAATTTTTTCTGAGTTTCCAAAAAGTCATAAATTTTCTGTCTAACTATTCTTTCAAATATTTTAGTGAGATGAGATGTAAGCGACACTGGCCTATAGTTTTTGGTCTTGGATCGATCTCCTTTATATATTGGGACTATGTTCGCGCTCTTCAGGATGCCTGGTATTTCTCCCGTGTCTAGTGATCGTCTCCGTATCCAATATAGGGGCTCAGCGATTGCATTCTTGCAGTTTTTGATCAGTGTCGCATTCCATTTGTCCGGTCCTGCAGCTGAGTGTGCTTTTAGTTTCCCTATAGCTTGTGTAATATCATCTGTCGTAAAGTCGAAGTCCGTTATACTTTCCCCTTGTAGTTCTTCTTCAAAGAAAGCGTTTCTATCACATATTAGTTTTTCAGTTTTTGGGATACTGAAAGATGATCTTAATATTTCAGATACTTCTGTTAGATCATCAGATAAAGCACTGTCTTCGTTTTTCAAAGGTCCGATAGTCGCATGGTTTTTCAACTTCCTTTTTTGCAAAATTATAGACGTACTTTGAGTTAACCTTTATTGCCTCTATAGCGTCGCCTTCTTCTTTTTCTGTATGCTTCTCAATTAGTTCCTGTATGACGCAATCTATACTCTGCAGTTTATCATTTAATATTTTTCTGATGTTGTTATCTTTACAGTTACTTAATTTTGCAGTCACTCTTTTTCTCTTTCGGAACAATGACCTGTTTTGTCTCTCGAACCTGCTTCTCTTTCCATTTTGTTGTATTTTTGGGACATGTCTTTCCACAATTTGAAGCGTCTTCTCCTCTAATGTCATTAGCATCTCTTCCGTTGTCTTGGCCTCGAAAATAGATTTCCAATTTATTACTTCCATGCTGGATGCAACATCTTCCCAGTTTATAGCTTTGGAGTGAAAATTAAAAATTTCAAATTTGCTTCTTTCTGTAGTTCGTGTTCTTTCCTTTCCTGTTGCTTTCATATTGGTTGTTATTTCAATAATGTTGTGATCCGATATTATAGTTGGGGATATTTTTACATTATCAATTAGGTTGCTGTTGTTTGTGAACACCAAATCTCGGCAGTTGTTTTTTCTTATGTTTCCTGTTATTTCTTGTGTTAACATAAATTCATCAGCTAGAGCTAGTAGCATTTTTACCTGCTCCTTGTCTTCCCGTGTGCCCCCCTTGTCCTGGTGTACACATATATCATATATATTTTTTCCTATCCTTTTATATTTCAGGAATGGAAATATATATATGATAATGAAAATAATCACGAATAAAAAAGAAAACAAAATGAGCACCATTCTACGTTTCCTTTTTCCTTCGTGGTTATTTTCATAAATATTATTCACGTGTTACTTTCGCGAAATAATTTTCATATATATAATTCTTAACAACCCTTGCTCTAAATACTGAATATTACATAATTGAGTTAAAAACGTATCAATATATCTTTTAAAAAAATAGTGACGAATTTTATTCTCAATCAATATTAATTAATAACGGGATGATTGATAGCCAGTGATCTGTCTATAAAAATATATAAATTCCTGTTTTTTCCGCAGAAGTGATTTACGTATGAACAGAAATGAGTAATGTAGATCACTTTATAACGCGTTGAGTGAGCATTACTGAGGTATAATTACTGTCTCACCCAAAGCGTTACAAAGTGATCTGTATATACAGTTTTGGTAAAAAGTTCGTCTAGGAACATAAATTTTTTTCAAAAGTATAAAAATTACTGATCAGTAATGACTCAGTTTTATTTTTTAAATAATAAAATATCCACAGAAAAACAATATTAGCAATTAATAATTTTTTTATAATAAAAAAGATGATCGTTATTTTCAACTTGAAAACTTTATTCAGAATTATTCAGAATAAGAATCATTACCAGACTTTCGACACATTCTCATCAGTAGTATGGTGCATCGAATTAGACGGAAATTTTTGGGTGGGTGGGTGGGGGTAATGGGAGGTTGAAAAGGATGATAAGGGTAATACGATAGAGAGAAAAAGGCGAAAGAGCATAATTTTAAGCACAGCTGTGTAAACATTACGACTGATAAATGTAAACAAAGGTTTGATTGTGTAAGGCTTATTTAGTAAAAATTAAATATAAAATAAATATCAAATAAATATATATATATATATATATAATATATATATGTCGGGGCTGGAAAAATATGATGCTTCGTTGTTGTTGTTATTCTTGTTGTTATTAACTTCCTCGTACCACTAAGGAAGTTCACACCGTTTAATTTAATTAATCTGACTGCGAAGATTCGGGAACAATTCCTTTAGTTTATACCCTTCCTTCTATGACGTCCTCTCTCTCTCTCAGTCCGTTGAGAGGAGGGAAGGCTTCTCTCTCGTTTGAGGGATATAAATGACGAGGTTTCCTTTGCTAGCTTTTATTTTCACAAGGTTGAAAGCACTTTAAAAAAATACTAGATTTCTTTTACACTACAGAGTAATTAGAGAATTAAAAACCTCAACACCACACTTGTTTAGAGTTATAAACGAACAAATTGCTTACATCAAAGCACTGACTCCCTGCCCACAGGGCCGAGGCACGACTGCCTCTCTCAAGGCGTGTTCCCTTCCTCCTTGAAAAGACCCCATGTGCCGCGTTTACCAAAGATTATTTACTCGCAAAATCCCACTCTAATAATGATATTAACAAAAGAATTTATATAATTGGATATTAGCGCAAGAATTTATATAATTGTAGTTTTTATACTTAACTCTTTTATGTGATTTATAATAATCGAAAAGAACATTTTAGAATTTAAGAATCTCTGTTAAGATTCTAGATGTGGCAACTGTGGAGAGCATCGTTAGGCTTATCGAAAGGATGCCAGAGAATCTACTGGGCATGAGGCAATTTATACAAATATTAAGAATTTTAACGGAGTCATGTTTTAATTTATACAAACAGAAAGTCTTTAAATTTTAAGATAAATTTATTTTCTCGTGGAAACACTTTTTCACACACACGCGCACACACACACACACACACACACATATATATATATATATATATATATATATATATATATATATATATATATATATATGATACACACAGACCGTGCATGGAACAAGGAACTCTTCTGGGAAAATTAAATCCACTATACTCCGAATAAGTAATGTTAAATGACAAACACTATAGTTTTTTCTTTTTCATGATGTTAGCCCGACGTCGGGCTAACATCATGAAAAAGAAAAACTATAGTGTTTGTCATTTACCATTATTAATGAATGTAATAAAAGAAAAGTTCTTGCTGAGAGGTGAAGAGAAAGGAGAAAGTTGAGAGGATGTCAATGAAATTAAGTATGTGTAGTAAGCATGTCATAGTTGTGATAAAAATCCTTCTTGGAAGAAAGTGATTGCTCAGTAGATGTTAGTATTTATTAACTTTGAAATTTTTTTGGTATAAAAATGGTGGCTCTAAAGTTCATAGTAACGGTGGTCGCTAAATTTTGGTCATTTCAGTTGGTGGTCTCACACACACACACACACACACACACACACCACACACACACACACACACACACACATATATATATATATATATATATATATATATATATATATATACACACAGGGTCTTTTATTCTAGAAACGAGAATACCCTGAAAGACATTATAAATAAAGTGTCGACCCTCCGGGATAATGAGAACAATATTACCTTTTACGTTACTAACTTCCATAGAATACCGGTAATCTCTATGGGTGACGTAGACGTCTCGGTGCTCCTCAAACAGTATAATGAGGTACAAAAGTCGATAGTTGAACTGAAACACCAACACGTGGTGTCAAATCAGAAAAACGCGATTTCGATAGAACAGTTCCGGTCAGAGTTAGATGCGTTGAAAGAGACGTCCTCCCAAAGCCAGTTACTCGGAAGTAGTTCAGCAAGCCAGATCTCCAAGAAGCGCGTCGGGCAGCGAGGGAAACGAAATCCCCGCCTCCAACTCCCCCCCTGAAGGTGGGGTGGAAACGCAGCATGCAGGGGTAGCGGTCAACCCCCTCCCGTTCAGGAAAGGACCCTGCTCCCGATTCACAATGAGGAACAGGGACGGTCCAATGCCGAGAGTCGAGGCATCATTGCCCTCTTCCCTGCCTCCCACTGCAGAGGAGAGGTGTTCGATTACGCCTCGCTCGGTGCGCAGTTCCCCCCCCTCCCACCGAAGAAGGAGAGGCACGCGCGGCCGTCAGGTATAAACACCGCTAACAGACCCTCACCAAGCCACAGAGTAAGGGAGGGGCCTCCTATCCCCCAAAGGTTGTGCCACCCATCCCCCAGGCAGGCGAACCCTGCCTCAGGGAGATCGAGGGAGCAGGACGGGTGGGTAACTGTTAATAGGCGCCCTTCCCAAAGGTTCCTCAACCGGTCTCCGCGGCGAGGCCACCGATGGAGAATCTCACCCTATTTGTGTCGCGAATTCAGCTCTCGAACGAGGCAAGCGATATTCGACACATGATAGAAGAATCATTGGTGAACACAGTATAGTGATAGTTAATAAACTAAACACGAAATCTCCGTATTATAACTCTTTTAAAGTAATAATTAAAGGTGTAAATGCGCATTTCAACCCGTATAATATGAGTCAATGGCCAGACGGTATTATTGTTAAGGAGTTTATTCACTTTTCCAGGAGATTTGATAACAGGCAAAATAATAATAATAATAATAATAATAATAATAATAATAATAGGCGCCCTAACGGTAATGCCTGAAAGTTGTACTGTGTATAATAATAATAATCTTACTAATAATAAATTTCTATCAGTCATGGCGGATAACTTGTTGAAAATAGTCTCATATAATGTAAGGTCAGTGAGGAATTCAACTGTAGATGTTCATAAAATCTGCGACAGTGCAGATTTGATACTCCTGCAGGAGCACTGGCTACCTAAGCAAGAGCTAAAATTCCTCTCTACCATCCATGATGACTTTATGTACCATGCGTCATCAGCAGTAGACTTGTCAGATGAATTAATGTACGGTAGGCCTTTTGGTGGTGTTGCTTTCTTATTAAGGAAAAATTTGTCAAAACATATAAATTTTTAACAAGCGATAATGTAAGGTTGTTAGGCATTGAATTACAAGTGAACAATGATTGCATATTAATTGTAAACTGCTATTTACCATACAACAACGGCAGTAATCTAGATGAATACATTGATTTGCTGTACAAAATTAAGTCATTATCAGATAACCCCAAATATTCTCACTGTATAATAATGGGGGACTTTAACGCACATGTGAACTCGGAATTCTTTGTAGAATTGGGTAACATGTGCGAGTCGGCCAATTTAAGTATAAGTGATGTAGATGTATTAGGGGTAGCCAGTGGTAATTTTACATACGTTAGCGATATGAGTGGTACCACCAGGTGGATTGATCATTGTCTCACTAGTAATAATCTAAAGGATCGAATTGTTAGAGTTCATATTTGCATGATTTCCTTCTTTCTGATCATAGACCATTAGAAATATTAATTAACGTTACCAATTTATGCGCAACACGACTTAACAAGAACTCAATAGGTAAGAATAATCGCGTCGATTGGTCCAATGTTAATATGCAGCAGAGAATAGAATACAAAGACAGAACAGTCACCTCTTTAATAATTTAGAAATTTTGCACCTTGCCTGTAATAATCCTTGCTCAAATGATTCTCACTGTAAACTCATAGATAGGTATTATAGTAAGATAATATCCCTGTTAAGAGAAGCAGGAAGCCCCCTGATTAAATCTTACAACTATCATACTAAGGTTATTCCTGGATGGAATGATTTTATTGCCCCCTGAAGAGGGAATCGAAAGACGCCTATGATTTGTGGTGCTTTCATGGTAGACCCAGATTAGGACCAGTATACATGAATATGTGTAGAAGTCGGGATCAGTATAAGGCGATGTAAAGAGGAAGAAGAGTCTATTCGAGCATCAAAAGCCTGTGAAGCTCGCACAAATAACGATAATAACAAATTTTGGAAATTTGTTAAGAATTAAACGGGTGTCAAAAATGTCCTCCCTCCGACAATCGATGGGGTGTCGGGGGAGGATGAAATTGCAAAGCTGTGGAAAAATCACTATTCTAACATTCTTAACAGTGTGAGTAGGAATAATCTTAAAATAGATTGCAGCGAAACGATTGTGGGAGGGACAATTATCATTTTCTGAAGTAAAGAGGTTAATTAAAAAGTTAAAGACTGGTTCTGCGTCAGGGGTAGATGACTTATCGAATGAGCACTTAAAATATGCCAATGACGTAGTATGTCTGCATATATCATTGCTCCTATCAGCCATGCTTGCTCATAGCTATATCCCTGCAGAGTTCATGAGGATATATATCTTGCCCCTGGTCAAAAAATAAGTAGGGAGACATTCTGTCCAGAAATAATTACAGGCCTATTGCTGTCGCTTCCTGCTTCTCGAAACTACTAGAAAAACTTTTGTTACTCCGATTAAATGATTTCCTATGGAGATCTAATCAGTTTGGCTTTAAAAGGTCCCACTCAACTGACCTGTGTATCTATGTACTTAAAGAAACAATATCTAAATACATTGACAGTAATTCAACTATTTATAGCTGTTTCCTTGATATAAGTAAGGCATATGATAGGGTGAACCACAATATTTTATTTGCAAAACTAGAAGACAGGAAGGTTCCCATGTACATATTAAATTTATTGAAATTTTGGTATTCCCACCAATCTTTCACTGTTAGGTGGGGCAATGTACTATCCGAGTGTTTTGGCTCTTTGGGGGTGAGACAAGGCTCCTTGCTCTCCCCTATGCTGTTTAATGTGTATATTGACGGATTAATTGCTTCACTTAATGAGGCAACAGTGGGATGTTGTATAGATAACCTAACTTAGTTTATGCCGATGATATGGTGTTAATAAGTCCCTCTGTTAAAGGTCTGGATCGGCTACTAAAGTCTGCGAAGTGTATTCGCAGAAACATGATATTCTTTTTAATGTTACAAAAACTAAGGTTATGCAATTTCATCCTAAAAGCTGTAATCAGCCAGCTGATATAAGGTTTAAAATGAATGGTGAAGTAATTGAGGAAGTACAAGAGTTTAAGTATTTGGGTCAAACTATTACCAGCTCCTTGAGTGATGACTCGGATATAAGAAAACAATCTCGAAGCCTGTGTGCTAAAGCGAATATGACCATAAGGAACTTTCGATTCTGTACAAGTGAAGCTAAAGACACTCTCTTTCGTACTTTCTGCAGTAATATATACGGTCAGCAACTGTGGGTGAATTATAAAAAAGGTTCTGGCAGAACCCTAAATTTGCTGTACAACAGGTCTTTTAGACTCTTACATAAATTACCCCCGAGATGCTCAGCTTCGCAAATGTTTGCTACCCGCAATGTCCCGAGCTTCCCGGAGGTAACAAGACGTGCTCAACACAGTCTAATGCAAAGAATTAAAAAATCAACCAACCCGATCATCCAAGCTATTCATGAGTCCTGCCATTTATCTTCTAAGCTATGGACTTCTTGGTACGAAAACGTCTGTCTGTAGCTCCACTTAACTTCGACATTACAGTATTATTTCTAATGAATTGTATATATTTCTATCCTTAGTATATGAACTGTCATTGTATTAATAATATTTGTCATATGGACTATAGTCTGCCAATGAACCTTTTCATTTTCATTTTCATTTTTAACGGCCATCCGGTAGTCCGAGACGACTAGTATTCTAAATTAACCCCTGGGGTTAAAATTAACTGGCCATTAAATTTTAACCCCAGCGATTAACCGGACGACCGTTAAAAAAACATATATATATATATATAATTATATATATATATATACCTTTGGTAACCTTTAGTTTGCTTCCACCCGAATTGTTCGTTCTGACGAAGGTCAATCTTTTCACTTCACCTTAGACCTACAGTTTAACGTGGAATCCCGAACCACGCCCCACTAGCAGCCCAGCGTCTTAAGTTACTCTTAACCACTAGGCCACCCAGGGTACCTATTTATCTACCAACCACTTTCTTTATTGTGTGAAAGGATGAACAACTGTGTTTTGCTGCGCGCCGGCTAGTCAACGACGCTAACCACTACACCTATATATATATATATATATATATATATATATATATATATATATATCTTTCACTTGCATAAAGTGAATTACGCAGTTGCTCTTATCTGATAAATAGGATGTTACAGAAGCGTGAGAATTTTTCAGGCAAAATCAATATTTATGATTCGGCTAATTTATCTCTTAAGGGAAGGCAGATAAACAAGTGGTTCAAATAATAGAAATTAATAATATAACGAAAGATAATACTGTAAAATTAATTTCGTATTATTTTACAATATATATATATTATATATATATATATATAATATATATATAATATATAATATATGTGTGTGTGTGTGTGTGTGTAGTGTTCCCTAACTAATGGCCAGGAAAGAACATCCTCAATTCTGAAAGAAAATAGCTTTGTTGTCAGAGAGCCAAGCTACCCAAACACATCAAAAGCATCAGTGATGTCAAAGTAGAAATCTTCAAAAGAAGATTAGACCTCTGGTTCGGGACAATTCCAGATGAGCCGGGTGTGACAGGCTATGTAAGATAGAGAGCTTAAGACAGCAACTCTCTCCTACATCAGCGCAGGTATAGAGGTGGGGCCCCACCAGCTTGACCTACGTGTGAAGTGAGACCTACGCACCGAACAACTACAAAGGATCAGGTTGGCTTCGCCGATACGTAGGTAAACTCAGTATGTCGCTTCCTTGCACTGACAATGAAGTTTATACTTCTGACATCCACGGTTCTTCTTTTCAACCTTTGTTTATCTGACTGCGCGTTACGGAAAAAACAATTTATACCTTCGTTTCAATGGCGTCCCCTCCCTCCGTCCGTTGTGGGAGTGGAATGCCTCTCTCGTGGAAGGATATAAATGACGAATTACCTTTTTCAGTCTTTATTTCACAAGGATAGATCACTTTTTAAATATTAGATTTCGTTTACAATGCAGAGTAATTAAAAAATCAAATCCTTAACGCGCCACTTGCTTAGAGAGTTCTAAACGAAGAAAAATCCAATTGGGTTGACTGACCACCCAAAGGGCCGAGGCACGACTGCCTTTCTCAAGGTGTATTCCCTCGAGGAGCTCCCGTGGTGCCACGTTTACAAAAGATTATTAAAATTACAAAGTCCTACTCTAGTAATGATATTAGCAAAAGAATTTATATAATTGTGGTTCTACACTTAACTCTTTTATGTGATTTATAATAGTCAAAAAGAACATTTAGAATTTAGGAATCTCTGTTTAAGATTATAGATGTGGCACCTTTTGAAGATCATCGTTAGGCTTATCGAAAAGAGATGCCAAGCAATGTACTGGGCATTGAGGCACTTTATACAATATTAAGAAATTAAAGATTAATACTTTAATTTATACAAACAGAATAAAAGGATTAATACGTTAATTTAGACAAACAATAATATTTTTAAATTTTAGCAAAAATTTATTTTCCTGTGGAAAACCTTTACCACATGGCTTCCCTCCCAGAAGGGTCAACAAGGAGACAGGAGAAAAATTAGCATTCTGTTTCATCGGACATGGAACAGGAGGAAGATAAGTCTTCTGTTTAGTAGGAGAAAAAGACTTTCTGCAGGTGTCTGAGATGGCACTACAAAGTTTCGATTTCCAAACCTTCTGATTAGATAGAACAGAATCGAATGAACTTTGTCCCGTAGAGCGATGCACAGATGCATCACTCTCTTTGGTGGGAAGAGGCAAGATTTGAATCTCATTACGACAATGAGACTCGAGGTCATAAGCCGAGCTTGCATCATGTCCGAGGGACATAGGCGAGTTCGCCGTGACCTCACGTAAATTTGCAGAAGGGAGATCCTTCGGAAAATCCGCGCACTGCTCACTACTCCTCCAAGTATGAGCAGAAGTTGCGTGATTAGGGACTTCATCTGGGACGATCTTGTCACAGACCACTTCCCCGGAAAATTCCCCTCATCGAGAACTTCCCTCGTGATGTCTGGGACAGTCTCTTCATAGAGCGCTTCCATCGTGGGGTTTGAGACAACCTCTTCATAGGGCACTTCCCTCGTCGTACTGAGGACATCCAACGTATCGTGCATGCTACACAAACTAATTGGATGGACAAGTGTATTCCGTGCTAGCTTTTCTGTACGAACAACTTCCGACGGCGAAGTAGGTTCGGGTTCGCTCTCGGCACCTGTAGGCTTAGTCTCGGAATTGGGTGGAAAATCCTCTACCTTTGAAAACGGAATCAAGTCATCTTCCTTAAATAGGGATTCAAGCGAAATGACCAAACCAGAACTCAAAGGAGATGAGTCTTCAGATTCATTTGGAATAACCGAAAATCTGGGAACTTCAAGTTCCTGCCTAACTGTAACCGAAGGGGGTGACTCGCTCTCGATGGAGTCACAGGGGTCTACTGTGAAGACATTCGAGTTTCGTGCTCAAAATTACCAAAGTTATTCTGGTTTTCTAGTTCCTCGTTCGCCGGAACTGGAACGGAACAATTGACGATTGATGAAGAATCTTCCCAATCTAATAGCAGTTCCTCTTTATTTTGAACTGGTTCCAGGAGTTATTTGGGTTCTCTGAAACAATTCTTTCACCCTCAGTCGAAATGAGCGAAGAGTAGGGGTGACAAACATAGTCGAAAGGTGGGTTTTCTCCTCGAATTAGGCCTGCTTCTCTCTCGGCCACATAGAAATCGTGCGTAATAAAGAAATTCATCCCCAGGATTAAATCTCCATCCCAGTCTCCTTCAGATATGACCACAAATGGGGTCAGATAAGGGACTGAATCAAACTCAATAGGAAGAATAATTTCTTCGGTACTGTATTCTTCCCAACCATCATCAATGCAAGTCAAACGAGAACGCAAATCGAAATTTCCTGTAGCCGCCTTAAGTAATTTCTTGTATACGTCTTGTTTAATGTAATTCGCCTGACAGCAGTTGTCAACAAGAGCCAAAACTGCTTGGGTGTTGACAGAAGTTTTCATGAAAATTTGTGAGCTCTCGTTAAAAAGCACCATTTTGTGAACCCAAGAAGGCGTGATCGAAACATACGAACATACTTCATCGTCTGCGTCATCGATAGTTTCGCGCGGGGTCCAGAAAGCTTCCGACCACCCCGTTTTCCTTAATGCAGTCGCATTCAGTTCGTCGCTATAGCCTACCGGTTGGAACACTTGACTAGCATAATTTTGAAAAGGGTTCCACGTAGTAAAACTTTCCTACAAAAATGGGTGTAAGACGTTCCTTGCGCAACCCTCTAACTGTCCCTCTTCATCGTCTAAGAAGTGAGTAACCATCCGAATCTTCGCGATATAATCGCGAACGTTAAAATGAACATAATATCCCTCTAAAGCGTCAAACCATTCGTCCACGTACGGGGGTACCAATTTACGTATTCTCCCCCCTTAAAAATTGGAGCTTTAGGGATATTACTCGTCAAATAATTATATCTATCCATTTTCTTCGATAAAACGACAAAGGAAAGAAAAATGGATTTACAAACGAGGAAGGCTAACGAAACAAAGAAAAAAAAGAAAGAAAACTTATCCTTAATACCTAAATACAACAAAATTGAAACTAAAAAACTTAAGCGTGACATTAGCTATTTCGGTTTAATTAAACACCTAATAAAGTCATCCCAAACGAAGATGCAAAACTTGCCTGTCGATTTCGACATATTACTCGAAATGTACAAACTCATTTTAATTTAAACCGAAAAAGGAGAAGCGATTTGCCGCAAAGCAAAAAAAAAAAAAAGACAAACTATTTGCTCTCCAACGCAATAACTGCAGAAAAAGAAAAGACGAAACTTTGCGCATCAACGCTTTACCAATTAAAACAAGAATAAAAGAAAAAGTTTCCATACCGACGCGAAAGAGCGAGGGAAACAACGAAAAAAAAAATCCTTTTTACTAAATCTAAATGCACCGAAACGCGCCAAATTCGCGCGTTAAACGAGTCAAACAAACAAACACGCGCACGAACTATATATACACTACACCAGTGGTGGGCACCGTTAACCAAACAGTTAACTTCGATAACGATAATCCGTTAACCCCAATAACGATAATCCGATAATTTTACTACAAAGTTAACGGAAGTTAATGATAATCCGTTAACGATAACTATTTCTTTACTAACATTAAAAAAAATCAAGGAAAAAAGCTTTAAAACCCATAGAAAATGTTTATTTATGCAAAATCCAACAATAAATAGGTATTTAACTGTATTTTTATCAAGTTTTGCAACTTTTTTGCTTAATAACTTTTTTTTTTATTTTTAATAAAAAATGTACTGATTACATGTTTTGAAACCCTTGTAACCACTAACCATTAACTAAATTTTAATTTACCAGAGAATTATTATGGCGGGAACTGAAAGGTAAAATTAAATTTTAGGCACATTTATTAAAGACTATGACACAATGTGCTGGTTGCCCTTCAGAAAGACCAACTTCTCAAAGTTAGGCCCAACTGCCAGTCTTGACCTCTTGGCCTCAGGATGTCCTTGCCGAGAGAGAAGAGCCGTTCCACTGCGGCAGAGGACGGAATTGGCAGACTGAAGTTATGGCGGTTTGAATTCATTCGCGGAGCGGTGATCTTCCGTGAATGACTCCTCGCAGTTAACGTGTTAACGGACTTTAACAGACTAAATATCGAGTTATCGGAAGTTAACTGGTCCGATAACGATAAATGGAAATTAACTTCCGTTAATAGTCCGTTAAAAAAAGTTAACTTCGTTAATTAACTGTTATCGGATTAACGCTTTAGTGCCCAACACTGATATACACATACTGTACAATTAATTTAAGAGTCCACTATAAAATGAAAATCAATACAAAATTCCGTTTTCTGTTATAACAATATGGGACAATTCAAATTAAAAAAAATTACATACCCACTTTAAATTTTTTTTTCTCAAATTCCATAATTTACCATATACTTTGCAGAAACCGTATTGTTGCAAACAATAAATATATAATTCACCTATATATTTATATACGCAAATACTGCATGCAAAAAGACACAAACCTGTCAATTCCATGATATTAGCAAAAGAATTTTTATAACTGTGGTTCTACACTTAACTCTTTTATGTGATTTATAATAGTCGAAAAGAACATTTAGAATTTAGGAATCTCTGTTTAAGATTATAGATGTGGCACCTTTTGGAGAGCATCGTTAGACTTATCGAAAAAAGATGCCAAGCAATGTACTGGACATTGAGGCACTTTATACAATATTAAGAAATTAAAGATTAATACTTTAATTTATACAAACAGAATAAAAGGATTAATACGTTCATTTAGACAAACAATAATATTTTTAAATTTTAACAAAAATGTATTTTCTTGTGGAAAACCTTTTCCACATGTATCATACAATATATAGTGGCCTACGGATCACCAATTTGAGGTGGCTAAGAAAGTAGGCTTACTATAATTACTGAATTAAATTGAAATGAATAATTAGGGTCACCAGCTTGGCCGACAGCCAAACAAACAATATTTAATAAGGCGAGAGAAATTACTTTGTTGTTTTGTGTTTAATTAGGAAAATAAATCAATTATTTGTTCACAGTGATTAACAATTCAATAACGGTATTTATAGTGATTAACAATTATATAATGGTATTAACACTATGCTAAAAATGACTGATTATTAGCATTAAGAAAATGGTTATACAGTCTAATTGTTAAGTAAGTACACTAATTCAGGTAGGCTAATGAGATATGCAGAGGTGAACACAGAATAAGTGATTAAGCCAATGAAATAATGAAATTACGGTATGGTACAGTAAATGGATTAGGTCGGTACAAATGAAATACATAAAAAAGCACATAAACAATCGGATGCAAAATAAGCAAGTTATATGAATGAACACAATAACAAAGTGATACAAAAACTACGGTATTGGTACAACATTTCAATAGGCCTACTGCGGTCTCAACAAGAGTTAGTTTGAACGGTTTTGAAGACACTTTCTAGGGCCTACGCGATTAGGCTGAGTTTGTGGAAGCACGACGTAACAAAACACTGTAGGTCGAGTGAGGGCTTAACGTCCTGCGTTTCGCCGTGGAGTGACTCTGAAGACGTCTTGAGGGCCTACGTGAAGGAAGATGCGCTGAGGGCCTGTTGAGATACTTGTTGAACGGGCGCCGATCGAATTGTGGTGAAGGATGAGTGAACCCAGGGCCAGAAGGATGACGCCGGTAGAGTGATGTTTGCTTCTAGCGGGAATGAAATTATAGGTCGCCTCAAGTGTTGATTCGCTTCGTGTATGGTTGAGGTGTTGCTTGAAGGAATAGGCTGGCTGAGGTCGAACGGCGCTACGTGAGACAGGAGATTCACGTGGAGTAACGAACAAAGTGAGGTGCAGGCGGACTGGCCTTACCGGCGAGAGGATGAGTGTTGAAAGCCGGTGGAGACTTGTTGAAAAGGGGCCAACGGAACATCCTGCAGCAGTAGGGCATATCATACTCTGGGTTAATTCTAAGATGGGTTTATTATTTGCAACTTTTCCGAAAAATCTCATTTTCATGGTAAAAATCACGATTTTCTGATTTGAAGGCTGCCTAACGCAGCCTCAGTGCACCCAAACCCAAGCGCGCAGCTGTTCTGCATATGATTTAGTCTGAAAGCTGCTTTTCTGACCTCATCCTTGCTTTCTTGCGTATTTCAACACCTCTGGGTGCTGAAAAAATGTTTAGATTTCACGTAAAACTTAAGAATTTTAAGTTTTTCTTCAAAGAATAGGCGCGGCTCACCAGCTCTACTCTGATCGAGTAGCGGGAGACTTGCCACCTCCACGTGTAGGTTTACACGCCTGTTCTTCCTGGATCCCTGAAAAGCGTGGCCTCATAAGATCTTATATTATGATCTTATGAGGACTTTCAGCTCTTATGAGCATTAACGATGGCTTCAGCCTCTTCATCAGCCACTCGAACCTGAAAAGTGAAAAGCTCTTAAGTATGTCCTGCTTCGATCTGAACACTGGGAGCATTTCTCGATGGTCTATCCTGGCTCTCACCCACCCATCTCTCCTCTCGTGACTGTACACAGCTTGGGAAGCAGTTGAGACTTCCTGTACAGCTCTCTCGCAGGACTGAGTATGAACAGAGAAAGCGTCCACTTTGAGTCGTTTTCCTGAGATCCTCGAGCTCAGTCAAGGTCATCTTGCATGCGAAAATAGGCACGTAAATATTCTCCGATTCCCAGTTGATGAGATCCTCAGGTGAAGTGGCTTGCAGATCGACTTTGGGATTTTTATGGGGCCTCACTGTCGTATCACCAAAGTCTCTTCCTTCTCTGATCTTCTCTATCTGGCTCGCAGCAAAAGCTCTCTGATGCTCATCCTCACTGCACAGGAATGAAGCCAGGATGTTCTCAGGATGTGCGTGGTAAGCTCCTCTTATCACTGCAGCAGAGATGATGTTCCTGACCTCGGTAGTCTGGTTCCTCAGCAGCCTTAGGCTTGAAAAAACGTGTGCAGGATCAAATTTGAGGTGGTGCTTCACTTTGATGTCGTAGTACATTTTGAAGTAGAAGTTAAGGCAGAACTTCACGAGGACCTCGAGCCTCCTCAACACCTCCCCCTTCAGTCCGTGCTCCCTCATCCACAACAGCAAGATGGCCTGTGCAGTAGTGAGCCACCTGGATTGGTTCAGAGGTCCGCACTTGAGACCAGCCAACTGTGGACTGAGACTTCCAGACTTGATGGCTTTGATCAGAAGATAGCAGTTGTGCTGGTCTGTGGAGAGAGATTTGACTCTCTCTACTGGCAGCTCTATGATATCTTCAGTTCCTTCCACTGGTTTGAAGTTGAAGTTGACCTCAAGTTCATTCACTTTCTCAAGAAGTTTTCCAATAGGCCAGCTGAAGCCTGACCGGGAAGTTACAGGGCCGTCCAGCTTGATGATTAAGTGCCTCAGGGGGAACTCGTTCACATGGAGCTGACAGATCATCCAGTGGCACTTGCGACCCAGCATCTTCTCCAATAGGGCTATGGCGCCTCCAGACCACCCCGTGTTGGTGTTGGTAGAGTCTCTTCCAATCATTACAAGGTTCTCGTCAGCTCCGTGATCCAGAAGGCACTCATGCAGGCCCTGAGCGATCTTATGAGCAGGCTATTCTCCTTCCTCAGGTTCCTCGGGAGTGAAATGGAAGAGGTACTTTCCTTGAGGCTCCCACGTGATAGTGTAATGCTCCTCGATCACTTTGCTAGGATGAAGTCTCCCTGTCACTTCGTCATATTTCAACACCTTTGTGTTCCTATCCTGTTTGCCATCAAAGAATATCCCAGAGCTCTTCTCCTCCTCTGACCTCTGCGTGAGAGCTTCAACTGATGAGGCCATTACTTCCTCCTTGGCCCTCCATACTTTCATGCCATCTATGGCCAAGTAAGCCTTGTCTTTGGAAAGATGACCGGACTTACCGAAAAAAATGGCGTCCACTCACTTCTACTTCACAATTATAACTGGCGTAATTGCTCAGAGCCATCTATTGAGAGAATGTTGAACTTCGCCTTCTGCGTCCAAATGGTTACAAAGATTCAAATAGAGTAGATTTTTTTTCTTATGTATGTATGTATTAAACCTGTGTAAGAGTTAAGCAAAGTTAATGTGTCTAAATGGCAACAAATTACGACAAAGGGTTAAAAATATGAGGTTGTGTTCAATTGAATATTCGGTATTTCAACATAGAACAGAAAACCGCAATTTTGAACATGATAACGCGATTTTTGGGAAAAGTTGCAGAAAAGAAACCCCTCTTAGAATTAAATTTTACATAAAAATACATATTAGCCAGAGTGAAATTCGGACTCGGAAAAGTATGATATGCCCTACAGTGCAGCAGTGATGTTGCTTCTTGCAGGATGAAATTCTAGAGGGTCTTGATGATAGACTTCGTGTACGCTCGACCGGAACACATATATATATATATATATAAATAAATAAAAGAAGACCTTAGTCAACTAGAAGGAAGTCAGAGAAGCTTCACAGCCAAGGTCAATGGATGAAAAGAACTAAATTACTGGAAAAGGTTTCGTGAATTAAATTTATATTCACTGGAATGAAGAAGAGAGTGGTACATCATTATTTACATGTGAAAAATAATGGAGGAACTAGTTTAATAATACAGTTCACTTCTAAAACAGCTTCTAAGAGGTTAGGTGTGCTGTACTGGCTTCGCAGTTTTTTCACCCCGCTCAGTTGCTGTCTCTGTACAGGGGTCTTGTCCGCCCGTGTATGGAGTAAGCTTTTCACGTGTGAGGAGGCTAAATCCACACAGCTCTAAGCTCTACTTGACCGGGTGAAATCAAAGCTTTTCGTCTTATCAGTTCCCCGCCTCTTACTGACTGTCTGCAATCTCTCCCTCTTCGCCGCAATGTTGCCTCACTCTCTCTTTACTATCACTATTATAACGAACTCCGCTCTTCTGACCTCTAACTACATACTTCCTCCTTTAAGGAGAGCAAGCAGTACCAGACTTTCGACACTTTCTCATTTCTTTTTTGTTCAGGGTTAATCGGTATTTTCAATCTTTCATCTACTCAATCGATCAACTCTGGAACACTCTTCTTCAATTCATCTTTCCCCCTGTCTATGACCTCCAATCTTTCAAACGTAGAGTGTCCAGACATCTCGAAAACCTTGGATCTTGATTTTGGCTCTGTTCTTCTTCTGTGGGGGGCGTTTTTGCGGGCATTCGCCCTTGGCCCTGCATAATATATATATATAATATATTTTATTTAATAGCTGTGACTTAAGTGTTGAATAAGTATATATTTTTTACGACGTGTTTCATATCCGATTGTGACTTACATGTGGTTCAAGTAATGACCATAAATGGATCAATGGCATTTGTCTAAACAACCATTGTCTGGGGACTAGCGACGCCGTCATGAAGAAGTTAACCAATATTGTATTAGTATTGTTTCTAGTAGGTGTGATAAATTCTGGCAATTTATTCAAGGTGGTGTGTAAAAAGGTAGGCCCAAAGCCGAAACAAGCCCGTGGTTGACATCCGTAGGCTTCAAGGCCTACTCTCGTATGAGATCGGCTTAAATAATACGACTTTTCTACGTATGCTGATCGATAGGCCTAACCCAGCTAGGCTTAAGGTTAAGCTAGCTTTCGCTACCAACTTCGTAAACTGTAAAAACTGCGAATATTGCATAGATAAGCAAGGAATACATATCGATGGTTACAACTTACTACATGTTGATAGAATAGCAAGACGTACATGTGGCTGTGCTATATACGTATGTGAGAGTCATAAGGGAGAGACGATAATAAGTAAATCAAACAGCTTCGTAGAACTTTTAGCAGTAAAAAGAGAAAAGCTAAACGTGGTATTTATAGTCACCTACAGACCTTCGAACACGCCAACTGCAAAAGTCTTGGATGCCATTGCTGATATCAGCACCCTAATAAAGTTCTTAAACACCCTATCCCCTAATATAAGACTACTGAGATTTTAACTTCTTATTCATAAAATACAAAAAAGTGGATATATATATATATATATATATATATATATATATATATATATATATATATATATATATATATATGGCCCAACGCGACGGTAGGCCAACTATAACATGTAAAATAAAATTAAATGATATTGGGGTCACCAGTTTGGCCTTTTAGCCAAACAAACAGTATTCAATAACGGAGATAGAAATGACTTTGTAGTTTTCCTTTAATTAGAAAAATAAATGAATTATTTGTTCACAGTGATTAACAATTATTTCTGAAGAATTTGTGCAATATTACAATGAAATGATTATTAACAATAAGGAATGATTTTTATACAGTATAAGAGTTAAATGCTACAATAGTGACAAGAAACAATAATTTAGGTAATGAGATATACGGTATTGGACACAACAATCTGTAACTAAACCAATAATAACTAAGGTAACGAAAGTAAGGTATTAGTATAGTAACGAATTAGGCCTAACTGCGGTCGTAAATGCGTGCGTATCTTGAAACGGTATTGAGGACACTTTGAAGATATCCTATCTGGTTAAGCTGGGAGTATATTGAGTTTGTAGGCTACGCAAAAGTAGTTTAGCATGACGGCATAAACGGTAGGCCAAATGAGCTGGTAGCCTACGTGAGGTTTACAGACCTGGGTTTCTTCGGAGGTAGACTGGGAAGACGGGAGAGCCTACGAGCCTGTTTTAATGACGAAATACTCGGTGAAGGGAAATGAAATATTCGCAGGTCGAAATGGGTGAATGTTGAATGAGGCAAAGGGACCGGAAGGATGGCGCGAGTTGAATCTTGCAGAAGTGAGGTTGCTTCCGTGGGCATTGAAATGGTAGTAGGTCTCACAGAAATGATCAACTTCGTGTATGCTTGAAAGGAGTTTTGAAGGAAAGCGGCCGGCTGAGATCGAGTGGCGTTACGTGACGTTCTTTTGTGGTCTGTTCTTGCCTACGTGTTTGGAAATTTTATAGCCATGTGAGGGAGGCGAGGAAAAGGAATTTTCCGTTATGCTGCTACATATATATACACATCAAGACAAAGGGGTCACAGGAGAAGACCTTCGCCTTTGACCCCTCCTTCTTACATAAAAAAGACCAGGAATAAGCAAAAACGTTGATGGCTGTAACAAACGAATTTATGTTAACACAAGATATAACAGATAACACCAGAAAAAATAACTGCCTGGTTCTGGTATTCACGAACAATACTAACTTAATTGATGATATAAAAATAACCCCAACTATTATCTCACACGAAAACACAATTGAGATACCAACTAATATAGTGACAGTCTTAAAAGAAAATACTCATACTGAAGAAAGAAGCAAATCTGAGATTTTAAACTTAAACTCCAAGACTATAAGTTGGGAAGAAATCAGATCTCACATGACCCAAATAGAGTGAAAATAGTTTTAAAGGATAAAACAACCGAAGAAATGCTAACAAGCTTGGAAGAAAAGACGCTGGAAACTAGAAAATATATTGGATCACCTGAAGATCAGGGCCCCCAGCCTTCTTTAGTTAGCTTTATAAGGCTAACTAACGAAAATATCGCGACCTAACCTAACTAATCGTTAGGTCAACTGTACGCCCTTGAGACGATTGGTTAGGTTAGGTCGTGATATTTTCGTTAGTTAGCCTTATAAAGCTAACTAAAGAAGGCTGGGGGTCCTGATCTTCAGGTGATCCAATATATTCCAAAAGTACAGGCAAAAGGAAAGCGAACTTTTTTCTAGAGGCAAAAGCGAACAATATTCAGCAAAAGAAAGAGCGTAGCTGCGAAGTTAATTAATTACACAGACAACAAGACAAGCGAAGTAATAAAATAAAAATTGAGGAGTATCGATAGGAAATACAAGCCCTAATAAAGGGCCATACAGAGAGGGAAGAGGAAATGGGATAGAAGTAATAAAGGAAACCCCAAAATAATTATATAGGTATGCGAAAAGGAAAACAAGAACGCGGGCCACTATCAGACCCTCAAGGAAAGGAAATAATAAATTAACCGACGATTTAAAAGAAATATCTCAGACATTCAAAGCCTTGTACGAATCAGTTTTCAGTACCTCCAAAAATGACAGTGGTACCTGACAGAGACGCATTCTTTGAAGAGAAATTACAAGGAGAGTGTATAACAGATTTTGAGTTTACCCCAGAAGATATAGCGTGAACTATAGGAGATATGAAATCACATTCAGCTGCAGGTCCGGACAAATGGAACGCCTTATTGATTAAAAACTGAAATAGCTACACCCCTACACTGAATATGGAGAAGATCCCTGGACACGGGGGAAATACCGAGCATCCTGAAAAGAGCGAACATTTTTCTCCCTATACATAAAGGAGGGGATAAATCTCAAACAAAGAACTATAGACCAGTGTCTATCTCACCTAAAAAGAGTCGCGGAACAGGTACTGAAGACCTTTAAAAGAAGGGACAAGAGAATAATGATTTCCCTGCTGAAAACGCTGATCATATCAAAACTTAAATACTTCTTATTCTTGACGTCCCCATATAAAAAGAAAGAAATTAATACACTAGAAGAAATTCAAAGAAGTTTCACAGCCAAAATTATTTAGTCAGCTTCCGAAGATCAGGAACATTACTGGTATCAGCGCAATATTCTTCAAAAAAAAGACTAGACGCCTGGCTCAGGGCGCTACCAGATGAACTGGGTGTGCCTGGTTATGTGCGAGGGAGATCGCAAGAGAGCAACTTGCTCCTTCACCAGGCCAGGCCTAGGGGTGAGGCCACCAGTTTGACCTTAGTGTGAAGAGAGACTAACGCACGAAACTGCTACGAAGTTAAGATATATATACTGTATATATATATATATATATATATATATATATTATATATATGGGATGAATTTCACAATAAAACACGTATATTATATATATAATTAGTGAAAAACTAACGATTTGATAATATATATATATATATATATATATATATATATATATATATATATATATATATATATATATATGAAAATGAAAATGAAAAGGTTTATTGGCAGACTATAGTCCATATAACAAATATTATTAGTACAATGACAGTTCATATACTAAGGATAGAAATAAAGGGTGATCCAGAGAAATGGGACCCAAAAGAAACCCCTGTAACTCTTAAAGTATAAGTCCTTTATAAAATCATACGCATCATTCGAAAGAGGATAGTTACAAGTTTGTACAGGATTGTATAGGTTTTGACAATACAAGACAAGATAAGATACAAAAAAATAAAAGTGTTAGTTAAAACTAACCCTTCAAGATGACTGCATGGACTGTGGAACAGCTGCGTTTCATAACTGAGCAATATTATGAGCATGGAAGAAGTGTAGTTTCAGCTCAAAGATCTTTCAAGACAAATTTTCAGATGTCAAAATCACCTTCTAAGAAAGTAATCCGTCGGTGTGTCAGAAATTTTTCCCTAACTGGCAGCATTGGAAAAAGAAAACCAACTGGAAGAGTGCGCACAGCAAGGATAGACGAGATCATTAACAGAACTGATGAAATTGTACAGGATAATCCTAACATAAGCATCAGACGTGCTTCTCAGCTGTTAGGAGTTGGATATGGAACAACACACCGTATATTCAAGCAAAATTTAATGCTCTTTCCATATAAAATTCAAACAGTGTGTAGTGAATACTCTTATTTTAGTTTCAAGTTAAATGTTAATTTTACCGTCTTGAATTTCGGAATAGTATAAATTCATTTTAAATTAGTTACCCCATTATAATTCAATTGTGAACCACATTAATACTAATTTTATGTATACTATATTATTTTATTGTATGTAAACATAATTAATTATATATCACAATTGTCAGTTAATTATTTATATTCAAATATTTATTTTAATTTAATACCATGTCCATTTTGCAAATAAATAATAGAAAACCAAAGGTTATATTTTCCACCTTTGGTACTGTCGTAGTTTCGCCTAACGGACTCAATACGGCTAGTGAGATAATCACTGGTTGGCACTTAACTAGCGGCAGTGCTTATGGCTACATCATCCAGGTTAACCTATACCGGATAGATGCGCTACGGTCCCAAGCCGTAGCTTGCCTAGGCCAACGACGACGACGACGTAAACCAACAATTGGTGACCCCGGAGCTGGATTACCCCTTTTACCCGAACGACTAGGATTAGACTGTAACGTCGTTCGTGCCCATCACCCCCTTCACCCGAACGACTAGGACTAGACTGTAATGTCGTTCGTGCCCATCACCCCTTCACCCGAGCGACTAGGACCAGACTGTAACGTCGCTCGTGCCCTCTGCCCATCACCCCCTTCACCCGAGCGACTAGGACCAGACTGTAATGTCGCTCGTGCCCTCTGCCCCTCACCCCTGCCCGTGCGCTCTGTGCCTGCGCTCGTCTCAACCTCCACTCCTTCGTTGGGAACTTGTCGTCTTGCTTGTACGTTAGCAAGCATAGGAGAAGATGCCTGACGACGCTGGTGCCATCTCCCACTTGAGCGTAAAGCTCCCCGTCTTCTGGCCGGGTGATCCATTTATTTGGTTCCACCAAGTGGAATCACAATTCAACTTGGGAAGGATCACCACTAGCAGGACGAAATACGATCATGTTTTGTCCTCTCTACCAGCGAGCATCATCTCTGAAGTCCGTGACGTCATCGTGTGTACTTCCACGAGTGAGGACCCGTACAACGATCTGAAGTCTGCCATCCTGCGCCGCACCACTGTCTCCGAGCGTGAGAAACTACATCAGTTAATCTCAAAAGAAGAACTTGGAGACCGTAAGCCCACTCAAATGCTGAGGGCTATGCAGTGCGCTCTAGGCGAACGCGCACAAACCTTCGATAAGGACATCTTTAGACAGTTGTTCTTGCAGAAACTTCCTCCATCAGCTCAGCGTGTCTTGGCCACTATGGATCCTGCTACTCCAGTTGATAAACTAGCAGAAACTGCCGACAAGGTAGTGGAGATTGACACAGCTCCGGTCAACAACGTGAACACACAATCGGAACTGGAGTTGAAAGTGAAAGAGTTAAGTCAACAACTCAACCACGTTAGTTCTCTGCTACAAAATCAACGGCAAAGAAGCCATTCTCGGTCAAGATTTACGAAGAGGCATCGTTCGAGTTCCGGGAAGATCTGCTTCTACCACTCGAAATTTGGAAAGAAGGCTAGGAAGTGCATCTCCCCTTGCAATTTTTCGTCGGAAAACCCCAGCAGCGAGTCCTAATGGCGTCTAGTACTCGCACTGCCAACCTGTTATTCATAAAGGACAGGAACTCTGGTGTCAATTTCTTGGTCGATACCGGAGCGTCAGTCAGTGTATTCCCTCAAAAATCTGGTCATACGCACTCGGAATCTCCGCCTCTATACGCTGCTAACGGTTCACGCATACCCACGTACGGTACTCAGTCGCGTGAACTAAACTTGGGCCTTCACCGATCCTTCAAGTGGATTTTCATCTGTGCTCAAGTGCGGCATCCCATAATCGGCGCTGACTTCCTCCAGCATTTCAAACTCCTGGTGGATCTTGACAAGCGACGCTTATGCGACCAGGCCACACTGCTTTCTGTTCTTGCCAAACAGGTTGCCCTTCCGGACGCCTCGAACTCTGCACTTTCCCTCGTTCCCCCTAATTCCATGTACCAGTGCCTTTTCCAGCGATATCCAGGAATTCTTCAACCAATGCAGATGGGTGATACCATTAAGCACACCATTACCCATCACATTACAACAAAAGGTCCCCCTGTGTTTGCGAAACCCAGACGTCTTGCCCCGGACAAACTGAAAGCTGCCAAATCGGAATTCCAGCTTATGCTGGATCTTGGGATAATAAGACCTTCCAAAAGCAGTTGGTCCTCTCCCCTACACCTGGTCCAGAAGAAGTCAGGAGACTGGAGACCATGTGGGGATTACCGGTTTTTGAATTCGACAACCATCCCGGACCGATATCCGGTACCAATGTCCAAGACTTTACTTCTCTTCTCCACGGCAAATCTATCTTCAGTAAAATAGATCTCGTTAAGGCTTTCCGCCACATTCCCGTAGAGCCTTCGGATATTCCCAAGACTGCAGTTTGTACACCATTTGGGTTATTCGAATTTTTGAAGATGCCGTTCGGGCTACGGAATGCTGCGCAAACCTTTCAGAGGTTTATAGATGAGGTCACCAGAGGCTTAGACTTTGTTTATGCCTACATCGATGATTTGCTTGTGGCCAGCTCAACGCAAGAGGAACATAAGGAACATCTTTCACTCCTCTTTCAACGCTTAGAACAATACGGTGTTACTATTAATGCATCTAAGTGTGTGTTTGCACAGCCAACCTTGGAATTTCTTGGTCACACGATTTCGCAGCACGGAATTACCCCCCTTCAGGACAAGTGTGAAGTGATAAAAAATTACCCAATGCCAAATAATCAGCGTGAGTTACGTCGGTTTCTAGGTTTGGTAAATTATTACCACAAGTTCATTAAAAACTGTGCTAGTGTTCTTGCTCCTCTACACGCTATGATCACACACAAACGCAAGGTAACGAAATTGTTATGGTGTAGCGATAGTTTACAGGCGTTCGACAATGCCAAAAATGCTATCAATAGTGCATTGTCTCTGTCATTTCCTATCAGTGATGCCCCCCTAACTCTGACGGTCGATGCCTCAGATGTTGCGATCGATGGAGTGTTGGAACAAACCATTAACGGTCAACAAGCACCCATCGCGTTTTACTCGAAAAAGCTGCAGCCAGCCCAAACGCGTTATAGTGCTTTCGGACGTGAACTTCTTGCTATTTACTTAAACGTGAAGCATTTTCAACATTTCCTTGAAGGCCGAGAGTTTTGTGTTTTTACCGACCACAAACCTTTGGTCACTGTCTTCAATAAAAACAGCTGTAACCACTCTCCCAGAGTCATCAGGCAACTCGATTATATCTCGCAATTTACCACAGATATCCGCCACATCAAAGGTGTCTTGAACACTCCAGCGGATGCACTTTCAAGAATAGAGATTACTTCTGTTACCCTCAGCTCTACACTGTGGAATGCTATTGCACAGGATCAAGATAAGGATACGGAACTACAAGACCTGCTCAGAGAAGACTCCACTCACTCACTTTCCCTCAAGAAAATGAGTATGCCAGGATTGTCTGTGCCCCTCTATTGCGACGTATCAACAGCTGCTATTCGCCCTTATGTCCCTCCATGTCACAGAAAAGCAGTCTTCACGGATCTTCATAAGCCCTCCCATCCTGGTATCCGTGCTTCGCAACACTTGGTTACCTCTCGCTTTGTTTGGCCCTCGATGCGGAAGGATGTCAAACATTGGACCAAAACGTGCCTTGCCTGCCAGCGTGCCAAAGTCCAAAGGCACACCAGGTCCCCCTTTGACGCATTCCCGCCCCCATCCCAGCGATTTGAGGTAATTCATGTAGACATTGTTGGCCCTCTTCCAGTGATTCAAGGCCAACGTTATCTGCTCACCTGTCTCGACCGCTTTTCCAGATGGCCTGAAGCCATCCCACTTCCTGATATCCAAGCGGACACTGTTGCAAGAGCCTTTCTTCATGGATGGGTATCAAGATTTGGATTGCCGACAAAAGTCATCACTGACCAAGGTCGCCAATTTGAGTCTTCGCTTTGGAAGAAGTTTACCAGCTTGTTGGGTACAGTACATGCGCATACCTGTGCGTATCATCCGCAAGCTAACGGCCTCGTCGAACGCTTCCATCGCCAGCTGAAGTCATCCCTTATGTGTCACGAAGACTCCCATTGGATGGATAAGCTTCCACTCGTGTTGCTTGGTATTCGCTCTGCATTTAAGAGTGATCTGAAGACTACAGCGGCTGAACTAGTCTATGGAACAACACTGCGGCTACCAGGTGGCTACTTCACTGCAGGGGATAAGTCATGTGATCCTACGGAATTCGCTCAAACACTTTCCTCTCACATGCAGTCCCTTCAGCCTGTTCCCCCTCGATTGACTAGCCAACAGAACATCTTTGTTTCCCCAGCCCTCCAATCTTGCACCCACGTTTTCGTTCGTGTACCTGTCCCAAAACGGCCTCTCCAATGTCCATATGACGGGCCCTATGAAGTTCTCCGACGTACGCGTAAATCATTTCTCATCCAGCGCGGTTCCAAGGTCGACAAGGTTTCTATCGATCGTCTTAAGCCTGCGTTTTTGGAATCAACCTTAAGTGAGGTACATGTAGCTACCAAAAAGGTTCAGCGGAAATCTGTGTCGTTCGGAACTCTTTGAACTTCCTCTCTGGTGGGGGAGTGTGTAGTGAATACTCTTATTTTAGTTTCAAGTTAAATGTTAATTTTACCGTCTTGAATTTCGGAATAGTATAAATTCATTTTAAATTAGTTACCCCATTATAATTCAATTGTGAACCACATTAATACTAATTTTATGTATACTATATTATTTTATTGTATGTAAACATAATTAATTATATATCACAATTGTCAGTTAATTATTTATATTCAAATATTTATTTTAATTTAATACCATGTCCATTTTGCAAATAAATAATAGAAAACCAAAGGTTATATTTTCCACCTTTGGTACTGTCGTAGTTTCGCCTAACGGACTCAATACGGCTAGTGAGATAATCACTGGTTGGCACTTAACTAGCGGCAGTGCTTATGGCTACATCATCCAGGTTAACCTATACCGGATAGATGCGCTACGGTCCCAAGCCGTAGCTTGCCTAGGCCAACGACGACGACGACGTAAACCAACAAGTGCAACAACTAAACGATGGAGATTTCGCACGAAGACGACAATTCTGTCAATGGATCCAACAGAAGGTAAATGACACTACCAATTTTCTAGCAACTTTGATTATGTCAGACGAAGCCCATTTTCACTTGAATGGAACTGTAAACAAACAAAATTGTCGTTTCTGGGCAACAGAAAATCCATTGAATATTACCGAAGTCCCGTTGCATAGTCAGCGTGTAACTGTTTGGTGTGGTCTTACTGCATCTCAGATCATAGGGCCGTACTTTTTCGAGGATTCCACGGGAAACACGGTCACTGTAAATGGTGATCGCTACGAAAAAATGTTGACCTATTTCCTTATTCCTAAATTAAGAGATCTTTGTCTAGAAAACCACTGGTTCCAACAAGACGGAGCTACCTGCCATACCACGAGGAACTGCATGGCAGTTTTGCGTCAAACGTTTCCAGGCGAGTTAATCTCAAGATTTGGAGACGTTGAATGGCCCGCAAGGTCTCCGGATTTTTCTCCCTTAGATTATTATCTCTGGGGATATTTAAAGAGTAGGGTCTACAGAAATAACCCAACGACCTTGCAAGAATTGAAGGCCGCCATCACAAATGAGATACAGGCCATACCACCGCACACTCTTGCAAAAGTGATGCAGAACTTACAAGCGAGAACACTGGAATGCTTGGCAACTAATGGAGCACATTTGAAAGGAGTCATTTTTAAAAAATAAATATTTCATAATAAACTTGTAACTCTACTCTTTCGAATGATATATAGTTTTTATGAAAGGAATTAAATATTAAGAATATTTGGCTTTTTTTTTATGGGTCCCATTTTTCTGGATCACCCAGTATATACAATTGATTAGAAATAATACTGTACTGTCGAAGTTAAGTGGAGCTACAGACAGACGTTTTCGTACCAAGAAGTCCATAGCTTAGAGGATAAATGGCAGGACTCATGGATAGCTTGGATTATCGGGTTGGTTGATTTTTTAATTCTTTGCATTAGACTGTGTTGAGCACGTCTTGTTACCTCCGGGAAGTTCGGGACATTAGGGTGTCAATTTTGTCAACTTTTTTAAAATCAATTTTGGTAGTGAAAATATAGTGTCTTTTCATGTCAAAACTTGAAATTGGCCAACCAAAATGAAATAAAATAACCCTTACCTACATCAATTTTACCTTAAAGTTTCAGAAATTGACTCTTTTACTAAATAATAGGACATAAATTGATTAACTATTCATCTGTCACAGAATTATCCCACTGATCGCATATGGAGTGTTTTCAAGGTCATATAGTTGTTGTACAATGTACAAGTCACAACATGAATAGAACTGTCCCTCACTCTCAGTCCTCAGTTGCCTCTTAGATGTCATAGACGGTGGTTTGCTGTTATTGCTCTTGTACCTACTTCATAGTTATTCTACTAGACGAATACTACAGTTTAACTGTAAGTATGGATTATTGATTATTACAATTATTTATTATTATCATATTCTTGTCTAATTATGTAATCCCATGAAATATTTTTTTATTGAATTTTAGAACATCGAATGACTAAACTTTGAAACATCGTAATTGATATAAAATACTTAAATGTTTTTTTCTTTTCAGATATTCCTAAGATGCCAAAATTGAAGACAAGAGGTCAGTCGTCATGCCACTTGAGCCTGTTAGTCGGTACAGGCAAGGAGCTTCCCGTATCAGAACTACCAACAGTGCGAGACATGCTGAGACTAGGGTTACTCCTTCGTGAACAAAATACAAAGGATAGAAGGAACTACACAGAGAAAGAGCTCATAAGGGACATGATTCCCCCTCTTCTGCATCAGTGGAAAAAAGCTAATGTGTTATTCAAACCACCTGTACTCAATCAGTATAGAACTATTAAGCTAAAATTAACAAAGCTGTGGCACAAAGTAGTTGAGACATCACTTGGTAAAGGAAAACTAGCAAAGAAAAATAAATTTCTGCACACACTTGATACTCTTCTTGACATTTTTAACTGCCAGTGTCCCATAGAGTTGTGTTCTGAAGCCAATTGTTCTCCCTCATGCAGAAGAGAACCTCACCCTCACATTGATTGTCGCTGTCCTCGTGAGAAGAAGATCCCTGTTTTGGAGCTGGCTTTCATAAAGGCGCAGAGAACAAAGGCAGGAGGCCAAGGAAGTATGCAGATTGGTTCGGCAGATTATTCAGAAACCAAAAAACAGATTGTTATTGCTAAGAAAAAAGAGAAAATCCGAGAGAGGGAAGAAAGGAAGAAAAAGAAGAGTGAAGAAGCCACCCAAAGAGATGAAGAGCTATATCAAGAGGTTTCTCACTTCTTTGAAAGCTCTTCAGATGAACAGAAAGAAGCAACATCAGATGATAGCTCCAAAATGCCATCTGAACCTTCGCCGAAGAGAATGAAATACAACACTAAAGACATCTCAAACATTGCCCTTGCCAGTATTCGCCACCATACGGGGCTACGAGAGACTGCAGAGATTGCCACTGCCGCTTGGATAGATGCAGGCCTCATCAGCCGAGAGGATACATCCTTAGTGATAGATCATAATAAGATAAGAAGAGCACAAGAAAAAATAATGAAGGAAATATCTGATCAGCATGAAAAAGATTTGAAGGAGGAAGGTCTCTCTTGCCTTTTGTTTGATGGAAGAAGAGATGACACAAAAGTTCTCCTAGAGGTAGAGGGAATGGACAGAAAGTTTCCCGGTCTCATCAAAGAAGAACACTACTCTGTGTGTTCCGAACCTGGTGGCCGCTATTTGTTTCACTTTGTTCCTAAAGCAGAAGTAGAAGGCAAGAAACATGCAGAAGCAATTGCTGATCAAATAATATGTTGGCTTCAAGAAAGAAGACTTGACAGTTCACTGCAGGCCGTTGGTGGAGACTCAACTGCGGTGAACACTGGATGGCAGGGCGGTGTTATGACGCATTTAGAGAAAAAACTTGGAAGAAGGCTTGTTTGGATTGTATGTGATTTGCACACAGGGGAACTACCTCTTCGTCGTCTCATCCAGGAACATGATGGTCCTACAAAGAGCAACAAGTGGTCAGGCCCCCTTGGCAATATGCTAGATGAAGCAACGGAATTAGAAATAAATACAAAATTCCCAAAGGTCGAAGAAGGCCCTCCCCTTCCAGTGTTGTCTGAAGAAGTTATCAAAGACCTCAGCACGGATCAATCTTACGCTTATCGTATTGTTCAAGCAATCAGATCAGGGGAGTTGCCTCAAAATCTGGCTCTCTTGGAGATTGGACCCGTAAGTCACAGTCGTTGGTTAACTACAGCGATTCGTTTCTGCAGGATTTGGGTTTCCAAACATGCACTGAAGGGCAGGGCAAAATGCTACAGAATTTGATGTTGATTGTTGAATTTATTATTGGGTTTTATCTTCCTCACTGGTTCAATGTAAAACTTAATCCAATGTGGATGGAGGGGCCCAACCACATCTTGTTTCAATTACAGCTACTAAGAACCCAAAGGAAAGTAGTGGTGGACATCGTGTTACCTGTGGTGAGAAGGTCCGCTTGGTATGCTAGGCCAGAGGCAGTTTTGCAAGCAATACTCTGCAGCCAATGTACCAAAAGAGCGAACTGAGGCTGTGGAAATCATTCTAAAGCTTAGAGGAACATCACTAGATGATGACCAGCTGGGAGACTGCTCTGTTCAGACAAGGAAGGTTTCAAGGTACCTCCGATAAACGTCAATGTCACGAAATTGTCAGAATTAGTTAACTTGAGTTCAGAAGTTTTGGAGCCACCACTGACAACATGCATAACAAACAAAGATTTAACACAACTTAAAGAGGCCCCAATGCAAGTGCCAAAGTGGCCTTCTCACACTCAGAGTGTGGAGAGATGTGTGAAAATGGTCACAGAAGCAACTAGTCAAGTTTACAGTCACGAGAGGCGAGAAGGCTACACCAAAGCGCAAGTAGCAAGCCGAATGCTGATATCAAGGAACCGCAGCAAAAAGGACATGACTGCATTGGTTACTTTCAAATAAAGACTCTGAATGATATCTTATTGCCACTTTAAATGTTGATAGGATGTTTGCGCACATTTATTATTTTGTTACGAATTTACGGAAAAATGGAATTTTTGAATTAAAATTGATGTAGGTAGGAGTTATTTTTTATTGTTTTTGAAGCAAGGATATTATTTTGTATGCCAAATGATTACATTAAATTGCTACCAAATCACATGATTTTCAATTTAGTCATTTCACCCCCAAAATTGACACACCCTATCGGGACATTGCGGATACCAAACATTTGCGAAGCTGAGCATCTCGGGAGTAATTTATGTAAGAGTCTAAAAGACCTGTTGTACAGCAAATTTAGGGTTCTGCCAGAACCTTTTTTATAATTCACCCAGAGTTGCTGACTGTATATATTACTGCAGAAAGTACGAAAGAGTGTCTTTAGCTTCACTTGTACAGAATCGAAAGTTCCTTATGGTCATATTCGCTTTAGTACACAGGCTTCGAGATTGTTTTCTTATATCCGAGTCATCACTCAAGGAGCTGGTAATAGTTTGACCCAAATACTTAAACTCTTGTACTTCCTCAATTACTTCACCATTCATTTTAAACCTTATATCAGCTGGCTAATTACAGCTTTTAGGATGAAGTTGCATAACCTTAGTTTTTGTAACATTAAAAAGAATATCATGTTTCTGCGAATACACTTCGCAGACTTTTAGTAGCCGATCCAGACATTTAACAGAGGGACTTATTAACACCATATCATCGGCATAAACTAAGTTATTTATCCTTCTGTTATCTATACAACATCCCACTGTTGCCTCATTAAGTGAAGCAATTAATCCGTCAATATACACATTAAACAGCATAGGGGAGAGCAAGGAGCCTTGTCTCACCCCCACAAGAGGAGCCAAAACACTCGGATAGTACATTGCCCCACCTAACAGTGAAAGATTGGTGGTTATACCAAAATTTCAATAAATTTAATATGTACATGGGAACCTTCCTGTCTTCTAGTTTTGCAAATAAAATATTGTGGTTCACCCTATCATATGCCTTACTTATATCAAGGAAACAGCTATAAATGGTTGAATTACTGTCAATGTACAGTATTTAGATATTGTTTCTTTAAGTACATAGATACACAGGTCAGTTGAGTGGGACCTTTTAAAGCCAAACTGATTAGATGTCCATAGGAAATCATTTAATTGGAGTAACAAGAGTTTTTCTAGTAGTTTCGAGAAGCAGGAAGCGACAGCAATAGGCCTGTAATTATTGCTGGACAGAATGTCTCCGTACTTATTTTTGACCAGGGGCAAGATATATACCCTCATGAACTCTGCAGGATAGGAGCAATGATATATGCAGACATACTACGTCATTTGCATATTTTAAGTGCTCATTCGATAAGTCATCTACCCCTGACGCAGAACCAGTCTTTAACTCTTTAATTAACCTCTTTACTTCAGAAAATGATATCAAAATATTTTCCCTTGTCCCTCCCACAATCGTTTCGCTGCAATCTATCTTAAGATTATCCCTACTCACACTGTTAAGAATGTTAGAGTAGTGGTTTTTCCACAGCTTTGCAATTTCATCCTCCCCCGACACCCCATCGATTGTCGGAGGGAGGACATTTTTGACACCCGTTTGATTCTTAACAAATTTCCAAAATTTGTTATTATCGTTATTTATGCGAGCTTCACAGGCTTTTGATGCTCGAATAGACTCTTCTTCCTGTTTACATCGCCTTATGGCCGCCTTATACTGACCCGACTTCTACACATATTCATGTATACTGGTCCTAATCTGGGTCTACCATGAAAGCACCACAAATCATAGGCGTCTTTCGATATTCTCTTCAGGGGGGCAATAAAATCATTCCATCCAGGAATAACCTTAGTATGATAGTTGTAAGATTTAATCAGGGGGCAAGGTGCAATATATATATATATATATATATATATATATATATATATATATATATATATATATTATAATGAATAAAACTATCATAAATATTTTTCACGTGTTACTTTCGTGAAATAATTTTCATATATATATATATATATATATATATATATATATCGTTAGTTTTTCACTAATTATATCTATCTTCAAATAAACATACAATGGATTATTTAAAGTTTTATTTTGCTCACCTTGAATTATATTTGGTTACAAGTTAAATATTTACATAAAGTTGCCTGTTCAACCAAAAGGAAGAAAGAATGAGACGAATTCACACGAAAAGCCGAATCGTATGTAAACACTTGAAAGATATGAAAACGATTAAAAACCTTTTATTTTTCTTAGTTCTGTACAATTCAATTGGTTTTTCAAGTGTTATTTTTCTTGTTTAATATATATATATATATATATATATATATATATATATATATATATATATATATATATATATATATATATATATATATATAATATATATATATATATATATACAGGGTGTCCCAGAATTAACTATCTATTTCAATGAAATCGGACAAATCACACTTTTATTTAGGTTTATCATGTTTAATATGTGTTAAAAATGTAAAAATTTCTAAATTTTTTCATAATTTTTTTTCATAATTTTTTCATAGTTTTTCATAGTTTTATTTTCATTCTCTTTCAGAACCCTATTAATAATGAATACACAAGAACGCATCTTTGTTGTAACATCCCGTATCAAAGGAATGCAATGTAATGAAATCAGAGAAAAATTTACAAGAAGA